>JAQSEB010000020.1:1200000-2400000 GCA_030063045.1 Pratylenchus scribneri | reverse complement strand
ATATTCGTAAATATGATGAACCACCCGGACTTGGGGGTTTCGAACGAAAATTCCTTTCCATAATTGACCAAATCACAAATGGAACAACCGAAATTCGAATTAATAAATCTGGTAAAATATTTAATTAATTTAAAATTAATTATTATATTTTAAAGGTACTCATTTACAAATGAAGCCAGGAATATTGAATGGAAATGAAATTGAAGTGGATTGTGGCACTGATCGATGCATTAGTTATTTTTTGGAACCATTGATGTTGATTGCACCATTTTGCAAATATCCACTGAATTTACGGCTAAAAGGAATTACAAATGCCCCAAATGAATTGAGTGTGGATGCGCTGAATACAATTTGGCTTCCTTTATTTTCTCGTTTTGTTTTGGCCGACACTGACCCATCAATAAAGGTAAAAAGACATATTTTAAATTATTTAATTTTTGTTTTAATTTAGATCAATGCCAGAGGATTTTTC
Organism: Pratylenchus scribneri; assembly: GCA_030063045.1. Classification (NCBI taxonomy): domain Eukaryota; kingdom Metazoa; phylum Nematoda; class Chromadorea; order Rhabditida; family Pratylenchidae; genus Pratylenchus; species Pratylenchus scribneri. The sequence continues at coordinate 2,399,528 of JAQSEB010000020.1, read as the reverse complement.
CCCGATGGCGGTGGGAATGTCACATTTACAAGTCCAATTAAGAGGAATTTACGCGCAGTCCAATGCATTAAACCGGGAAAGATTTGTAAAATTCGTGGTTTTGCATATTTCAGCAAAGTGTCCCCATCAATTGCTTCCAGAATGGTTTAATAATAAAATATTTAATTAATATTAATATTGATTTAAAGATTGAAGGTGCAAAGAAAATGTTGTATGGATATATAGCCGATGTTTATATAACAATTGACCAAAGGAAGGGACAACAAGGCGGACTGTGAGTGAATAATTAATTCAAATTTAATTAATAATTTTATTTATTTAGTTCACCTGGTTTTGGAATAATTATTTTTGCCGAAACAACTGAAGGTGTTTTCTATCATGGAGAGGCGATGTCCCACCCGAAAGGATCAAATGAACAAAAAATACCGGAAGAAGTTGGGCAAATGGCAGCAAAGAGGCTATTAACAGAAATTTATAAGGTTTTTAATATTGGATGAAAGTCAAATTAATTTAATTCAAATAGGGTGGATGCACTGACTCCTCGGCACAATCGTTGGCAGCGACATTTATGACTTTATGCGACAAAGATGTCTCCAAATTCCTCCTCGGACCTCTGACAATTTATTGGTTATTTTTTCAAAAATTTAGTTTAATTTTGATCAATTTCATTTTCATTCAGTGTTCACACTTTACGAAATTTGAAATTGTTTTTCAATCATTCATTCAAATTGGACGAATTTTGGAAAATTGAGAATGAAGTGAATGGAGGAAAAAAGAAATTGCAGACAGGAAGTGAAGATAAATGCTTGTTGACTTGTACCGGAATTGGATATTATAATATTAACAAAAATATACTCTAAATTGCACTATTAATTGTTTTTTTTTGTTGTTGTTTTAAAATATGAAATTAAAATTTGGATGTACAAAATATTGGTTAATCAATCCAAATTAATCTATTTTATTTGTTTCATTATTCGTATTATTTAATTAATTTTTATAGAAATGGATTCTTCTAAGCCAATACCAATAATAAAAGCAGCAGCACCGATTGCTTCCATTCAAAATGAATCACAAATTCCACCCTCTACTGATCAAAATATCAGCCAATCCACTTTCCATTTAATGCCTTGCCACATCAATTACACCGGACCGGCTCAATTATCCACTTTTTTCAAATCCGAAATTATCAATGAAGATCTCACAAAAATTGCTGCCTTTCAAGGTTATCCACTTTTGGGAAACAAAATACAACTGCCAAATGAATATCAATTTTATGCAATAAGTGAAGAAGGGAAATTGAAGGAAAATGAAACCAATGAAGGTCAAAATAAAAATTGTACAAATTAAATGAATAAATTTTAGATAAATCGAATAAAATGTTCAAAATCAAATCGGTCAGTTCTTCATTGGATGTTTGGGAATATGATGAATTGGATGGAATTAACAAAAAGCATTTCAAAGATGCATTGAATATTTTACAAATCACTCATGATCTTGCCTCATAATTTTTGAATAAAATATAATTTAATTATGTGTTTTGATTATTTTTGTAATATTTTACAATTTTATATATCATTGAATAATTCTTAACCAATTATTTATATTTTTATTCAGAAAAATGTTTAAAAAAAGAAAATATTTTTTATTGGCTTCCTTAATTTTTATTTTCCAAATTAATGCCGAAATAATTTCCTTAACTGTTGGTGCCGGTGCATTTGGAGCTCTCGGATTTTTTCTTGGCGATATTGGAGGCCTTTTCAGCTACGCCAAATGCAAATGTATTTTTATTTTTTAATTTATTTAATTGAATTTTTATCATTTAAGTTTATGAATGTTGCAGAGATCCTTGGCTCAACAAAGACATTGCATTGAGTATAAATTTTTAATTTATCAATTAAATATTTTTTTAAATTAAGAATTGGAACTTGATATGAGTGAACGACTCTATGGCCAACATATAGCACAAAAGACTGTCATAAATGCGATTAGGGCGCACATCACAAAAGAGTAATAAATTTTATTGAATAAAATTTTAATAATTAATTTATTAAAGCAATCCGAATAAAGCATTAGTGCTGTCTTTCCATGGATGGAGTGGTTCCGGCAAAAATTATTTGACAAAAATGATCGCCAAAGCAATTTATAAGAAAGAAATGAGAAGTGAATTTGTGCATTTTTTCATCTCCGATTTGCATTTTCCAAATTCAGCAGATATACAAAAATATAAAGTTTGTGCAAATTTTAATTCCAATTTTTATATTATTTTTTAAGGATCAATTGCCCAAATGGATTCAGGGGAATTTAACAAAATGTGAACGATCTTTGTTTATATTTGATGAAATTGACAAACTTCCAATTCAATTGATTGACACCATTGTCCCATTTGTTGATTTTTATGACCAAATTAATGGAGTCGATTCAAAAAAAAGCATTTTTATATTTTTGAGGTACAATCCATACAATATTAATTTAAATAATTAAATTATTTTAGTAATGGTGGATCAAATATGATTGCCCAACGAACATTGGAATATTACAATAGAGGACAAACGAGGGAGGAAATTACACTCAAAGAATTGGAAGAATTGACGCAATTAAGTGCATTTAATGAAGGTGGAAATAAACATAAGTAAATTAATATTTAAAAATTATTTCAAGGTGAAGGCGGTTTAAAATCGAGTCGATTGATTAGCAAACATTTGGTCGACTATTTTGTGCCATTCCTTCCAATGGAAAGAAAACACGTGATGTTGTGTTTCAAGGATTATCTTCGCTCAAGAAATTTCAATAATTATACGCCCGAACAATTGGAGCGTTTAGTCGACTCACTTCAGGTTATTATTTAATTATGGATAAAATTAAAATGATTTAATTTTCTAGTATTTCCCAAAAAATACGCCGATTTTCTCCACTTCCGGATGCAAACAAGTTGAAAAGAAGGCTGACTTTTTACTCGCTGATATTATAAGAGAATCACATCTTCACCAATTAGATGATGAATTATAAAAGTACAACTTTTCTTATTTTTGATTTTTCATATTTTATTGCGGGTTTTCTTATTTTTCCTAATACTCGATAAATTAAACAGGCAGGAAACTTTATCATAAAATGACAAATATATTGAAAAATTGTTTAATTGTATAAATGATGAATGGATTTGATGTTCTTTTGATGTAGAGAAGAGGAGCCCAAAAATAGTGGAATAAATAAGAGAGGATTGATTGGGGTGGGGATGTGGGATGATTTTCATTTTGCAAAATTAAAAAATGGAGGAATACTTCTTTAAAAAGCAGAGGAAACTTCATTTCTTTTTAACTTCTTTCTATTCTTCACTGTTCATTTATGAGTTGGAGTCGACGGTGAAGTCAACATTCATCGGTTCGCCAGCCGCCGGCATTCCATTCACATTCAGATTGTCCAATTGTCCGGCGTTGATCTATTCAAAATAATCTTAAGATTTACCAATATAATCCGAATTTACCTTTTCACGGAGCACCATATAAATTGCGCCCAAAACATTTTTGCCCTAGAATTTATCGAATCAATTATTTGTATATTCATTTTTATTACCTTGCCGACCACTGGAACATATTTGACATTTGCTTCGGTCAGCGGAAAAATAATTGGGAACTAAATAAATTACAATTTTTGTTTCAAAATAGAAAATAAACCTTCAGGGATGCCTTTTTCTCCCCAAGACCGGAGCACCAATCCTTGACAAATTTAGCCGGAACTCCAGCCCCGTAAAAATCATCGCCGGCAAAACTCTGAACAATCATCTTTTGGCCAGTGCTGGTAATTGCATTTCGAAGGTCATAGCATTGACGGACTTTCTCGAGCAGCGCTTTCTGGATGACCAAAAGTCCTTGACTTGTGCGCCAATTTTCCACGTCCGATCGTTTGATCTAAATTTGAATTGTTTCAAAAAAGAGGATCAAAACTAAAACCGATGATTGCTTCAGCAATTCGCGAGCCAATGTACTGTAATCTCGAGTCGAACCATCGGTGAACTTGGCGGAACTTATGCCGGTCAAATCCTTCACTTTGCGCAGCTGGTAGTATTGATCGACACTCTTGAAAGTCTCGCCCTCAATGATGAAGTCAAACTAAAAATGACAAATAAAAATGATTGGTTAATATTTGTTACTTACGCGATGCTGAAGAGTGAAAATGCTCTGATATCCGTGGAAGCAGAATGGGCTATTCGCATCCACTTGAATCAATTTGAACTCGATATTGTCTGGAACAGTCGCATACTGCAATTTATGTTTTTTTTTTATTGAATAAGTAATTAATTAATTAACCGGATATTGGATATGCTCACGGCGACGGACAATCTTCTTCTTGGGTTGCATTTGTTGCGGGAATCTTCCCTCGGCTCGATAACCTCCTTTGCGATTTCCACGACCGCCGCCGGTGTTCGCATCCGCATCGAAACGTGAGAGTGGTTGCACTGGTCCAATTCGTCCGGCCATGCCCGTTGCTCCGGCAGTTGAAAAGTCGTTATAAGGATTTTTGAAGGCATACGAATTGACATCGTGCCATGGAGCACCGCCACTACCACCAACTGCAGCAGCAGAACGAGAATTTGCCACACTTTGATTCATCGCGGAAGGCTCATAACCATATTGGGCATTTGTGTAATCAGCAAAATCACGAATCACTCGAAAACCGTCCATTTGACTATTGAGATTTGATTGACTGATTGATAAATTGATGAGTTGATGAGTTGACGGTTGACCGAATCAATTTAATTAAGTGAAAATGACAAATTTTTTTTATCTGAAAATTTTGTAAATTTTTATTATCAATTAAGAATCTTCCATTATTCATTGGGATAGAAAATTGTATTTGTGTTAGGCCCTGTACATACTTGGTGACAGCTATCACCTCACCACGCTATTTTCTTTCTCTATTTCTTGCCTCACAAGTGGTGAGTGGTTGGTGTATATACTGTTTCCCCCTTTTTTGTGAGTTGTGAGGCTCACATGGTGAGTCGTTGCGAATGCCTCTCCAATTTTTTAAACCGGTTTTTCTCATCAAATTCGTGGCCAAATCTCGTTCAAATTAATTCCATATAAAGTAAATCGACTACGGAGAATCCAAAAATGAAATCAATTTTGAAATTTGAAAACATGGATATATGATAAGCGGATTTGGATATAAAATGAGTTATAAAAATGGACAAGATGAATATAGGAAATTGCTTTTCACATATTTTGTAGCCCTTTTTCTCCTCTTTCCAACAAGCTATGCAACATCGAATTTGGTCAACTACATGGCGAGTTAGCGGCTCTGGAAATTTGCATATTCCTGACATTCTGGAGGCCATAACTTTTTTATTTGACGACCGATTTACAAAATTTTTTTATATTATTATTCTACTCGACGAGCCCTATCCAATGATGTATAGAACATGGCGTTAGAGGTTCACAGGAAACCGGTTTAAATTTTGGTTCAAAACCTTGGCAGGAACAAGAAGCAGTTTGACGAAAATTTCTCCTTTTATTTTTAAAATATTCCCCATTTTTTTCTGATCATTTTTCACTATCACATCATTGGGATTGGCCGGTGTTTTCCATCAAAACATGGGTGGTGAGGCGTTCATTTTAATTATTTTCAATTGCATTTTTCTCGAAACCGGATGGATAAAAAATTCTGAAAAAAATTTCTAAAAATATTTTAAAATATGCTTAACAATATTGGAAAAACAATGGGGCCATTTGGTACCATGGTTGTCTTGATACATGAGTGGTGACAAGTGCAGAACGGCTCACACATTTTTTCTTCCCCTCACCAAAAAAGTATGTACGCATTTTTTGGTGACAGAGTCACAATTTTGACTCGCTCACACTCTGCCGGAAAGGGGTGTGGCCTCACCAAGTATATACGCGAACGCCTCACCAAAGTGTGATTGGGCCACCACTCACTTTGTGAGGCTCACATGTGACTCTGTCACAAAAAGTATGTACATGGCCTTATGCATTGTGAGCGACTCGAAAGTCGATAAAGATAAACAATGGAGGTGGAGGGTGGTTGGGTGGACATGGACATGGACTTTTTTCCTCTCCACTGTCATTGCATTGTTCTTTGTTTTGTTGTCTAATACCTCTCAAAATTATGTAATATTTCTTTTCTTGTTCCACATGTCAAGATTTTTTTGGCCCAGTAAATTGCCAAATTTGGACCGTGAATTTTAGGATTGGGACGATCCACTCATCAATGGCTTTTGTGAAAAAATGTCAACAACATTTACTTTGATTGGTAGGCCAAATAAATTTATGAGACTTGAAATTTCTTAAATTTTAAGGAATATCAGCAATAAGTGTAATTTTTATTGGTTATTATGCACAAAAATATGGATTACCGCCCCCACCTCCACGGATTGCTGGCGTCGATTTGGGAACAACATATTCATCAATTGCCATTTTCCAACCCGCAACTGGCGAAACAACCGTTATGGAAGATAAACTTGGAAAAAAGAGCATTCCAAGTGTGGTTGGCTTCATGTGAGTAAAAATTTATCAAAAAAATATATATATATAATATTTTATTAAGCGAAAATGGCGAAATTATTGTTGGAACAAAAGCAGTAGAACAGCAAGAAATGAATCCTTCAAACACAATCTACGATGCCAAAAGATTTATTGGAAAAAAATTTTCTTTAAATGATCTAAATTTCGAGGTAAATTTTAAAAATTTTTTAAAATAGAATAATTTAATTAGTTGGACAGAAAACGATATCCATTCACAATAAAATTGGATGCTAATGGTTTTGCATATTTTGAAGTGGAACAACAAGGAAAGATAAGGTAATTTTTATCAATTAAAGAAACATTTAAGAATAACATTGTTCAACTTCCAAAAATTATCTTTTTCTAAAACGGCCAGCAGAAAAACTAAAATGAAATTTGCAGGAAAATACGACCAGAAGAAATTGGATCAATAATAATCAATTATCTCCGAACGATGGCCAAAGAATTCTACAATTCCGATATTTCTGAAGTGGTCATTTCAGTGCCAGCAGAATTTGATCAAATTCAAAGGAATTTCACTTCAAAGGCAGTAGAATTGATCAAAATGGGTGTTCGACGAATAATTAGTGAACCAACAGCGGCGGCATTGGCCTATGGATTACACAAGAAGAAGGGAGTGGAATATATTGTTGTGGTCGACGTTGGTGGGTTTTTTGTTTGATTTATTAAAAAAAAATAATTTCCACCTTCCAAACCCGAAATGCACTCAAAAATGCATTCTGGGTATTTCACAGTGGAAAAAGTGAAAAATGCTTTTAGAAAATACCATAATTAAAATTTGTTTTAATTTTTGGTAGATCAAAAGCAAACATTGAACATTCAATCAAAAATAATAATACTTAATTAAATTTATTCAGGTGGTGGCACAATGGATGTTTCAATCCTTTGGCTGAACAATGCGGTTTGTTTTTGTTCATTACATAATTTATTCATCATTCTTTTATTTAGGTGTTTGTGACGCAGGCAATGGCCGGGAATAATCGACTTGGTGGACAGGACTTCAATGAAAGAATACAAAAAATGCTTTTAAAGGCAGGGAAAGGGAATTAAATTTTAATTTATTTTATCTCATATTTAGAGAATATTTGAGAGAACTTCCCGCGAATTAACAAATCGAGAAGATCTTCAACAATTAAGATTGACTGTGGAAGAGGCCAAATTAAATTTGACAATTTTGCCCGAAACTTGGATTCGACTCAATTTTCGTTCAATTGGCCACTTTGAATATTTGGTATAAAATTATTATGTTTAATTTTCATTCCAATTTATTACAGTTAACTCGACATGAATTTGAACAAGAAAATTGGGATTTATTCGAGAGCATTGTTGAACCAATCAAGGCTGCCCTTGAGGATTGCCAATTGGAGCCGGCAGACATTGATGAAATTGTTTTGGTCGGCGGATCCACTCGAATACCCAGAATTCGTCAAATTGTAGGCACATTTTTTGGGTAATCATCAACCAAATCTTTCAATTATTATAATTCATTAATTATTTTCAGAAAAGTGCCAAATTACGGTGTTTCCCCGGAATTGGCCGTCGTCATTGGAGTTGCGGTCCAAGCTGGGGTCGTCGTTAATGGGTGGCCTTTACAAGTTGCAGCGATGGAATTGCCTTTTTCAAAACAAAAAAAGCATATTTATAGGCCACAAAATTCCCAGATTCCCACGTGAAATTGTTATCCCAAATTGTTGTTATTTTTCTTTTTTCCATCCATATCATTCCATTCGGATTTTAGATTCACAAATATAAAAAATGTGATTTTATTTGTTCTACATAATTTTTAACAAATTGAAATATAAAATTATTTTTTTTTGCATTTATTGCTGTTTCCTGATTTGTAAATCCTCCACCACATTCTGATTTGTAATTGTAATTGCACTATTCTGATTTGTAATTGTAATTGCACTATTCTGATTTGTAATTGTAATTGCACTATTCTGATTTGTAATTGTAATTGCACTATTCTGATTTGTAATTGTAATTGCATTATTCTGATTTGTAATTGTAATTGCACTATTCTGATTTGTAATTGTAATTGCCCCATTCTGATTTGTAATTGCACTATTCTGATTTGTAATTGTAATTGCACTATTCTGATTTGTAATTGCACTATTCTGATTTGTAATTGTAATTGCACTATTCTGATTTGTAATTGTAATTGCACTATTCTGATTTGTAATTGTAATTGCCCCATTCTGATTTGTAATTGTAATTGCACTATTCTGATTTGTAATTGTAATTGCACTATTCTGATTTGTAATTGTAATTGCACTATTCTGATTTGTAATTGTAATTGCCCAATTCTGATTTGTAATTGTAATTGCACTATTCTGATTTGTAATTGTAATTGCCCAATTCTGATTTGTAATTGTAATTGCACTATTCTGATTTGTAATTGTAATTGCACTATTCTGATTTGTAATTGTAATTGCACTATTCTGATTTGTCTAATTGTGAATTCCGCCTTTTTCTGGTACAAAGAAGGCCAATTCACTGGAAAGGAATAAAATGAAATATCCCCCAAATTTTAGACATAAAATAAATTCCAAATTTTCTGATTCACACTTGTATTAATAAATGAACAATGATTGGTCTATTTGATTCCCCAAATTCAATCAGTTTTTTCCCCAATTTCCCTTCAATGATTCTCAAAAAGTTCCCCTTTTTATTATCTGGGCCATTTTTATTATTTTTATTCATTTTCTTAAATTTTGTTGATACGGTTTGTATTTTTTTGGCTACTGATTTATATTGAGAAAACTTTGAAGAGTCCAACAAATACCCAAACTCAGAAACAGGAAATGTTGCGCAAAAGATTATTAAAAGAACATCCAGAAATGTTCCCAAATGAGGTATTTTATTGTGGTTGATGAGAATGAGCAATGAGGAATGAATAGTTGATTTGATTAAAGGAATCGTTGGACACATATTTGGCCACAATGAACCAATTAAGCCAAATCCAACTTCGCTTGATTAATTTGGATCAAGGAGTGGTTTAAAAACAATTCATTCCTTCCATTCATTCCCTAATCCACAGAATCCTTCAATCCAACAGGATAATAATGGTGGGGATGAGAATTTTGAGCAACTTTCGGCTTCAACCCTTGCAAAACGACCCGATCAATTACCGTATTTATTCGAAGGGGACATTGTTCTGACAAATGAACAAGCCCAGGAATTGCTAAAGTAGGGAATATGGAATTAGGGAAGAAGCAATCCAATTATTCACATTGAAAGGGACGCACAAAAACAATTGGCGGAGGCTGAACGATGTAACAAAACCACTGCCAAATCATCGAATTGTCCCCCCAAGGGTAGAAGGAGTAAACGCACTTTGACTTCAGTCTTAAGCCAAAGATGGACTCAATTTCCCATTCCCTTTGTGATTCTTCCCACTAATAAAAATAACCTCTCAATTTTCTCCTTTTAATGTCATCAACCCCGGGGTGAATCGAACTGCAGTTTTGCTTGGCATCCAGAATTGGCAAAGGGCAACTTGTTTGAGTTTTCAAGAATTTAGCCGATTGGCTCTTGGCTCTTCTGGTCTTCAATTTGTCTTCGGCTCAGGGCATAATCCCCTCCCCATAAAATTCCCTCAAAATCCAAATTTTTCAGTTGCTTTTCGACCGTTGGACGCATCAATGGTCGAAGCCAACAAGTCAGCCTTGGTCGGGGTTGCGATAATCCATTTGTTGTTAGGTTTGATAAATGCATTCATTTTTATTCTAATTTAACTATTTCAGCCATGAAATTGGTCTCCCATTTTCTCATTCATTATTGTCCATTCCCCCTATTCCCAACAGCACATGCCCTTGGCTTCTTCCATGAACAATCTCGTTGGGATCGAGATTCATTTGTGCAAATTCAAACTCAAAATGTGCTCAACGGTTTTCTCAATCAATTCCTCAGACTTTCCCAATCTTCAACCACCTCATTTGGCATTCAAGTTTTATTCAAAAGGAAATTGTGAATCATTCTGTTGAATTCCCATAGTATGACCTTGGCTCCGTCATGCACTATGATGCTTTCGGCTTTTCCCGTCTTGGGTTTCCTTCCATTCGGACAATTGATCAAAATTACCAGGAAACAATTGGTCAACGATTTCAGCTCTCATTCAACGATGTGAAGAAAATGAATTTTGCCTACTGCAATTGTTCGTATTTCCAATTTAATTCCCCCATAATATTTCCCCTCCATCCACCCAGCAACTTGTCAATTCCGTCTTCCTTGCCTTCGTTCTGGCTACACCGATCCCCGGGATTGCAGCAGATGCCGATGTCCCGATGGGTTAATTGGCCAATTGTGCGAAAGAGTGGACAGTACGGCAACAAATTGTGGCCAATTGATTTTAAGGACAACCGGACAGGATCAAAGATTGAGCCAACAGGGGGCGGGGAGATGTAATTTCATTATAATCGTAAGAAAATTTTGGATTCAATTTTTGGGATTATTCGCAGGCTCCAGCCAATTCCCGGATTGTAATTTCCATGGACACAATCCAATTTAATGAGGCCAGTCCATGCCAACGAGAATCATATGCGAGTTTATTTAACAAACATTTTTTTAATTCAAATATCAAAGCAGGTGGAAATTCGATATCGAACCGATTTGGGGAGTGTTGGAGCACGGTGAATTTGTTGGGAGGAATAATTCATTAAATATTTTGAAAGATTTTGTATGGCAACCCAGCGGAGAATATTCATTAGTGAAGGCTCCGAAGTACTCGTCCTTTTCCGTTCTGCCTCAATTCGAAATTCATTCTCACTTCGCTACCGGACATGTTCAATAAAATTGTTGAGAATAATTTTGAATCATTTTCATTTTAGGGGCATTTCGAGGTCGAAGAAGAAGTGAAAGGATGACAACAAAATGTATTGAAAATAAAAATGATACAAATATTTCCCAAAATTAGCAAAAATGGCAATTTTGATTGAGGCAAAATAAAAATTGATGGCAAATTGGTGAATATTCGATTATTCCCCAATTGATTGTTGGATTGATGAACAATTGAGGAATGGTCGACCGGCTTTGACCAACAATCTCAATTCACATAGAGTTGCCTTTCCACCACCAATTACCACACTTCCATCCGAAAATCCAACACAAGAATTCAATTCAACCGGAATTGTTTCCGTCCAAACACATCCTTTGAAGGAAGGGGAAATTGCTTTGGGGAATTCCTCAAAAAAGGGAACTCACTTCCACTGTTCATGTCCCAAAGTTTAGCAGTCCGATCGGCGCTGACACTTTATAAAATATAAAAGGTGGAATTGGTACAATATTCCAATGAACATTCATTCACCTGAGTATTAGCCTTTTCCAAGTGACTTGTTGTTGATGTAGAAAAATGGCAGAGCGAATATCGGATTCATGGCCTCGGAATTGTTGGACCAATTTTCGTTGTCGAATATCCCAAAGCTGTCAAAATATTTTGCTAATTTTAAACCCAATCATTTTGCCCACCCCAATTTCGCATCCATCGCCCAAATTGCCACCACCGGCGGTCATAATCAATGATGGAAAAAATGGGGAAATGCTACAGTGCCATTGGGCATGATTTGAGCCTGAAGGCAATTGGTCGATGGGCGACAAATTTTTTGAATCCCAAATCCTCAATGAACCATCTTCTGCGGTTTGATAAAGGATTTTTCCTTCTTGGTCCGTTTCAATGTGGGTCACCTAGGCCAAAATAATATTAGACTATTTTATTCATGGGAATAACCAAATTTTGAGAGTATCCAACTGTTCGGGTTGGCCTATTCCTTTCCAAGTCCCAAATCGACATTTTGCCATCCCTTCCTCCAGAAACAAATCTGGCTTCTTAAAAAATAGAATATTTGACCGAAAATAATCCAAAATGACCATCCAAAGCAGCCAATCCAGTTACGGCCATTTGATGAGCCGTAAACACCTGGCAACATTCCGATGAATTGAAGTGCCAAAGACGAACAGCTAAATGCCAAAATTGAATCCAGCATTAAAATAATTCAAATTAACTGCAATCTTTTGAGCCACTAAGCAGGAAATGTCGGCATTCAACATGTTTATAAACCACCTTGGTCACTTCCCTTTCATGCCCCCTCCAACGAGTCAAACATGCACCGGTATCATAAAAATGGATTGAATTCATTTCGATTTTCTCGCTTATTTCCCGACTGACCATATTATTCAATGCGATTGTTTTGTCCGAACTTCCACTAATTACCATTTCCGGACGAACCGAACACAGCCAATTGATGGATTCGGTGTGAACGGCTGGTCTTATTATTGGTTGTTTCCGAGGAGAGAAAAGCCGGGAAGAGTTTAGATTACTTAAGAGGAGAATTTTGGGTTAATAAGGATGGGAAAAATTCAATGATGCCAATAGCCACTCACTCGGTTTGGGCCAAAATGGCATCATCCTCATCCAAATTGGGTAATGCCGAATAATTACTGCCCATGACAAGAATAAAATGTGATCTAATCGTTGTTAATCCATTGATTTAGTGAACTTTCAAGAATTCAATCCACAGTGAAATTAATTTTTAAAGAAAAATGACTTTTTCCTTCTTCAATAGCTGCTAACTCCCTGCTGCCTTTTTATTTTGAAAAACAAACATTGGTTTTAACTTACTTTTTAAAATTGTGAGTGTGAGTGAATGTTTTATTATTCTATTAGCAAAGATGTTTCCACGGGAACGAATAAGCGATTCGCGGATATGGTATAGGAATGAGAGAAAATGCTCAATGTGAAAGGGATATTCGAAGCGAACAATTTATTCTTTTTTCTTTATAAAATTTATGGATAAAATGTCATTTTCCCGCCATTCCTCATTTATCATTTTTCCTTTTTTCCTCAGTCAGTCAGATTCAGAATCGAAATCGAAACCCGACCGATTAAGATTAAAAGATTCGATCTCGATTCCCGTTTTGGCACGAGATCGATGCTCAACGCAATCAAGATTATTCCTATCGATTTGATGCTAAATTTCTTTTAAGTTTGGATAAATTAAATACCATGATTTTATGATGAAAAAACCCTATTTTTATACCGAGATCTGACATTGACTGATTATGAATTATTTTTACAAGTTGTCAACATAATTATCATTTAGATCAGTCTGAAATATGCTTGAAAATACGGCGAGTAATTATGATCCAACCAACACAGAAGAAGCAATACAAAAAACAATTGCCGATGAGCCAACAAAATATCCACAAAAACGGTTTTATCGTCAAAGAGCCCATTCGAATCCAATGTCAGACCATGACCTCGATTATCCATTATCTCCAGAAAAGTAAAATATTTTTATTCAATTTAATTAATAATTGATTAAATTTGCAGAATGAGTTGGAATGAATTATTTGGAACATCAGTCAATGGCCAAATTCCGGAATTTGCGGATATTGGTTGTGGATATGGCGGCTTATTGGTCAGACTTTCCACAATTTATCCCGAAAAAACCATGGTCGGAATGGAAATCCGCGTCAAAGTAATTTAAAATAAAAATAAAAAATTTAAAATAAATTTAGGTTTCAGATTTTGTCCAAGAAAGGATCAAGGCATTGAGAACGCAAAATGTGGGCCAATATGATAATATTTGCTGTATTCGAAGCAATGCCATGAAAAATTTGCCAAATTTTTTCTTCAAAGGCCAACTTAGCAAAATGTTCTTTTTATTCCCCGATCCTCATTTCAAAAAACCAAAACATAAATGGCGAATTATATCCGCCAATTTACTTGCCGAATATGCATATGTCCTCAGGCCAGAAGGTTAATATTTAATATTTTTGGGAAATACTTGCTATATCAAGCATTGTCGATGAATTTTGAATTTTAAATCGTCAATGTTCAAGAAGCAAGAAAATTGAATGGATTATTTGACAATAGCAAATTTCCAATTTTGGAATTGTTATTGTACCCAAATCCAACACATAAATTAATTCATTTATCTAAATAAATAATTATATATTTTTTAGGCCGAATTTATACAATTACGGATGTGGAGGAATTGCATAATTGGATGGTTGACCATATTGGAGGGCATCCATTATTTTGCCAATTAACAGAAGAAGAAAAAGCCGAAGACCAAATTATTCCATTATTATATGAAAGTACGGAAGAAGGACAAAAAGTGACGAGAAATGAGGGCCAAAAATGGTCGGCTGTATTTCGACGAATTCAAAATCCTTGTTAAAATAATGTTAAATTGTTGTGATTAATTGTTTTTAAATAATAAATTAATATAAATTTTAACATTTTTTTTCATTTTCAATGTTTCTATTTCATTGATTAATATTTTTAAATTTATTTAAACTATTTAATATATATTTTTGTAGAAAAATAATGTCAGAACAAAGCAGTGGTGATGGAAATATGGATGACTATGAATCATTGGCGCCAAATTATTCCCTTTCGGTGCATATGGCAGCCGGCGCGATGGCCGGAATGGCCGAACATTGTGTCATGTTCCCATTGGACAGGTACCTAATTAGATGATATTAAAAATAATGTTTGTTTTAAGTGTCAAAACTCGACTCCAATCATTATGTCCGTGTCCGGAAAGAATTTGTCCAACTCCAATTCATGGAATTGCTTCAATCGCCAAAAGAGAAGGATTTTGGAGGCCATTTCGTGGAGTGAATGCGGTCGCCGTTGGATCAGTCCCAGCACATGCTTTGTATTTCAGTGTTTACGAAAAAGCAAAGGTTTAGAAATAATAAAATTTACTAATTTTAATTTCCTTTTTAGTCATTATTGACCGGAAATACCCACGGCCATGTCAATACCCTTTCATATGGGTTGGCCGGTATTGGTGCAACCGTAGTGCATGATCTCGTCATGAATCCGGCCGAAGTGGTCAAACAACGAATGCAAATGCAATTTAGTCCATACGGCGGCTCATTGGAATGTGCTCGTTGCATTTATAGGACAGAAGGGATTGGCGCATTCTACCGCTCATATTCCACTCAATTATTCATGAATATTCCATTTCAAGCCGTGCACTTTATGGCCTATGAATTTTTCCAAGAAATGCTCAATCCTGAACATAAATATGATCCAAAAACGCATTTAATATCTGGCGGATTGGCCGGTGGACTGGCAGCGGCGGTCACAAATCCATTGGATTGCATAAAAACGGTTAAATACAAAAATATTAATTAAATCATTCAAACATTAATTTAAGGTTCTTAATACTCAACAAGTTCCCCGGGCAGTTGTTGTTGAAAATAGGAATTTATTCTATATCAAAGGATCATATCGAGGTGAATTTTAATTTATTATTTAAATTAAATTAATTAAAATAAATTAAGGAATTTTTGACGCTGTTTCAACAATAAAAGCAAATCGTGGCCTCCCCGGATTCTTTTATGGTCTTCAAGCTCGAATCCTCTATCAAATTCCATCGGCCGCCCTCAGCTGGAGTGTTTATGAATTATTCAAATATTTACTTGGAGAACGAAATCCAAGGTTGACATTAAATTGTTGCCCACATTGTTGAATGAATTATCACATATATTTTAATTAATTTTGCTTTTGTTTTGTTTTATTCATCAAAAATAATTTAGAGTAAATTTCTTTTAATAAAATAAATAATGCATACACTAATACTAACATGTTAATAACAAAATTATTCATATTTTTATATTCAATTTAATTATTTATTAATAAATAAATTATTTTAGAATGGATTCACCATCATCATCGACGAATGGAACACAAAACCACAATTCTGCTGGCTCATCAAACAGGATGGATGAAATATCAAAAACACTTCCAAAATCGGCGCCAATTCCATCAGCCTTTATCGAGTCTCCTCCAATTTGACTCATTTCTTTCAATTAGTTTCCATCAATTATTTTTATTTGTCATCAGCCACACCCATTTTCTATTTTCATTTGAATTGTCATAAATATTTTATGTTACATTATTTTTTGTTTTTTCAAAGTTTATTTGTTGGGGTAAAATGAATAAATAAAAAATTTATATTAAAATTATTTCTTTTTTTCCACTGGTTGACAATCCAGAATATATTTGGAAAAAAATAAAAAAAAACTTAGTTTAGTAATAATTTAATTTTGGCCCAATGTCTTCTACCTGCAACGACAATGCTTCAGGTTTTTATTTTAAATAGTCGAATATTCCAAATGAAATTAAGAAAAATCCAATTCAGCCCTGCTCAATCGCACCAACATTGCATTTGCGGTTACAATTTTGGCTGGTGGTTTGGCCGTTGGCTATATTCTAGGAAAACGTTCTGCTGCCTTGGCCCGTGTTGCTCGGGTCAATACAAAAATTCAATTGCAAAAGGACAAAGTTGCCGACGAAATCCAAATTGAAGACATTGGCCAAAAGAAGGTGTTCTGTCGATGCTGGAAATCATCCAAGGTAATTAATTATTTTAATTCCTCAAAAATAAATTCATTTAAATAGTTCCCATATTGCGATGGAACGCACAATACGCACAACAAAGAGACGGGAGACAATGTTGGACCGCTGATAATTAAGAAAGGCGGTTAATGGAATGAAATGGAAAAATGAATTGGATTGAAATTAAATTGATGATGTCTTAAATGATGATTTAATTATATTCTCTAAAATAATAATATTGATTGTATTTGCTTTTTCTTTTAGGCTATATTATATAATATTGAATTGATAAATAAATAAATAAATGGGGTACAATATTTTATTCATTCGTAATTGTAAAGATTATTTTTATCATTTTATCTTAATTAATTGAAAGAATTTATAAAATTTGAATTAAATAATTTACAGGAAAATGCGTTTTACAGCAACAATTGGTGATTCAAAGGCTGTTGAAATTTTTATTAGTAAGAAAATATTTAATCAATTTATTTTGTTAATTTTTATTTTAGAAATTGTTGGAATTTTTTCAAAACTGAGCAAAAAGCGGACCGTAATCCGAGTCACCGCAAATGAATTTTCGTAAGTTTCAATCACATAATATTAATAAATCAAATTAATTTAAGTTTTGTGAATGCCTACAATCTTCGAGAAGGATATTCTGCCGATTTCCGAATATTAAAGGTTAATCCAAATAAAATTGGTTTAAAATATGTAATTTTTAAAGGATCAACTCTTTTCCGGATGGATTTATGATGGAATTTCGGCGGATAATAATGCAATATTTTTTGAACTTTCCACCGATGATTTACTTCATTCAATGCAAACAAAAGAAAATCAAATGAAGTTGAAATTAATGAAAAAAGACAATGTTCCACATTTACGGATTGAGCTGACCGCAAATAGTTTAGTGAATGAAATTCCAATTACATTAATTTTGGTCCGGAATTGGCCCGATTATAATCCACCGGACATGGGACATCCATCGGTGGCCGTAACATTGCCTCCGGTTCGAACATTGGCAAAAATCCTTTCGGCAATTAAAAATATGGGAGCAAAAAATGTGGTAAAAAAATTTAGAACATTTTAATCAATTTTCATTATTTTTTTTGAAGGTATTTCGCATTAATAATGTTGGTGAATTCAGTATTTGTGCAATGACAGGTTAAATATTGTTTAATTTTAAAATAAAATTAATGAATATTTAAAGATTTGGCAAAAGTGGATGTTTATGCAAGGGATTTGACCAATTTGTCAACAAGTGGCCAAAACATTAATTGTATGCCCAAAATTAAACTATTTTAACTTATAATGATTCCACATTTTTCAGCTCAAACCAATCAATCTTCTATTGAGGAATATTCTTCCGTTGTGTTGGATGTCCGCAACCTTTATCCATTCATCAACAGCCTTTTCCCATATATTGCTCGACTTGCAATGAGTACAAATTTTATTATCCATTTACTGTTTAATAATTTATTTATTTTTAGAGATAGTCAATGGCCGTGCCTGTATTTTCTGTGCCAATGAACCGGAATGCCAACTTAGTTTGTATATGGCTGGCAAAATTCAAGACTAATTTGAAGAATGGATTGATCCCTTTTATTGAGTTGATCTCATTTTAATCACTTTCTTTAATGTGTTCTCATTTTGCCAATTCACTTATATTGATGGTATGAATATTTATTTATTATCAATTGTAAAATTATTATATCTTCAAAAAAGGATAAAATGGAAAGCTGCAAAGTCAAATATAAATGAAGTCTGGGGAAAATTAAAAGGAAATAATAAGTAGGAAATAATATTGATTTTTATGATGATTAATGAATGGCATCTGGTCAATTTATTGTCCAAAATGAGCATATTTTGCTGATTTAAATTGGGGCACGCCAACCGGGCGGCTGATTATGAGGATTTTGGTTGGCGCCTGGATTTGGAGGACAGGATCCTGGGGCTGGCAAATTCGAAGTTATCCGTTCCCCTTCGATGATCTAAAAATAAATGAATTTGAATGGAAAGAATTCATTGTTTTATTTTTACCAATGATGGAAGATAACGAAATTGGCCATTTGGAATTTCCCGATAAACACGAATGGCAAAATAGCCAAATGCCGCTCCAGAAATGAGGCAAAAGATCTATTTAATTATTTAATTTTATAAAATAATTGAAATATAATTAACCGTGGCAAAAAGATATGTGAAGGCAACGGTTGCTCGATAACTGAGGCTATCCACCAGGGAAATAATGCAAATTAATGAACTAATTCCAAAAAGCAAAACAGCCAGGCATGCGACAATGAAATCCTAAATTTATATTCAAAATGAATTTAAAAATAATTAAAAATACAATAAGGGCAAATGGAATGAACATAAAGCCGCCGCCAAATTGGAAATTCATTCGATGAACTCCGAAAGTGTAGCATATGAAGGAAATAAGGCTAATCACGAAGGTGTTCCATGCGGTAAAGAGCACAAATCCAACACTATTGTACGTGTACGGACCTAGCCAAATGGTAATTATTGTGGCAAAAGGAGCAAGCTTGGATTAAAATTATTTTTTAAAAAGAAAACTCCTTTAAAATTTACCCAATGAATGGTTTTCAAGACGCCATATGGCCAAGCTTTAAAAAAGTTCTTGTCCGGTTCGACGGTCATTTTTAGTTTTATTATATTAATGCTAAAATTATTCTGAATTGTAAAATTTAGAACAAAAGGAGTAAAAAATTTTAAAAAATTAAATATTTCGAATTTCGGGGATTGATAAACTGATTTTTGCCTGCTGCTGATGCTGATGAGAATGTGAGCGATGTGACTCATCAATCATCTGTTCAATAAATAGTATTTTAGCCATTGGTAAAAACCAAGAGAGTATATCTAGAATAGAATGGATGGCCATGGCCGACAACTCCCACTATTTCCCTCCACTCGTGATGGAAGAATGGATTGGTTTTGGTGGTTAGAATGGGTGGATGGATGTTTCGCGCAATCGAAATTCGAAATGCAATTTTGAATCGATAGAAATAGAAAAATATTTGGACGGATAGGAAGGAATAAAAAAATCGAATTTGCTCTAGCGAAGATGTTATCGGTGGTTGGATGGGCATAAAATGGAAAATGGATGTGTCGAAACTGCTGCTGATGCTGATGAGCAAATCCTCCTAAAGCCGCTTTCATCCACTCAATTCTTTTACCTCTCATCTTTTTTTCAATTCCTCTGTCCATTTTCTTTCCCTTACATCCAATGACATCTTCTCCGGTCAGTTGGTCTTCAGCGATGAGCATATACTTTTATTATAATTTTTCAGTGAAATGTAGAAAACAACGGCTGCTGGATATATGGATTATGGAATAAAAAAATTTTCTACAACCACCTTTTTATGAATTTGCATAATTAATTTTATTATTATTATGAAGGAAAGAAAGAAAATGGTTTTTGGGAAGAACATTGATACAAAATTTGCGTTATTCTCAATTTCTAAGAAAGTAAAATATTGTATCTGTATTCTTTCATTTATAGCCGCAGGGGGAATTATTTATAACAGTGTATTTCCTAAATGTTAAATGATTGAACATTGAATTGAATTTAAATTTTCGAAAACTACTCTTTAATTAATCTTTCCGAAATATCCCTTTCCGGAAAGAAAAGTGCAATTACAATTCCAGAAAGAAAAGTGCAATTACAATTCCGGAAAGAAAAGTGCAATTACAATTCCGGAAAGAAAAGTGCAATTACAATTCCGGAAAGAAAAGTGCAATTACAATTCCGGAAAGAAAAGTGCAATTACAATTCCGGAAAGAAAAGTGCAATTACAATTCCGGAAAGAAAAGTGCAATTACAATTCCAGAAAGAAAAGTGCAATTACAATTCCGGAAAGAAAAGTGCAATTACAATTCCGGAAAGAAAAGTGCAATTACAATTCCGGAAAGAAAAGTGCAATTACAATTCCGGAAAGAAAAGTGCAATTACAATTCCGGAAAGAAAAGTGCAATTACTATTCCGGAAAGAAAAGTGCAATTACAATTCCGGAAAGAAAAGTGCAATTACAATTCCGGAAAGAAAAGTGCAATTACAATTCCGGAAAGAAAAGTGCAATTACAATTCCGGAAAGAAAAGTGCAATTACAATTCCGGAATGAAAAGTGCAATTACAATTCCAGAAAGAAAAGTGCAATTACAATTCCGGAAAGAAAAGTGCAATTACAATTCCGGAAAGAAAAGTGCAATTACAATTCCAGAAAGAAAAGTGCAATTACAATTCCGGGAAGAAAGTGCAATTACAATTACAATCCCTTTCCGGAATGAAAAGTGTTTTTAGGAAATAGGACATATCTTTCCAACAAGTGATACCATATTGCATATTTCTCTCTTCTTTTGATTATAGCCAGAGGGATGGAAATTTGTTCCCTCCATTTCCAAAAGTGAAATACCATAAACCTATTCTCTTCTCTCTTCTCATTTCCTTTCTGCTGATTGGATGATTGCGAATTGAGAGAGGTTTATTTGGATATCTATAGAAGGAATTTAAATTTTTTACATATTAATATTATTTTATCTTTGTATGCACCATTTTTATTGGTTTAATAAATGGACAAATATCTAATTGAATGGCAATTCAGTCACAAAGTTTGTCCTCAATTCCTATATGCCGCATCTGTCATCTATTCATCCATTGTGCATGTCAATGTCAATCAACATCAATTTTGGTTGCGCTAGGAAACGGCAAGGACAAAATGCAACTTTTAGTCCGTTTGTGGAGACCCAGCGCGGATGAATAATTCGGATTAGGGTCAACCGAATGTAGCAGCATGAGTGTGGATATGGTTAATATGTGATATGCGGGATTCATGGAATGGCTGGGCTATGTCAATTTTTAGCATTCAAAATTGTTGCTGAATGGAAATGAAGGAAGCAATGAGGTCCGAATGAGGAATAGGAGGAATTATGCATTAAAGCGGAAACTTCGACCATTTATTCTTCGCTTTATCCTTTTCCAAAAGCTCATTTTTCTACACGTTTTGGACTTACACATTCATTGAATTCCACAAATTTTGGCATATTGAAGCAGTACAATCTTGGCTATATGGCCAATTTAGTCAAAGAATATTGGACAATTGACGGCTGACAGAATTATTCTGGGCTAGTCCTCTTTGCCCCATCTTTTCCTTCCACCAATCCATCCCAAATAATAATCCAGTAAATCATAAGAATGGATTGGCCAAGAAGAGGGAGGGAGGGGGAATTTATGGGCTTGTCACTCCATCCATTCCCTCAAATTAATGGGAGGCGGAATTGGGGTCGAGTGTGGCCCATCATTTGGGAACAGCCGCTCTCGACAACCCTTCCTTCCCTCCTCCTCCTTAGAGCATTATTTATTGGTTATTATTCCCCAAGGCCGTTTGTTATGCCGGTCCAATGGCTTCCGCCCCCCCCCCCCCCCGGGGCGGTCTATTAGCTCCTCATTACTCATTTATGGCTGATGGATAGACCCTCATTTCATTTTCTCCTCTAAATCATTTTCTTGCCGATTGCATTGGCAGTACCCGCAAAACTTTTTGTTCACAACCCAAAATGAAGGTGGCAAAAATAATTTGTTCGAAAATTTTGATGCCATTGATTTTTCCCCTGCATTCATTTTGGCCCAATCTTTTTGGCCACCTTCATTTTCCTTGGGATAATCCGCAAATTGATACTTTCCAAAGAATGGTGGCTGTTTTGATGCCGCCAATTTCCTTTTGGCTTCATTCCCTTTCCACAATACCAAATCATTTATTTTTTCTTCCCTTTTCAGATTTATTCCTCTAATACATTTGAATAATTTCCATGGCACATTTTGGTAAGCAATTTTAATTATTAAAAAATAAATACAATATTCCCTCATTCAATGTCCCATTTTTACCTATTCTTTTCCTTACCTCCACCGAAGGTCGACGACGCAACTTTTCGCGCGGTCGAGCACAAAAATGCACTAATTCGATCAAAATTCCTGCATTTAGATTCCCCCAGTGTTCCAATGCATGTTCCCTCTATTTTATTCCCCTTTCCATGGCCATCATGTTCACCAAAATGAACATTTTTTGTACACCCCACCCCCTCCAGCAACGAATAATGTTCCTCATTCGCCTATTTTTGTTCCCCAATTTGCCATTTTTGGGGGCAAATGGAGGGGAGGGGGAGGGGGTGGATAATTGCGAAGGCCCCTTTTTGGATGTGAGGAACAACTAATGGGGGTGGGGAATAATTCGAGTCGATTCGAAACCATCGAAACCCATCTTCCCCTTCCTTCTTTTCTTCCATTCTTCGTTCTTCTCGCCCCCTCCAAGGGTCACATCTCCTTGAATGGATGTGCCCTTCCTTGACATCCACTTGGCCATTGTTTCGACCTAATTTGACCCTTCACCAAACAAAATGGCCATTCTTCTCCCATTTTTAATTGCGTCATTCCATTCATTCCCATTTATTTCATTTCTGCCTAATTTTTAATAGAAATTAATTTTCATTTTTTGCTTTTAAAACACAAAAATGTTGAGAATTGTCGGAATTCGACCCATCCCAATCCAGCGGGGGCCAAATGGCCAAATTCGCAGGCAACAGGGGGGGGGGGGGGGGAATGGAGGATTGCCTCGAGCAGAGTCCGCCGACCAAAATCAGGGGCCATCCTCTCAAATTTCCACCGAATCCATCCAAAATATTGAAAGGCACTTCTTCTTTGCCCCAAAGGCCATCCTCAGTCAACCAACCAAAATATCCCCCCAACCACCATTTCCCGTTGCCCATTTTGCCCATATACCCACCCAAAGCCTCATTCACCCAAAATCTCAACCAACCTTCCTTTCCAATGTGCCGATGTCCATTTCCCATTCTTTTCACCTTCTTTTGTTCGGTTTGCCCAATTTTGTCTCCTTCCTTTGTCCATCGGCACCGGATGGTCACATCCAACAATTCCCAGCAGGTCAATCTTCTCTTTTGGCCCATGAATTCATTAAATATACCTTCACCTTTTTGGGTTTGGAGAATTTGTCCAAAATTGAATGAATTCCATTTTCCATAACATCCTCTGATGAATGGAAAACCTCTCAACAATATTTGGGTTTTAGATTTGAAAAGTATTTTTGGTTCCCCCAAAACATGTCCAATGCAAATGCACTCTCAATTCTTCACGCGATGAGGGCCCACTCCATTCTTCCACCCAAATGCCGAACCCATTTTGCCCCTCCAAATATTCAGCAAACAATGTCCCATCCCCCCCCCCCCCCCCCCCCAACCTCAACTCCTTCGATTCTTCAATTGGACCGATCCAATCCAGTCGGTCGGTCGGCTGCGCAGGATGGACACGAAAAGAGGAAGAACAACCCAACCACCGAACAATCCATTCAATTCCGTCCATTTGGCCTCATCCCCCTTGCCTTTTGTTCATTTTGGCCCAATCCGCGCGCTTCTTCCTTTTTCAATTGGCCATTCTTTCCTCCCTTTTCCTTCCCATTCATTCATTTTCGCAACCTTCTTTCCCTCTCCCTCCATCTTCTTCATTTTTGCTTCCATTTCGGCTAATTAGCAACATTTTCGATGCAAATGACCAAACAATGTCTTTCCCCAATTCTTCAAATTTGGCACCAAAATTGGCCAAATAAATGCCATAAAAAGTCATCATTTCTTTTGGCCATCATAATCCCTCCCTTCCCTTCATTGCATTTTGCCATATTTCCCTTTGGGCATTTTCTCGCCATTTTTGGCCATCAAAAGTGTTTATTTTTTGTCATCCCCAAAAATGGGAATAAGCCGTCAAATTCTTCCCTCTTTTGGCAAATCCAATTTTTCGTCCCCGCGGAGATAAACATTTTTACGGCGCCCGGGGATTTATGAGGAGTGAAAAGTGGGGACGCCGGCTTTTGGCTGCTCCTTCCTTTCTGTCCTCTTAAACTTTTCGGCAGCTGCCAGCCAAGATTGGAGCCTGGATCCGGTGCCCCTGTGGATGATGATACTTTTGCGGCATTTTAAAAAGAAAGGGATAAAGGAGATCATCATTTCCTCCCTCGGGCAGTGGCTTCTGCTCCCGTCGACCGCATTCCAATCCAATCCACCCCCCCCCCCCCCCCCCATTCATTCATTCTTTCCTCACTCACTCAATCATCGTAAAGTTGTCCCCCTTCCTTCCATAAATTCAACCCAAAATTGTCCTCATTTTCTTTTGCTTTTTCTTCTTATTCGGATTAGCCTCCAATTCCCCTCCCAAAATGACCACAAAAACATTCATTCATCCACCCGGATAATTATTGTCCTCCACGCACTCTTCCAATTGTCATTTTCCATTCATTTCAACCGGCTTTTCCCCTTTCAAATTGGTTGAATTTCAATTTACTTTACGCTTTTTCCACCAAATTTTTGTCAATCTCGAATTCATCTCTCCATCTTTTCTAATAAACCAACTTTTCCCGTAGATTCGCCTTAAATTTCCACAGTCCTTCGCCCTTCCATTCATTCTCCCACTTTCCGCCTTGTCTCGCCCAAAACCTCAATTTGTCCACCTAATTCCGGCAAAAGGGGATCATCTTCCTCCTCTTCTCCCCTTCCAACCAAAACCTACTTCCTTCCGTTCGGCCCAACCCAAACAATCTCGAATGATGTTTTCGCTTGTCCCCCTCCCCCTCCCCCACCTTCCCATTTGGACAATAATAATAATCATCATTTGGCCTCCATTCATTCGACCCTGGGCCATCTGCGTCGGCGAGAATTGGGCAATGTAAGGAACATCAGCAGGAAAGAAGAATGCCATTTTCGGCAAATGCAATTTTTGTCCAACTTTGATTGCATTTTAATTTCCCACAAATAAATTCAGCCAAAAATATGCTCATTTTTCATTGCCAAATAATTCACCCCAAATCAATTCTCTCCCCTATTCCATTTTGACCTCCAAACCAAACACAAAAATGTTGCTATCGGACGGTGAATGACCCGACAGAAGCAGCCAAGCGTGAACATCAATTGGGCACCCAATTCCCATTGCTTTTCGCGCACAAAAACACCCAAATGTACTTTTTTATCATCCTCTCCCTGTTCTCCTTCCCTTTTTCCCATTTTCCCCTCATTCTCGGCTTTCCCTCCAATTTTTCGCCATTAACCAAAACCCGGGCGGCATTTTGTCCGGGCATTCGCCTCCATTTCCTCCCTTTTGGCCAATTCCTCATTACCATTTTTCTCCCCAAAAATATCTCCACGCCCAAATGGCCATTTCCCCCATTTTTCCTGTTTTCCCCTCAAAACCAACGCAATTATATTTTTTTGTACTGCTTTCATTTTTTCAACTCACTCCCTCCTTCTCCTTTTTCAATTCATTCCTTCACAGATGGAGCCAATCCAATGGTCATTTCCGCCCCCAAACAATTTCAATAAAATATTTTCAATATTCTCGTCTTTGCCATTTTATTCTCTGCTGGATGTCCCCCAATCCCCCTCCCCTCCCATCAAATTATGTTGCAAATTTGCCCAACAATTTGTTATTGTCCCCCTTTTCCATCATTTCCCCTCAACATTAGCAAAAAGCCCTTTTTTGCCCATTTTTGTTGTTCAAAAGGCCTCGAATTTCCGTTGGAATTGGCCATTTCCCCTCAAAGTCAGCCCATCATCCCCTCCGCGTGCCCATATAAAATTCCGTTGGTCGGCGGCACATTTGCCCCTTTCCCTTTCATTTTCCCTTTGGCGCACTCAAAAACATAGCAAAATGCGCTTTTTAGTCCAAATTTGGGCCGAAAGGATGATGCCAAAAATTGGCAAAATAAATTGGCCTTTTTTGATGGATTTCATCCTCTAATTCGAATGGCCAAATGGCCAGTCACCCATATCCAAGGCAGCACAAAAATACATAATCCAATTAACGAATCTTCTGCCGGACAAACCAAAATTGAATTTGCCTTGGCCGAACGGGTTAGGGAGGAGTGGGTCAAATTGAGAATGGCCAATTTGGCATTGAATGAAGACAGGCAAATAGGCCTTCTGTTGGGGAGGAAGGATTTGGCCAAAAGAGGATGGGAAAAAGCGGTGAATTTATTTGGCCGAGGATTTCATCTCCAATTGCTTCTTCCCTCCTTTTTATTTCTATTCCCGTGTCGGCATTTATCGAATGAAGAAAGAATGAGGGAAGGGAAGGGGAGAATGGGTGGAGTGGCCTTGACAACGCGCATTTCCACCCAAATGAATTCCAGCGGAAATTATGCAAAAATGTGGAAAATTGGCATAAAAGTTGCCAACAATGTCCTCTACAATCATTCATATCATTACATCAATTCATTTGAATATTTCCATTGGATCAATTCCGTCCATATTCCTCCCTTCTCCCCATAAATTAATATTATTTTGCCCATTTCTTTATATTCCGGCCATTTTCAATATAAAACCTCTTCGCGCACTTTTCGCCTCAATCAACCGTCCATTTGTCCATTTCGAGTGGCCCCCACTTATCCATTGGCCCATGCCAAATTCGCCCCTCCTCTCTTTATATTGGTTACCCCTTTCTTTGGCCAAATTTCCTTCCACCCTCCTTTTATATCGTGTTAAAAACAAGGAAAAGCATTAAAACCTAAACCATTTCCATTTAAATTGAATTTATTCCTTTTTTCAGTTTCTTCCGGCAGTGAACTTCAAATTGAATCTGAGGACGAAGAAGGGGGAGAAGAAGAAGAGGACCAAGGGAGTGGTCGGCTCAAAAATAACCAAAATCAACATTCCCCGAAGGATTCATCAACAAAAAACAACAATAATAATAAAAATAACACAATTGGCATAATGAGCCCTCGACCATACGACGATGGATTGTTCATTGAACCAGCCGGCGATTATGATGTCGTTTATGGCGATTATAATGCAACGTAAGCATCAAATTGGGGGAAATTATGAATGAATTGATCAGAGTTTGAGAATATTCCATCAATCTCCAATATTCACTGTGAAAGGAATTTAGGGCCATATCATAATTCATAGCTCATTTTTGTTTAGTCTTGCTTTGGCGAAGAGCAGGATTTCGGATTAGGGCCATTCAAATTATAATTATTAATAAATATTTCATTCATCATTAATTCATTTTCATCCCTCCGGGTACATACAACTCATTTTCTACAATATGGGCACCAACACAATAATAAAAAATACAAAAATAAAAATATTCATTTTAGATTTGA
The DNA here is from genome assembly GCA_030063045.1 of Pratylenchus scribneri. Classification (NCBI taxonomy): domain Eukaryota; kingdom Metazoa; phylum Nematoda; class Chromadorea; order Rhabditida; family Pratylenchidae; genus Pratylenchus; species Pratylenchus scribneri. The sequence continues at coordinate 2,371,473 of JAQSEB010000020.1, read as the reverse complement.
AATTATGATAGGAATGAAAATATTAAAAATATATAAAATAAATGAATTTTAAGGGAAAAATTAAACCGATAAAGGGACAAATTATTCTTTCCGGAAAGAAAAACACATTTTGGCGAACATTTTCCGGAAAGAGAAAACACATTTTGGCGAACATTTTCCGGAAAGAGAAACACATTTTGGCGAACATTTTCCGGAAAGAGAAAACACATTTTGGCGAACATTTTCCGGAAAGGAAAAACACATTTTGGCGAACATTTTCCGGAAAGGGAAACACATTTTGGCGAACATTTTCCGGAAAGAGAAACACATTTTGGCGAACATTTTCGGGAAAGATAAAACACATTTTGGCGAACATTTTCCGGAAAGAGAAAACACATTTTGGCGAACATTTTCCGGAAAAAAAAACACATTTTGGCGAACATTTTCCGGAAAGAGAAAACACATTTTGGCGAACAATTTCCGGAAAGGAAAACACATTTTGGCGAACATTTTCCGGAAAGAGAAAACACATTTTGGCGAACATTTTCCGGAAAGAGAAAACACATTTTGGCGAACATTTTCCGGAAAGAAAAAACACATTTTGGCGAACATTTTCCGGAAAGAGAAAACACATTTTGGCGAACATTTTCCGGAAAGAAAAAACACATTTTGGCGAACATTTTCCGGAAAGAGAAAACACATTTTGGCGAACATTTTCCGGAAAGGAAAACACATTTTGGCGAACATTTTCCGGAAAGAAAACACATTTTGGCGAACATTTTCCGGAAAGGAAAACACATTTTGGCGAACATTTTACGGAAAGGAAAACACATTTTGGCGAACATTTTACGGAAAAGAAAAATACAAGAGAAAATACATTTTTGGCGATGCAATCTCAAGGATCAAAAATGATTAATTTAATAATATTTTATTATTTTCGAATAATTCCAAATTTAAAATAAATTTTTTGTACCATTGTGGAGTGGTTAGCAGCACCATTTTCTCCATTCCACTAATAAAGAAAAGACTATGAATAATTTATATAATTTTAATGAAAAACATTGTAAGAGGTATAGATAATGAATTTGTCAAATCAAATAAAAATGCGCGGAATTGTACGGACAAAAAAATTATTAAAAAATGAAAAAAGCGAGCAAATTATTTTGGAAATATTTGATAAATGGATTCTGGGGAAATGAAGGCAAAAAATGCAGTTGATTTTATCTTCAGAATCCTTCCCTTCTTTCCATTCATTTATTCCTATTAAATTCGCCTAAAGGCTCAATCACATTTCGGCCTTCCCACTTCTTTTCTTCTTTGAAAAATTGTTTCCAAATTTCTTCCCGATTAATGGGAGGCAACTTAAAAAATAATAAGTTTAATAATGGTTGGACCGAGCAAGGCTATAAATTTTGTGAAGGTCATTTACAATTTTTTATTTTTTTTTATCAAAATTTTCATTCCATAATTTTGCTATCCCACATAGATTTTCCTCTTTTCATCGGCCCCATTTCCTTCAACATCAAAAATGAAAGATGGACTACGGCGATAAGCCACTCAATTCCCCAAAAGTCAAAGAAAATAAGGAAAAGGGGGGATCGACGAGGGAAATGGACAAGGGAGGAGGGGAAAATGGCCGAGTCTCGAGAGTCGAGAATGGGCAAAAGGAGGGAAGGGAATGGTGAGAGACCATCCATCCAACTAACTATTCTCCAATGCAGCAGCTATTCCTCTTCCCTTACGGCGTTATATGTATTGGTTGGGGTAGTGGTCATTCCCTCCCCCACCCAATCCATCCTCCACGAATTTCGTGTCCGCTACTTTTACAGAGGGAGTGGCTCTCATTTTCGTCCTCATCACATCCCCTGCATCGCCGGTGGCGGTCACCGTCCTTCCTTCCTTCCATCTACTTCTACTCCGTCGTCCACTCGCCGCCCTAATTTATTGCCTGTCCCGAAACCTTCTTCCTCAACAATTCATCCTCCCTTCCACCGCCTCCGAGAATTTATGAGCTGCAAATTGCGTCCGCCTTTCGCCAACAATCCATTTCGGCAGCTCATAAATAACCCCGAAAAATAATTAAATTGGCGAGAATGGTGGCAGAACGTGAATTTAAGCATAATTCAATTTTGATTGGGTCAACCCAATATTGTATTGATGCGCAAAGCGCAATTCACCTTCTAAAATATCCTCTAAATTTGTCCATCACTGTCACCAGAATCCATTTTCACTGCAAATTGCCCTGCGGGATATTCATTTTTCCCTCCCTTCCTTTTCTTCCCTTCCATTTCCCTTCTTTCCTTTGTTCCCCCTTCAATCCGACTTTCTGTCCGGACGAATTGCCAGGGGCCAATGTGAAGGGGCCAAGTGAGATTATTCCCCATTCCTTAGTTAGGCCCATGGCTAATTTGGGTGGTGGCCCATGCAAAGGAGTTTGTCGGTTTGGATTTTGTTTGGTCCACTTTTCCATCCACTCAAATGCCCACTCCTCATTCCATTTTGGGCATTCCCTCAATGGCAAACATTGCCTCACATTGCCAAAATGCCCTGAATATCCATTTCCCTTTTTATTGAATGAATATTTCTCAAGCTAAATTTGCAGAATGGGCGACGGCACCCCTTCCGGCAAAAGGCCATATATTCGGCTGACAAATGCCCTCAAAAATATGAGCAGGCCGATTGGAGGCGAAGTTCGAATGCGCTGCGAGGCTGCCGGCTCCCCATTGCCAATTGTGTTCACGTTAGTATCCACTTTTGAATTATTGATTGATCCGAATAATTGATTAAAGTTGGCTCAAAAATTTGGCCCCAGTGGAAAAGGACAGACGAATTCGAATTCGGCACCGGGGTATGACATCAAAATTGGTTATTGTTGAATTGGACGTACTCGATTCCGGATATTATCAATGCACGGCAACAAATGCAGCCGGAAGTGTGAACAGCACAGCCGTCCTTAGGGTCAGAATATTCATTTTAAATATTGAAATAAATAGAATTAACTCATTTCATTATATTCTTTCATCACATTTTTTGGCATTTTAGTAAAAAAAGGGGTTGGCGTGGCTTTTTCCTTCGTTAATCCCCTCATCAAAATGGCCCATTTTCCTTCCCATTCGGCCATCAATTGTTGCATTCCCTTGGGAAATTAGGCCAAAATTATATTTGGGAAAATGATTGCGCACAAAAATGGACAATTTTCATATAAAAATATTTGGAAAAATAAATAAATGAAAATATTTGATTGAGGCCAATCATTCCTCCATTTTTATTTAATCATTTTCCCTTATCAATCAACAATTATATTCCCATTTGGCCTTTGCATAATTTGTGGTTCGCCCATTCTTTCCCTTTCAAAATTAATATATTCAAAACAATTCCACATCGATGGCTACTGACTGATGGATGGATGGGGGCAATGGCCCGATGAGCATTCAACCAACCATTCCAAACCATTTCAGTGGCCAACCCCCGATGGAATAGGATGGAAGGAAGGAATTGATCGCCTCCATCCATATTTGATATTTATTTTCTCCAATTCAATAATTCCTTTTATTCCCCTTTAAAAACAACAATAAAATAAAATAAAAACATTATCTTAACGCCTCCGGGGCTTTTCCATCCATCCCTCCGTATTGTGTCCTCCTCCCTCTGTCCATCTTTTGCCCATCCCATCCGTGTCCCATACTCATTTATCATTTCCCGTCCATTGACCCACCCTCAAGGCAATCGATGCAGAACGAAGCCTTCGAAAGAGGAGGAGGATGAAAGGAAGAAGAACGAAGGATGAAGAAGAAGAGTGGGTTTTGCCCCGGGGAAGGTCGGTGTCAGTAGTGTCAATGTCGGCCGTAGCAGAAGGGCATTCATCCCAATTCATTCATTTATTCATTCATTCTACCCATTTCTTCATTTTCCAATTTTGCCACACAAATCGACGGCCACTCCATCCAATTATTCCCCCAACCACTTTCCATCTCATCATTTTAAGATTATTTTTTACGATTCATTGAATATTCCTATTTTGTCCTTTTTTGTCCAATTGGCTCAATTTTCCATATGAAAATCAATTTTTCTTCTCGCCCTTATTCTCGGCTTTGGATGGGCCAAAACAATTAATCAATGGCCTTGGCCAAAGGGACAATGTGGCCAATGGCCTATTCCTCTCCCCCCTCCCCCACCAAATCCAATCCAAATGAAATTGTCTCGCCGGCTGACCATTCCCTCCCCTTCTTAAAAAACACATTTATTTGACACTGCTTCCAATTTATTCACTCACAATCGACAAAATTTGTTGCCATTTTTATTCTCGCCAAAATTTATATTTGCCAATTAATGAACAAATAACTTTTTTCATCATTCCATTTCCATTTTATATCTTTCTTCATGCCAACTCTTTGGGTGGCATTAACAAAGGAAAAAGGGGCAAAAACGCGCGGAAGCAATTCCATTTTTTGCCTCCTTTTTCCATTTGGCCTTTTTGCCGATTCCTTTATCTGGGACCGACCCACCATTTCCCCCTCTTTATTTCTTAATCCACCGACCACTTTTGCCCCTTCACAAAAATTCAAAATTGCCTCTGTCCCAAATGGGCCCAATCCATCCCACTTTATTTATTTATTTCCTTCACAGGTTTCCCCTTCACTTCCATCCTCTTCTTCATCCACTCATCACAAAAAGAGGCCAACAACAACTGCTGGTGAGGGAAGGCGAATTCACGGCAGTGGCCATCAAAATCATAACCAAAAAGAGGAGGACGAGGATTACGAAATTTACGATAATTATTTGGACGAAGAAGTTGGTGGCCTTTTTGCCCCCATTCCCACATGGAATTAACAAATTTAGATGAAATCAAACAATGAAGATACGGAGGATTTATGGAGGGTGCCAAATTCCGCAGCCGGACCCGGATATGTGCCAATGAGAAGGGCGGGGGGCACAGATGGTGGAGTGGCATCATCGAATTCTGATGGTCGTTGGTTGGATGGACAAATTGTGCGAAAAGGTGATTGTATTGGATATAGAGGCGAAGCATGTGCCCAATTCCTCAATGGAAAGCATATAAAAGTGTTGGTGGACAGAGAGCAAATTTATGATGCCGAAAAGGATTTGTTGGCCGCATTAATGACGGTTGGCATTGTTCTCAATAATCTTAAATTATATATAATTCCCCCCAGGTCCGTGCACTGCCCGGTGTTTCGGAACAATGTCGCCAATATTCTCATCAGGTTGCCTGCTATCATATGTTCAAAGTTTGCGACCCAACTGTTTCGTCGATGGCCGCATTGGCATCCCCGTCTGGCACTGATATTTTGTCAATTTGCCGCGAAGATTGCAACAATTTGAAGGCAATTCCCTTCATTCCAAATCAAAATTAGTATTTTTTTAGACTTCGGTTTGTCCAAATGAATTTGCGATGGCCGCACAACATGATTTGGTCGGTGATGCCCCAAAGGCATTGTTGCCAAATTGTGATGCACTCCTTCCTGGGGCCCAACGTTGTTTAAGTGTTTTGGACAAGGTCCACCCTTCCCATCTATTTTGCCATAATTCCCTCTCAATTTTTAGGCCCCATCTCAATCCCAATCTCCTTCCCCTTCTTCTGGCCCTTCACATTGGTGTTTTGTTGGTTTTGGCACCAAATATCAGGGCACCGCCTCAACCACTCGAAGCAATCGGCCCTGCATTTATTGGCCAAGTTCCACAAATTCCGAATTCAACACCGATGCCCATCCCCAACTTCGAAATGCCAAAAATCATTGCCGAAATCCTTCGCAACGGTCACAATTCACTGAGCCTTGGTGCTATACAGTCTCACCTGGCAGCCAAACATTGATGGCCGAACCATGCAATGTAAATTAAGGCTGAAATGCCCATTTTAATTCTATCCAATTTTCAAAGGTGCCCCGTTGTCCACCAAATCTTTACCCAGAATTGGATGATTCCCTTCAATCCTCCTCCTCTCCAAATGACCCTTCTGCCACTGTTTTCAAATCTCTTAGCCAATTTTGGCATTCTCTTTCGGCCCAATCCCAAGTGTTGGCTTTCACCACTGCCCTTGGCTCATTGGCACTTCTCCTCTTTTTGTTGGCCATTTGTTGTGTTTGTTGCCGTCGAAATGGGAATAGACGGAGAAAAGGAAGTCGAAATGGAGGAATGATGAGAGGACAACAACAACAGGAAAGTGCCAGTTCAATGCTTTCGGGCAGTTTGGGCCAACAACAAAAATTGGCCACAATGAATGGTCAATTGGCCAATTCCCATCCTCCGCCCCCACATCCACATATGCTCGTCCAAAGTTGTAATGGAGGATCAACAATCACTGGAAGTGATTTGAACAGTGCATTCTATAGGAAAGTGAGGGAGGAAAGAATGCGAATGGCAGGAGGGGCAGCTGGTGGAGATGAAATGTTGAATCCACTTTTGCCATATTCCACCGCTGCCTCACAACAAATTGACCCACAAATTCATCAGCAACAAATGCAAATGGCCGCCGCATTCCATCATCAACAACAAATGTTCGAAATGCAAAAATCCTCTCAACAAAGCCAACCACAACCGCCCCAATATCATCGACCATATTGGGAGGCCAGTGGCACATTGAATTCCGCCTCAGCCGCCGCCTATCCCCCATATTATGCCCCACAATGCCAACAATCATCCCAGCAAGCATATAGCAGTCCCCATACAAGCACTGAACCACCCCCGGCCGAACCATACCAAATTGCGCATATCCAAGAAAATCAACTGAAATTTATGGATCGAATTTTGGGAGAAGATGCGCACACTCAATTGATTTTGGGCGATTGGATTGGTGGAATGATTAGTGGGGCAGCACTTCAGGTTGACCGCAAAATGGTCAATAAACAAATTGACTCTTTATTTAGGTTGCATTGAAAACATTAAAAGGGAATATGCCGCACATTGCCGCCGACCAATTTCGGGAGGAAATTCAGGCCATTGGATTTTTCGAGCATCCGAATGTGCTTCGACTTTTTGGTGTCAGTTTTTTGAATGGCCGCGATATTTGCGCCGTTTTTGATTATATGGTTCACGGAGATTTGGTGGAATTCCTCAAAGTAAGGGAACCAAGAGGAGGAAATGGTGCCGAAAATGATGAACAAGAAAGGCAAAGAAATGCGGAGGATTTCCTTCGAATTGGGACACAAATAACAGCTGGGATGGAATATTTGGCATCAAATGGATTTGTGCATCGTGATTTGGCCGCAAGGAATTGTCTTGTTGGCGACCAACAGATCATCAAAATATCAAATTTTGCCAGAATGAAACCACAATATGAGAGGGATTATTATAGGGTAAAACAATGGATTAATGAATTGAATAATAGAGATTAATTTAGATGAATGCAAATTGTCGAGGAGTTCCATTGCGTTGGATGGCCAAGGAGGCATTGAATGAGGGAAAATACAGCCAATCCAGCGATATTTACGCATTCGGTGTTACCCTTTGGGAAATTTACACATATGCACGTGAGTGAATTGGGTTTATAATATATTTTTTTAAATCTTAAATGAATATATTTTTATGAGAATATATTTTTAATATTTTTATGAGAATATATTTTATATATTTTTAATATTTTTATGAGAATATATTTTTATATTTTTATTAGAATATATTTTTAATATTTTTATGAGAATATATTTTTAATATTTTTATGAGAATATATTTTTAATATTTTTATGAGAATATATTTTTAATATTTTTATGAGAATATATTTTTAATATTTTTATGAGAATATATTTTTAATATTTTTATGAGAATATATTTTTAATATTTTTATGAGAATATATTTTTAATATTTTTATGAGAATATATTTTTAATATTTTTATGAGAATATATTTTTAATATTTTTATGAGAATATATTTTTAATATTTTTATGAGAATATATTTTTATATTTTTATTAGAATATATTTTTAATATTTTTATGAGAATATATTTTTAATATTTTTATGAGAATATATTTTTAATATTTTTATGAGAATATATTTTTAATATTTTTATGAGAATTTAATATTTTTTTTATGAGAATTTTATATTTTTTATTTTTATGAAAATTTAATATTTATTTTATGAGAATTTTATATTTTTAATTTTTATGAAAATTTAATATTTATTTTATGAGAATTTTATATTTTTTATTTTTATGAAAATTTAATATTTATTTTATGAGAATTTTATATTTTAATGATAATTTATATGAGAATTTAATATATTTTTATGAGAATTTAATATATTTTTATGAGAATTTAATATATTTTTATGAGAATTTAATATATTTTTATGAGAATTTAATATATTTTTATGAGAATTTAATATATTTTTATGAGAATTTAATATATTTTTATGAGAATTTAATATATTTTTATGAGAATTTAATATATTTTTATGAGAATTTAATATATTTTTATGAGAATTTAATATATTTTTATGAGAATTTAATATATTTTTATGAAAATATATTATTATCAGATATATTATTATGAGAATATTTTTTAATGAATATATTTGTATTTGTAGGAAAACCATATGAAGGATGTACGGATGAGCAGGTGATCCAAATGGTTCAAGAGGAAAATTATTTGGAAATACCCGAATTCTGCCCACCCGCCGTTTATGCCCAAATGGTGGAATGTTTCAATGCAAATCCGGGGAGGAGGCCAAATTTTGGGGAATTGCATTCAAAATTCCAGGCAATTTTTTCATCCAACCAATTAAAAATGTTTATTCCCCCAAATCATTTAGAAATGGTGCCAATCTGGCCAACCATCGGCCCTTCATATGCAGCAACATCGAGCAAGTTCAGTGCATTCCGGTGGATCGAGTAGTGGAATAAATGGACTTGGAATGATGCAAAATGGACGAATTGGAAGTAGGCAACAAATTATTGGAGGCACCAATGGCAGTGGGAATTCATCTGTGCCATCGCCGGCACCAAATGCAAGCAGTACAATTTTGGCAGGAGGAGGGAGAAGAATGGGCGGCGCAAAAGGCCAATTGGCCAAATTGGCATTCCTTGGCAATGGGGCGGCATCAATTTTGCATAGCACACCAATTGGTGAGGGAAAATGGGAATATTTATAATAAATGAGACATTTTATTAGGCCAAAATTCGACGGAAGAGGAGAAAAAGGGACAAAGGCCAGTGCCATTGGCGAGGAGAAGACAAAGACAGGCATTTACGGATGCGGAGGATGGGGAATTGGATGATGATGAGGAGGAGGAGGAGGAGGAAGATTATAGCAGTGATGAAAGCCGAGAAAGTTGAATGAATACTGGGAAATGTGCCGGCAGAAGAATGAGCTTCAAATAATATTCATTTTTTATCCATTTTACCTCAAACCAATTTTGAATTACCACAAAGCGCCCTTGAAGGGTTGAAAATGTATTGAATTGAGCTAACAAAAATGAGCTTAACAAAGATTATTATTAGGGCAAATCAAATCAAATATGTTGGCACAAAATAAAATATTCATTCATTAATTTTGAATCTCTTCATTTTTATTTTAAAATATTAATATTCCCATCATCACCCCAAACAGGGTCTTCGATGTTTTTTTTAACCCAAAAGCCCAGCAATTCCTTCCACATCCAATTTTGTTCGATTCGGCACCAATGCCCCCATTTTAATTTTTTCATAATTAAATTTAAAATTGTTTCCATCCAATCAAAGTTCTTTCTTTTTATCAACTCTGCATTTTTTTGTGATTCCCTCATTTCAATTTGAATTTTCCTTCTATGATTTTGTATTCAAATAATTGAAAAATAAATAAATTAATAATAAATAATGGAATTTGATGAATGAATTTAAGTATTTTGGCAATTAACTTCGGTGATCACCCTCGAAATGCCACCTTGCTGATAAACCCATTGGCCATTGACACAATCCAATGTGGCGGTCACTACGGTGCCTGTTGGATTTATTGGTCCTCCTTGATTTACATTAAACTGTGAATAATCCAATTAAAATTCCCTCATTAAAATGCCAAAATTGCCTGCATAAATGTCATTCCCCCGGCCAATGCAGTGCAGGTGACCATAATATGTTGGCATCCATTTGCATCAATTGTAATGCCCGAAACTGTCTAAAAGTGAAGAAAAATAGACAAACAATGGAAAAAAATGGGTAACCGGAGTAGTGGAAGTTGTCCCATCCCCGGGCGTTAATGTCAATTGATTTGCCATGCACATGGCACAATCTAATTAATTATTTATTAATTTGAATTTAATGGACAACATTAATTCAATTTACCTTGCCTTGGCACATTCGGTGTGGAAGTACAGGCCCAGGCATTTCCGAAAAGTAGGCATAAAAAGTGAAATGTAAAATTACTGAAAGAAATGCAACGGTGAGTTGCCTTCATTCTCCTTCCATACATTTTCATTATTCGGTTTTGATTCAGGAATGATGGAAGGAGGAAATTGCCGGAATTCCACAATTGGATTTGCCCTCCGCATTCGCCTTATTATTTCTCCCTCATCATCATTATATTATTCAACAAAAACCCAAAAAGGCGGACGGCTAATTTTGTGGCGCAACAATTTGTGGAAATGGAACACTGCTGAACAGTGAGAGTGAAAAGAAAGTAAAAGTTTAATTAGGATGATCCTTTTATTTTTTAATTAATTCATTCAAATTCATTACCATTCCCCACTCCCCCCCCCCCCCCCCAACTTCATCTTTCATTATAATTTTAGTATTTTAAATGATTAAATTGAATTGGTGAGATCATCCATTTTTTGTGAATAGTTCTCGAATTATTTGGTAAATGTAAATATAAAATTATCAAGATATAAAGAATTTTCTTCCCTTTTTAAAATGATATCAAAACCATTTCAATTTGAGCTAAAAGTTATTTTACTTTTTAAAAATGGATGAGAATGAGAACACAGAGGGAAAACACAAACCACAAATATTCCCTTTGTTGCAGCCTTAAGAGAGAAACGGTATGTCATTTGTTGATGAAAACATGAAATGGACCTGCGGCTAAATCACAAATAGATTCCCTCGTTTGTAGTTTTAGCTATAAGATAAGAGAAAATACGATATTTCAGCGGCTATACAGTAAATTAAAAGAAGAGAGAAAAGGAGGATATGTAAAATGTTTTTCCTAAAAAGTGCAAAAATAAAAGAAAGGAGGAATATTTTTATTAGAGATGGCAAAAGACTATTATTTTTATTTAATTTTAATTAAAAGTACTCCGGAAAGAGAATGTAATTGTAACCCTCATTCATTCATTCACTCATTTCATTTCATTCAATACTTTTTTAAATGAATTCTTTCATAAATATTTCCGCTGGCATTCTGCCCTTCCCAATTCCAATTCACTCATCAGAGTTCCCCCAAATTCGCTTATCATTTGGGCCAAATGGCCATCCTCCTTCCATCCTCCTTCCATCCATTCTCAGCCCAATTCAATTTTCATCCTTCATTTTTTATAAATAATTTTTGCATTAAACTATAATAATTTTCCCATCATTTTCGGTCAAAATGGGAATAATTGGAAATGAACCGAGAAAGGAGGAGGAGAAAAAGGGGGAAGGGAGGGGAATTGTTGGGGCCGGCAGTACTCATCAAAATGAACAACAATTGCAATCATCCTCCCAAAACATTTCAATTATTTCATCGATGATTTTGGCTGAACAACCCACAAAAATGTTGATCAGCAGAAATGCAAGTGGAGGAGGGGAAAAAGCCGAAATGAGGGAATTATTCCTGCGGATGGACCCATCCTTTCGAGTGTCGAGGTGAATTTTGAATTGGGCCAAAAATGGCCATTTTTATTTGGAATTGGCCATCAAATTCAGATCAGTTCGCGCAGAATGGATTTTGGACCATTTGAATTGTCCAATCGATTTGGCAGCGGAAAGATCGGCCAAACAGAAGGTTTTTTGGCAATTTTAATTCATTTCGATTGAAAATGCCTAAATTTTAAAAGGGCCTTTCACTTTTCGGTTTTGTGCCGGGCCCAGCAAAATTGGCCAAGGAGGAACGTTTTCGGGTTGGACCGAACACGGGTATCACATTTTTGGCCGATTGCTATCGAATTGCATTTGTGCTCGATTTAAGTCCATCCTCATTTGTTATTGTTCGTTTTTTAACCATTCACCAGGTGCCATTTTTTCCCAATTTAGGATGATTTTGGCTGTGTCCTTTACACTCGGCTCATTCAAAATTTAATAAAATGCCTTCGAAGTGTCGTTTCCAAGGTTTTTCCCTCAAAATGACCTCATACCACTTTCCCCCCAGGCCTCAATACCCGGTTCCCAATCCGAATTTCGTCCCCGAATTTGTGTTTCCATTTGTGCCTTTAGTCCATTTCTTTGTTTTGTTGAAGAAAATGTTTGTTCCAAATCATTTTAATTCCCTCAAAATTAGCCCATTCACAGATTTTGATGCATGGAATTTTGTTGAGTCCGGAAACAATTGACTCAATTGTTAGCCAATTGTTGGAACGGCTCAAAATATTCATTGATAAACTCATTCAATTCTCCCAACCGCATATGAGGGAATGGAGCAGTGAAAGAAGGCGAAATAGAAAGAATGGAAGCAAAATGGGAGAAAGTGATACCCAAAATTCGGCAATTGGCATTGGAACGGACCGAGGATTCATTCAATCCGATTGGGCCTTAATTTTCATGTTGAGAATGGGACTAATGGCCGTTCAAATGATGGGCCAAGCCGGGAAAAGTTTGGCCAACATTGGTAAACCCAAAAAATTGAATGCCATTCAATAAATTTGCCACAGTTTTGGTCACCGATGGTGTTTGTGGTGTTTTGGACCAAAAGGCATTGCAGGGAATTCTCAGCCAACTTCGCCTCAATTCAATTTCCTGTTCATTTTTGCAAATGCCAATTGGCTCATTGCGTGGCCCGGTGCTTGGCCATGTTGGATTCCCTGAATTATTCAATTTTATTGCCACAGCCACTTTTGGCTCATTTCTCCTTGAAAATGATTTGGACGGGCCAAAAGGATCGGATGGGCTTAATCCCGTTCAAAGGGCCCTTTTGACATGGAATTTTCGAAAGGGAATTGCGGGTGGCCAAATGTTGATGGGAAAAAGTCCATCGCCCCAAATGGTGGAAAGCAGTGGACAACATTTCCGGACAAAGTTTAATTTTAATAAGGAATAATATTCAGAGAATTATTCCAGCCATGTTCGGAATAAATGCATTTCTCGGCAATATGAAACATTGTTGGGCCGATTATTGGCCATTCGATTGAGGGAAGGATTTTTGATTCGGCAAATTGATGAATTGCAGGGGAATAATAATAAAGGATGGGGCGGCGAATTATTGGATGAACAACAACAAACAGTGAATTTAATGATTCGATTGGGTTTGTGTTGGCGGCCACAAATCAACATTGAATATTGCATTTGTGGGCCAAAACCGAGGATTGGCCAAAAGAAGGCAAAATTCCATGTTGACATTTTTGTTGAGGCCCAATTGCATTCGCCGATGGCAAATTTATTGGGCGAAAAGCAGGACCCAACTTCGCTTCGATCCGCCTTAATTGGGTACAAAATAAATGGAAATTAATTAATTTATTTTGGCAATAAGATTGCAAGAAGGGGACACACTTTTGATGCATTTGAATTCATTCAATTCCGACTTAAATTATTGGGAATTGCCAAAAGAGGTGGACAGATCGGTGGCCATTTTTGAATATAAAAGGGCCATACAAAAATTGGCATTGGCCGAAAGATATGAGTGAGAATTAATAGAATGGCAAATTAATTAATTAATTAATTAATTGAATTATTAGGGCATTGGCCAAATCAAAATTCATTTCCTATTGGCAACCATTGTCCACAATTGATGAAGGATTATGGTATTGAGAATTAATTATTCCATTTATTTTTGTAATATTTTCATTAAAAAAAGGCAAAAATGGATGCATACTCATTCAATTCGACTCATTTTGGCCCATGACCAGCCATTGCCCGAGAGAATATTCACTCCACAAAGCAAAGGCCGTTTTGTGCAATGTTCGGCCGAAATGGCCTTTAATGAATTGCACAACCATTTGAGGAAATGGGCCACTTTTGCGTTGGTCAAGGAACAAATTTATGTTTGTCTAATTCACGAGGAACCCAATGAAAAGTGGCAAACAATAATTGGGGGAAATTTTTTGGGAATTTATTTTTAAATTGAAGTCGCGCGAAAAAGAGCAGCGGAATGAAGGCACCGGACCAATTTTGTTTGATTCGGACATCGTTGGACATTCCTTGCATTGTAATTCGAATTTGCTTTCCACCGGGTGTGGCTGCCCAAACTCGCGATGAGGTTGCCAAAACAGGAATTTGAGTGGATTAATTGGTCTGTTGAAGGTTTTGGCACAATTCCGAGAATCCCTTGGAAAACTTCGAATTATTCGAGAAACGCAAACATTTTTATTAAATGGAGAGGAAATGCCGATGGATGGACAAAATCGACATTTTCACTCAAAAACAATGGTTTCAAATATTTTTAATATATTTGAATATTCTTTTTGAAAGGAAGTGCCATCAATTTATTTAGTCCAAAAACCATTTGAGCGAGTGCTAATTCGATATAGGGAAATGCCCCAAAAATTGGATCAAATAATTCGCCTAAAATGGACAGAATCAATGCAAGAAGTAAACAAAACAATGGAATGGGAGAGAATATTCCCATTTTAGGCGGCACAAATGATTTTGCACAATGCGGTGTCCAAATTTTTGGCCTGTAAAAGGCAAGTCTGGCGAATTCGCGGCATTTTCCTCAAAAATGTTGTTCCTTCACTTCCGTCCATTGAATTCATTTTGCAAACATTATTACGGTCAACAATCCCCCCCCCCCCCCCCCCCCTCCCTCCCAATTAGAATTCATTTTCAGACTTCGATTGAATCAAGGATTCAAATTGGCTTGGAATAAAAATGGAATTGTCAATGTCCGTTCCCCCTTTTCACCCTCAAATTCAGAATTTCATTTCATTTAAGCTAATCCGTCAAGTGGCACCCCAAAAAGTGAATTCCGATGGACAGCAGCTAATTTTGGAACAATGTGTCATTTTTGGGCCAACAATGGGTGGGGAAAATCAAATCAACGAAAAGCAGGCATTAATGATGGCCAACACTGGCACAAAACAACAAAGGCAATAAAAATGGGATAAATGGAATGTGATTTTTGGCAAATTTCAGGAAAAGTTCATTGGGGGAAGAGGAAGACAAATTTGGGACATTGGAATCGGCAAAATGCACACAAATTGGATGCATTTGGCCACAAATTGTCACCGAAATTTGGAGTGAACCAATTAAACAACAAAGTGGAATAGAGGAACACCAAAATGGTATTGAAATGTCCAGAAAAGCGGTTGGTCCAAATTATTCTATAAATGTGGGAATACTAAAATGCCTCTCAATGATAATTGTAAAAATATTCCCCCCAAGCAACCAATTTTCCATAATAGGAAGAAGGAATTTGTTACTGCGATTATGCTCCATTTTCCCCTCATTTAATTCATTCATTCATTCATTTCCTATCAATTTCTTTTTACAGTCGCCGTCTGTCAGTCTCGTCCCCCCCCCCCCCCCCCCCCCTCCATCCATTTATTTCCATTCTCGCCCATATTTGTCCCCTTTCCTTTCGTCCATATTGAGCGGCTGGCCCAAACAGTTTTTAAAAGGGATGGGCGCCGGCTGGGCAATTCCCCCCCCCCCCCCCCCCCCCCCCAATCGTACTAATCGCCTCGTTTTGATTGGGGCGAATGGAAATGGAGTAGTCCATGGGTGGAATATTAGGACACTGCAAATGGATGAATGAATGTGTTTGGCTGGTGGTTGGGTGGATCAGCCCCCGAAGCCCAAAAAGGGGCAACCGTCGACTGGCCATTCCTCCTCGCGCCGCAAGCCACGCAGCACTGAATGAATGAAAATACCACCAAAAATGCATTCCTTCACTACTTCTTTTTTGCCCTTTTTGGGAGGAAATCGGTGAAATGGACTTCCTTCCTTTACTATTTGTACTTTTCTGAAAAATATTATTTCCTTCAATCAAAGTGCGTTTTTGATCAATTGTTAAAATTCATAAATTCTTTTATTTCGAATTGGCTTTGAAAAAAGACCACTTTCTCTTTTCCCGGCGATACTTTTCACGCCATTTTTGCATCAAAACCCAAAAAACATATTTGTGCTTCTTTTCACAATTCATTGTCCTCAACTTTTCCCATTCTCGACTAATTTTGAATGTTTTCCATCATCCCTCCATCAATATTCCCAATTAAAATGCAAAATTTAAAATGGTGATGGGAGGAGGATTCCCTCCAATTCATCCCAAAATGTTGTATTCCACTTCCAACCAAAACCAAACTATCATTCATTCCATTCCCCATTCGCCCATATTCCAATTCCAATTTCACCTCCATTTCCGTATTAGATGCTTATCAGTCCCGTCCAATCCAATTCCATTTTTTCACTTTTTTTTTGCTTGTCCAGCCGATTGTCCCTCCCATTTTGCTGCTGTTCTCATTCCCATTCCCATTCAATTTCATTTCGAGGAAATCTCGACATGGGAATTATTCTCGGCTATTTTAAAGGCGTTGATTCCATTTAAAAGGCATCATTTTTTTATTATTCAACCAGCCAACATTTGTAATTCTCCAGCCGATTGACAGTCTCAAAACATTAATGTCAGTGTACATTTTAGTATATTGCTGATAAGGGGAGTGGGGCACTCCCAAATTCCATCCACAGCCCAACCGTTTTGGTTGACTCAGCCAGCCAAAACCATCCAATTTTGTGCCTTCCATCCATCCATCCAGTCACTCATTCATTCATCCACCAATCCACAAAAAAATCTCAAAAAATGCTTTGGCTCAATTAAATATATTTTATTCCACCAAATTACATTCATTCATTCAATCAACAAATTCATTCGACTAAAAAAATATTACATTTTTGACTGTGGCTCAAGTGGAGAAATGAATATCACTGTCCTTCCAATTTCAAAAATGCCCAGTGAGATTCTTTTTCTCCATTTGCCCCATGGCCAACCCAAAACGGCATATTCCCTCCATTCCTATTCCCGAATTAATTCCAGCTTTTGGATGAAAATGGCCTCCTTATTCGAACATTTTTCACATTCGACCAAATGATGGCCGTTTGCAATTCAAGGCTTTGGGCAGAAAAACCATTTTTATTGGACCAAATTGGCCAACAAAATGAGGAAACCATCGAAATGGAAGACAATTCGGCTGTCCAATTTTTGAATGGGGCATTCGATTTGGCAGCCCTCCTTCAGAATGCAACACAACGGTAAAAAATAATTGATTGACGACGCCTGGGGATATCTAGTTAAAAGAAAATACAAATATGGGAATTTCGTAGTTTGTACCTCCACATACAGTAATATAAATAAAAAATTAACTTATAAGCAATTAAAAATTTTAATTAAAATATAAAAAATGAAAATAAATTTTGGTCTGTATTAATGAGGTCAATTTTATTTGAAAAACTGGAGAAATTCCGGAAAGAGAAACACATTTTGGCGAACATTTTCCGGAAAGATAAAACACATTTTGGCGAACATTTTCCGGAAAGAGAAACACATTTTGGCGAACATTTTCCGGAAAGATAAAACACATTTTGGCGAACATTTTCCGGAAAGAGAAAAACACATTTTGGCGAACATTTTCCGGAAAGAGAAACATCTTTTGGCGAACATTTTCCGGAAAGAGAAACACATTTTGGCGAACATTTTCCGGAAAGATAAAACACATTTTGGCGAACATTTTCCGGAAAAGAAAAACACATTTTGGCGAACATTTTCCGGAAAGAGAAACACATTTTGGCGAACATTTTCCGGAAAGATAAAACACATTTTGGCGAACATTTTCCGGAAAGGAAAAATACATTTTGGCGAACATTTTCCGGAAAGGAAAAACACATTTTGACATTTTCCGGAAAGGAAAAACACATTTTGGCATTTTCCGGAAAGGAAAAACACATTTTGGCGAACATTTTCCGGAAAGGGAAAACACATTTTGGCGAACATTTTCCGAAAAAAGGAAACACATTTTGTCCTTTTGTTTCAATGATCAAAAATGATTAATTTAATAATATTTTTCACTTCCTATCCAAATAATTAAAAATCATTTTTTTATTATTGTGGAGATACCCAAATTTGTACCATTGTGGAAATGACTTAAGACCATTGAATAGTGATTTGTGATGTGATATTCCCTCGAGCCAATTGATTAATGGAATTTTTATTAAATTTTTTCCATCAGAGAGCTGATGCTGCTGCCGGCCATGGGATACTGTATGGAAAGGGGAAAAGAAAATATAAGCAAACAAATGAAAGAATACATTTAATTTTAGCCGAAAATGATCCACATTCATTGACACGGCTTTCATTCCTTCTGAAGGGTCTTCAGCAAGAATTGACAGAATTTTGTGATTTTTGCATGGAATTTTCGGACGATGAATTCTTTGGGGACATTTTGGCAGAATTGGAAATGTGTTTAGGAATTCAGGAACATTGGAGGAATGATGAAATGGATTTATATGATGAAAATGATGATAATAATGAGGGAGGGATGGAAGAGGAAGAAAGGGAACAAGCAATTGAGGCAATGAGGGGGGGGGGGGGTTGAAATTGAGAAGGGATTAATGGATGATTTATAGGCAGAATTGGAACAATTGTGGCGAATGAATTTGCCACCAGAAAAGGAGCCACCACCCGAAAGATTGACATTGCCAGCCAGGCCACCACCGGCTTCATCACCTCCATCGCCCCTTCCTTTGGGCCGACATTTTTCCACCGGACAACATATTTACCCTTATAGTTATCAACAAAAGGAAGTGGCCAATTCAATTCCAAATTCGCCAACACCAAAAAATGCAATGAAAACCACATTCATTTTGCCAAAGAATTCGGAAAGGGAAGAGGATGAAGAGAAATGCCAATCCAGGAATTTATTCTCGGAATCGGCAGATTCCCGTGGAGGAATGAGAAAAAAGAAAGGACAAAAACAACAACAAAATGTGATGATTGGTGAAGAAAAACAACAAATATTGTCGATGATTTGTGCCGCCAATCAAAGGTCAACATCGGTGCCATTGCTTTGGGCAAATGAAATGAAAGCAAAAATGAACAATAATAATCGGCCACAACAAATGATGGGCCATAAAAGATTGGAGCAGAAAAGGGCCAGCATTGGGGGGCAAAAGACGGCGAAAATGTTTGGTGAATTGTTGGCAATTGAGTGAGTGGACATTTTATTGAAATGAAGGGAATATTCATTCATTTTAGGGAACCAAAAAAGAAATTGTCGGCCCCATCCACTTCAATGATGAATGAATCAAATTCAATTTGTTCGCCACGGGATTCCGGCCAACAAAAATGTCAACAACAAAAAATGATGCAAAAAACCCTTCGAATTTATGCAAAAAGACTGAATGAATGGGGAATTGTGATTTATGTGATGGCAAAGGATGCCAGGGTTTGTCGAACATTGATGTCAAAAACAATGCCGAATACATTCCCCGTGATGGCATTCTTCTGCGATAAACCAAAAATGGCAAAACATTTTGTGGAAAATATGGCCGATGGCCAATTGAGGCCGATGGAACCGTGGATTGTGGAAAATTTTGGCATAAAATCCGAATTGAGTACATTGGCAAATTTACAGAGACAAATTCAGAAAAGGGAAAATTTGGGAGAACGAAGAAGTGGATTTGGAGGGGACAAAAGAGAATTGGACGCTTTTTACTTGATTGGATGTTTTGCGGCCGCAAATGCCAGAATAATTGAAATGGATTTGGAGGAATTGGCCTCACAATATTTGCCCCAATTTGATTTGGTCGATCATTGTGAAAATGTTTTTGAGGAATTTTTGTTCACAAAAGCATTCATTGGCACAATTTACACATGCCTTGGGCAACAATTATTTGTGCCCTCCGGCGTATTGTCGGAAGCATTGGATTATCGTTGCGAACATACGAATATTGAAATTGGCCCAATCAATGAAATTCTCAAGGACACTTGTTCACATTTGGGAGGCAATAATAAGGAGGATGAAGTAATAAAATAATATTAAATTTAATTTATTCCATTAGCATCAGCAAATGATCCTGCCCAACAAAAGGCATCATCGCCATTCATCTTCCTCATCAATTTCTTCCTTTACATCATCATCATCTTCTTCTTCCTCCTCTTCATCTTCAAATATTTCATCTTCAAAAAGGTTTAAAATGATTTTATTTTATTCGATTATTTCCGCTTTTCCCAATCCAGATCTTTGGGTTTTGATGTTTCCTCATCGATGGGTGGTCGAAGCAGTGGAGAGGACACCCTCGTGATGGCCGAAACACCAATTGATGCCAAAACATCATTTCTTGGCCAAAATTGTGCCAATCAATTGGAGGATTTCCGAAATGCTTTTGAGCAACTTCTTCGCCGCCACAATTTCCATCGAATTCCTGGCCTTCCCGACTATTTTTTCTATTGGCCCCAAAATCAGCAGGAACATTCCCTCAGTTCATTCAATTTGCCAGGCCTTGAGGATTACATCCAAAGTTGAATTGCCTCTTCAATTCATTCAATAAACCATATTTTTGTTTAGTCACTCTTCCCACCGAATTTTCGCCACCCCAATCCGCGCATTTTAGCCAAACTGAACCAAAAATGAGCGCATTTTCAAGGCACAGTTCAGCGAGGAATACTGGCAAAGAAAGGAGGATAAGGAAGGCATCGACTTCGGCTGGGTCAATCGCCGGAGGCAAAAAACAAAATTCTACGGAAACAATGCGAAGGGAAACGGAGGAACAAACCGAAATGGGATGTAAGTGCGGGTTTGGCATAAAAAAAAGATAGGCAAAAGCAAAAATGACCATATCCTTATTTGCCCATGGATTCATCAATTAATTCTTTTAGCCATTCAAAGTCGATGTTCTGGTTCAAGTTCGACCTCATGGGAACAAAGGGATGAGGAGGATGAAGTGGACAGTGAAAAAAGTAGTTTAGCCGGCGAACTCCTTTCCGAACATTGGCCTTTGTTCATTCAGGCAATCAAATCAAATTAAATTGTATTCATTCCCATCCAATTTCCATTTCAGTTTTATGTGTCCATTCAACAACAATCTTCTGACCAAAAGGAGAATTGCCCAATTGAATTTATTCCAAATTGTTTGAAACAAATTTTTGATCGAAATTCCAATTTGAGGAGAATAAATTTGGGCGAAAGAAGCAAACATTTCAGATTGGGACAACTCAAAATAAGCATTGATATGTTCGATTTCAATTAATGATTTTGAATATATTTGAATATTTGTTTTGAATGAAGGTACATTTTGACGTGGCCACTTCCCTCGCATTGTCCATTTGAGGAACAACAAAATCAATTTGGAGATGAGGATTCGATGGGGGCGACGGTGGCCGAACATTCTACTGGGCCATCGGAGGAGGAAAAGGAGAGGGGAAATGTGGCCGAATTGGAGGAATTATTCGGGGGAAGTGATGGAGCCGAATGGATTCAAAAAAGGGCCAAAGGGATTAATCAACAACAATCGGGGGATGAAATATTCGAGAGGAAAGTAGAAATGTTGAGACAAATTCCAACTGAGGAAAGGCGAATGCTTCGAAGGTTGCAGCGAAATGTGCAAAAAATGTTGAAAACGGAGTTAGTAATAATAATGAGAATTAATATCCAAATTCCCCATTTAAAGGCACATTTTAATCACTTCGCGGGCATTTGCATCAAAACAGGACATTGGCACCCTTTTACGGGTTGTCCAATTCATTCGGGAGGAAGTGGATGGCCGGGGGGCGGCAAATGCCCGAACGGGAACTGAACAAACTGTCGCAAGATTTGAAATGTGCAACAAAGAATTGGTTTTTGTGACCGAACCAGAGGATGGATTGAGGCGGTTGGCCGCAAAATTTGAGGGAATTCAAGTGGAATATTGCCAATTGAGGCAAATGCCAAAAGATGTCGGGGAATGTCCATTCGAATTGGAATCATTGATGGACTCAACAAAAATGCTCTTCTACAGTTGTGGGGTGGAAAATATGGAGGGTTTTGTGCGAACGAGGCATGAATCGATTAAACAAATTGGAAAAACATTTAAGGTAATTATTTATGTTGATAAAGGCTAATTTTGAGTTTTTAACAGCGAAACAATCGAAATGAACAAAAACGAAGAATGGAAGGAGAGGAGGAAGAAGAAGAAAATGGAGAAGAAATCATCAATTCCGGTGATGGTGGCGGAGGATTAATTGAGGAAGAAGAAGAAGAGGAAGATGGGGACGAAAAGGAGGAAGCATTCTGTAATAGTAGCACAACGGTGGAGGAAGGTGGCACAATTGCGGAATTGACGATGCCATTGAATGATTTGGATGAGGAAAATATTTTGCATCCAAATGATTTAACCCTTCGGCATATTCAAGAGGCGATTGATACAGGAAAAGGTGGAAGAAACCGTAATAGGGGTACTGTCAACTTGGCGACGTCCCAACTGGGCGACGGTGCTTATAGCTAATTAAGGGCTAAGCCGGTATTGATGATTTTGGTATCAAATTAAAGGGCGCACTTCCTGCTATCGATTGATATAAAATTTATTTGGATTGGTTAAGATTTGGTGGAATTGTGTTTCAAAAAACCGTGAAAAATTCGCAAATTTAAAATAATAGTCTTATTTAATGGTTTTTTAAGTACGACTCTGCTAATTCTGAACCACACTAAATACATTTTATATCTATCGATAGCCAATATTGCGCTCTATAATTTTATACTAAAATCATCATTATCGGTTTCGTCCTTAATGAGCTATAAACTGCGTCACCAGTTGAACGGGCTCGAATAATTTATATGAAAAATGGAGAATAATATTTAAATTAGATGATTTAATTGGCAATGGTGGAACATCATTGGTTGAGCGAAAACAACTTTTACATGATTTTTGGTTGATAATTCAAATTGAGGCTGGCGGTGGTGATTCACTGTTGGCTGTGAATATTTATTTTTGTCAAAGGCATTCCATTTTTGTTCCATTTTTATTGTATTTTTTGGTTAAAGGACTTTTCTATTGCACGATCAATTATTCGAGAATGCTTGCCGAATTGTGGATGAACAAATTCGATTGGTTAATCAAGAATTATTGCTGGAGAAAATGCATCAAACGGAGGAATGCGACCAACTCCTTTTGGACCATGATAATCGACAAATTGGCGGAATTGGATTGGATTCAGTGCGTCAAAGCAATGTGGCAACTCGATCAGCACAAAATGTTCCAGGGGAGGCATTGTCCCGTCCTTCATCCAAATTCGCACAAAATAGGCCAAGTTCATTATTGCTGGAAGGAGAACAGCCGCCGGAGGCAGTCAAATTCCGGCAAATGGCCGCTCCCAACCATGCACGGAATAATAGTTTAACATGTAAGTAATGAACAAATGTTTGGAATGAAATGAACCAAAACAATTCATTCATTTAGTTTCGGATGAGGATGAACATTCGGAAGTGAGCGAATTGGCCAGGTACAAATTTAGGCCAGGTCATTTTGCCTGCCAAATGGTTTGGCATCAATGGTTCCCAATCCATCCTCGCCTCAAAAGTTGCGACATTGGTAAGTAAAAAAGAGGAGGAATATGCCAATTATTTCCATCAATCTATTTATTTTAGGCTTCAAAGCCCTTCGCCTCGGCCTCGAGGGTTTGGCAGTTCGGAATCGATCGAATATGTACGTTTATAAGGAGCAGAATGGAAATGTAGTTTATATGCGTTTGCATTGCACCGAGGAATCAGTGTTGGCCAATATTCCCGCCAATGGTGGTCCATGGGAGGAGGAAGTGCGCCAACATTGTTCACAATGTATTCTTTTGGCCGTTCATGGAGTTCGCACACCAGGAGAGGAAATCACCGTTCAACTTCGATCAGTGCTGCAAAGGCGACTGAATTCGAGGACATTGGAGGAAATTCAGAATGCATTATTGAAGAATGCCCACATCAGACTTGAATGGAACGATATAAGATTCATACAAAAGGACCCGGCCAAGCCCTTCTCTATCTTCTTCTTCACAATTCCCCAAATTGCCCAAAGGCATTTGGGTTCTGTCAAATATTATTTGAGCCAACAAATGCTCACTTTTTGCATTTCGTTCGCCGCCCTTTATTTTCAAATAGTTAATTTGCTAAATTTTAGGCCAAAATTCCGGGAACAAAGTGGCGTCCATCACCATTCCCATGGTCGTGCCAAATATTCGGGTGGTAGTCGATACTTCAGCGGTGGTGGCACATCGCTGGCCCTTTCATTGGCTGGGACCCCAACAATTGAGCAACAACCGCCACCCTCTTCGCAACAATTCAGAAGCGATTCACGTGAAATGGTCAAAAAATTTTTCCATCTTTTTAATACTGATTTATACTATTTTAATTTGTAAATAGTTAATTTGTCTTATTCTAATTTGTAATTGTAATTGTAATTGCACTATTCTGATTTGTAATTGTAATTGCACCATGCTATTCTGATTTGTAATTGTAATTGCATCATTCTGATTTGTAATTGTAATTGCACTATTCTGATTTGTAATTGTAATTGCCCCATTCTGATTTGTAATTGTAATTGCCCCATTCTGATTTGTAATTGTAATTGCCCCATTCTGATTTGTAATTGTAATTGCACCA
Source organism: Pratylenchus scribneri (assembly GCA_030063045.1). Classification (NCBI taxonomy): domain Eukaryota; kingdom Metazoa; phylum Nematoda; class Chromadorea; order Rhabditida; family Pratylenchidae; genus Pratylenchus; species Pratylenchus scribneri. The sequence continues at coordinate 2,346,830 of JAQSEB010000020.1, read as the reverse complement.
TTCTGATTTGTAATTGTAATTGCCCCATTCTGATTTGTATTTGTAATTGCCCCAATTCTGATTTGTAATTGTAATTGCACTATTCTGATTTGTAATTGTAATTGCACTATTCTGATTTGTAATTGTAATTGCACTATTCTGATTTGTAATTGTAATTGCCCCATTCTGATTTGTAATTGTAATTGCCCCATTCTGATTTGTAATTGTAATTGCCCCAATTCTGATTTGTAATTGTAATTGCACTATTCTGATTTGTAATTGTAATTGCCCCATTCTGATTTGTAATTGTAATTGCCCCATTCTGATTTGTAATTGTAATTGCACCATTCTGATTTGTAATTGTAATTGCCCCATTCTGATTTGTAATTGTAATTGCCCCAATTCTGATTTGTAATTGTAATTGCACTATTCTGATTTGTAATTGTAATTGCACTATTCTGATTTGTAATTGTAATTGCCCCATTCTGATTTGTAATTGTAATTGCCCCATTCTGATTTGTAATTGTAATTGCCCCAATTCTGATTTGTAATTGTAATTGCACTATTCTGATTTGTAATTGTAATTGCCCCATTCTGATTTGTAATTGTAATTGCCCCATTCTGATTTGTAATTGTAATTGCACCATTCTGATTTGTAATTGTAATTGCCCCATTCTGATTTGTAATTGTAATTGCCCCAATTCTGATTTGTAATTGTAATTGCACTATTCTGATTTGTAATTGTAATTGCACTATTCTGATTTGTAATTGTAATTGCACCATTCTGATTTGTAATTGTAATTGCCCCATTCTGATTTGTAATTGTAATTGCCCCAATTCTGATTTGTAATTGTAATTGCACTATTCTGATTTGTAATTGTAATTGCACCATTCTGATTTGTAATTGTAATTGCACTATTCTGATTTGTAATTGTAATTGCACTATTCTGATTTGTAATTGTAATTGCACTATTCTGATTTGTAATTGTAATTGCCCCATTCTGATTTGTAATTGTAATTGCCCCATTCTGATTTGTAATTGTAATTGCACTATTCTGATTTGTAATTGTAATTGCACTATTCTGATTTGTAATTGTAATTGCACTATTCTGATTTGTAATTGTAATTGCCCCATTCTGATTTGTAATTGTAATTGCCCCATTCTGATTTGTAATTGTAATTGCCCCAATTCTGATTTGTAATTGTAATTGCACTATTCTGATTTGTAATTGTAATTGCCCCATTCTGATTTGTAATTGTAATTGCCCCATTCTGATTTGTAATTGTAATTGCACCATTCTGATTTGTAATTGTAATTGCCCCATTCTGATTTGTAATTGTAATTGCCCCAATTCTGATTTGTAATTGTAATTGCACTATTCTGATTTGTAATTGTAATTGCACTATTCTGATTTGTAATTGTAATTGCCCCATTCTGATTTGTAATTGTAATTGCCCCATTCTGATTTGTAATTGTAATTGCCCCAATTCTGATTTGTAATTGTAATTGCCCCATTCTGATTTGTAATTGTAATTGCCCCATTCTGATTTGTAATTGTAATTGCACTATTCTGATTTGTAATTGTAATTGCCCCATTCTGATTTGTAATTGTAATTGCCCCAATTCTGATTTGTAATTGTAATTGCCCCATTCTGATTTGTAATTGTAATTGCCCCATTCTGATTTGTAATTGTAATTGCACTATTCTGATTTGTAATTGTAATTGCCCCATTCTGATTTGTAATTGTAATTGCACCATTCTGATTTGTAATTGTAATTGCCCCATTCTGATTTGTAATTGTAATTGCACTATTCTGATTTGTAATTGTAATTGCACTATTCTGATTTGTAATTGTAATTGCCCCATTCTGATTTGTAATTGTAATTGCACTATTCTGATTTGTAATTGTAATTGCCCCATTCTGATTTGTAATTGTAATTGCACCATTCTGATTTGTAATTGTAATTGCCCCATTCTGATTTGTAATTGTAATTGCACTATTCTGATTTGTAATTGTAATTGCCCCATTCTGATTTGTAATTGTAATTGCACCATTCTGATTTGTAATTGTAATTGCCCCATTCTGATTTGTAATTGTAATTGCACCATTCTGATTTGTAATTGTAATTGCCCCATTCTGATTTGTAATTGTAATTGCACTATTCTGATTTGTAATTGTAATTGCCCCATTCTGATTTGTAATTGTAATTGCACTATTCTGATTTGTAATTGTAATTGCCCCATTCTGATTTGTAATTGTAATTGCCCCAATTCTGATTTGTAATTGTAATTGCCCCATTCTGATTTGTAATTGTAATTGCCCCATTCTGATTTGTAATTGTAATTGCACTATTCTGATTTGTAATTGTAATTGCCCCATTCTGATTTGTAATTGTAATTGCCCCATTCTGATTTGTAATTGTAATTGCACTATTCTGATTTGTAATTGTAATTGCACTATTCTGATTTGTAATTGTAATTGCACTATTCTGATTTGTAATTGTAATTGCCCCATTCTGATTTGTAATTGTAATTGCCCCATTCTGATTTGTAATTGTAATTGCCCCAATTCTGATTTGTAATTGTAATTGCACTATTCTGATTTGTAATTGTAATTGCCCCATTCTGATTTGTAATTGTAATTGCCCCATTCTGATTTGTAATTGTAATTGCACCATTCTGATTTGTAATTGTAATTGCCCCATTCTGATTTGTAATTGTAATTGCCCCAATTCTGATTTGTAATTGTAATTGCACTATTCTGATTTGTAATTGTAATTGCACTATTCTGATTTGTAATTGTAATTGCCCCATTCTGATTTGTAATTGTAATTGCCCCATTCTGATTTGTAATTGTAATTGCCCCAATTCTGATTTGTAATTGTAATTGCCCCATTCTGATTTGTAATTGTAATTGCCCCATTCTGATTTGTAATTGTAATTGCACTATTCTGATTTGTAATTGTAATTGCCCCATTCTGATTTGTAATTGTAATTGCCCCAATTCTGATTTGTAATTGTAATTGCCCCATTCTGATTTGTAATTGTAATTGCCCCATTCTGATTTGTAATTGTAATTGCACTATTCTGATTTGTAATTGTAATTGCCCCATTCTGATTTGTAATTGTAATTGCACCATTCTGATTTGTAATTGTAATTGCACTATTCTGATTTGTAATTGTAATTGCACTATTCTGATTTGTAATTGTAATTGCCCCATTCTGATTTGTAATTGTAATTGCCCCATTCTGATTTGTAATTGTAATTGCCCCATTCTGATTTGTAATTGCGAATAGTAAATTTTTTTTTCTATTCTACTGTAATTTATAATTCTTTAATTAATTATTTAATCATTTGAAGGTGCCTTTGCATTCCTTTGTGCCATATGCTATTCCGGATATAGCTCAAAATCCGCCAAATTATTTGCCAACTTTCTATTTGGTCAACAAACCACCGGGCGAAGGCAAAAGGGATACAGGTGTGCCCAGCAGAAGGGGAATATGAAGCAAGTAAATTTAAATAAATAGGAATTGCTTGCTTGGAGGTTAAATTGATTGATTGGGAGGGAAAATTAGTGGAACAAACGGAAGAAGGCCGATTGGATGCGGAAAGTCATTCACTGCTTTATCCGGGTGTTCCCTCCGCTATTGACACTTTACAAAAAATGGCCAGATTGCATGAATTGAGCAGATGCATTCAAGTGGAAAATCCATTTGAATGCGCACAAATGCAAGGAATATGCGCTCTTTTTCAATTCAATATGTGGCAAAATGGGAATGTTGGCGTCGAGGAATTGCAAGCTCGATTGAAAATGTAAAAAAGGATAATATGATATGGACATTCTTATTCATAATTAATTTTATAGGTGTGTTCAGCAGGCAGTCTGCGATTTGGTCACTGAATTTGGCCTCCTTTCCAGCACTTTATTCGACAATTGTCCAAGCCCAATTCGATCCAAGGCACAATTCTCTCATTCATTTGCCCTTTTAATTGTCCATTTTTAGGCGGGTTCATTCAGTGTTGCCAGCTCCTCTTTGGGGGTTGTTCAGCAACAACCGAACAATAAGCCAGGTCCATCTGAATTGCCAATTCCCCATTCTTTGATTGATGCTCCTTCCTCCAATCCTCCACCAATTCAATCATCCCCGGTCAAAGCATTCCAACAATCATTGGGTAATTCCCAATTCATGTTAATTTCCAATATTCCATTAATTTTATCAGTAAAATCCGATGCCATTTTCCATCCTCAACCTCTTCGTCATCCGGTCACCGTTCCATTGCTCAATCGCACCAATCAAAGGCCACTTCAATCGCCCGTTCAATTTGCCAATGCACCTCCCCCTCAACAACAACAAAAAGTGCTATTCCATCAAGAGAGTACCGGCGAATTATTACGTGCCGATTTTGTGATCGCCGCCGACGATTGGTTCAGCCATGTGATCAATGAGACAAAGGGTTCACCTGAAATGAGCCATTCCGTCCGAAAGTATCAATTCCGTTTGGATTGCGATGCTTCGGCAAAAAAAGTGAATTAAATCAATTCCAATTTATAAATAATTCTGTCCCCAAAAGATCATTCAAATTGTCCATGATCGACTCAAAATGGTGTTGAAGACGGAAAGGGTGGTGATTTGTAGGAGTACAATGAATGATCCAACATTGACCAATCGAAAAAGACTCCAAACAATTCGTTCATTCACCTCACTTTTGGAGCCAACAGAAAGGGATTTAGGCAGAAAGGTGGCCAACAATGGGGAAGAGGAACAACTTGAAATGGCATTATTGGCATTCAATGAACAATTCGATCAGAGAATGGCCCCAATTGGGACACAACAACAAATTGACCCTGTGGGAATGGTGCCGGCAGCGAAAATTGCTGAACAAAGTGAGTGCAAAAATTATAATTAATTCCTCGCAATTTGTTTTTGTGTGAAGTGTTTTCGGTATTTTTTGGTTTATTTAAATATTTGTTTTTTATCCACTTTTGTGTTCCCTCCTCACCCTTCATTTGTTCTCATTCAATGCAGCTTCCCCGGAACGTGGAAGGCTGGCACAAAATAATAAAACGGTGATGGATGGGAATGGGCCGGAAGTGGGGCGAAGGGCCACAATGATGAGCCAACAACAGAGGGAAACAGTAATAAAGGGTGAAAGAATGGATGAGGAGGAGGAAATGCGCATTTGGCGCAATTCAATGGAGCCAATGCAGGCATTTGCCCGTCGAATGTCCTGTGTCAGTTCATTGGGCTGTTGGCGTTCCGGGGCTGGCGCCAATCATCATTTGATGCTTCGTTCCACCACCCCAACCCAAAATGAACATCCAATGGCCGGCGGAGGTGGTCCACCATCCCCGACGGCAACAAGTAAGCCAAAAATGCCAACAACTTTTTTGCTTGCCCTTTGCACTTGGCCATTGTAATTTTATTCTGTTTGGTCCTTTTCTGTGTTTTTGTTTTTTCCTTTCCTTTTGCAATTTTCAAATCGCTTTTTCTATTCAAATATTTTTAATATTTTTCTCTTCAATTTTGAAGGTAGCCTCAGTAAATTTCTTCCCTGCCTGAAGCCATTTATTCCTCGTCAACGTCTTCTATATTTGACCATCCGCGGGGAAACTGTCAATTTGTTTCTCTACAATTACACAAATGAAGTTGTGTCAAAAACACGCGAAATTGTCGAAAGGGCAACACTTTGGCACAATGCACGGTCACGTTTATTGAGGGAAATTGGCCTTCACAAAATGGGAATAACACATTTGTCAACATTGAAAAGCGAAGATGCAAAATATAATTCATATTTATTGCTGACTTGGATGGATCCGGAAACATTGATTAACAACGATTATCCGGTGGATTCATTGACGACACCGGATTTTTCCAATATTCCACGAATTTATGCCCAATTATTGTTAAAATTGTATCGATTTGCAGGTGAATTTGTATGGATACCCAAATATATTCCATTCATTTATGTTTAGACCCAGCATTTGTGGCCAAACATATTTCAGTGAATCCATTCGAAGACCAAACCCAACAAATGTTGGCCCTTCGCGAGGATATTCGCTCAATGTTGAATGATCATCGACTTTATATGGAAGTACATCAGGAATTGATTGATAAAAAGGAATTGAATATGTCCGAAGAAATACTCAATCGATTGATCAGTCATTGCCATTTAGTTTGTTCCTCTCATCTCTAAACATTTATGCCAATTTTGAGTCAGGTTCATTTTGTGCAAAGTCCATTGTTAGTTTTGCCGAGTTGGCGACGAAAAGTGGCCACAATTAGAGGTGGCATTGCTGATTTTGATATTCCTTGTCGAAAGCACAGTTTCCAATCAATTCCAGCCAATGGAAAAACAAAAACTAACAAAAAGTTGTCCAATCCTCCTTTCAATAATTCAATCCATTTTATAGCCCAACCAATAATAATTCTTCACCTCATCGTTGTTCCTCCTCAATAATTGGTGCAAATTCCATTGAGGATGAGCCGTGTTCAGGCAGAATTCAGCAAATGTTATTGGAGGATTATACCAATTATTTACGGTCAATTGGCCTTTGCCTCCTTCAAATCGAGTCCATACAAATGAATTCCTCCTTTATTATTCCAATTTGTTTTTTACAGAAAAATGCCCGAATCTTCGTCTCATTTGTTCACTCCAATCGCCGCCACCAGACATCCAAGTGGCATCCCAAATGTGGCTCCTCCTCAATCACAATCCCCTCCTGAACAATGGCTTTATTTTGCGTTGGACGGTGGCATTATTTTCATTCATTTGTGCTTCATTGCCCCATATTTTTGTATTCGGGTCCTTCAATGGAATGCTCAGCCTCAATTGGACGAACATTTGAGGCCAAGCCAACAGAAAAGAGGCAGTGGAACACATTTGGACCAACAACATAGTCTTCGCCTTTTGGAACATCAAAAGAATGAATTGGTCCGTCGATGCCATTTGCATTCATTCGTTTATGATTTTCATTTGCGAATGGTCGCCCGCTATTTGGTCGGTGAGCCCCATTTTGTCCTTTTTAATCCTGGCTACAACACAAATGCATTCCTCGTCGATTTCCTTCAATATTACGGATGTAGGCCACCAAATGCTCGGAATTGTGTTTATGAAGGTCCAATTCAGTTTTGGCCCATTAAATTCCCGAATTTGCAGAGACAATTTGTTGTGCGGATTTGAAAAGTAGTCAAAATTCAATTTGGGAACATTTTTTGAATAATGAACAAATATTCGGTTGGAAAGTAATTCGGTTGAAGGGTCAAGAGGGAGGAGGTGACGAATTTATGTTGGTGGTAAAAGAAAGGAGGAAAGCATTTGGATTGGATTATGAATTGGTTCGGGTGATCATCAAAGGAGGGAATATACAACAACAAAAAGAACATCAAATCACATTGAAATATTATGTACTTTTGGTCACCGAAATGATGGCACCATTCGAATCAATGTCAACAAAAACAACAACAACAACAATTGATTACGAAAAGAAGGCATTTGCACCGGATGGCGGGGAATTTACACAAATTTTGGTGCCAAACAATGGAATGGGCAGAGGAATTGGGGACACACAAATTGGTGAAAATAATGCCAACCAAATTGAATTGGAATCATTTGGGGAAGAAGAGGAGGAAGAGGAAGAAGATGATGAAAATGAAGGGAATGAAGCCGAAGAATGCAGAGTAATTGACCATGATGAAGGGGGGACGGGGACACAAAGGCAAGAATGAAAGGGAATTGTCAATGGCATTTCAATTTATTTAGCCTTTTTCCCTCATCTATATTTGGGCCAATCCATCATCGGCAACATTCGGCCTCCTCCACCACCTCACAAAAGCCACAACCAAATAATTGTTATGAATGTGTGATTGCGGCCGAATTAGGCGAAAATCATCAAAAGGGAAAAAGCCGAAAAAGATTTTGCTCTGGGGGAATATTGCTAAATGGCGGGGGTGGAGGAGGATTGGGACGAAGGAATGTGGCCGCCAGAATGTCATTGCCACCAAGCAGAACGAGCACAAATTCATCGTCAACATCATCAAGATTGAGACAAAGTTAGAGGACAAAATAAATATTATATTCCCTTTATTAGTGCCCCCTGATGAGACCCTCCAACTAGGGCTTTTAAGGGAGGGGGAGAATAGCATGGCAATAATAGATGGAATACGGTAACCCATAAGGATACAGTAATCCATTCGAAATTTTATTAGGAAGTGATTCATCGCAACTTTCCATTGGTTCATTGTTGATGAATTCGCCAACAAAAAGAGGAGAAGGAGGATCGACGGCAACGAAAACATTGACACCGGCGAACAGTTTGAAGGGACTTTCGGAATGGAGGGCAAATCAACCAAAAGAGGAGGAGGAGGAGGGAATTGTGGATTGGAGCAAATTGGCAGATGTGGAAATGGAAAGGAAAAATTTGGCAATTCAAAGGAATCCGCCGAGAAGACATCGAAAGGGAGGACAATCCCAGGGGAATTCATTTTGTTTGGCCGCCGTTGGAATGGCCGATGGAATTGGCCGCGAGAAGGGGGCAATTGTGCCACCGGAACAGGTCACCTATTTGCATTATTTGAGCAGCCATCAACGACAATTGCAACATTTATTGGAGGATGAGGTACGGACAAATCAATTGGCCCATTTTGTGAAGGAGGCGGATCGATTCTGCTATGTGGATTCGGTTACAAAACCAATTTATATTAATTTAAATTTATATTTTTGTAAAGTTATGGAAATGCCTTTTGACCTCCCGTTCATTCCAAATTCCCTCACAAAAGGCTCAATCTTTGTTTTTGTCCTCGACCAGTTCAAAAAGGTTCCCAATTCCTGCCAAAAAATGTTTATTATTTATTCCCCTCCAGTGATATTCTTTCCGAGGCAACATTCTTTGGTCGTCCATCAATTCCTTCAACAGATTTTGAACATTTCGATTTTGAGGCCCTTCTCCGAGTGATTGGCATTGAATCGGCTGTGGAAAAGGAACCAAAATTGAGGGAATTATTGGATCGAGTAAATTGGCCAAAATTGTGCCGTTTCCTCGTTCAATTCTATGAACCCGAAAGACGGTGCCGTTTCTTTGAATGTCAACCATATTCGGTCAATTCATTCAAATTATTGTGTCCAATTTTAATTTAATTTTAGTATTTGGTCATCACAAATCCACAATTCCTTGATTCGGCCGCAATGTTTCGGCACAATTTGCCCAATGATTGCATTGAATTATTCCTCCTTTTCAAACAATCTTCCCACAAATTCGATGCCCAAAATGATTCATTTTTGTCAAATTCGGTCAGAAAACTTTTTGAAGAGGTTTTTTGACCAAAAATTTATTTTATTTAAATAATCAAAAATTCAGGTGATCTCGTGCCTTTGCGCATTCCAATGGTCAAATTTGCTACAAAATCCCCCAAATTTAATGTGAAAATTACAAAAATATATTTTATTCTTTGATATACCTCAATTCACACATTTCTCATCGAATTTGATAAATATTTATTTTTTATGATAATACAAATCAAACAATGATAATTCATTCACTCAATGAAAATATTTGACAATAATTTAATCCACCATAATTCAATCATTATTATTTTTTGATTGAGAGGGCATTGTGTCGGTGCCGTGCAGCATCACAAAAGGGTCATCCATTCATTCATTCATTCCCTCAATTCCTAATTTTCATTCCTCAAATTCTCAATTTCTAAATTAATTCATTTTAATTTAATCCCCAAAAATGTCCCAAAATGATCAAAAATATTCGGCAATTTTGGTTGAACTTTTCTCGAGTCCCTATTCCGAATCATATTGGAGCAGAAAGGCGAGAATAAGAGTGCTGGAATGGGAATTGAGTCCTCTGGATCATAAAGTTTGAATGGATGAATGAATGAATGAATTAATTAATTAATTTTATAGTTAATCGAATTTGATGTTTCCTTCAAATATAGTCATGCAAAGGATTTGGCAGACAGTGCAAAAAGAATGTTCGTTGATAATTCAAATAAATTTAGAATAAATATTTGACAGATTTGAGGCGGACAATTCCAATGAAAAAGTGCGCCAAAGAATTGTGCAATTCTTTTCGGTTTTGTTGAACACTTTGGACAAGCAATTCTCAATGGGTAGGAGGATGGGGGTTATGGCCAAAATGAATGGAAAATATTTTAAAAAAGAATTGGTCAACGAATTGGGAATGGAAATTTTGCATGAAATGTTCTTTTATGCCTTCCCGGAACAACGAAATTCGACAAAGGGCAGTTTACAGGTTGAACAAATTGAATTCCAAATTAAATTCCAATTTCTCCATTTAAAGGTTTATTTGCTTTGTGCCAATAATCAACCACAAAGTCTTTCGACCATCGCTGTTCGTTCCACCCTAATTCCCCCCTTTTCCAATTAATTCAAATTAAATTTCATAGACAAAATTATTTGCCTATTATTTGGGGGCCAGTGCCGAATTCCAAATGGGTCAAAAGGGCAAAAAGGAGGAAATCACTCCAATGGATGCTGTCATTTGTGAGTATTCTCTGGGGGCATATTCATTTCATATCCAATCTACCGTTTTCATTTTCAGTTTATCTTTTTGACAGTTTAATTCGGCCAATTTTGGGGATTTATCCGAGCATAACATTTCCCAATTATTCCAAATTATTTTGGCCAATTGTTTTGCCGATTCTTTGGGCCGATTAGCCGAGGACTTTTATAGGCAATTAGTATTAAATTCCCTAAATTTATCATCTTTACTTTAGCCAATCTGGAATTCCATGTCTTTCTGGAATTGGCCATCCCTCCGAATGTTGGCATTTTTGTTTCCCCGTCCTCGCCCAACTCTTTCAAAAACGTCAAAAACCACATTTGGCCAAATCCATGGAACCATTCCCAACTTCAAATGCCAAAATTACCCAATCATTGGAAAGAGTATTGACCACTGATTCGGCTCCAGAATTGTTGAAAAATGCTGAATTTGTGCGATTCGCCCTTTGTTGGGCCATGGCCTCGCCCATTCGGAACATCCAAATTGGTTGGTTTTTTCAAATGAATAGTACACAATTTTTTTAATTGTTTTATAAAATATAAAAAAATAGGTAGGAGGAAAAAAGGGAATTAGTTTAGTTAATGAGAGAAGGGGGACAGTATTTGATATTATGGAAAGAGAAACACATTTTGGCGAACATTTTCCGGAAAGAAAAAACACATTTTGGTGGACATTTTCCGGAAAGAAAAAACACATTAGCAGCATTAAGCCTCATTTGACTGCACTATGCAGTCAAATGAGACTTAAGAATTTAAAATAAATCTTTAAGCATTTATCAAATTGATCGAAAAATGTCTACAATATTATAAATTGGAGTACATATTAAACAATTATTATTAAATGATTTAAAACAATCTATATGTAAAGTATGTGCCATGGAGTTATTACATAACATTAATTCTTTATTATTATATATTCCTCGATTGAAACAAATGCAGCAGAATGCTACTTCATTTTTATTTGGTCTATCCCAATACCATCCCAAATTACATAATATATCATATCGCCGCCATTTATAATTAACTGCTCCCCAGAAATGGCTCCGTTCCTTTAATAGTTTTCTCATTTTTTGTGCCAATACAATAACATGATCTTTTCGTTTATTTTTAACTATACGTAATAATTTAACATTGGGAATTGATAAAGCCTTAGAAGATAATAATGGGCCTTCTTTAGGGTGATCTAAAAAATTAAATGTTTCTGCCCAATCTATATCAAATTTTTCTTTATAAGGTATAAAATGAGCAATCTCTGCGATTAATTCATTTGGTAATCTAATCGGCATAACTAAATTCAAATTAAAACAGTTTGATTATAGAAGAAATATTTTAAAGAATTAACTTTTAATAAATTAAAATAAAAATTTTATTCAAAATTTTAATAATTAATGATTAATTCCAAATTCGAGTCGGATGGCATCCTTTTCTTCTTCTGTAATGTCCTATAGTTTTATATTTAAATTAATTATTTAAAATATTCTTACATCAGGAAGGGACAACATTTGCCGTATTTCTTCAGGTGATTTGTCCATGATTTGTCGAGCACATTCTTGGGCACCTGAAATAAAACGTATTATTTTTCAGAAAATCGAAAAAAACAATAAAAATAGAGTGAACAGATATCGAGGAAATTTGCTGCCGAATAGTATTCCTTAAGAGTTTCAAAATTAACATCAAAAAAGTTGCGTTCCCAATCCGTTAGGGTGAACCAAACACGCTGAAAAATTTATTAATTTCATTTTAAATTTATACCTCTGTGGTGATAGGATCCTCTTTGATCACCGGATCCGGTTTATCATTATGTTGATCCAACCATTCGACGACTTTTTCAAAGCAGATTTTTGAGATGCCATTCAAAGGAAAAATAAATGGTTTCTCGGTAATTTTGCAATGATCAAATGTCTCTTCGAAACTCAAATTACTTTTCCACATATTCTTAAATGTTTTGGATTTCATCATCAAATGCCAAGGCACCTGAATTTATAGTGAAAATATTATTTTTATTTTGTTATACTTCGACAATTTCGCCTTCACTAGTACGACATTTAATTTTTCCTTCAAATTGTTCGGTAATGTTTTTTACCATTATATAATCTTAAGGATAATTTTTAATTATTAAATGTTAAAGATATTTTTAAAAGTAACTATTCATTAATATGAATGAAATTAAAAATAAAATTTTATTCAATTTTACAAATTAATGTTGATCATAAAGAGGACTGCAAATTAAACAATGAGGAAAAGATTTAAGACATTTTTTATGTTGTGTATGTGCTTTTGTTTTATTACATATTACGAATTCATTAGGATCATAAATGCCCCACTCAAAACAAATACTGCAGAGTGTTATTTCGTTTTTCGCTGGCAATGAAAAATACCATCCTAATTCACATAATAAATAATATCGATGTCTTGTGTTGTCAAACGCCTGGCGAAATTTCATTTTTCCACTTAACAATTTTCTAATTTCTTCAGCTAATTCAATACATTTATTATATCGCTTCTCTTTTACTTTGCGTAGCAGTTTAGCATTTGGAATCGATAAGCCAGTTGACGATAATAAAGGTCCCTCTTTTGGGTGGTCTAGATAATCATAGAATTCCTCTCCATCTTCCTCATATTTAGATTTATAAGGAATAAATTTTGCCAATTCCGCGATTAATTCATTTGGAATTATTTTGGACATAACTAAAATCTAATTAAAATCAATTTTTAAAATGATTAAATATATTTAAGAAATAACTTTAGAAGTAAATAAAAAAATGATAAAAATTTTATTCAAAAATATTATAAATTGAAATTAATTGTTAATATTTTTCGTTTTGAGGACACGGGGGCAATTGCAAATGGCTGGTGGAACACATGAACATGGAGGTTGTTGATAAGTGTTTAGAACAATTTCTCTATTTTCGTTATTAATCGCCTGGAGGCCAACCGGATTGATTATATAGCGACCGTTTTCTGTAGTATCTATCCTAAATCCTTGAAACGGTTGAGGATTATTTGGATTTGAAGAATTTTGTCCACTGTTACTCATTGTAACTAAAAAGAAAAAGCAAAAATTTTTTAAATATTAATAAGATATAATTTGATAAAAACAAATATGAAAATTTAAAAGAAAAAATTTAATTTTATTATAAAAATTTAATTTAGATTTAATATGTGTTTTTCTTTCCCATCCAAAATAAAGACTTGGTCTTCCATGAATTTATGTGCTTGTTTTGTAACATAAAGTTGATCAGGAGTTTGGCCAGTTAATTTATCAATTGCTTCTTTTGGTAGATTAAATAACTATAAATTAATTATTCAAATTATTCAAATTAATAAATCTAACGGAAGTTTTGTTTTGGGCATTCCAATCTATCGCCTTACTCCTCTTTTCAAATTCATCAACATCATTTAATATTTTTTCGGCAGCACTTGAAATTGAATTAGTAGGAGACATACTCTTTTGATGATAAATATTAGAATTATTCCAAGCACTATTTGGAGAATTGCAAAAATTATCCCAATTATTGTTTGGAGAAATGCTAATTTGACTATTGCTGCTTTCTCCGACTGTTGAAGAATTTATGTATCTTTTGAAAGAATTTGGGTCATCTCCTTTGAATTTTACAACTGAAACTTAAATAATAAAGTTTAAATAAAAATTAATACTTGTATATCCATCAAAATTTTTTTTATCAAACAATGAAGATTTAGTTTTTTCTTTCAGATAAAATGATTTGTTTTGTCCTGAATTGAACATCTAAAATATTTGCTATATAAATAGAAACTTATAAAATATTATTATGAAAAATAATCATTAATAAATCTGATAAATAAAGATTAAATTTTATTCGTAATGTGTGATTTAAAATGTTGCAATTTTTGTCTTTGCCATTATATAAACTGTAAATATTGCAATAAGAAAGGATTAATGCATTTCAATTACTATAAAAATGAAGTAAAATGTCCAAAATGTGGCGGGCCTATGCGATCAGATTTAGGCAACCGGAATCAGGGCTATATAAAGCAAAATTATATTCATGAATCATGATTAATTTACAATGGAAAATTGCAATCATTCTATTAAGTGTTGTAATTTCTGCCCTTGTCATTATCATTACTGTTCAAAATGTAAGAAAATGCTTCAGCATTTTGCAATTTTATCGACATTTGAAAATTTGGATGACTATATAAAATGTCCAAAATGTTTTGATTATATATTGATTAAAAATAAAAATGTTTAACTCACCATTTACTTTAATTTTATGTGGCGCCACGGGTAGTGGTAAAACAAAATGGCTCCTTAAATTTTTGAATCATACTGAAGAATTGATAAATCCTCCTCCAGTAAAAATATTATATTGTTACGGTGAAATGAATGAATCTATAATAACTTTAAAAAATAAGGGCATTGAGACATACAATGGTCTGCCTGATATTGAATTTATTAAGAGTCAAGAAAAGCCTCTCTTATTAATATTAGATGATTTAATGCTTAACATGAAAAATGATTTTATTGACTTACTTTTTACAAGGGGGTCACATAACTGGAACACAAGTATCATTTTTGTTACTCAAAGCCTTTATGGGCGAGATATCAAGACTGCTCGTGCAAACTCTCATTATCTAGTATTAATGAGGAATCCATCTGCTCAATTGCATGTGAGAACTTTAGGATCTCAGCTTTTCCCTCGTCGATTAAATTATTTTATGGATTCATATAATGATGCAACCAAAGAGCCATTCACTTATTTGCTTATAAATATGCATCCCAACGCTCCGGAAAGTTTAAGATTATCTACTAATATTTTTCCTAATGAAAAAATTACAATCTATTTACCAGTAGATTAGTATATAAATAGAATAGAAAATATTTTTAAAATAAAATGTATGAATTTAGTCCCTATATAAAAGAAAACGTTGAGTTCCTCAAGAAGCTTGCTTCTACAAAATCTGATAAAAAGAAAAACGCTCTACTGTTGAACGCGAGTGCAGAACAAATATTAGCTATCGTAGAGATTTGTGCAAATATTCTAAAATTCAATTTTACTTTAACTAAACCACAAAAGAGAAAATTAGCACGGTACGCTGATTTCTACAGATCAATTGCACGTTCTAAAACTGAAAAAAGTGCGAGAAACCGAATCCAAGAAGGTAGTGGCATTGCACTAGGTACTATATTAGTCCCTGTATTAGCAGAACTTGCAGCACATTTAGTACAAAAAATTGTAAATTAAAATGAAGCATGCGAAGAAAATGATTATGATCCCAGAAGTGGAATATTTAGCTCTACTTTCTATGATGAAGGGTGACGATCCTCTAAAAACAGAGAAAGCTTTAATTGACGCCAAGATACATCAAAACTTATCAAATAAAAAAATTTCTGAAGATATTAAAGCTAAGAAATATGACTGGCTTTTTAAGCAGAAAAGAAAATTACGAGAATTGATTGAAGGTAAACCACAAAAAGTTATCGTGGAAAATTTACCACCAGCTCCAAATATACCTCCCTATATGGGAATTAATCAAGAACAGAAAAATAAAATTGAAATCCCAGAAAAAACACCGATAAGGAAAGGTAGGCAACGTCGGAATTTAACTGAGAGTGTAAGCACAATTCAAAGTGTAACTCCCGAGAGTGCAACCACATCTGGACGGGATAGATCACAATCTGAAATTTATTCATCTGAGTATGACACACCAAAACAGACAACTAAAAGTCAATCAAAAACTCCTTCCCAAACAGCAACTGCATCCACATATACAAAATCTCCCTCGCCCATAACGCCTAAATCTTTCACAAAATTAATGAATTATGTTGGGAAAAATAAAGAAAAATTGGGAATAAATAGCGATGGTAGTATTTTAACTAATTTTAAAAAACCTGTAGGAGGAAGCAATTATGTCGATGTTTTAAAATATTTGTCAGGTCAGTTATCAACTCCACCAAAGGGGCATACTTTTCTAAAAGCAAAGCTATCAAAAGATCCCGAATTTCAAAGAATGTTTGGCCAAATTGGTAAAGGGAAAAAAAATAAAAAATTAGTAGTCGTTAAATTAAATCCTATAAAAACTCCCGGCCTTAAAAGAAATAAAGCTATTTCATTCAAACCAAAATTATGGGCAAGAATTTAAAGGAAAAGATTTTGCATAATATTTATTTTAATTTAGATTCCCCTGCTAGCTATGCAGGAATTAATAAAATCCTGGTAGAAGCCAAAAAGAAAAATAAAAGCATTTCCATAAAAGATGTAACAGATTTTCTCTCGAAAGAAAGAACATATACTTTATTTAAGCCAAGAAGAATTAGGTTCAAAAGACTGAGAACTATTCCATCGGGGCTAAATACAGATTGGCAATGCGATTTGTGTATATTCGATAGTATTAAAAAAGAAAATGATGGTAATGCTTATTTATTAGTTTGCATTGATGTATTAAGTCGTAAAATTTATGTTGCCCCTGCTCGTACAAAAAAAAGTGAAGACATGATAAAAGCCTTTGATATATTATTCGAAAAATCAAAAATTTTGCCAAACAAACTTTATAGTGATGCTGGTGTCGAATTTCAAGCCAAAAAAATGTTACATTATTTTAGGGAAAAAGATATAATAAAGCATGTAATGTTCACTCCTAATTTACATGCGGGAGTAGTAGAGAGGGCAAATAGGACAATAAAAGGTAGATTATACAAATATTTTAGTGAGAAAAATACGACTAGATGGATTGAAATAATTGATAAAATAGTGAATGGAATAAACAATAGCATAAACCGGACCATAGGCATGAAACCGAATTCTGTAAACTATGAAAATGCACAAGAGCTGCTAGAGCGAGTATATAAATCAAATGAGGATGAAAATGCTAACCCTAAATTTAAAATAGGAGATATTGTAAGAATATCTAAAGCAAAAACAAAATTTGAAAAAGGTTACTTACCCAATTTTACAGACGAATTATTCAAAATCGTAAAAGTAGGTCTAACTGATCCTCCGACATATAGAATTGCTGATTTAGAAGATAATAAAATAGAAAGCGTATTTTATGAACAGGAATTAGTTTTGACTACAAAAGATACGACTTATAGAATTGCAGAAGTCATAAAAACACGCAAAAGAAAGGGTATAAAAGAACTATTTGTAAGGTGGGTAGGATATTCAGAAAAACATAATTCTTGGATTAAAGAATCCGATTTAGTAAACTAATATGGACAATTTTTATACTGTATTACCCTCAAATACTGCTATTGATGGTAATAAAACATCGAATTATACAGTTAGGCTACCCGAACCATTGAATTTAGATTCAAATTGGACTGTCGCACTATCTTCAATAATTTATCCTATATCATTTACATCGCTAGGAACACAAGAAGACCAATATATTACATTAAATAATGAAATAGGCGGTGAGGAAAAAATTCCGATACCGGCAATGAATTTTCTTTCTATTCAAAACTTAGAAAAAGGGATAAATGATGCTGTTTTGGCATATGAAAAGGAATCTAAACCTAGATATTCGAGAGCAATTCTGGAAAATGAAGGTACATTAAAAACCCCAGAAAGAATACAAGAAACTCCGGAAATTATTGCAGCAGTTCAAGAATTTCAAAGACGAAAAGCAGGCCAAGGAAATGCTACACAAGAAGGGACAAATCAGTTGAATGATTTAGAGCAAGCTGCTATTGATTTAGAAGAACAAAAGAAATTATTAGCGGCACAAAGGGCAATAGAAAAAGCATTTAATCAATGCGTAGCTCTAGCATCTCAAGTCGAAACTTGGGCCCAATTAGCAAGAGCAAAAAGACAAAAAAGTGAGAGGCTAAGAAGGAAATTCCCAGATGTTGGTCAAGAATTATATAATGATCTATTGTCAATAGCTAATACAATTCAAGATAAGGCGGTCCTAATAGCAGAAGAAACCAAAATAGCTGCCAATGTTAAAAATAAAATCATAGAATTCAAAGAAAGCAAAAATGTAAGAGAAGCAAGGAAAGTTGCTGACATTTCCAAAAAAGCTGAACAAAATGCAAGAAAATTAGCAAATGAAGCCGGTAGATTATTTGCTGGAACGCCAGAAAGAAACTACCAAGATGGAGTAGAGCAAATCACGAATAGAATTGAATTTCTTATCAATTCAGTTACAGGACAATCGGAAAATGATCAAAGTGTGTCAACCGAAACAGAACAATTGCCTGTTCCTCAATATCCCCCAGATCATCCAAAAATGCAAAATCAAGGAAAAATCGAAGGACAAGCAGAGATTTCTACGAATATTGGAAATGAAGGACAGACACAGAATACTAACAGTGAAGGTAAAGGGCAGAAACAAACTACAAATGAAGGTGAATTAAAAACTCTAACGAGAATAGAGGAAAGTCCCGAAATTATCGCAGCAGTCGAGGCCTACAAAAGAAGAAAGGAACAGGCTAAAGCATCCTCAGAATCTCAACCTAGTCCAACCCCATCTCAGCCGCAGCCACAACCTAGTCCAACTCCATCTCAGCCGCAGCCACAACCTAGTCCAACCCCATCTCAGCCGCAGCCACAATCTAGTCCAACTCCATCTCAGCCGCAGCCACAGCCAAGTTCCACTACAACCCAGACTCATCCACAACCTGATCCAGTGACATCTCAATTTCCGACTGTTCAAAAAATTGAAGAGTCGAAAGAAATAATTGAAGCAGTAAATAAATTTAAAGAGCGGAAAGAACAAGAGAAAATTACAATTCATTCGCCATTTGCTCCTTTATTTCCACCTAAACCCAAGGTTGATGTACCAAAACCACCACCGTTACCCATTATTGAATCTAGTGATGAAGAATATGAATGGGTAAAACCCCCAAAATCCACAATAATAAAAGAAGAAAAGAAAATAGAAAAAAGTAGTGTAATTAATTGGAGTATAAGTCAAAGCGACGAAGCAATAGAATTATTTCCCGCAAAAAAGGTTTCAGAATATACTAATAAAAAGCCTGAACCTATAAGAATAAAAGGCTTTTTTATTCCAGATGAGAATGAAGATGAAAAAGAAGATTTATCTTCATTGCCAGTGTTACCCAGGCCACAAGCATTGGTAAGCGCAAGCCACACAGATGAAAAAGGAAGAGATTTAACTATACCAGAGCAAGTCCATCTTAGTTTAATGAATAGGCTTAAAAAGATTGGCAAAATGGCAAAAATTCCATCGGATTCGGCGCAAAAAGTCCAATTTAGATATGATACCGTATATCAAAAA
This sequence comes from Pratylenchus scribneri, assembly GCA_030063045.1. Lineage (NCBI taxonomy): Eukaryota > Metazoa > Nematoda > Chromadorea > Rhabditida > Pratylenchidae > Pratylenchus > Pratylenchus scribneri. The sequence goes on along the minus strand of JAQSEB010000020.1, from coordinate 2,327,096 downwards.
TTTACTGTTTCAATGCAAAAAAATATTAAATCGATCCAGATTTCTAAACAACTTGCATATATCCTTGGTTTCCGAACGAATGTGAATATACAGGGAGGAGATACGGCAGAATATATGCCAGATCTCTCTGGAGGGGTAAAACAATTGTATATTTATGCGCCAAAGCTCATTGAAAATACCATGGTCGGAGATGAGTTAGTCCCTTTATTGAGAGTTGTTAATGTGCAGGGAAAACCCGGTGAGATAGTAGAGTCTATATATAGCTCTGAATTTCATCATAGATTACAATCCAAAAGAATTACTGAAATCAGTATAGAAATTAGGACATCTTCAGGCGAATTAGTCAATTTTCACTGGGGAAATATAATTTTAACATTACATTGGAAGCGTTCATTTTTTTAAATGACTCACATATATATTGACCCTGATAAACTAGATTGGAGCAGTTTCCTCTCATCCCAAGAGGGAACAGGCAAATATTTTGTAGGTACTAAATATCAAAGAGGCTTTGGAGTATTTTCGAATACTATTTTACCTGGTATTGCCAGATTTTTGATGCCAATTGCCAAAAATATTGCTAGTACTGCCGGTCAAGAAGGGATAGCCGCTGGATCAAAAATTTTAGGTGATATATCTCAAGGCAAAGATATTAAGGAATCTTTAGCTGAACATTCTAAGCAAAGCCTACAAAATATAGCAACAAAATTACAACAGTGTGGCAAAGGTAAAAGCAATAAGCGCCGGACTATAAAAAGCCAACAAATTAAGAAAAAACGAAAATATATTGATCAGTTAACCTTTCCATGAAAATTAGTATAAATAGTTGTAAAATAATTAAATTCAAATAGTCACAATGACTACACTTAAAAAAATTGATAGACTAAGCGCTGAAGGAATTGAAAATTCCCTAGCTATATTCGAATTACCTCCTACAAATGTGGCGATAAACAAAACAACCACCAGAGAGCTGCTTCCGCTTGCCGCATTAAATGATTCTGGCCCTTATACATTTAGACTCTTTGCAGATAATCAATTTCCAGATCTTTCGAGAACCTGGCTCTATCTGGCCACACGAATCGAGAAAAAGGTTGGAGATGAGTGGGTCCCGATAAAAGTAACACCTGAAATACCGGCGGTACCTGCTCAGGGCGATAACCCTGCAATTCCAGCTGTTCCTGCAAACGAAGATGATAAGCATGTTGGAGTCATTCAAAACTTTGGACAATCATTTATTCGGCAAATGACTATGAATATTTCGAATGTAGAAGTGTTCAATAGCGGTATTCACTATGCCTATCGTTCGTATATTTTACATGAACTCGGATTATCCCATGAAACAAGGAGGGCATTACACGAAGCCAGCTGCTATTATCCCGATGATCTGGACCAAAATAAGGAATCAAATAAAGGTTTTGTGGCACGGGCAGCAAGATTTGCCAATGGTCAAACTTGCGAGACATTTGTTAGGTTGAATTTCGACCTAGGAAATCAAGAGCTATTAATGCTCTCTAATAGTGATATAATAATAACCATTCATAGGAATAGTGATGATTTCTTACTTTTGTGTCCATATTATGAGAGAGAAGTTGCCGGTGCTAGACAGGAAGTATCGGCAGCAAACCATGCGACTTATCGTCTAAAAGTTCTGGATATGAGATTATATGTAAAAACTGTGGACATTACACAATCATTAAACAATGCCATAAGTCGACATTTAGAGACAAATGTGGCCAAATATCCGATTCGACGAATAGAAATGAGAAGTCTGTTCGTGGGCAAGGGTCGTACTGACCTGGCATGGAATTGTTTTACAAGTATTGTACCTAGACGCCTAATAATTGGATTCGTCTCAAACGATGCTTACAGTGGGAGGAAAGCATTATCTCCTTTCAAATTCGAGCATGCAAATGTAAGAAGTATCTGCGCAGAAGCCAATGGGAATACTTATCCAAATGTTGCCTATAATTTAGATTTTAGCGAAAACAAATTTATTAGAGCTTTCACCGATTTGTATTCAGGACTAGGGATGGATAATATTGATCGAACCATCTCTATTGGGATGCCCAAATTCATGACGAGTCACTGCTTCTTTATAATCCCATTAACTTCAACCTTAGAGGATTCCCCTGGTTTTGAAACTATAAGAAATTCGACTACTACGATTAAAGTTCAATTCAACGAACCTATTAAGGATGATGGGTATGAATTGATAGTTATGGGTGAATTTGACGGTATCATTTCGATCGATAAAGATCGAATTATAACCTCTGATGGTCAGGTATAAAAATAAAAATTTATTTAAATTTTAACCTACAAAATGAATTCGGTTCAAATCAATTCAATTCTTAAAAATAATTGTCATACCAAAAAATATTTTAAGGGTGTTTATTCCTCAAATAATATACCTTTATTTAAGAATCATCCCCATTGTTTTATTGCCAACACGGATAGAAAAGGAACCAGAGGAGAACATTGGGTAGCTTTTTACGTAAATAATGACAAACATGTAGAATATTTTGATTCCTATGCTGAAGAGCCAAACGAAGACATATCTAAATATCTGTCGAATTATTTAGAAATAAAAATGAATAACCACAAAATTCAGTCCCCTTTTTCAGACAGTTGTGGGCATTTTTGTGTTTATTTTATATTTAATAAATGTATTGGGATAAGTTTTAAGGAAATAATTAGAAATTTACTAAATTCAAAAAATACAATTGATTTATTAGTTAAATTTTTTGTCAATTTATTGATTAAATAATTATATAGTATTTTCTAATAATACAATTTGTTCCTGCATTTCTCTAATTTTTTTCTGTAACATCCTTTTTTCCGTTTCCAAACTATGTATTTTATTTTTCTTTACTGTAGCGTCCATTATGTCAAATAATTCTGATGAATTAAATTCAATAACATATTGTTTGCCTCCTTCTTTAAAAAAAATGACTTCCACAGCGTCAATAGATTCACATAATTTTGAAGTATAATCAAGTTTTCTCATCACTTCAAAAAGGGGAAATTTAAGTTGTAAAAAATAACTGAATATCGTAAGCAATTTTTCTCGAATAGTGCCGGAAAAATATTCTCGGATCATCTAAATTCAATTTCATTATAAATAAAATCACATTAAAATATATGTTTGATATAAACATATAATAATAAAAAAATTAAAAAAATGATATTTATCAAAATTTTTTAAAAATATTATTTTAAAAAATTAATTTAATTCTAATTCATCAATGTCGAAAAATTCAATGACTTCAAGTGGAAAGTAATTCTTATGGGTGCCGCCCCCTTTAACAGCGATGCATGGCAAGTAAGGATATCGTAAATCCCATCTGTGTTTTATGAAATAATATTGATCAACCGTAATTTTCTTGAATCCGCGATGTGAAAAAAGAGCAGAAGCTTTACGATTTGTAATAAAATCAGGACAAATTGTAGCATTGTATTTCAGATGTGTTGTTCGCAGCACTCCACTTTTAACGAAATTAAAATTTGCTGCATAATTTCGACGAATTGCCTCGGCAAGTTCTAACGGCTCGCATTTGTTAAAATCACATAGAGCCCTAACCAGATTTTTGTTTGTTTTTTCCATCTAAAATATCTGAAATACTATTTTAATTTTTTAAGGAATTTAATGGAAAAATCCATTGTTCATAATGCACAAAATTAAAATAAATAAAAAATTTATGCTTGGTAAACACGATCATTATCATTATCTTTCGAAATTATTTCAACTAATGGATGTCCATGAAATCTTCTATTTTCCATAAATATTTTAGGCTTCTTAAAAACGTAGAAACAGGCCAATATGATTAAAACATCAATTATGTATAGAGCTGTAAGCCATAAATTTGTATTGCTTCCAATTTTTAATTCTTTCTCGACTTCGAATAAAATATAATTAAATTTTGATGCATTTGTTTCGGAGACAAATTTGATTTCTTTTTTTGTATCAATTCTAAATTTGTACATTTTTGATTCATTGATATAATAAACTAAATTATTTATAATGAGTAGATCTGTTGTTTTTGATTCGAGTGATGTAATATAATTTAATTTAATTATGCCATGATAATTCAATTCAGAATTTTTCCATATTTCTTCCAAATAATCCATCTCAATATTGAAAATTTGATAATTATAATAAAGGTAAAGCTGTTTTTGAATAGGATCAAATAATATTTTATCAAATTTTAAATTTTTGAATATTTTAGCATGGTTCCCTCGAATAATAACTGTTTCCTCTGTGTCCATTTTTTTGAAGATAAGATAGCTGTGTGAATTGAATTTAAAACAGCTAATTAAATTTATTGTATTTGGATGTCCAGTAAATTCAAATCGTTTTTCTCCACTTGTTACAAAGGTTTTATAATCTTGAGTATAAACAATAATATTTTTGTCTTTTATGTCCATGAAGCATGCTTTATTTTCATCATAGGGATTAATTTTTTCACTTCCAGAATTTTTTGATAAGGAATGATATTTGTTGTCAAAAAAATTAGATGGGTTCACGATAATTTCATACGTAAGTAATTCGCATTTTGTAGACCATAAAAATAGTATTAATGTAAATATTATCGAAATCATCCTAAAATAAAATTAATCTAAGATTATTTTGTAAGATTATTTAAAAAATATGAAATGAATTAAACGGCTCATTAATTGAAATAATATTTTAAAAATTTATTCAAAATTTATCCATATCCAAAAGGTAAAACTTCTAATTTATCATTGATTAATCCTTTCTTGCATACAGGTAAATATTGTTTTTCCATATTTCTACTTATGACTTTTGAATCTCTTTGTGGATTTATTTTCAAATATTTGAAAATAATAGGCTTGCTATTATTCCCAAAGTTTAAAACCATATCCTTAAATTCTTCATATTGAAATTTCTGGCAACTTTGATAATCTAATGTAATTCCTCTGAGTTTTAAAACAGTTTTAATTTCGCCGGTCTCTTTCTTCATTAATTTAAGCCCTAGTTGTTTAGCCTAGAAAATTAAATTTTTTCAGAAATTATTTTTTACCCCTCCAGAACAAAATTCTTCGATTTCAAAATCTTTATATTCTTTTGACATTTGTCCCAAAAATTGGCCATCTTTTATTGGCTCTATTCCACGCGGATGTTTAAAAATAATTGAATCGGTGTCTAAATTCGGGGTTAATATATATATTCTTGCAAACCTGTATATAAAATTTTACAATCAGGTGTTGAAATTACATCATTCATATATTTATAAAGTATTAATCTTGCAGCGCTAGTTGTCCAAAGTGAAAGTACATAAAATGTTTATTAAGATAAAAAGTCGAATTCATGCAATAATTTTGAACTTACTATATTACTGGAATTATGTTCTTCAATATATTCTTTCTTATCTTTATAGACGATTCTCATTGTAGAATCAGAAACAGGTAGAATCATATTTATTTCTTTTTTAAAATCAAAAATGAATTTAAAATATTCAGCTGGATCAGTTATTATCTCTGTCTTAGCTAATGTATTTCGCATAGAAAATTTACCCCAGAGGGAATTCAGGAGCTTAAAATAATTAATTATTTATAAAAATTTATTTACCAATTTTGCAATATGCCTTAATCCACTATTTTCCATTATATTTTCTTTTTCTAATATAATTCCTAAATTCTCAAAATATTTTTGTAAAAATTCATCTTTCTCATCCTCAGTACAAATATTTTTTGGGAAGCCGGAAGCTTCAACTTTTAATTTGAGAAAAAGTCTAAAATAAAAAGAATAGGCTATTAATATAAAGCTTACTTAATATATTCTTTAAAAATGTTATCAGAAAATTGTGTATAATGCCAAGCACGGTAAAATTTTTTTACAATATATTTCCTTTTCAATGCTTCTTCTAGTTCTATACTTGTTAATGTTGCTGTAAATTCTCTTTCTTTATCGGAGTGAGGACAAATGTCAGAACATTTGGTATTTCTTTTTTTGTAATTCTTAGCACAACGAAAACATAAACAAAATAATAAAAGATCATCACAACGAATAGGAACAACAGGTAATAACAAGTCACGAGGAGGGATAATACGTACTTTTAAAATTCCTTTATATGGCACATCTTCTGGAGACGTCCATATAACATCTATATTTTTGGGTATAATAATTTCTGGTACACCTATTGGGTAACTGTACAAGAATTAATAAATTAACCAATATATATATTAATTATACCTAATTGTAAAATTAATAAATGGATAAAGTGATATTATATCAAACATAGATATGGTATAGTTTTCATCAGATTTTTCGTAGAGGGCTAATGGTCTAAATAAAATATTATCATAAAATGAAATATTTATTTACCCTGTACGGCCTCCAAAATATGCAGCGCGAGGATCTATTGGTCCTTTCTCATTTCCCAAATCATTAAAAAAATCTTTCATTTCATTATCTTCTTTTAATTGCTTTGTTACTTCACATTCCCAAATAATATCAACTTTTATGGTTTTTTTTAATTCATTAATCCTTTTCATTGTTTGCTCATTATTTTCTTTTATGGTTTTTTTATTTAGACTAATATCTCCAGGATTAAAACATGAAAAGCATCCGTGAAAATTGCATCTAAATTACATAGAGAATGAAATAAAAATATACCAACCCTAAAAATTCAATTGCCCTATTTTCCTTCTCAATAAAACCATCTAATTTATATTTTCCGATTTTTATTTCTCGACCATTCCCTGCATGTTGAATATCAATTGAATATTTTTTAGAGAGCCATTCAAAATATTTTATTGAAATAACACTTGAACGGTCATTTCTTTCGTAGCCTCCTGAGAAAATATTTTTATTTTTTATAAAAAAATTTACCTTCGGGAACTAATGCAATAAAATTTTTTGGTAGGAATAACATTTTAAATATATTCATTGCCACACCAGCTATGGTTGCACTTTTTTCAAATGCATCAAATCCACCGGTAATATTTAATATTATCTGTCTCATTTTTATCAATGCTTCCATAAGAATTTCCGTATCATTAGAACAATATTCTCTAATTTTATCCGGTAAAAAGAAAGAGGTATTTTGATTTTCCAAATACCATTGAATAAATTTCTTTCTTTCTTCTGGTTTCATTGTATCAGGTAAATAATATTCCATAGCTGGTAGATGATTTGATATTTTTTCATAATTTTCTCGTTTATTAAATCTAAATATTTTTAAAGAATATTATTTAATTATACTTACAAATGGGGGAAATAAAGCTTATTATCTGCTTTCAAATTAAAAGTTTTCTTTAGGTCGGCTAATTTCACAGACATTAATAAATAGGAATCTCTAAATGTTAATGTTGAAAATTCCTTTCCTGCCTTTACTGTAAATTCATAAATCTTACACCCTGACATCAATAGATGTCTTGGAGCTATCATTAATTTATACAATCTTTGGAGAACAAAATGATGGTCGAATTTCGATCCATAATGAGCATAGATTAATGTTTTGTATTGTTTATCAAAAGCTTTCAATATCCATTTTGTAAACTCCTCCAATGGATCGATTTTATCAACATCACTCCAAGTTTTATGCCTCTCAATTAAACAAATTTCACAATCATGGGTATAAGAATTGATACATTTTGTACAAATAATTCTAAAAAAATTATTTTTCAGAAATTATTTTTTAAATACCTAGCGGAACAAAAATTAACTTTATGCTCGTAAATACCAGAATATGATTCAATATCTTGAGTTGTTTCAAAATCATAACTTAAATTTACATATTTTAAAGATAATAAATTGTACTTACGCTATAATTCTATATGCTTTGGGATTTTTTTTAAATATTGGTTTTATGTAGCATGAACGCTTAGGATTATGATAGATTTTACAAGTTTGACAAAATATTTCTCCACATATATGCTCGTTCGATTGTTTTTGATAAATTTTATTGCACTTCTCGCATAATTTATAAAGATTGCATGCATTAATTTTATGCCTTTCATAACAATTTTTATTAAAATATTTTCTATTACATTTATCGCATTTTAATTCAAAATTTTCTTCTCTTGGACAAGGCGAGTAATTTGTTAATGTACAGCATAAATAGCATCTTGAAATACAATCCTTTCGATGATATTTATCCCTATATTAAATATATTTTGAATAAATTTAAAAAACTAACTTGTTAAAAGGTATTTCGCAATCAAAGCAATATTTTCGACTCATTTTGAAAAAAACAGGTACATTTTTTATTACATGGAAGTGATTGTTTTCTAGATAAAGAATTAAGTTGTGCTGTCGGGGTCTAGGGCCTTTCCAGATGGGCTTTAGAAACACATCGCCTTTTTGGAATACAATAATTCGATACATCCCCGGGTATTTTTTATCATAAAAATTTTGAAACTGAATTATTTCATCTAATCCACATCCGGAAGATTTAATTTGTATAGATGATTCATTTTGCAGTTTAGTAACTAATTCCTCCTGCCTTTTTTCATTTTTCAATATTCGATAAAAATTATTATATCGATTTTTTGTTTCAGAATTTAGAGAAGCATTAATGTAAAGACGTGCTATTTCCAAAGCATATAGCAGACATTTCTCATCTCTATTTTTTATTTCAATACGGCCCCGATGATTACAATCCAAATATTTTGATACTTTCTTTAGACCCTTTCCTTTTGGTGGACTAATAGTCGTGATTATAATACGAATAGGATTTGATAATAATGTAATATATTTATCACTAATTTTTAATTTGTCGATTTCATTTAAAATTACATCCGGTGAATTCTGTTTTCTATTTCTTGATGGGATGGCTATAGGTGAATCTAATCCTTCACCGAATATAAGAATGGAAAATAGAGCAACCTAAATTACTTAATTAATATTACTATTATTAATATCAACCTGTTTTTTATTTATATTAGCTTTAAAATATGCTTCGTCTATAAGTCGTTCAAAGATTTCTTTAAATTTTTCTTCGGGGAAAGAAATTGCATGGTGTACAATAAATTCAGTCACATAATAATCTGTTGAAAATTTTTTTATCCTCCCTTCATGATGACCGAGTTCTTGATATGCATCGAAATTTTTAAGACTTGTTTCGGAAGCATTTCTTCGTCTTTTATGGGGAATTTTTTTAATATCACGGTCAAAGCTTCGTCTACGTTTCATAATATTAAATGAAATTTATGGAAAATCGCCGGATTTTTATACCCCAGAAAATTCTATTTTTAGAATTTTAATTAAAATTTATTTTGATATTTTTATGAAATATTAATGATATATTTCCAAAGTTATTTTTAGATTTTTAATTATTGTAATTAATCAAAATTTGTTTTGAAATAATGAATGCAAATACTAATATAAATATACTTTAGAAAATTCTATTTTTAAAATTTTAATTAAAATATATTTTGATATTTAATTAAATTTTGAAATATAAATGATATATTTCAAAAGTTATTTTTAGAATAAGAGAGGCAATCACTAGTATAAAAGTGGAGAAAATTTCTTCAAATTTTCATTTTAAAATTGTAAAATATTAAAATGTCTGCTGAAGGAACCGAAACTAATATTGAAGCTCCAAGTCGTCAGGTATGTCAAAAATCTAATAATACAAAAACGGATTGGATGTTGCTCATGCCGCGAACCATGTAATAAAGATAATTAAATTTTTTTTATGGATTTAGTTATATGTTTTCATTATGTACTGAATGCCGCCAACGTGCATTTGAAAATAAAGAAATTCAAGATTTTGGTGAAGAGGGTTGCAAAGTATGTTAAACTTAATTTAATTTTAAAATAAAATATTAGATTTCCATAAATATTTGCGGTGATTGCCGTTATAATAATAAAATGATAGCCAGCATGATGCGACCAAAAACAAATTTTTGAAATCTATACATTGTAAATTTTAATAAATTTTTAAAACGATATTTTTAATAAATTTTTTATAAAAATATGAATATGTTTTATTTTTAATGCTACAACTACAATGTAATTTTAATATGTTGATTTTTTTAAAGTCGATGCCCTTAACATATACTTCTTTTCTATTTTCCCCATCAATTTTATTCCCAAGTTGCATTGTCTTGCCCCTGCAGATGCCAATCGCTTTTGAATGTAGGCCTCTTTGAGGCAGTCCCTTAGTTGTGCCTTGCTTTTACGAGTTAATATTAAATTAGCACGAGCTTTTCTACAAAGAGAATAATTAATTTGCGAAAAAAATTGAATAAAATTTCCGAAATAAAATTTTATTTTTGAATTGCTATTTTACTAAACATTCTTAAACCTACTTAAGCTCTATTTGATGGAAGCTAATAATTTGCTTAAGCCTAATATATTCTGCTTCAGCATCATCCAAGTATTCTGTCATTGTTTCTCTTAGTTGTCTGGCAGAATTTTTGTCATTGTCAAATTTGGCTAAAAGTTGTTCATAATTAATTATCTTATCAGATATTCGGGATTGATCCCAGAAAATTTCGTTATTTAGTTTAAGGTTAGCTTCCATCTAAATAGGAATTTTCAAAATTTTTTAAATTGAAATATTAATTAAGCGACACGACACGTTTCTCGTAAAAAAATCTTTATTTGTAATTTATTTAACGTGAATAATTATAGATGATTCGCCATGCTTATTTCCTATTTAGAGCTCCTTATTTGCCAAACAAATAAAATCGCAAATTTAAAACAGGTTTTTAATAATATTATTAAAAATATTTGAAAATTGCCTAAGTTAAATCGAAAAGCAAGCCATTATAGGGTAAAATGTTTGATTATAAATTTAAAAAATAAATTTGCCGTAGAATTATTAATAAAATGACTGAATTGGCACATTCCAACAATTTTGATCATTAATAACAAAAGATTGACCGCACCATCATATTCCATAAAATAAAATATTTTTATAATATTTTTTATTATACTTGGTAGTTGATGCTAATTTATGCGATCAATCTTCGATAGCATTCCATTTTTACAAATGTTCATCCACTTTTACATACCATTTTGATGGTGATGTCCATTAATTAAAATAATCATATTTCCCCATTATATCCAAAATCCTTTACTCAAATCAAAATTTTTAATTTTAAAAATAATTTTCCAGTTCACCCCCTCTTCTCCCTCCCCTGATATAAATACAGGTGGCAATTACATTTCAAAAAATTATTGCTCGAGCCAAAGACGAATTGAATGAATATCCAATAAATACGACCTTAAAACGAGATAACTAATTTATTAATGCATGGAAATCTTATATTCAGGTGTTGGCCAGCAGTTGGAAGTAGCAATGCAAATGTTGATGGCGAAGACGACAATGAGGGTTTGAGAGACGGTAAGTCCATGTTCCAGCTGCTCTGTGGTGGTTGAAGGGAATATAACGGTTGTCTCCGTCACTCCTTCAGCCCCAACCAAGGCGGAATGATCGACGCTACTCTTGAGGTTACTCTCATACATTAGGAATTGAATTAGGAAGTAATAATAATGAAATTACCAAGCCAACATATAAATATCATTGTATTGAATTCAGCCAAACTTGGCACCCTAAAATAATTCATAAAGGACAATTTTAGCTATTCATATTAAATTAAATTCCAAAAATATTTGAGTTAAGCCAAAAAACATTTAAAATAATCCTGCTATGAATTAGGGAATTTTCTGTGTTTTTTTTGTGAATAATTCTTCTGAACCAATTTAAATAAAATTAATTTGATAGCCTAAAATCTCCTCTAAAATTATATATTAAAATCACTAATATTGGTTCACACCTTGATGAGTTATTTTAATCGGTATCAAGTTACCTCAAAGACAAGTTGGGGCTAAACCAATAAATATGATAAACATATTTTCCATTTCAATTAAATCCCTATTTTTTGGAAGACATGGACTGATGGGCCATCACCACAATCGCAACCATACGAATTGTCCACATTTTGAAACTTCATTCATAATTCACACCATTGTAATAACTACTTTATTCAAATCAAAATAGCAAATTTGAGAAAAATTACAATTAAACATTTTATTCAAAATAAGTGAAATTGAATTTTTTAAAATGAATTAAAATAATTCACTTATATGGTTTGGTGTGGTGTGGTATAAATAAATTTGAGCAAATCCAGGTGTAATTAGGACAATGTAAGTGAAACTATAAACTAAGTGCAATAGAGAATAGAGTATTTGATTAAATGTGATTATTAAAAAATAATTTTTGATTATTAAATTTTTTTGATTTTTTATTAAAAAATGTTTTGGATTAAAATTAAATGTGATTATTAAAAAATAATTTTTGATTATTAAATTTTTTTGATTTTTTATTAAAAAATGTTTTGGATTAAATGTGTTTTTGATTAGATGTCTTTATCCCCTTAAGGGATAAATTTCAAAAAAATTGTTGGTGGTGGAGGATTGAAATGGGGTGGTGGGCAAGGAAAAAAGTTAAGAGGGGGTGGGGGCGGCGGCAAAGGTATTGGCCGTGCAAATTGTTGACGCGGAAATGGAGGACGATAAGGTGCCGGACGAATATTGGCCCTTGGGTGGACAGTACCGACAGGACGAATAGGGACTGGTGGTTGTGCAACCGGTGGTGCAATAGGACGAGGTGCTGGTGATTGTTCAACCGATGGTGCATTAATACGAGGTGCCGGTGATTGTGCAACCAGTGGTTGTTGTGGATTGCCAGCAGGTGCGGCAGGTGGAGGGGTAGGTGAAGCTGGAAATACGAGAATTAATGCTAATTTTCGAAAAATAATTCTTTTGCTACTAGACAGAATTAAAGATTGAGTTAATCTTAGAAAGATACGAGATTATTCTGATTAAATTGAATTAAAATGGCCCAATTACTTTTATAAGGAAATTGAAATTATCCTGACTAAATTGAATAAAAACGGGCTGAATTAATCTTAGAATGAGGCCAAATTATTCTGACTAATTGAATTAAAATGGCCGAATTAATCTTAGAAGGAGGCCAAATTATTCTGACTAAATTGATTTAAAATGGTCGAATTAATTTTAGAAGGAAGATGAAATTATCCTGGCTAAACTGAATTATAACAGACTGAATTAATCATAGAAATTAACGAAATTATTCTAACTTAATTGAATTAAAAATGACTTAATTAATCTTACCAATGAAAACAGGCATTTTCCCCTTTGCAGCCTTAATTCCACCTATAAATGCCGTGGGCACACCATTTGCTGTGACCAATAATGGAGTATCATCCGAGAATCCTGGCGGTGTGCGCCATATTGGCAACATAATACAAGTATTAGCCTTGTAAGGTGGTGCCAAAGGAGGCAAAGAAGGCTGATCAGGTTGATTTTGTGGGGGATCGTCAATTGTAACAAGAGGAGGATTATTTGATTTTGGCCCAGCCGTTTTTAGAGTCATTTTGATAGAGGAGGCCATTTTTTGATTTTTTGATCTTGAAGGCCTCTAGTGGGCATTTTTATACCCCCAAAATTCAGACAATCTTCATCGAAAACAAGAAAACCTCTGTCACAAACAATTCTTATTTTTAATCACCAAAAAAATACAGCAGAAATTTTTCACATGAATAAGGTAAAATGGTCCAGATTGTCCACGTGAATAACAAATTTTTAATTAATTTTTGTTTTTCAGTAAAAAGAATTTCATCAAATTTCCATTTTCGGAATTAGAAATTGAAAAACATAATTTTTATTTTTGTCCCAAAAAGGTGACAAATTAATTTTTATTTTGATCATACCGCCAATCACCCCTCCCCTTAGTCGGGGCATACCCTTTATAATCAGTTTTTTTTGCCTCAATTTCCTTCATTTTTATCAATTTTCACTTTCACTACTCTGCATCATGGCTTCCGTAAGACTGTCACCTATCCCCGAATTAACGGATTTGAATTCAAATTTGGCAAACAAATGGGTCTCATTGACTTCTATTGTGGACACACTCATGGAATTCGCCACTTCTCTTCCGGAATTGTCCACCAGTGTGCCGAAAGCGGCGGAAATGTTTGCCTTTTTGTTGGTCAAACTTGTGGAGCATAATATCATCACAATGAACATTTTGAATATTATGGCAATGAAGAATGGAGAAAAAGATAAAATTGTCAAGTAATTTTTAATTAAAATAAGTAAAATCTTTCTAATTAAGTAAATTGGAAAAAATAAAATTTAAAATTAATTTTTGACAGGCAATGTTTCGATAAAGCATTCGCAATTGCCAAAAATCGGCATCTTCTCAATGAGAAATATTCACCGTATATCGATCAACAATCCCCCGGTCAATTGACTGATTTCTTAAATTTATTACCAATAAGTTTTTAGATGAACCCTCTATTCAATTCCGTCAAATTTTGAAGGAATATTTGCAAAGCAATGATAAATATTCCTTCAAGGCAGCAGCGAATAATCTTGCCCAACTCAAAATCCATCATTTCAATCATATGCTCGTGTATCAATGCTGCCTTTTGGCACTTGACGAGATGGCTGACCATATAATGGTCAAGCTAGCAAAATTTTTACTCGTAACTGAAATATTAAAATTTAAATTAATAATTCATTTGATTTATTATTTGTACGAATCTTTTTATTTGGCAAAATTCCAAATTGTTTGGGGATTTCGGCGTCTTTATAATGACCTGGATGACCTTTGCTTAGAAAAGCCAGCAGCCTATATTTTGGCAAAATATTGGGTTAAAAAGGCACTCAAATATGAATTGATCGATAAAAATTTTGCCAATGAATTTCCTGAAGAGACAATTCAGTTTGACATAATCATAATATTAATTGATAATTAATAATTTATATTAATTTCCAGCAGTCGTAGTCGCACCATTTCTGAAAGTTCTGATGGCAAATTGGTCGTGGATGATGATGAAAATTCCCAGTTGAGTCAGAAAAATAGGGTCACAAATTGGAACGAATTGGCAAATGGCCATATGGAGATGGCAAGCAGCAGCCAAAGTGATGAATAGAAGGTAGAAAAATCTATGAAAAAATCAAAAGAATATTAAAAATTGTATAGTTTCATTCATTATTTTGAATTATTTTGAACCATATTTTGATGATCAGATATGTGAGGATTAATTTCGAACTAATTGGATAATCATTTATCAACTTCAGTTTATTTTGTAATTCATCGTTAAATTTTGGACCACCAAAAATCATGAAAACAATCTCTTCTCTCCATTCAGTTTTTTTTGATGGTCATCATTTGACTCTGAAATTTTTAAACCATTTTTATCGATGAAACATTTTCCTATTTTTAGTATAAATATTCTTTTCATAAAGAAATTTAAAATTAATAATTTTTTATATACCGAGTGTATTCTATTCAATTTTTCACAAATTTCTTTGAAAATATTAAAATGAATAATATTTCATGCTATTCAGCCTTCGTCGACCTTTGAAATATAATTTTTCATGAAAAATTTGTCTTTAGCCCTAATAAGAAATTTAATTAATTTTGGCCAAAATTTCAAAGGAAATGAAATTTTTGATAATAAGAAATTTAATTAATTTTGGCCAAAATTTCAAAGGAAATGAAATTTTTGTTATTTGTCATCTTCCTTTTAGAATTTCACGTGAATAATTAAATTTTGTTTGCGCAGTTGCCCTTTATAATTCCTCAGTGTCTTCCTTCATTTCCCCATTTTCCTTCATTTTCCTTCTATTTTTTCCAAATGAACAATCGACCATTGTCCCCCATTCCTGAAGAGGAATGGCCAACCTTGATCCAAACAATTGCTTCAATGGATGAAATAAGCAAAGATCCTTTGGAGCTTTGTGGAGAAACGGAATATGCTAAAAGGGAATTTGCCAAATTAATTATTAATTTGGTAGAAAACAGCTTTATGACACTCTCAACTCTCCAATTTCTTTATTTTAAAACCGGCGACTTTTTTGAGTCAGCGTTAACTGATGCCATCAAAATTGCAAGTAGCCGAAATCTATTGGATCCATCTTGGAAGTTAAATTTAATAATTGATTTTTCTAAATTTTTCATAAAGGTGCACGCCTCTCAAACCAATTCTTCAAAAACAGAAAAAAATCCAGTCCATAATGGGAGATGATTCCGAATCAGAAAGCGATGGGGACAATGACCTGATCAGGACTTCGGCTATGGTAGCATCGACAAGCAAAAATGCCCGTTTTTTGGCTAATGAACTTCCATCTTCTTCTTTGGATGGAAAGATGCAAAAGGCTAAAAATGGAAATACAAATGGGGATGAATGAAATTGGAATTAACAAAAATAGCAACATTTCAAATCATCAAAATAGTCCATTTAAAAATTTTGATTTAAATATTTCCTTCTTTGATCATTTTTCAACAATTCGAAAATTTTTATTTCTTATTATTCCGCTTTTCCAATTTTAAATTTCATTATTATTTTGAACTATTTTGATAACTAGATATGTGAGGATTAATTTTAGAATCAATATTTTTGGATAAACATTTATCGCCTTTAGTTATTTTTGCAATTCATCGTTTTATTTTCGATCACCAAAAAACAGGCAATCGACTCTTTTCTCCAATGTGTTTTATTTTTCATATATTTCCATTTTCTCGATCAACTTTCGCGAGAAAATGTGAAGGAAAAAAATTGATTGGATATGAAATGGAATATTAAGAAGGCAAAAACGAAAGGAGGAGATAAATGCGGGAATATGGGGATAAAGCAATAAAGAGGACAATGCTAGTGATTGATAAAAAGTGGATATCATTTTAATTTAAAATAGTAAAATGTTCCAATTCCAATTGATTTTCCTTTTATTCCATGGAATGACAGCATTTGAAAACATTTGGGTAAAAAACGGTGAATGCCACCGTCCTTTTGGATTCAATGCCCCATGCATTAATTTTAACTCAAATATAACAATAATTTCGCTATGTCTTTGTGAATTATGCCCAACCGGGCCAACTCCTCCAACATCATCCACAATTACATTTCGATCAGGTATTAATATCCATTTCAACTTTAATTTCGTTTCTGTAAGATCCACACCAATGCCCATCCGTTCCAACTCCCCCCTGCCCTACTTTGGCCACATCCACATTTCCACCATCTCAGTCTACAACTAACAGTTGCAATGTTGCGACAATAGAGGTTGAAAAAGTTTAAATTCAGCGAATGATCCCTTTTAGTCGTCTTCTTCAAAATCGAACCTATCACAAATCCCCATTTCTACCATTGCCCCGGCTTTGTGCCCTTCTATTTTACAAGATCCGTTGAAAAACATTTGTAAAATTTTGACAAATTCTGTTATTTTCAATTTTCTTTAAGTGTTTTTTACGATTGGTTTGGTTGTTGGTATGGCAATAATGGCAATAATTGGTTGGATTATGAAAAAGAAAAAAAGGCGACGCCCCAACATTGCGTTGCACATGAATCGTCATCGGTCACATCCACAATCTCTTTTTCCCCCACTTTTAATTCATCCGCCTCCGCCACAAAATTCACCTCCTCCTCCTCCTCTTTCTTTGCATGATTTTTCGATTAGTGATGTTTACGATGTACCATTGCCATTGACTCCACATTCACATTCACATGAATATGATACGCCCCCCATATCTCGACCATGAAATATGAATCCATCCGTTCTCATAAAATATTCTTTAACATCATAATTTTTTTATTTTCTGAATTATTCTTCAAAAGATGTAATAAAGCAGAGAATGAATGTTCGAATCAAAACGATAAATGAATATGCTTAAAGATTTATTTTAAATTTTTAAGTCTCATTTGACTGCATTTTGCAGTCAAATGAGGCTTTAAGCTGCTGGAAAAGGCAAAGAAAAAATGAATAAATGAATTGAGGGAATATATTTTTATTATTTGAGGCTGAAAATAAACAAAATTTGAGGCTTCAGAATTTTATTTTATATGAGAGGATTATTTATACAGGAAAAGGGACAAAAAGGCAAGGTGAAAAAAGAAAGATTTTTGGGGTGGGTGAAGGACCCGTTTTCGGGTTGGCGGCTTCAAATTCATTTATTCATCCGCTTCCGGCGCCCACCGAAGCACTTGAATTTGTGGATTGGCCATTTGGCTGATTGGCATTTGAATCAATGGAATTGGCCATTGCCGTGAGGGCATTCAATGCTTGGGAAGGTGCCGGATGGGCAGGGTGGGGGACACCCAAATCGAGGTGAGGGGCACCGAGGCTGAGGCCACCATTGGCCATCTGCAAAAATTATGAATAATTTTGAGTAAATTGGGGAGGGAAATTGCTGACCCATGCCATTGCCATTTGCTGTATTTGACTTTGGGTTGGAGACGGCTGAATTGGTGCCCCTTTATTGGATGAATTTTGTCCATTTTGTTGTGGCATTAAATACGGATGGAAACGATGTTGGCCTGGAATAAATTAATTTGGGATTAATTAATTTTATTTGAATATAAGTGTACCATTGCCTCCTCCCCCAAGAAATGCCTGCGGCGGTGGCGGCGGAATTCCCATCAAATGTGGCGGTGGCCATCCCCCACCATTGAACATCATTGGACCCGGATTTGAATTTGGCTTTTGGCCACTGTTCATTTGTGCCCCATTTGTGTTTGTTGGCGTCGATCTCGATGAATTTGGCGAATTTTTATTTTGCCTCATTTTTCCGCCACCGCCCGTTGCCGTGGTTGTTGGTGTTTGTGTGGCCCCACAAATGGTCGATGAAACTGTTGCCGACCCTTCAGTCGTCGAGCTGACCGCACTGGGCGAACTCATTTGGGCAATGTGGGCAGATTTAAAATGGGCTAAGAGTTGGTCATCGGAGGGAAAAATACGGCCACAAAGTGTGCCCCCGGGCATTTTATATAGGCAAGGGATTTGGGGGAGTTGGCCGCAGGCAATGGCCATTAAAATATTCTGCAAAGGTTGTTGGAGGAGTTGTTGGACGGAGGCACTAAAATGTGATGAATTTGGATGGATTTACGATGGGACACGGACCCATTCTCTGGGGCAGAGGCGGATGGCATATTCCCTCCAGGGAATGGATTATTGGGTGCCGGTGCCCCATGGAAAATGGCCATGGCCTGGGCCAATGCGGCGGCCTCAACTTCGGCTTGGGATGGAGCAATATTCGGCGGTTGATCCGGCTTCCTGAATGGCATTGGCATTGAAGGGGGAAGTGGAATGCCGGAATGGCCAGGATGGGGTGGAGGGAACATCTTTAAGAGGAAATTATAATTATTCAAGAAAATGCCAAAAATGGAAAATGACCCCAGGTGGGAGGAGATGGGGGGATGGCATTTGCTGCTGAACGGCGGCCATCAATTGTTGCATTAAATTTAGCTGGGCCGAAGGTGGAGGAGGAGGCCCAAATTGAGGAGGAGGGACACTGCCATTTGGAGGGAATTGGGGCGGTGGGCCCATTGGATGGGGTTGGGGGTGCCGTTGTTGGGAAATTGGGCCCAAAAATGGATTGTTCATGAGGGCGGCCAATTGGGCCGGATTTGGAGGCAAAAAAGCACCGTTGGGGAATATTGCCTGGGATGGAAGAATGCATTGTTGTTGGTCGAATAAATGCTAAAAATGTGCGGAAATAATGAATGAATTAATTGACTGATGCCAACTTTATTTGGGCTTTTTGCCTTTGTTTGTGTGCCAACTTTTTGTGCCATCATTGTTTGGCCTTTCCCCCCTTCCCCTCCTTTTGCCATTGACTTTGATCCTTTTGCCCCTTTTGTGCCGCCTCCTTCCTCATCGCCGCTGATTGTGTCGCATTGTTTGGCCAACATTTGGAGTGGGTCATTTTCACACATTTTTGTGCCTTCCCCGAGGCCATTTCTGCTGTTGCCATTATTTGTCATTTCCATTTTTCTGACAATTGAGGGGAATTTAGGCCAATTTTTGGAAGGAGGCAGATGTGCGAGGGAGGAGGGAATATGACGTAATTAAAATGGATTGAATGGATGGAAATGGCCTGGGGCCGGCATTCACCATCAATCCTCCTTTTGGCCCCATTTATGGCCTTTTTGGCCGTAAAAAGCGAAGCCATAAAATTGTTGATGGGCAAAAGGGGAAAATGAATGGACATTGAAGGGAAGGGAAGAAGAAACCCATTTGAGGGGGGCGGCTGCTGATTTGATGGTGACTGATCGAAATAGAGGAGAGGGGAGGGGTCGCATTTTGGGCGGATGGGAAAATAAAAAGGAGGTAATTAATTGGACGAATTGAAGGGGGGCATTATTTATTTATGGGCGCCGATAAGGGCAAAAGGAGGAGGGGGGGGGGGGGGGAGGGGGGGGAAAGATGGCGATTGCGCTGATAAGCCAACATAAAACATCAAAGGCACATTTATTAGAGGAAGGAATAGTTTTGGTGGGGGGAGGGGATTATCCTTTCATCCACTGACGGCCGCCAATTTGTTTGTCCAAAATTCGTCCATTTTGATAAGGCATAAATAAATATAATAAATAAAGGTGAATTTAGTTACCAAAAATGAGGGAATTGAGGAATTTGCATTGGATTTAGGCACAAAAGGGGGGATTAAATTGGATCGGGCATTGAATTGCGCTTTGGGGGAGGAACACCGAATTTGGAGGGAATAAAATGAGGGAGCATTTGAATGAGAGGGAGGGGAGGGGAAGGGCCTGGAGGAAAGGCTTAAATCGGCAAAAAGGGCCAAATCGAGAAAGGGGGGGGGGGGGATTTGCGGTGGCGGTGATGAAATGTGAGAACCTGACAAAAAGGGATGGATGGACGGATGAAAATCACTTTGAGTGAAGGGCCAAAAGGGGAATTGTTGTTGCGATGGATTGAATGGAGGGGAATGTGCAACCCTTTGGGGGGCGAGGAATGGCTGAATGAAGGGAGGGAAGGGAAGGGAATGTGTGGGGGTTGTCCCTTCCCCTCAGGGGCGGTCCCTTTCTTCCCACTGACAGCCCACCCTCAACCCCCCCCCCCCTTTCCATTCTCTCAATTGCCTTTGTCGCCGCCGGTCGCACCCATCTCTGTCGCCATCCATCACCGTCAAATCGACGATGGGTCGCTGAATTTGATCCGACGGGAAGGAAAGAAAGAAGGATCATTTTCATCCCATCGAATCCAACGAAAAGCCGGCCACTTCTTCCTTCTCGCCCCCATCACCCCCTCTGGCGAGATTGAGTGCCCGAAAAAATGAATATGGGGAAGGGAGTCCGAGATTTATTGCGCCTAAAGGATGTTTGAATGGATGAGTGAAGGGTGGAGGAGGGGAAGGGAGGCCCTTGAAGTCGCCAGAAGGGAAAGGAGGGGGTGAAGTGCCCGCCCATGTTGAGTAGCAAAAAGTGCCCTTATGCCCAAGGAGGGTTGCCCAATCCCCCCTCCCATCCCCTGAGGGGCGATGATAATAAATGGGCGAAGAAGGCGGCAGATCACCGGCACACAAAGGCAAATGAATGGAAGGGAGGGGATGGGATGCATTGGAATGGAATGAAGAGGGAATGGGCTCTTCTTCTTCTTCTTCTTCGAGTGGGCAATAAATGGGCGGATGATGAATGGGGCAAAGAGGCAAATGGGATGGATGGAATGGGAATGCCGAAGGGGCAATATAGGTGGAGGAGGGGGTTCTTCCCAGCAATAAAAGTGTTTTTGCCCTCGGCACAAATTCACCACATTGTTGTTGTTCATTTCATTGTGAAGGGTCAATTTGATGGGCCGAATGAAAATTGGAGAGGGGAAAAGGCCGACGACGATTTGAGGTGCTAATTGGGCAGGGGGAAGGGGTTAATAGGCCCAATTTATGGAAAGGCCACATTCATTTTGTACAAAAATGGAAAATACCACATTTGGAGAATGGAATAGTGTTTATGGATGGATGGAAGGGAGTTGACCACAGCAGCAGCACAGAGGGAGGCCAAATCCGCTCATTTCGGGATTAGAGGGGATTGGGGCGAGGATTATTTGGCGAGGTGAGGGGGGGGGGGATGACATAACAGTGATGCCCGGATTGGGGGAATTATTTTATGCTTTTGGTCGAAAATGAATGAATTACGACAATTTTGAGAGGAATCCATCCATTTATGCCACTCTCCACCATTCTTCTTTGCTAATTTTACTTCTCCCCTCCCCTCTCTCCCAAAAGCGGCCAAGTTCAAAAGGGCTTCGTGGTGTCTAAATCGCTTCGTAAATCTTCCTCAACCAAATCGCCTTTTCCCTCCTTTCCATTGCCATCCGTCATTCGGCAATTCCGGGGGCATTTCCCGGCAGAAGATTTATTGCCGAAAGGGAAAAATGGGCTAAAAAGATGGACGCGGTTTTGAATGAACAAAAGTGGAAATAGGAGGGAGAGGAATGGTTACATTTTGGCAAATTTTGAAGGAAGGTGGGGGATGGAATTAGAAGAAGCCATGAAAATGCTTCAATAAAAGGCCCCTTCTTTTGTAATTTTGACGATCGCCAAATTGTGATTTGATAAGGGGAAGAGAAGGCCAATTCATTTTGAGGGAGCAGCACTTTGTTTGGCAAAAGAGAAAATTGGATAAAAAAAAGTGGCCAATCCTTGTTGATAAGGGAAATATTGTGGGTCAGTAGCACACAATTATTATCAATTTAATCTTCGGAATAACCATTCTTTCAATTCATTTCCTCCTTCCCATCTTTCATTCCCACTTTTGCTGGTCCCAGATTTTTCGCTCATTTTCTTTTGTCCTTCTTCCATCATTCATTCATTCATCAGCCAACAATTCTTCTTCAAAAGCATAATTGCCCCCGTGGACGACCCCAGAATTGTCGCGCCCCCACCTTCCAATCCATCCAACGAATGTTGGCAGATTGACGGAGCAGAAAATGGGAATTGAAGGGGAATGGGATTGGATGAAATGCGCAAATGATTTGTGTGAAGGGGAATTGGGGTAATATTGCCAATGGCAAAGAATGTGAAGCCAATTTTGGTGATTTATTGCATAATAAAATGAATGAATCTGATTGGAAGGGATATGCTTTTTGTTGCCTTGAGCCAATCGAACGGTGATTGGATGATGATGATTTTGCCTCCAGCATCATCAAATAAACATTTGTGTTCCCCTCCCTTTGCTTTGTTTAATGAATCCTCGTTTTTCTATCGTTGGTCATCGACAGAGGGAGGAAAGATCATTTCGAAGAGATTAGCCTTAAATGGACTAATAAATTATGTGCACTTCCCCCCCATTCATGACTAATTTTCATTTGGGAATGGAATTTGTCAATCTAAATTCGAAATTACCTTTTCTAATTAATCTTTTTAGTGTTTGACAAATTTAATGGCGATCAAATAAAAAGCATGCAAAATTTATAAAACGAAAAATAAGCAACAAATTAAGAATTGAATGAATGATCGGAGATGGAGATTGGGAGGAAAAAGACGGCTAAGATTTGTAAATGAATGTAAAATTGGAGGAAAATGTGAGAAACAAAAAGAATAAGAAAATGCCAAATTATGTTTAAAAGAAAATGTGAATGGGGGCAAGGTGGTTTATTCATTCATTTCAAAGTTCATTCAGACGGCACTGACTGCCTCATTTGGCCCGATTGGTTGGGATTGAGAAGCTCGTGGAGTATGTGGATCATTGGCTTGGGAGGCAGAACGGGATCGAATGGCTGAAAATGAATGGAATGAATGTTTTTTTCTGGAATTTTAATAATCCAAAAATTATTACGTCTTCCTTCGCGTTCTGCTTGTAATTTCAATTGCCGGCTGATTTCACGAAGCCTGGCGGCACTCGGACCAGTCAGGGATGCTTCACGCCTGTCAACGCCACTTTGAAAGGCTCGAATCACTCGAATCTGGAAACAAAGAATGGATTATAAATTTATGAAATTTTATTGATATTTAAAAATTTTTCAAAAAAACAAATTTTAAAATTTTAAAAGGCACACGGCACATTTATTGGAAGGCGAAAATTATTGGTGTTAAAAGATGATTAATATTCAAAAAAAATGAAATAGTAGTAATTTTGTATGGGTAATTCACCAACCACAAAATAACAAGAGCATAGGGCCACAACCAATCAAGCAGCTTCAATTAAATTAATTAAGGAATAAAAGAAAAGACAACCCCTCTGATACCCCCATTAAATTCCATCATTTACATTGATAAATATGGAAATAATATTTGGAATGGGCAGTGCTTTGGAAATTGAAAAAAAATGAGTGGGTTTTCTCAAACTAGTAAAATTATTTTGGTTGTCCCAAAATTAAAACAACAAAATAATTAAAAAGGAAATGGAAGGCAATGCAAAAATGGCAAGGCAAAACCACCCAATCGAAGGAACACCAAAAATATGGTATTTTTTTATTCCTCTTACTGCTTGATCGGTGGGCTCCGCGCTCCGAGGGATTGGGATTAAATGAGCGTTCATTCGTTCGCCGACAATTACCTGAAAAATTTTGGTTGTTTTTTGGGGGTAAAATTCAATCCAAAAAGACAAAACGAAGGGAAAATAATTTTTGTTATTTTTGGCACAAAAAAAATCAGGGAAAAGTGAAGGACCATTAATTTGCGACGATCACAGCAAAGAAAATATAACCAAAACTATTTGGCGGGTGCTCCCCTATTACCCATAAAATGCAAAATGTTGCATTTCCTAAATGCAAACAAAGTTGGTTGGATTTTATGAGAAAAAAAAATGATATTTGGCATAGTTTAAAAATTTTCAAGAAGAAATTGTAATTGTAAAACATTTTCCGGAAAGATTGTAATTGGCCCCATTCTGAATTGTAATTGTGTTTTGCCCCATTCTGAATTGTAAATGTGTTTTGCCCCATTCTGAATTTTAAATGTGTTTTGCCCCATTCTGAATTGTAAATGTGTTTTGCCCCATTCTGAATTGTAAATGTGTTTTTGCCCCATTCTGAATTGTAAATGTGTTTTTGCCCCATTCTGAATTGTAATTGTGTTTTGCCCCATTCTGAATTGTAAATGTGTTATTGCCCCATTCTGAATTGTAATTGTGTTTTGCCCCATTCTGAATTGTAATTGTGTTTTGCCCCATTCTGAATTGTAATTGTGTTTTGCCCCATTCTGAATTGTAAATGTGTTTTGCCCCATTCTGAATTGTAAATGTGTTTTGCCCCATTCTGAATTGTAAATGTGTTATTGCCCCATTCTGAATTGTAATTGTGTTTTGCCCCATTCTGAATTGTAATTGTGTTTTGCCCCATTCTGAATTGTAATTGCGTTTTGCCCCATTCTGAATTGTAAATGTGTTTTGCCCCATTCTGAATTGTAAATGTGTTTTGCCCCATTCTGAATTGTAATTGTGTTTTGCCCCATTCTGAATAGTAAATGTGTTTTTGCCCCATTCTGAATTGTAAATGTGTTTTGCCCCATTCTGAATTGTAAATGTGTTTTTGCCCCATTCTGAATTGTAAATGTGTTTTTGCCCCGTTCTGAATTGTAAATGTGTTTTGCCCCATTCTGAATTGTAAATGTGTTTTGCCCCATTCTGAATTGTAATTGTGTTTTGCCCCATTCTGAATAGTAAATGTGTTTTTGCCCCATTCTGAATTGTAAATGTGTTTTGCCCCATTCTGAATTGTAAATGTGTTTTTGCCCCATTCTGAATTGTAAATGTGTTTTTGCCCCGTTCTGAATTGTAAATGTGTTTTGCCCCATTCTGAATTGTAAATGTATTATTGCCCCATTCTGAATTGTAATTGTGTTTTGCCCCAATCTGAATTTGTAAAACATTTTCCAGAAGATTGTAATTGTAAAACATTTCCGGAAGGAATGTAATGTTTTATTTTTTAGGAAACAAACGTATATGTTCGATTCAAATTTCAATTTATTTTTATTGTAAATTTTTAACAGACAACAATCAAAATATGTCCATCATTTTTCTATTCAAATAAGTGTAAATTGTTCCGGGAAAACTTTTTAGAAGATTAAAATTGAAAGATTTATTGTGTAAAATTTTAACATAGAAATGAAAAAAATTCAAAAATGTGACCTAAAACCCGGATAAACAATTAAATGAAAATAAAATAGAAGGGGGAATTGGTGTTTTCACTGGTAAATAATGTTGTATTTTTCATCAAAAACTGGGCATAAAACAAAAATTAATTGGTTTTAAGATAGAAGTGAATTTCATTCAAAAATGCATGAAAAAATGGAGAATAAAAAGTCAGCATTTTTTTAATGCTGAAGGCAGTTTTTTGGATAAAATTGGCCTTTACAAATTGAAAATAGGAGGGAAGGGGATGAGGGAATAAGAGACATCATAAAATGGAGTCAAATGAGGTTGAAATGAAATCAGGAGACATAAAATTGGAGGTTTTTAAATGGGGATGGATGGATTTAAAACAACTATTGCATGGAACATGGATGGATGGATTCATTCAAAAATTAATTAGACATGAGCAATTGAGACTGGGGCATCGATGCTATAGGATTTGCCCATTTGAGATGTTCTGGCAATCAATGGTATTTGTTGCGTCGTTGAGGTGTTGGTAGATGATGTTGTGCTGATCACCGATGTTTTGTTGCCCCTCGTTGTGGTGGCCCCTTTGTTTGGATTGTATTTGATGACCAGTGGAATCCGTTCTTGTGCTGATTCCCTTTTTCCCGTTGCGAATATTGAACTCAGTGGATTATTGCCAATTGTGTTGCCTCGATCTGTGGCTTCGTTGCCCATGAAGAATTGGCGCCCATTTTCGACCACAACCGCCTGTGGAGAGGTGGATGAAGCGGAAGCCGGTGATGAAGAAAGGATAGGCGAATATTGGGGCGATCGAAGCAGGGTTGTTGGATTGTTGTTGCCAATTATTGCTGCCGCATTGTCACAGCTCATTTTGTGTTGTTGTTGGCCATTTGGTTTTTGCCGTGAATGGAAGAATGGATATGGTTGAGGTGAATTGGCCCGGCAAATCAGCGAACACACTGAAGTGCGTTTTGTGCTCACATCGCCCGCCAGTGGTTGAGATCGATATCCACGCATTGAATGGACGGAATGGGCACTGCTCACGGAATGATTGTGTTCATCAAATTCATCAATTGATGAGCGGAAGGCCTTGACCACTCGGAGCTTTAAATGGGAAATGGAAAATTGAAATAAAGAGAGAGAGAGGGGTAAAGCGCTGCTGGAATTTATCCAAAAATTTTATGTTGGCCGTTTTTTTCTATCAAATATGTTAATTTTTGTTATAATTGGATTTTTAATTTTGGATTGAATTCATCCGGCAACAAAGCGCTCTTTCCAGAACCGTGTTCTTCTATTCAATGGCTTAAACGTGAATGAAAGTAAAAAAAACGAAGGTTGGAAAGGAAAGGAAAATATTGAATGGAAAAAAGCATTTTTTGCATTTAAAAAATATTATTTTTTTGTATAAAAGCGAAAGTGCAAAAAAGCAAAGCAAAAGTGAATGAGGCGAAAATATAGAAAAAAAAATGACAGATTATTTGGACAAGACGGACTAAACAGACTAAAAATTTTGAAAACAAAACGCAAAAACTGATAGGTAGGTTTAAAGCAAAAAAAAAAACAAAAAAAAAATTATTTTTGTTGTGAAGATTTAAAATATTTAAAAAAATGTTAGTTTAAAATTTTTATTTTTCCAATGGTTAAATTTTTAAACAAAAACGGCCAATATACAAAAAAAAAATTTAAAAATTTCCGGCTGCGCTTTAATAAAAATACAATAAATAAATAAAAATTCATATTGAATTTGGGTGGAGGAAATAATCAATTTTGATTGGGAAGGGAAGGACAATCAATCAATAAAAATATAATTACAAAAATTGGAATTGATAATTTTAATTTGGTTGGCTATTTACAAATTTACAAAAATAATATTGAATTATAAATTGAATAAGAAATAAAACAAAAGAAAAAGAATGAAATTGGAGAGGAGTTTGGGATTTGGGTCAAATCAGAGAAAGATATTTTTGGTTAAATCATTCTTAAGGAAAAAAAACCCTTTTTAAAATTTTTGATTGTATTTTTTTGGCCCTAGTGATGGACTTATTTAGGGAGGTCCTGGAAAAAGCGCATCAATTTTGACCAAAAAAGTGGAAATTAAACCCAAAAAAGTGGAAAGGATATTTAATTTGTGGAAATTAATGCCAACCTGTGTTTGGAGTCGAGTGAGACCGCGAATCCATAGAATTTGTCCGGATCGTTTTTCCCGCGATTCGCCATCCTCATCGCCGGCCAAAATATTCGCCGTTTCTGGTTCCACTTCGCCCCCGCCAATTGTCAGGTTTTTTGGGAGTCCTTTTGTGGGAATTGTTGTGACCACCTGAATAAATTTAATTAAAACAATTGTGGAATGTGGAATAATTTTGACCTGAGCCCAAAGAAGGGAACCAACTCCAAAAACGATGCACCAAAGCCATTGTTCGGGCGTCAAATGGGAAGTAGAAAACCAGCGGCCACCGAATTCGACAATGATGATTTGGACGAGGAAAGTGGTAATCCAAATTGTGCAATAAATTGGATTGGTCCATAATCCCTAAAAATATGCGAATTATAATTATAATGAATATTTGAATGAACCTGAAAAACATTTCTCTCTCCATGAATTTTGCGGGCATTAATCTCATTGAAAAGGGTCATCATGACGAATGTGTTGAAAACGATGGTGAAATGGACGGAAGGCGGCGAATAAATTGGGGCATACAATCCACTGTCAATGCCGAATAATTTGTAGCCAGCAAAAATCAGAGTGAAGAGAACAGTGAGTTGGTAGATTGCATGGCCGATGATATTTTTCATCATTGTTCGCGAAATTAATGGACTAAAAAATAATTTTAAAAATAATAAATTAAATTAAATTAAAATGTAAACCTTGTCCTTCCATATGGTTTCCTTTTCAGCAAATCCTCTGTTGGTGGTTCAGTGGCCAATGCCAACGATGCCAAAGTGTCCATAATCAAATTGACCCAAAGCATTTGAACTGCCTAAAAATGAAATTGAATATTTATTTGAATTATTTTTTTTAGGAAATTTGCCTTAATTGGTGTGTCCTGAATGGCGCAAGCACCGACGAAAGCCACAACAACCGCCACAACATTGACAGTCAATTGGAATTGGAGGAATTTGGCAATCGAATCATATACCTTAAATTTAATTAATTTAAATATTAAATTAATTTTATTACATTTCTGCCCCACATAACGGCCTTCACAATTGATGTGAAATTATCATCCGTCAAAATAATATCAGATGCTTCCTTTGCCACATCAGTGCCAGCAATTCCCTAAATAAATAAAATCATAAATTCAATTCACTAAAATAAAACCAACCATTGCAAAACCAACATCCGCCTTCTTCAGCGCCGGTCCATCATTCGTCCCATCGCCGGTCACTGCCACCACTTCTCGGCTTGAACTCACTTTGCTGTCGATGATTCCCTTCACCAAAATGTATTTGTCCGTTGGTTGGGCACGCGCCAAAACTCGAAGTCGAGGCCAAATTTGATCCAATTTCTCCTGGACGACTTCGCCATCCTCATCCCGAATCCGCTCATTGAAATCCTTTCCTTCCAATGCCAAAAAGTCTTCGCCAGGTTTCAGAATTCCACAAGTGGTTGCAATCGATCTGGCCGTGTTGATGTTATCCCCGGTGACCATCCGCACTACAATTCCGGCTCTTTGGCATTTTATGATGGCTTCGGGCACTTCTAAAAACAATAAAAATTATTTTTGGATATTTTAAATATTTATTTTAACCTGGTCTAACTGGGTCCTGAATCCCGATGATGGCAATTACGGTCAAATCGCCCACAATTGAATTCTCATTGTCCCAGTCAATGTCGCCTGCATAGGTCACTTGATTTACGGCTGTATTTCCTCCTCCCTTTCCATCGGCCACATAATCCTTGTAGGCAAGGCAAATTGTCCGTAATCCATCCGAGGCCATTGGCTCAATCACATCCCGCACCAATCGGTCATTGTCTTTTTCGGAGAAATTGGCCAGTCCATTTCGGCCCAAAATCCATTTGCATTTCTTCAAAATTATTTCCGATGCTCCTTTGCTGAACACTCGATAGCCAATTGCCTCGCCGCCGCCATTCTTTTTCAATTCGATCACAGTTGACATCGATTTACGGACCGAATTGAAAGTGTACACCTAAACAAATTAAATTTAATATTATTAATTGTGTCTTGTAAATTACTTTGAAAATGCCATCCTCCGGATATGTGTCCCGGATTGTTTGATAACTTTGGCCAAGGCCCAGCACCAATCCCAAAAGTCCGCATTCAGTTTTGTTGCCCAATTGTTGCATTTGTTCGCCGGCTTGTTTTGGAGGCAATACTTGCGAAGAATAGCTGGAATTGACCGAAATGCATTGAATCAGCAAATCCCTCGTTTTCTCATCTAATCTTTCCCATTTTGGTGTTTCTTTGTAATGCGTTTCTATTAAAAATAAATATTATATTTTGAATTAATTTGATTGATTTATTTACCATTTATGTAACTTTGCACTGCGGTCATCCTATTTGTGGTCAATGTTCCGGTTTTGTCCGAACAAATGCTGGTCGCATTTCCCATTGTTTCGCAGGCATCTTTAATTTTGTTTTTAATTAAATTAAAAATAAATTTAATATAAATTTACCCAAATGTCTGACCAAATTATTATCCTTCATCATTTTTTTGACGGAATATGCTAATGAAAGTGTTACGGCGAGTGGAAGGCCTTCTGGGACGGCAACAACGAGGACGGTGACACCAATAATCAAAAATTTGATGAAATAATTCAAATCGGCAAGGGAAAAAGGCTTTTGATTGACCAAATAATTGGTAATGCTGAATCGAATGAGCAAAATGAGAACTGTGCACATTGCAACGAATGAACCTATAATTAAATAATAAATTAATAATATTATTAAAACAAATTAATTTATTAACCAGCATATCCAATTTGAATTGCCAATCGAGTGAGTTTGGCCTGCAAAACTGAACGTTCCTTCTTTGTTGTGGCTGCATCGATTTCTTCTTTATTTCGATTGGCAGGGGCGCCGGCAACTGCGCCATTGTATCCATCCAATTTGATATCAGCTAAAAATTCATTAAAATTATTTTATGAATTTTATTTTTTTTGTTCAAAAAATTTAGTGAATGACTAAAATGGACAGACATTCACCAACAAATTGGATATTTTAAAAAACATTATTCACTTTTGTGCAGGTAAAATATATAAATGTACGGAATAACCAATAACAAAATGCACTCACTCTCTTCATTCCCCAAAAGTGATTGTTTGGTTCCATCATCGATTGTAATTGTTGGTGGTTGGGCCAAATCACCGTCGCCGGTTGCCGTAACTGCGGTTGAATTTTGAAGTTTATCACCTGAATGACACCATTTTTTAAAAGAAGGAAAGGCTTCGGAGCCATAAAATGTTGGATAATTATTTTACTTTTTTTTGGTCAAATTTTTCATCGCAATTCCACCAACTAAATATAAAAACAAACAAAAAAAAAACACAGATTTACGGGACAAAACAAAAGACGAAAAAACAAAAAATAGCTATAGGGAATGAATGGACTAAACAAAAAAAATGGATGTTCTAAATTATTTGCACTTACCATCCAATGAACCGCCGGTGTAGGGAATTGAACGGCGAATTCGAACTGCAACTTATTAGTTTTTTTGTTTGTTAAGTAAAAATTGTTGATTGATATTACCCAAAATATAATCCAATATTGTTTGTGATAGTATTGTGATTTTTGAAGGATAAAAGTTATAGAAAAAAAAACGAAAAAATAAAAAATGCAAACGAAAATTAGAAATAATTATAGTTGGTGGAATATGGATAAAAAATTAATTAGTTTTTTGTGAAATATTATTTTGTATAATTTATTTTTCAATTAATTACCGGATGCTTTGCTCCTTCGACGTGTTCTTTTCTCCTCTTTTTGCTTTTCCTTCCGTTCATCTTCTAAAGCAGATTTGGCTGCACCCAAAAGTGTCATTATGATGCCACTGAAAATAAAAAAAAACGATTATTTATTTTTAATGAATTGAACAATTTTACGTTTGCGAATTAACGCCGACCGCAGTGATGATCATCCGACCACTTCCTTCCATAACTGAATAAATATTTATTAAATTGATATCAAAATATTGTAAAATGTGAACCATGAGTGCCCGAAAGCAGCATAGGGTCGAGCTCAACCGATTTTTTTATATGATCCGATTCGCCGGTCAATGAGGATTCATCAATTTTCAAATCATTGCTTTGAATAAGGACACCATCGGTCGGCAATAAATCGCCGTATTTGACCTGGGCAATGTCGCCAACCACCAATTCATTGACAATGACCTGGATCTAGAATTTTGAAATGTCAATTATTGATTTTGCCAAATTAAAATATTAACCTGCTGGCCGCCACGGATTACTGCGAATTTGTGTTCCGTTTCAATTTTTGCTTGAAGACCTTGAAAATAACATTTATTGGATTTGTCAAATTAAATCATAAAATATTTGAACCTCTAAATTGGCGTTCTTTTGTGTAATCATTTAATGCAGTCACAAGAACAACAACAACCACTGAAATGAGAATAGCTGCACCTTCTATCCAACCCGCTTCATGTTCTGACTCATCATTTGCTGAAATAAATTGTAAATAATTATGCAAAATGAATGAAAACTTACAGCCAACTTCAGGACTATAGAAAGAAAGAGCAAGTGAAACAAGTGCACTGACCAACAAAATAATGAGTGTCATATCTTGGAGTGCCTCCCAAACGAGAGTTAGGAAAGACTTTGGCGGATGAGGTGGAATTTCATTTGCACCAAATGCTTCGCGCCTCCTAAATTATTTTGGACTTTAATTTTGAAATATATTTTGTTTTATACCTGTGAAGCTCATCTGCATTATTTGGAATTCCATTATTTCCATCAGTTTTCAATCTTTGGCATAATCCCTCAATTCCGCCATATTCGGTGTCAATTTTCTCACGAGCTTCTTCACCTCGATATTCCATAAGTGCCCGTAATTCTTCCAATGAGATGCCATAATCACCGGCTGCGCCTTCTCCCGAGGGCCGATGCCCAGAATCAGGACTCATCGTTTAGTTCAATTTATTGCCGATTAACAATTTTGTATGAATAATCTCTGTGAAAGTTGCAAAAATTAGTTAAATTAAAAATAAATAATTTCATTCCCATTCATTCTTTCTATTCTAATTTCACTTCAAAATCCTGGCCTTTAAATGTTGTTAGATTTTTATTCAATTTTCGAGATAAAAAAATTTGGCTTCGGCTTCCGTTTCGGAATTGTAATTTTCAGATTAATTCTGCAATGAAACCTACATCGCTGTATATCATGCACTATTTTTGTCTGTTTTTTACTATTTTTTTATGTTTATTTGTTTTGTTCTCTAATAAAATATTTAATAATATAATGCCAAAGAAAAAATTAAAAATGCAAATAATTCCTCTTTTATGTACAGAACCAAAACAAACTAAAAATCAAACCAAAAATCAAACAGTTCATTAAAAAGTTTTCATTCTCGATTTGTTTTAGTTATTTTAAGAAAAAATTTTCTAAGCTCACTTTAATTAATAATGTGTTGATAAGGATGATCAGTAAAGTAAGGTTGAGTCAGCAAATTTAGTGGATCTTCTTTGATGAGTAAATGCCCTTTTTTGGTAGTTTGTCCAACCGGATGATAAATAGGAATTGGAAACGAATCAAGTTTATTGGAATTGATGAAAAGGGAAATATTGGTTCTCCAACAAATCGGCGTAAATATGGTTGTGGGTGGAATTGATCAATCTCCGAAATTAATCAATTTTTGGCCAAAAGGGGTTGTTGGGTGGAAGAAAGTTAGACTGAATTTTAGATCGGTGCAAAAAATTGTGTGTGTGCCCTGCGGCGTCAGGTGTCACATACAGCTTCTTATGCTAAGAGGACGGAGTTTTTCCAGTTTTGTTGGCTGCTGCTGCTATTGATGGTCGATCATTGGCTCATCGTGGCCAAATGCCTGAAAGGGATTGAACTGAACAGAAACAGATGCTTTACATCGGCGAATTGGGCGGCAATAAATGGTTTGGCTAAGATTGACACTTGTGGGCAAGGTTGGCTGCTGATGAGTTTGGGAAATGGATCCATAAGTAAATTTGGACGGAGGCATTGAAAAAAATCATTTTACGAGAAAAATGGCTAAAATAGTTTCGCCTTTCCCGTGTAAAAGTTAAATACCGATCAATCGACCCAAAATTTGCTTCATCTCGGCTAGGGAGAAATGGAGGGGGAACTCAGTCCGGCCAATTTAGTTGGTCGGCTGCCTGCAATTTCCCGAGCTTCTTCCAAAAGTCCGTCGCTCGTTTGTGGCTGCTTTTTGGGCCGCTCAACGGACCATAAAAATACACACAAAACATTGGGGGGAGGGGGGCAGGGATGCGAGGGAGGAAGGGAGAAGTAAAAACGAAAACGGCGGCTCTAAAAATGCGGGCGGCGGGTGGCAGAAATGTTCTGCCAGTTGAAAATTAACATATGTCGCCTGCTGCAGCATTGAATGAGGGGGAATGGAGGGAGGGAGGGAGGAGGGCCCTTTGGCTCTAAAAATTCCAGAGAGAGCGCCAAAGGCTTCATCTTCACGGAATGTAGCCG
Organism: Pratylenchus scribneri; assembly: GCA_030063045.1. NCBI lineage: Eukaryota > Metazoa > Nematoda > Chromadorea > Rhabditida > Pratylenchidae > Pratylenchus > Pratylenchus scribneri. The sequence goes on along the minus strand of JAQSEB010000020.1, from coordinate 2,292,621 downwards.
CTTTGAAAAGGGAAGGGGCCACTGGATGGGATGGGATGAGATGCGGTTCCTTCAAAAGAGAATTGAAAAAATGAAGGGAGAGAAATGGCCAAAAGGCGAGAAATAGGCATCACCAAGGAGATAGAGGGAAAAGTGGCCGGGAGGCGGAAAGGACAGACGAAAAAAGGGAATGGCCAAGGGAAAAACAGGGAATGTTGGATGGATTGAATGCAACTAATGCATTGAGCATTTTGGCCTTGAATATTGGCGTGCGACCGTCAGACATGGAAGTATAGGAAAGGGGAATAAATGACGGAGAAGCCTTTTGCTGCTGCTGTCCAATAGCCAGGTCATTCAATGGCCAAAAAAGCATTGGGAAATGGGGGAAGAAAGTTGGGCCAACAGTGGGAGGGGGGGAGGGAGGGCAGTAGCAGTTGGCGGCTCTCCCTCCTTCCTTCTTTTTGCTGCTAACCGGCCAATGGAGAGAAGAAAGACTTTGGCCCGCTGTGGGAATTTCATCCGGGGATTTTGGGGCCATCAATGGCCGAGACAATGGGCCTCTGGGCGCTTACGGGTGCATTGAGGTTTGGCCATGGCCGACACCTTGAAAAAGCCTTGGCATTTTCATATTTTCTCAAAAATGGGAGAATTGAGATGAAGTAAATTGGCCAAAATTGAAATTAGAGCTAGATTGGAAATTGGATTGAATTTAGAATTGAAATGAGTGGAATATTTTGGATAATTCAAAGAGGAATTCATCGGCTGAATTGGCCAATTCATAAATTAAAGGAGGGAAGGATGGAAAGCATTCATTATCATTTCATAATTCACCCCCTTGGACACATTGAACATGCACACGAAAATATTCTTCGTTTTGGTATGGCCGGAGGGCGTTTTTTGGATGGAAAAATGGAAGGAAGGCGAAATGGTGGGAAAGAGGAGGGAATAAGGAAGGAAGAAGTGAAGGGGGTAAATGGCAAATTGCAGGGCAGTGGCAGGATGAATGGGATTTTTGGGGTGGAATGGAAGGGGGATTCGGGATGAAGAGGGAGGCCGGACGAGTGGAATTGAGGAGGACCTGGCCAAGAAGGACCGCCTGGGGGGGGGGGGGGGCAATGCCTAATATTGAAGGGGTAGTTGGTTGTTTGGCCGATTTGCTTTTCTATTTGGGGAGTGGGGCGCAAAGACAATGGCCAGCAGGCAGCAGGCAAGAAGGGCAATCCAATCCCGCATTCCCGCCCCCCCCCCCACCCAACTCAAATAGCCCATCGGCAGACCATTGAATTGGAATTGGCCCTCTCCCCCTCCCTACGTGGATGGTGGCCTCAAGTGCCTTCTTTTTGGTCCTCCATTCAATTCCACCGGTGAAGAGGGGGAAGCCGACTGTGAAATTCGAGACGAGATCGAGGAAAGGGCCAAGGGGGAATGCGGGAAGGGCAAAAGACTTTGGGCATTCATTCTCAGGGCCAACGGGGAATGTTGGCTTCCTCTCTATTTCCTCTGCCGCTCTTCACCTCTTTTTGACTGCCCCTTTCCCTCTGGGCCATCCATCATTGGCCCGACAAAAGTTCCAGGCCCGGCGGGGGCCGTTATCTCTTCACTGCCTATTCTTTTGGGAATGGGGGAATGGACTTCCAATTCCAGTTTAGAATGCCATATTTTGACATTATTTCCCCTCTTTATATTTTGTCCCATTCAAAACAGCTGAGAGAAAGGGCCGATTTTTGCTAAATTCGGAAATGATGATGAGGAATGGCCCCAAAATTTTTGATAAGGGAAAAAAGTGAAGGGGCACGGGAGGACAGGTAAACGAAAAACAAGGTTTTTGATGGGCCCATTAGGGTCGATTGGTCTTTTCTCTTATCTGTTCGATCCAATCATTCCGATTTGAACATCGAATGACGCAAATTACAATTGGCCGGGTCGGTCGGTTTGCGGAATTTTTGGAGTGACAAAAAAGGGGAAAATGGGGGATGGAAATGGAGGACGAGAATGGAAAAAGGGAAGGAGGGAATGGCCCAGGCTATTGAATGAGACCCCCCCCCCCCCCCCCCCCAAATTCCCCCTTTTCATCTCATCCATTGGCCACCGCTTAAGAAGGAAAAAAATTGGGCAAAAGCAAAAATGGAAGATTGGAATGAAAGAGAAATGGAAATGAAGGGAAGGACAAGAGCATCAACAGTTTTATGGCACTTAAATGGAGAGGAGGGAATTGTTTTCGGAAGGGCCAAACACGTATTTGAATTGTGTTGAATTGGTTGTGGGCGAATTCAATGGGCGGAATTTTCGATGACACTTAAATAATGGAAGGAAAAAACAATTTCGATGGCATTTTGAGGACAATTATTAATATTATTTTAATTAATTGCTTCATATTTGCGAATTGGAAGGGAACAATGATGGAAAGAGATCATCCTTTAATGGCCAATTCATCCGAATTATTACATTTTGAGACAATATTCTTATTATATTCCCCTTCATTTTACATCCATCCCACCTTCTACATATTTTTTCAATTTTCCCATTTCCCTTCTCGACGTGCACCTTCTTTCACCCTCAGTCAGTTCGACCCTTCCAAATTCAAATGCAATTTGCCGTGTCCAAATCGTTTTTGTGCCGGCCAACCATTCAAATTCAATAAGCCGAAGGGGACAAATTGCGCCTCCCTCTTCCCTTGCCCCCTTCATTGACGTCATCAAAAGGGTTTTCAGAGGCTTCTGGGGAGCTGAATGCCGCTTTTCCCGTCTCTTTTGTCCCAAAAAGGGGAAAATGTGCAAAAAACAGACTGAAGAGGAAAAAAGGAAATGGATGGGGAATGCCTCCGGCGGCAACCGCCTTTTCGGCAATCAAGAAGGAGGAAAATAGCCACCTACCTATTTGGGTGGTTCAAAAAAAGGAGAAAGGTAAGGTTTTGAGTGAGGAAATGAAGAGGGAAGGTTTTGATAGGGTGCAAATTGGGAAATAAAAAACTTGAAGGCAAAATATATAAAAGTTGGATTAGAAAATAAAGAATTTAAGCTAAATTGAGAGAAATAAGAATAATCAAATTTGAAATGATTTAATTTTTTCATTAATATAATTCCGCCTGTTTTTTGTTTTTGCTTAGAATAATTCCGCCTGTTTGTGTTTTCGCTTAGAATAATTCCGCCTGTTTGTGTTTTCGCTTAGAATAATTCCGCCTGTTTGTGTTTTCGTTTAGAATAATTTCGCCTGCTTTGTGTTTTCGCTTAGAATAATTCCGCTTGTTTTGTGTTTTCGCTTAGAATAATTCCGCCTGGTTTGTGTTTTCGCTTAGAATAATTCCGCCTGGTTTGTGTTTTAGCTTAGAATAATTCCGCCTGTTTGTGTTTTCGCTTAGAATAATTCCGCCTGTTTATGTTTTAGCTTAGAATAATTCCGCCTGTTTGTGTTTCGCTTAGAATAATTCCGCCTGTTTTGTGTTTTCGCTTAGAATAATTCCGCCTATTTGTGTTTTAGCTTAGAATAATTCCGCCTGTTTTGTGTTTTCGCTTAGAATAATTCCGCCTGTTTTGTGTTTTCACTTAGAATAATTCCGCCTGGTTTGTGTTTTCGGTTAATACCACCCAGTTTGGTCAAAAAATTATAATTCGGCTTCTTTTGTATTTCACCTTACGCATGTTTTGTGTTTCATCTAATTCCGCCTGTATTCTAATTTTGATTTTTATGTTTCTGTATATTTGAATTTGATTTAACTTCAGGAAAAATATTTTGACAATTCTTCTCCTCTCATTGACCCTCCGTCCAATTCATTGGCAATTTGAAAATTGACGGCCTTCTTTCATTCCCATCTTTTGAAGGGGTAATAATTGCCTTTTGCCTTGGAAGAGGAACATATTGGCTGCCTGGGGGGAGAAAGAAAAGGAATGGGATTGATTTGATCGTGCGCAACTCTGGCGAAAAAAAAAACGCGTATTCAATCGTCATTTCCCCCAGCATTCCATCTTCATCTTCAACCACAACATTTGCGCCTCTTCCTCTTAAATTTGCCGGTTGTTTTGTCTGATGGTTCATCTCATCAGAGTCGATTTTATATTCTTTATTTTTGATTTGATTGCCCTTTTTGTCGCACAAAGTTAAATAATAAAATTGAGCTTTCCTTCTTCATCATTTGGCCCAAATAATTTTACTAAATTTTTATTCCATAATATTCCAATTTTCCCCAATTCTCGAGGATTGTTCCAATTATCAAAACAAACCTTCCATTTAATTTGCCGAATATTATACCAAATCCTTTTTTAGCCCAATTTTTGCCCTGTTTGAATTCGGCGAACAGCGCAAAGGAAGAAACGAAGGAGGTGGGAAAAGGACCACTGATCACCTGCTGAGAGTCCTAAACTCCATTAAATCCATTTGCCCTCTTCCAATTCACCCATTTTCCAACATTATTTGCGACCTTCATTCATTCCATTCATTCAATTTATTCCTCAACAAAAATGTTGGCTTCTTCATATTTACACATTGTTTCCCTTTTTTGCCTCATTTCTTGCATTTACGCCGCCTACCGGAAGAATTATGTGGTTGAAAGGAGTGAAAGTTGGAATGGACATTTATATTTGGTGCGCGAAGAGCAGCCATTCTTTCGAGTTTATCATGAACCACACACAAAGGTGGGGGAAAGGATTGGCAATATTTGAAGGTGGGGAATGGATTAAGGTGGTCAGGGATAATCCGAATGCGGGCAAATTGAACCCAATGCAATCCCAATTGATGGAGGAACATGGAAGTGATCAACGGTTACGGTTGGCAGCAGAATTTTGGCGAGAACACAACAAACAGCTGGAGGGAAAAAGGCAAAAGAGGATGGGAATGGCCGAGGGGAATGAACAGGCACAAATGCCGATGGACGATCCAAAAGCATTGGGCGATTTTATGGCCAAAGGAAAGGGTGGAATGGGCCGAGAAGGCCAAGAAATGGGGGAAATGGGACCGATGGAGGCACAATCAATGAATAGTGGGCAAGGGGAGAATTTGGCAATGGAAGTGTTGGAAAGGAACCAAAATAGGTGAATTTGGGACAAACTGGATGAATGTTGAATTGGTCAAAAAATAGATCTTCCGCCAAATTTGGCCATCATCATTTGCCTACGGGCGAACAAAAGGACACGGCGACATGGCCTTGGCAACTTTGGTGCCATAAAAATAATAATAATAGCTATTTGAATAATTTAATAGGCCATTTATGCCCTGCCTTACGCTGGAATGTGTTTGCCCATTGTTTAGGGGTGATTTGATTTATTCCCTTTATTCACAACATTCGGGTATTTAGGCAAAGTGAAAGGCAATTCATGCATTTTGCCCAATGGGAAACCGTTGAAAAAGGCAATTCGCAAGGAATTTCGCACATATTCCCCCGATGAATTGGCTCTTTTTGTGGAAGTGATGCGTCGATTCAAATCCAGTGGCCTTTATTCCAGGCTGGGAATGATCCATCGACGTTCCGGGGTCCATTCAGGCCCTTCATTCTTTCCATGGCATCGAGAATTCTTGAAAAGGTCTTCGCAAGGGGTAGGGGAAAAATTGTCCCAAATTCAGATTGGAGATCATCTTTCGGGCCATTCATCCAGAGAATACGGTTCCTTTCCAAAAATGCATTGAATTCTCATCAATTTTATTATAGGAACCTATATTGGGCCTTCCATATTGGGACAGCTCTTTGGATGGGTAATCCTAGTATATTTTGAGGACTTTTGGCACTTTTCAGGGATTTGCCTGCACCCGAGGATTCCATTATATTTAGCCAATTTGTTCGTCATCATTCTTTCGATTTTTCCATTAATTACCTTATTCACTTTAAGCTCCTCGGTGAACCGGATGAATCCGGTTTTGTGACCACCGGATTATTCGCCAATTGGACCACAATGGATGTATGTTAATTTCCCACCAATTCCACCTCACATTCATTTTCCCATTTCCACAGGGTCGACATTCATTCCAACGAATGTTCGGTGATCAACCTGATGGTCATAATTGAATTTGAATGGATTCAAAAACAATTCCAACATTTTTAGGTGAATTCTTCAACGATGCCCGAATTGATTTTGTCCTCTCGCAAAATGATGTGAATCGAGTGTTGGCATTTTCGTTGCCCCTTCAAGTCCATCCATTTCCATTCCCCCTCAATCATTTTTTGATTATTTTTTTTAGTCTTGTTTGAATTATTCAATGGATGATCGTTATTTGGAATATTCCCACGATTATGTTCATTATTTCATCAGTGGGGATATGCAAGAAAGGTTCAGTTCCAGCAATGATCCAATTTTCTTCATGCATCATGGCAATAAATTTACTCGAGAATATTCCAAATTATCTTTATTAAAGGTTTTGTGGATTCTGTTTGGGAAATGTGGCGCCAAAAGAAGCAGAATCGGCTTCAACGTGAAAGGGAATATCCAAGGGATGATGGGGAATGCATGCCGGAATGGCATTTCTCCTATGCTTATATGCCATTGTTGCAGCCACTTCGAAATATGGATGCCCTTTCCAACAATTATACTGACCATATGTACGAATATGCCCCCAGGCCAAGTTGTCAAGAGAATGGCCAATCCGAAGAATGCGGAAATACCGAGTGAGGAGGAAAAGGAGGATTGAAAAAATTACAAAATAAATTGAAGGTTCCTTTGGTGCGATAATCGAACACATTCTGGCCATCCAGTTTGTTCGGCAAAAGTCAAACCCGGCGGAAATTGCAAAGGATTTGAGTGGTCAAATGAAATTTGCTACAAAGGAAAATGCATGGATGGTCGATGCAGTCGAATTATGGAGGAAAAAGAAGAAAGGACAAAAATGGATACGGCCAATGAAAGATGGAATTCAGATAGTTTCATGCGCCGTTGAAAAATGTTTGGATGAACCCTAAACATGTACCCACTTAATTCCTCTTTTTATTCAAATTTATTTTGCTGGTGATTTTCCAAATTTGCTTTAGAACTCATAATCCTCTCCTCATTTGAATATTTTGTTTATTTGTTGTCAAATTCGAGTGGCCTTTTTTCAATTAAATTAAATTTAAGCCAATTTTAAATGTAATTTAATTTATTTTATTAAATTTTATTCCCCTTTAATTATAGCAAAAAATGGACATTTTCCTGTCCCATCATTCTCCCACTTCCTTTTGTTTAATATCAATTTCAGTGCCATTCAATCCCTCCTCAATACCACTTCCCCAAATTCAAAACATTCCATGGGATAATCAAAAAATGGTTGCTAATTGGTCTCCTATTCCCGTTTGCCATTTGCCTTCCATTCCCCCTCCAAATTCCATTCCATTTCAACCTATTTTCCCCCTTAACCCCTCTTTGGCCCTTTCCCACGGGCTCAATTTCCCAAGCACAAATTTGTAATGGCAAAATGAATGAATTTTGTCCCCGAGAACACGCAGGGAGGACATTCTCCCCATCTCACGGGCGAAATGCTTTTTTGGCCCAACCCGGGGTTTTGCCTTCGCCCTGCATCGATGCCGCCAATTCAATCCCCCCTTTCCCCCCTCTGTTGTGAGTATTGTTGGCCAAAAGGCGGTAGCCGCATGCAAATCCCATTTGGGGGATAAAATTCGATTTCGCCGAATTTCATGCCCAATTCAATTTCCGGGTGGCGGCGGCAATCAACGGCAAATGTTGAAAGGGAAAAGTCGTTGGCAAAACTGATTTGCATTGACCAACTTTTTTGCCAAAAATCCCATAAATCCATTCACATTCCACCCTCCCTTTTCCCTTTCATCCATTCCTCTCACTAATTCTGCTAATTTCCATCCCCATAACTCCATGCCTTCCCCCCCCCCTTCCTCCTTTTCAATAATTCATAATTTCCATCCAACAAATCCAACTTGTTGTGTTTTGTCCCCCTGGCGATCTTCCAGCCTTTTCCTCCATTCTACATTTTCCCCCTTTGTCCCTTTTTCCCTTTGTTCGTCCGGATGTCGCCGCCGTCAAGATTTTTTTGGCCCAAGGCAATGGGCGCAGTCGACGAATTCCCCCAGGGTCCGAGCAGCCGGAAAACATTCCGGCATTCGTTTTCCACATTCCAACTTTAGAGGCCCACAAAAAAAAAGAAGGATTTGGCAGAGGAGTTCATTCCCCTCCCCAATTCCATCCCATCACTTTCTTCCCTCCTTTTTTTGGCTCATTTAGCTTTCGATTCTGGTTTGGAGCCAAAAACATCCAAACTAATGGGAAATGAGGAGGAACGAATTAAATTGGGCAATTTGTTTAGGGTGGAATTCTCATGGGGATACGGAGGGGGGAGGATGAAAGCAAATCTTGGGTCGGGTGGGGCCAAAAAAGGGGTGAATCGATGGCGGCGCCCATAAAAGAGCTAATGAAGTGAATTCTTTCTCTCTTTTCGGAAAATCCTCTTGGGGGTCATCGCCTTGTGAAAAGGGGGAATGTGGCCAACAAAAACAAATCGACAAAATTTGTTCAATCCTTTTCCTACATAAATTTCAACCAAAGGCTATAATTTGTGAGGTGCCAGCAGTCTTTTCGTCAATATCCGCCGATTGGCACATTCCACGCATTTTCCTTCCCAAAAAATTCCCAGCCGAATAAATCGCCGTCACCCCGGATCCCCTGGGGGATTTTTGGCATCCGCCAACTCCCCTTCTCCCCATTTTCATCCTTCAACCATTTTTTCCAACAGCCAATTCATTCATCCATCCATCCAATACAATTCTCCCTTCTATTCCCCCATTTGGCCTCATCATCCGCCAATCCAAACTTTCGTCACTTTTCTTTCCAAATTTGGCCAAATGGTTAATATTCCTTTGTTGAACCGGGATTCGGAATGGCTTCGCCAATGGATCGACCAAAAAGCCAGCCAACCCGAAATTCAGAAAAAGCTTGTCCTTGTCGTTGTCAGCATTGCCCTTTTGCTCGACAATATGCTTTATATGGTGAATGGAATGAATGAATGAATGAATGAATGAATGGAAATAATGGGAATATTGGGAAGACATTATTTCACTTTAAAATTGATATGCCCCCAAAGATTAATTCAATTTAATTTAATCCAATATTCCACTTCAGGTTATTGTACCAATCATTCCGAAATACCTTCGCGACATTCACGCATATGAGGTTGTCCTAGGGAATAATCATTCAAAAATATAATATTTTAAGGTTGAATATATTGGCTACCATAATGAGAGTCGAAGGGCAAGTCCCCCTTTCCATTTTATTCCCGCCATATTCCTTCCATTTAGTTGGCCAATGGGTCAATTGTTGTGAGAATGATTGGAGGCCAAATTGACTATTTGGACGAGGAGATTGAATTGGGATGGCTTTTCGCCTCAAAAGCACTTTTACAAATTTTCGTGAATCCATTTTCTGGGTTAGTTCCACCCTTCAGGCAGGAGACAAAAGTATCGTCGATTGTGTATCTGATTAGTTTTTGGCCTATTGCTCATTGAGGCAATTGCCATTGGAAGGCGATATACCATTGGAAAGCCCTAAAATTCCTCTAAAAAGTAGCACTAAAATTATTATGAAATTCACCTTTTAAATTCAATTATTCGTCCTTTAATATAATAAATCCAAGTTTTTTGAAGAAAAGCCGCTTATTTTTCAAATTATATAAAATTTTCAAAAAATTATTAAGCCACTTTTTAGAGGACATTTAGGGCTTTCGAATGGTATATCGCCTTCCAAAATTAATTATTTCCTATTGAGATATGGCCAAAAGAATATCTCAGATACTTAATCGGCGATAGTCAATTGTTATATTTTGCCACTTTTTCCACATCCAATTCCACCCAATCAGTTTCATCATCGACCGAATTGGCTATGAATTGCCGATGATCATTGGTCTCATCGTGATGTTCTTCTCCACTGCCATTTTCGCCCTTGGCCGTAGCTATGGTGTCCTTTTCTTCGCCCGTTCACTCCAAGGCTTTGGCTCGGCTTTTGCGGACACTTCTGGTTTGGCAATGATCGCAGATCGATTCCAGGAGGAAAGTGAACGGTCAGCGGCTTTGGGCATTGCTTTGGCATTCATCTCATTTGGATGCCTTGTTGCTCCTCCATTCGGCTCCGTCCTCTATTCGTTGGCCGGAAAACCTGTTCCATTCCTTATTTTGGCATTTGTGTGCCTCATCGATGCTTTCATGGTTTTTTGGGTGATTCAGCCAAGGGCAAAGGGGGCAAATGCCCGAAATCCGGAGACAGGCGAAAGATTGCAGGGAACACCAATGTGGCAGGTTGAATTCAAACATTCAATTTCATATTATTATTGGCCCATTCATTTTAGCTTTTCATGGACCCATTCATTGCAGTCTGTTCCGGTGCCCTGATTATGGCAAATATTTCGCTTGCTTTTCTCGAGCCAACCATCACAACGTGCCCCCAACAATTATTTATAAATTCATTTATTTCCCTTTAGTTGGATGGCCGAAACAATGCCAGAAACGCCTCCCTGGCAAGTTGGAATGATTTGGCTTCCAGCCTTCTTTCCGCATGTCCTCGGCGTCTATGTCACTGTTCGCCTTCTGAAGCGTTATCCACAACAAAGTTGGCTGTTTGCGGCCATTGGCCTAAGCATGGAGGGCATTTCCTGTTTGGTTGTCCCATTCATGGGCAGTGTCCTCCAATTGGTCGTTCCACTTTCAACAATTTGTTTTGGCATTGCCCTCATCGATACCAGCCTTTTGCCAATGCTCGGTTATTTGGTCGACACTAGACACGTTTCTGGTTGCCATTTTTGCCACTTTTTTGTGTTAAAATCCCCCAAAATTATTAAGTTTATGGTTCGGTTTATGCAATTGCCGACATTTCATACAGTTTGGCATATGCCTTTGGGCCAATTATTGCCGGAGGCATTGTCAATACGATGGGCTTTTTGGCGTTGAATATTTTCATTTGGTTGATTATTCCTTTTGGGTTAATTTTGAATTCATTTTTAGTGTTTTGAATCTTGGGTATTCGCCCCTTTTGAATATGTTGAGGAAAGTTTATGGTTATTCGGAAGTGGATGGAACAGGGATGACAACCCAAAATGCTATTGGGGAAGATGGCGGTCAGAAACAAATTAGGAATGGAGGGCCAGAAAGGCCACCGCCTCCATCAAAACAGGTTCAACCATAATTGGATGGAAATGTGGCATTTCATTCATTTTAGGAACAACATCAATTGGCCAATAATTGGGGCGAAGGGGGAAGGGCAGATGAATGGAATCAATGGAATGGATATCAACAACAAAGCAGCACTGCATTTGGTGGCGGTGCCGATGCCACAAATCCATTCCAGCCTTCGCAAATATCAAATAATGATCCGTTGAATCCACAATGGTGATTGATATTCCCCCTCAATTGTTTAGGCCAATTTTATTTTTATTATTCAATTCTTTTCTTGATTCAATTCCCTCCTCCAAATTCCATTCCATCCTCCTTTGAAATGTCATTTTCTTTCGTCCCAATTTCATTCCCCCGGCGACCAACTGGGCATTTTCCCCATTTCCAAATTCTCATTTTTTCAATTCCTTTTTCCACCTTTTTTTTCGCCTTTTGTTGTCCTTCTGGCCCAAAATCGTCGTTTTGAAAGAATAAAACATTTTTCGTCGTTTTTTGTGCCAAAAATGGACCAAATTGTTCCAAAGCAATTTATTTTTAACCGAATATTTTCACAGCAAATTTTTGTAATTTATTAACAGAGAAATGGGCGGCCAAATTGGCGAAATGAAAGTTCGAATGGAGGAGGATGGATTCATCGAGAAGGAAAAAATGCCAAAAGAAGGTGGGAAAAAGGTGAAGGACAAAGAGGGAGAGGAAAAGGCGGAATTGGAATGGTATGAGGTTTGTTTTTTGGAAGATGTCCAAATTAATTTGGCTTAAAATTCCTCCAAAAGTTTCCTTTGCCAAAACCGCCAATTCCCGAATTGCGGCACACTTTGGCCCGTTATTTGGAATATTCATCCGTTTTGGCCCAAACTTATTCATTGGATTTGGAAAGGACAAAAAGATGTGTGAAGAAATTTGAAGAAAATATTGGCCAAAAAGTACAACAAAAATTGGTGGAATTGGCAGAGAAGGAGCAAAATTGGGTGAATATTCCCTTGGGACATTTCATTAATTTTCCCTCAAATAAATTAGATCAATCATTTTTGGTTGCCTGAAATGTATTTGCGCCAACGAATTCCACTTCCGTTGAACTTCAATCCGGCCTACATTTTCCCTCGAAAACATTTCCTCAATGAGAGGGATCAAATCGAGTTAGTCCGCCCCTCCCCCCCCCCCCCCCCTCCCATTCAATTTTAAACCTTTTTGAGCTATGCCGCTTGGCTTGTCCGTGGATTTCTCGACTTTAAAATGCGCGTTGATCGGTCAGTATTTCAAATGAATTTTCCCTCCCTCCATTTCGTTTTAAGAAAGCAAATTCCACGTGAAACTGTGCCCGATCGTTTTTCCGGCCTTGGGAATGTGAAAATGTGCATGGACCAATATGGTAGCCTAAAATTATTGTCCCCTCCATATATTGCCATATTTGATTAGAACGAATTCTGAATAATTATCGGCAACCGGGCGAAGAGGAGGATATTCTAATGGATCGTCGAATTTGCAGGAATTGTTTTGAGAATGGAACCATGAATGGAAATTTGAGGAAGGAGGAACACATTTTGGTGCTTAGCCATTCCCAAACATTTGTGCTCTTCACTCGATTGGATGATCGACCAATTCCCGCCCCAAAAATTGCCGAAAATTTGGTCAAAATTCGTCAAATGTCCAAAAATAGAAGTCCAATGGCCGTTGTGCCTTTGGGCGCAGCGAGTATAGGGCAAAGGGGAAGGGCGGCCCAATTTTGGGTGGAAATGGTCAAAGGTGATTTGGAATATTAGTAATTTATGAAGTAAATTGTGCAGAATGCGTCAATCAATGTTCCCTTGATTGGGTTCGAACCTCCGTTTTTGTACTTTGTTTGGACGGAAATGAAAATGAAGAAAATGATGATGAAAAATTGATGACAAATCAGGAGAAGGATGGCCTTCAAATGCTCCATGGATTCGGCTCAAAAAGGAATGGCCTAAACCGATGGTTTGATGCCACAATCCAAGTTAGAATGAATGAATGGGTCCTTCTTTCTCATTCACATATTTTCATTCACAGTTAATTGTTTCGGCCAACGGTTGTTGTGGAATGTGCATTGAGCATAGTGTGGCCGAGGGAATTGTTTATATTAAAATGACGGAGGAAGTTATTGGATTTGCCAATGAAAATTGGGCCAAAAGGCATTACCAAAAAGAGGAGGAAGAAAACAATTTAGCGTTGATTGCTCCGGAGCCAATGCCCCTGAAATGGACAATAACCAAAAATGCTTTGAATATGCTTGAGGCACAAATCACTGAATTTGACCAGTCATTTGCCCAATTTTTTGTTCTCAATTAAATTAGCCCCAAACACAGAATGGCCAATGACCTCCAATTGCGAGTGCTAGAATTCACTGGCTTCGGCAAAAATGCAATCAAAGGATGGCGAATTAGCCCAGATGGATTTGTGCAATTATCAATGCAATTGGCCCATTTTAAGTGCTGATTTTAACTCATAATATTCATCACCAATAAAATATGTTATTGAGGTTGCATGGTTATTTGGTGAGTTCCTATGAATCGGCTACAATGCGGCGATACCGTTTTGGGAGAGTTGACAATATTCGGGCAGCCACTCCAGAGGCATGGCCCTCTTTTTTCTCTTCCATTTTCATTTGTTTCAGGCCCTGGAATGGGTGAAGGCAATGGAAGACAAAAGGGAACAAAAAGTAATTGGGGAAAGGCGAATTTATGTGAAAGCATGGCTAATTTATAGAGGGAGGAGCAAAGGGCACTTTTTGTGAATTCTGCTAATAAACAGGCATTAACGACACGGGAGAATGTGACTGGCCAAGGAATTGACAACCATTTATGCGCTTTAGAAGTTCTGAGCCGTCAATACGATGGCAAAGATGAAGAAACAGAATTGTTTCGGGAGCCAATGTGGAGTGAAATGATGCGTTTTCCACTTTCGACAAGCCAAGTCAGTTCTTGAATGAAATGGTCCGTCAAAATGGATGTAATTGTGCAGGTGACTACATCAAATTCTGTGGAGTTTCATGATTGTTACCTTTGTTATGGTCCAGTAGTCAGAGACGGATATGGATGCGCCTATAATATTCAACCGGATCGGATGATGTTATCCAATCCAAATTACATAAACAAATTCAAATTGAATTTCAGTTTCGCCATTTCTACTTGGAAGTTAGACCCGAGAACGAACTGCGATGATTTTCGAGAAAAAATACGCGAATCATTGAAAGAAATGCAGCAATTATTAGAAAATTGATTAGGGATTATGCATTTAATTTGTCGAAAAATTATTATCTTTTTCTCCTTTAGGCCTTATAACTTGGCCAAATCAGCCTCAGGCCTTTAAGTTTCTTTTCCACTTATATTAGTCCTCTGCTGATCTATAATACTCATGCTTGGCCCTAAACCTCTAGTTATGGCCAAGTTATAAAAGATTATTTTTTCGACACGAAAATTTTTAGAATTTTATACTTTTTTCGGCATTTTAAATACAGAATTTTTTATTTCCCATTGATTGCCAAATTATGTAAAACTTTTATTTATCTCATTCATAAAATATGATTCACTCACTCACATTCACATCCATTCCAACTCACATTATTGATTCAAAAATAATATTTATATAAACTCAACAGCAGATAAAATAAAATCAATTTAATATTTGTATTTGTATTCACCATTTTTGATGGATAATATCGACAAAATAACGTCAACAAGAGAAAAGGAATCAAATAGGAATTTCAACGTTGATCAAGGAAAAAATGAACAGAAAAAGATGAAAAAGAAGGTAAATGAATCATTTTTATATTAAATTTATCCAATTTTTAGAAGAAATTGAGGCCACCACCCCCACCCTTACGTACACAAAAGAGGGATGAAGTTGAATTAACCGTTGATTCAGACAAATTTTCCAATGATGCAAAAAGAAAGGAACAAATCGAACAATTACGGTTTGTATTTTTCCAATCCAATTAAATTTAATAAAATTCTGCTTTAAGCACCATTTCCGAACGATTTTCTGGTCTTGTTAGTGGGGATGGTTTCAAGGTACCATTTCATTCACAATCAATTAATTAATTATATTTTTCCATTCAGTGCGCACGATTTGGAGCAACTTTCATTTCACCATCAAATGAAATTCATTGCAAAAATGATGAGGATTCAAGTGAATCGAAGACAAAACCATCAACCGAATAGAGAATCGATGGATGGAAGGAAAATAATGTTTTATTTATTTATTTATCGAATTTGATATTCATTTCTCGTGTGTTTACAAAGTACATTTTGTGTTTATTTTGCAAAAATGAATGATGAGATAAACATTGATTGCATATTCTTTTTGGAATTTATCAAATATAATAATAAATGGATGTGATGATCAATCAAAAATCAAAGAAATGTGGTACAAGTGATAATTATAAAAGGAAGGCAACAACAAAATATAAATAATTAGCGGGGACGGGGAATTCGGCTTGATTGAGGTTGATGATTCGTTTTGTCATTTTGTTGCATTGAAACATTCGATTGGATGGAAGTTGGGTTCATCATTGATGTTGCAAATGAAGGAATCGGCAGATTTGAAGTAGAAGCATTGTTGTCATTGTTTTGTTGGGCTGAGCTGGCGGCCATCAAAATATCCCGATAAACTTTGGAAGCAGATGAAATATTGTTTGCGATATTATTGTTGTTGTTTTGCTGGGATTGTGGTGAATTGGTGGCCATCAAAATATTCCGATAAACTGGCATTATCTGAAAATTGTGGTGTTCATCATGGTCATCTCGTTCAAAAATTTGCTTCAGCCGTTGTAGGAATTCAGTTCGAAAATAGTGCCTCCTTTGATTTTCACCATAAAACTTGACGGCTGGGGAATTTAGGAAGTGAACTTCCCTTCCCTTAAAAGCAAAAAATAATTTCTTCGACTTGGAATCCCCCCTCTCCCCCCTACTATTCTAATATTTTTAATAAATATAAAAATTTACCGCTGCGGCAATATTGTTCCATGCATTTTGATCATCGTCCACCTCCATTCTCATATCCATCTGATCAATTGTTGGATTATTCTCTAAGGAGGGAATCAAAAGCCCAAAACATTCAGCCAAATTCATTTCATTTGTTGATTCGCCACCGCCTTTTTGCTTCTTCAATATTTGACTTCCTTCCTTCAAAATATTCGCAGCCGAATCCAACATACCTTTAAAAATTGCCTAATTACTCTTCATTTTAATTATATTCCATACATTGATATTTATTTGGCGATGTTGATCTGAACATTGTCAAAATTGTCTCAATTGTTTTTTCTTCATCCAGCAATACGAAATTAATGCAGAAATCAGCAACATTTACAATTTGGGATTGTTCATGAATTGCCGATGTTGGCAAATTGAATGAATTGAGGAGCCATTCCCGAAAATAAAGAAGACTCCATCCTGCTGGACTTGTTCCCGGTTTTTTCTGACGATAAATAACAATTGCTGAAAATAATAATAATTTTGCATTTATTTATTATTAATGGTTGGTTGGTTACTTCGATTTGCCAATTTCGATAATGCGTCGGGTGATGGTGCCGTTGTTCGTGTTGAATTAGTTCGAAATGGAAGAGGAAGACCAATCCCTAAATTTGTTATTGATTTTATTTTGGATGTTATTATCGCTAACCAGTAGTTGATTGATTGTTTTTTGCTGTTGAAGTTGAACAAGATGATGTTGTGGCAATTCCGATATTTTGAGCCAAAAGTTGATCCAATGTTTGTATCTTACCCATGTCGTTGTTTTCCTGCTTTTTCTAAATTTCATATGATTATTTATTTATTTAATATTATTTTATTTACCTTTGCTTTTAATGGAAATGCGAATCGTTTGACTCCCGTCACTTTGCCGTTCGTTTTCACATGGTCTTTTGGGTCAAAATGATCAAAACAAATTAGAGCTTTTTGTTTATTGAGTGTGCCCGATTTTGTATCAATATTCAATAGGAGGCAATAACGAACGAAGCGAGAACTGTCTGTTGGAAATGGCACTCCAGTCTCAGGAGTATTAACTTTGTTGCAAGCCGGGCATGACATTTATTTAATTTATCTAAAAATTATGTGTTTGTTTGTTTGGTAAATTTTTAATAATCTTCTACAAATAAGTAAAAATGAGGTGGATTAATTGAAAATCGATTTCAAAAGATCAATTTTTGCTAAATTTTTATCATGTTTTGAAAAAACTAAAAGTATCAAAAAAAAAACATGCTTTGCTTTTAGATCAGCAGGAAAAAACATTATTTATTGCTTTTTTCTTTGTAAATTGATGTAAAAAATAAAATCGATGGTGGCTGGTGATGGTGGTGGCTGGCGGCTAGGGACCAGGGAGGCTTAGTTTAGTTTAGGGTTTAGGCCTACGCCTTAGGCGTTAGGCCAAGAAAATTGGTTTGGATAAAATGTCTTACTTTTTTTACAAAAAAAAATTTTTGAATTTATTATATCGCCTGAGGGTTGAGGCTAGGCGCTAGGTTTGATCTTGATTGATTGATTGATTCATGTGATGTGGAATGTGCTCAGCAGGAAAAATAACCAAAAGAAAAATACACTTAAATTTGCTGGGCCCCGTTTCAATTCCAACTTTTAACTTTAACTTTGAATTTTTTTCCCTTCTAAAAATTCAAAGTTAAAAGTAACTTTGAAATTTTTCCCTTCCAAAAGTTCAAAGTTAAAGTTAAAAGTTGGAATTGAAACGGGGCCCTGGAATCTAAAATTTAATTATTTTTAGATAATTAAATAAGATAATGTCTGCTGCTAAAACAAAAACAAAGGATACGCCGCCATCCTCAAGCAATAATGCAAATGCTAATGAAAGCACATATGACAATCTTGATACTTCTATCTCAGCCAAAGAAGCTCCATATGTGAGGAATTTAATCCACGATTAATAAAATAAATTTCATTTTGTTTACAGGGCACAGATTATGCAAAGAGTGGAAGAGCAAAATGCAAAGGATGTAATGAACTTATTCCAAAGGTTTTGCGTGTCTAATATTTCAATATTTATATGCTATATTATTTAAGGGAGTATTGCGAATGGCAGTTCGATATCAATCAAAATTTTTCGATGGATTTCAGGAAAATTGGTTCATAAAATTGATTTTAATTAATTTTTAATATAATTTATAAAGGCACCACTTTGAATGTTTTTGGAAGAAAAGTCGCAAAAATGACATAAATGAGGCATCAATTCGAGGAATGGAGTGGTTGAAATGGTCGGACCAGGAACAAATCCGTCAACGCATTGAAGAGCTTAAATGTAATTTTAATTTATACAACAGTAAAGTTTTAATTTCAAAATTAATTTAGCATCTGGAAGTGGCAGCTATACGCCCAAATCAGCAGCAGTTAAAGTGGAACATGCAAAAACGGGCGCAGGAAAATGTTTTATTTGCAAGGAAAAAATTGAAAAGGGCCAAATTCGAATTTCAAGCCGAGCTTCATTTCATCATGTCAAATGTTTTGCAGATCAAAAATCATTCCAGAAAAGTGCAGAAGAGTAAGCCAATTTTAACATATTTTAATTTTTAATGAATTTAGATTGGTTGGTTATGATGAATTGGAGGATGAAGAAAAGGCCCAATTGGATGAAATGTTCCCCAAAAAGCAAATGAACACCGCAGAGTATAAATTATTTATTAAATTTATTAATTAATTTGAATAGGAAAAAACGTAAACTTGAGTCCATAGAGGAAAATGGTGAAGAGAGTCAAACGCCAGTGAAAAAACCGAAAGAAGACGGAAATGACAAAGATTTGAAGAAAACATTGAAGGTTAAAAATTAATCAACAAATAAAAAAGCAAATAATCATTTTTAGAAACAATCGGAAGTTCTTTGGGAAACGCGTCAAGCATTAAAGGATAATGTGCAAAAAGAAGACATGGAAATGCTTTTGAATTTGAATGGAGGTCATAAATCGAAAAAGGATGGCATCGAAGGAATGGTTGACAAATTGGTGGACATGATCGTTTATGGACCGCCAGAAAAATGTCCGGAATGCGATAAGGGATGGCTGAGTTACAAGTTAGCCAATTTTAATTTATTTAAATAAAATTAAAAATATTTAGGACGGACATTCATGCATACAAATGTTCGGGGAATGTTTCGGAATATGCTCCCTGCCTTTACACTTCTCGCAATCCGGAGCGCACAAAATTCTATATTCCAAAGGATATGAAGGAGGGGAATGCATTTTTAAAGAAATTAAAATCACCGGTAATAATTATCTTATATTTTTTGCAATAAATAATTCTTAAAGATACTTCCCGAACGAGTTTATCCACCAGGGGCACTTGAAGAAATGATGGCCAGCGGATCAAAGGCATTCAAAAGACTTGATTTTGTTTCAAAACATGGGTCAACTTCAAATGGAAAAAGTGGAAAATCATCGAATGATGGCCAAAAATTGGTGGTAAAACATGGAAATGTGGTCGATCCAAAATGCACAGTGGCCACAAACAGTCACGTTTATGTTGATCCGGAAACAAGTAAAAAAGGGGGAATTTACTTTTTGGGAATAATAAAATAATTTAAAGAGCGTCCATGGCAAGCAAATTTGACGGCAATGGATATTTCCACCGGCAAGAATTCATATTATAAATTGCAAATTGTCAAGGATGATCATGAAGAAGAGTAATTAATTTATTATAAATTAAAAATAATTCATTTTATTTAAATTCAGATTCTATCTTTTCCGTTCATGGGGCAGAATTGGGACAATTTCGGGTGGTTCAAAAACAGAGGATTATGGAGATGACTTGGAAAGATGCAAAGAAGATTTTGAGCATCATTTCTTGGATAAAACCCAAAACACGTGGGAAGATTATATTGGCGGAAAATTCAAAAAAGTGGCAAGAGGAATGGACGTTTTGGAAATTGATTACAGCAGCAAAAAGGTAAATTAAAATAAATTTGGGAGGAAAATTATAAATTAATATTTTAAGGAGGATAAAAGAAAGCAAAAATTGGATGTTAGTGGTTCAAAATCGAAATTGCCAAAGGAAATCAAAGAATTAATTTCGATGGTTTTTGACATCAACACATTGACGGATACAATGAAAGAATTTGAGGTAATTAATAATAAATTAAAAATAATATCAATTTTTGGTTAATAGATTGATATGGAAAAAATGCCACTTGGCCGTTTGTCACGAAATCACATTCTGAAGGCCTACAAAGTGCTCACCGAATTGCAACAAGTTTTGGAGAAACAACAAAATCAACAAAATGAAGAAGTGATGGAAGTTGTGCCAAAACATCAATTTATTGATTTCACCAATCGATTTTACACTTTAATTCCACATGCCACCGGATTGGCCACTCCTCCGCTGCTCAATAATCTTCAAATTTTGAGGGTAAAAAATGAGGGAATTTTGAATGAAAATATTTAATAATTTAGGAGAAAACACAAATGTTGGATTCACTTTTGGAAATTGAAATTGCATTCAACATTATTACAAAGGATTTTGAACAAATTGATGGGAAGGATGCGTTCGATGTGCATTATGAACAATTGAAATGCTCAATGGAGGTTAAAATAATTTGTAATTTACAATTTAAATCATTTTTTCCAAAGGTACTCGACCAAAATTCGGATGAATTTAAAATGATTAAACGATATTTGGAGAATACACATGCCACGACCCATGATACCCAATTGGAAATTGTCAATGTAAATATAAAAATAATAAAATTGATTTAAAAATGGAATTTAGGTGCTGAAAATTGAGCGAGAGGATGAGACAAAACGATTTAAGAAGGAAATTGGGAATCGACATTTGCTCTGGCATGGAAGTCGCCTTTCAAATTATGCGGGCATTCTCTCTCAAGGACTTCGAATTGCTCCACCCGAGGCGCCCGTTGTAAGAATTAATTTATTTAATTGAGGAGAGAAAATAAATTATTTTTTATTATTTTTTAGACTGGATATATGTTCGGGAAAGGAATTTATACGGCGGACATGGTCACAAAATCGGCAAATTATTGTTACACAATGGACGGAGAAGGATTACTTTTGCTTTGCGATGTTGCCTTGGGGAATATGCAATTGGAGAAAGATGGAAAAGATATAAAGAAGCCGAAAAAGGGCAAAAATAGTGTAAAAGGTAAAAATTAATAAAAGAGAAATATAATATTTTTGAATTGATTTAAAGGAGTTGGTGGGACTGGGCCAAATCCGGCTGAAAATGAACATTTTGGTGAAATGACTGTGCCTTGCGGGAAACCAATTAAAAACAATGAGCAAGGATTGACATTGCTTTACAATGAGTGAATATTTTATAATATTAATTAATTAAAATTAACAAAAAATTACCCACATGGGAATAGTCAAATGGCTAAGGTCTTGGGTCAAGAAATGAATGACATGGGTTCGAATCCCTTTAGGAGACAATAATTTTTTAATAAGTTTTTTTAATTAATTTTAACAAAAAATTATTATTAAAATTGATTATAATTATTAAATATTTTAATTTTCATTCATTCAGGTATATCGTCTATGATGAGGCACAAATCCAGATGCGCTATGTTTGCCGTGTTAAATTCAACAACAAATTGCTTTAAATAAATTGATGGAAGAAAAAAAGAAATGGCAAATTATTGAAGGCCAAAATTGGGCGGATCTCAAATTGATGACTTTATTTTTGATCCCCGTTAAATTATTTTTATTTATTTTTTGATTTTGGATAAACCAAATTTGGGTTTTTTATTTTAATTGTGGGTTTTCCCATTTTCATTTTCCCCCTAATCAAATTGGATTAGTCAATTCTCATTCAAATTATTCAATCCGCCCTCCCTCACCCACCCATTGAATAGACACCTCACAAACATTTTCAACGACCTTTTCGCGCATTTGACGCGTCACAATGTAAAGGTGGGGAATAAACAAGAAGAATAAGAACAAATTCCCTCATTCCAATTCCAATTTAACCAATTTATTTGAACTTTAAAGGGACAAAAACCCAATTTCACCTTTCAATTTTTGTACGGCGGAAATCGACGAAAATTTCCCTTTTCCCACATTCCGGAGTGGTTCATTCTTGCCTGAACAACGATCGAGAAAGACCGAATTTCACATTTTGAAGTGATTTTTATTCGACCATCCAATTCTTCAAATTGAATATTTGCTCGATTCCCCCTCATTTATTAAAAGTGAGGTTTTCAATTTGTTCATTCCTTCCCGAATCATCCATCTCCGATGATATTGTGGCGAATTTTTATTCCATTTTTATTGCCATCATTTTCCCTCACAGCCATATACAACCGATTTTCACCGTCTTGGGATAAACCCAAAAGGTTGCTTCCCCCCTCCCCCTCCTTTCTTATTAAAATGTCCCATCTCCCATTTTTTGTAAGTTTGACACTGAATCGAACTCTGAAAATCAAAATAGAATTATTGGCCAATTTTGGTGCCTCCGAGGGAATGAAACGAATGGCAGAGAAAGCAATTTTGGACGTTTTCTCCGGCACATGGCCAAGCACCGGGGATGAATCCGATTACATTGGGGAGGTGAAAATTTTATTGAATTCAATAGCCTTAAGACCATTTTACCATATAAAGGTGATGGAACGGCATTTTGGCGGATTTTGGGCAGTTTACATTTTTGTGAGTACCTCCTTTCAATGTTATTAAATTCCGTCATAAAAAGGATGTGGATTTCGATGCGGCTTACACAATTGTGCGTCGATCGCCCAGTTATTTGCTATTCGGGGTCAACAATCGGGCAATTCTCGTTGCCAAGGAAGGAAATGGGAAAAGGCACAATTTTGGCAAATCCATATTGATATGAGAGGAGAAAATATTGGGCCAATCAATGCATTTGAACGAATCTCCTTTATTAATCATAAAAGAACTATATTTATTTTTGATTTCTCCAAATTTTTTTTAATATAAACTACTTCGAAATTGGAATGTGTGGCGGGTTATTCTAAGCGAAAACACAAACAGGCGGAATTATTCTAAGCGAAAACACAAACAGGCGGAATTATTCTAAGCGAAAACACAAACAGGCGGAATTATTCTAAGCGAAAACACAAAACAGGCGGAATTATTCTAAGCGAAAACACAAACAGGCGGAATTATTCTAAGCGAAAACACAAACAGGCGGAATTATTCTAAGCGAAAACACAAACAGGCGGAATTATTCTAAGCGAAAACACAAACAGGCGGAATTATTCTAAGCGAAAACACAAACAGGCGGAATTATTCTAAGCGAAAACACAAACAGGCGGAATTATTCTAAGCGAAAACACAAAAACAGGCGGAATTATTCTAAGCGAAAACACAAAACAGGCGGAATTATTCTAAGCGAAAACACAAACAGGCGGAATTATTCTAAGCGAAAAAACAAAACAGTCGGAATTATTCTAAGCGAAAACACAAATAGGCGGAATTATTCTAAGCGAAAACACAAACAGGCGGAATTATTCTAAGCGAAAACACAAAAACAGGCGGAATTATTCTAAGCGAAAACACAAAACAGGCGGAATTATTCTAAGCGAAAACACAAAACAGGCGGAATTAGTTAAAACTTAAAATGAGTGAATTTTTACACACAAAATTCGGGTTTCTATTGCAAACCAAGATATATGACTTATTGATAAAATTTAAAGCCAAATTATAGAAAACAGTTTGAGCTTTCCAGTGGCATATATCGCTTTTCATACAAATTACTTCCGGTTGTATTTAATCATTCTCTATCATAAATTCATTCAATTACGATTTTTCAGCTGATTTCATTGGTAGAATAAATTTAGCATCCTCTGTAAAAAATGTTCATTTCTCGAAATGCTCAATAGTGCAAAGGTCCAGCAAATTAGTGAAATTTTTTTAATATTTAAAAATATTTACACTTAACAGACAGAACCAAAATTTGTATAATTTAGAAAGCATAAATTTTAGCAAATCATTCTACACATATTGACGGTAAACTAACTAAGAAGCCAAAATAGAGAGGAATTTCTTGATTTTAGAAGAAATTTGTTTGATTGATTCATTAAATTTTCATTTGGATGGACCCCAAATATTCGTAATTTGTTTAATTTATTTTCCTTTCCTTCTTTAAAATTTATTTCAATAAGCAAATTAGTGCATTTTGACAACTAATGAGCCTCCTTATTAAATAATTCATTGAACATAAATTTTTCTCTTGTCTGCAGTTAAAGTGAAAAGTAGCTGGTATACGGTATGTTGAAAATCGAGGGACCCCGCTTCTTTCCCTTCTTTTAAAAACAAATTGACTTTGCCTGCAGCTGTAAATGGGAAGAAGGAGAGAGAGTACGGTATCTCGGGATTGTCATTGACTGAAAAGGAAAAGAATGGACAATTTATTGTCCTTTTTGTTGGCCCAGGAAAATTCATCATTAATATTATATAAATTCTTTCGGATATTTTGCGCATCGAATGAACCAACCATCCACCAATCATTTTGATATAATTTGCATTTATTTATTCCTTTTATTAAATTCCTCTCTTCTCCATGTGAAATAATTTGTTGGGAAATGAATTAGAACGGGGGAAAATGAGAATGGAATGAATTGAATGACTTTTCTGGCAAAAATGAATGAAAACAAAAAGAAAAGATGGAATGAATGAATGAAGGGACGGCATAATTTCGACATTGTTTTTGGGTGAATGCAATCAGCAAACCAGGACCAGGACCACAAAAAATGAATGACGAAAAGAAACCGACCTGAAAGGGAAGGCGAACAATGGCGAAAATGAAGAAATTGGGCAAATAAATGTGGACATAAAAAGATGAATAATTTTGTGAGGAAGGAATTCACATGGGAGAGAGGAATAAATGAATGAGGTGGAGGTTGGGGGGGGGGGGGGGGGGGTATCTCAAAAGGCGAAAACGAAGGCTGTCAATTTGACCATTGGATGATGCTTCACAAATAATCTGCTTTTTCCCAAAATGTCCAAAACATTGCATTCTCATCAATGATAGGGACCGGCTCCACCGCCTCCTCCACGGCCGCCAGCTTCGGCAAAGTAACTAATTAAGGGAGGAATATTTTAGAATTGACTAAATGGCCAAAACCCTGGTGGAGTTCTCGGTTCCGGACAATGGTCGCAGGCTCCCTTCTCGCCATCTTGGCCAGGTGGACCGGCGGGACCTGAAATGGAAATGAAAAATATTTCAAAATTTGGCCTCTTTTTCTTGCCTGGTCCTCCAGCACGTCCTTCACGTCCCGGTTTGCCAGAATCGCCCGGTGGGCCTGGAGGACCTTCGAATGATTGACCATCCGGTCCAGGCTGTCCCTTGGGGCCTGAAAAATTATTTTATGAATTTCTACAATTCAAATAAATTTGTGCCTTGTTCTCCGGGTGGACCGGGTGGGCCAGCAGGGCCTAAAAATGTTGAAAATTTAATTAAACAAAGGAATTTGGTATTTTATTGCCTTGTGGGCCTGGAACTGGAATAAGGCGACCGGGTTGACCCTGATGAGGGATTAAAAGGTTTAAATACATTCTTTGTATTGAATCCACTTACGGGTGAGCCTCGGGGCCCTTCGCGGCCCGGGCGACCGACTGGTCCCGGTTGTCCTTGCATTCCCTGTTCGCCGGGCACTCCATCACGTGGAGGCTCACCGGGAGAACCTTTTGGCCCTGGTGGTCCCTTTAAATGAATAAAAAAAGAGTAAATTTGACGATGGATGGCCAAAATTGGACCTTTGAACCGGCGGGACCTAAAATGAATATTAAAATTATGAGGGAAAATAGGAATTGTTTGAATTCACCTTGAGGTCCAGGTGGTCCAGCGGGGCAGATCTAAATGGAAAGAAATAATTATTTCAATTTCAAAGTGTAAAATTGAATATACAATGCATGGCTCCTCTGGTGCCGCAGGCAATGTTTGGGCATCTTTTCCGTTGTTCCCGTCCTTTCCATTGTTTCCATCCTCTCCATCTTGGCCTTAAATCGAAAAGGGTTTACATTGAATTGTCCCCCAATTTTGGACAAACCCGGCTCTCCTTCGGGTCCAGCCGGCCCCGGTGGTCCTTGATGGCAAGTACAACAAACCGGCGCTGCCTCCGGGGCAACCACCGGTTGGTAGCCGGCAGCGGCTTGGCCGTATTGTTGGCCACCGCCTCCGCCACTGCCAACCGGGCCTTGGGGCACCGATGATTGGGCACCGCCGGATGGGCCACCTCCGGATGGTCCGGCGCCCGATGGGCCTCCGCCACCGCCGCCTCCACTTTCGTATCCGGCTCCGGTTGCGGAACTTTCTGGCACCCATTGGCCAAAAAGCCATCCACGTTTAATTCGGTTGACGTGTCCTTTGCCAATTTGCAATGCGGTCATTTCCAACCACATATCACGACTTCGAGCCTAAAAAAATATGCAAATTTTGGGGTGATGATTGGGGCAAATGTTTTGCCTTGCAATAATCCGTTTCCACCATCAAATGCGATTGGAAGGATTGGACATAATTATAGAGCATGGGCAAAGTAACGACCGAGGCAATTACGGCCACCTGCACAAAACAATGAAAAGAAATATTCAAAATGGAGTGGATTCGGATTCACCGTCGAAACGACCACAGCCACAAAGGCAATGCGGCGCATTTGACGGTGTTCTTCCTGCACACAAAAATACCATCAAATATATTGCCATATTGTTTACCGTCTCCTTCTGGCATTGCTGTGGCTCCATTGCCGTGACACAGACGACTTTGGCGCTGAGGACAAACAAAAAGGGCGTGAGGATCGGAAGGACAAAATATGGCCTTCTCGCCTGGAAGGAACAAATGAATGATTCTATTAAGGCGAATTAAAGGGAAATATGTAGAAGAAAGATCCGGCTTATATGACAAACTAAAGGGAAGTGGGTGAAGGAATTTGGAGGAAATTGGCGCCCGAAAATCTTTTTCCGCCGCTACGAATAAACACTGGACTGGATTTGTTCAGCTCATTGCCCACTGATTTTATAGCTCCTGCCTATTAGTATTGTCAATGAAAAAGCTGGATCCGCGAATAAATCGGCGGACAACACAACAACAGCACAGTGGTTCTTTTTGCAGCGACAAACCCAACCCAAAAGAGGAATGAATGAAGAATGGAAGGAATAATCAACTTCAATTATCAAATCAAACCCCCAATCCGCAAGCAGCATAGCTTAACTCGTTCGAATGACCACAAAATGGTGGTGGTGGATGTGAGAATGATTTGGATATTGGATAGGAGCGGATATCCAACCAATCCAAAGAATGATTGATGATGGGGGAAATCAAAAAAGATGCAAGAATTTGCAGAAATCTCAGTCAGCTTTTTGTTGAATTTATGCAACCCATTAATCATTCTTCATCGTCAGAAATCAGAATAACATAATCTTATAAATAATCTATGATAAAATAATTTTGATAAAAAATTATGCCGGAGGCCATCAACTCCAAAATATTCAAATACTGTATTAAAAAGGGATATTCAATATATTTTTCAAAATTTAACTTTCTGGCATTTTGTTATTTAAAAATAAAAATGAACAAAAAAATTATTAAAATGCAAAATGGCACTGCGCCTGCGCGGAGCTGATGCTGACTGCTGAACATCAACAAGTTTTAGGCATGGGTTGGAATGGAAACTGGAAAAAGTTTTAATTTTGAATAAATCTAATTATTAAAAACTTTAAGCAATAATAACATATTTGTTGATTGTTGTTATTTTTATGACTTCTTTATTACAAATTTGGTTAGTCAAATACAAATGTCCGTGTTCGGCCTGGTTTCCACTCTGCCAGCTTCAATTTTGCCGAAAATGTTCTCAACTGAGGTGCCCACTTTGCGTGATTGAAGAAATCGACATTGTTTTCTGCCCAAATTGCCTGGAAAATACAACAATTACGGAAGCATCACAACGCCGGTATCGTTGCCAAAATTGTCAAGAATGCCCATCATGTGGTAAAATTAAAATAGATAATAGTCAATGGATTAAATAATAAATTCAGGTAATTTGTTGGGTGTTCGTTCCCAGACCGACCTTTATTATCTTCAATGCAATGCGTGCCAATGGACAAGCAGGGATTTGGGCATTCCCGACAGACACAGTTCAAATGAACAATGGCCTGAACCGACGAATCCAGTTGAGGAAGAGCTGGCAAAAGTTTTGAATTTGATGAAAGGATTGAGCACTTATGAACGATTGGAGAGGGATAGGACGACGCAGACCACGAAAAGGTTGGATAAAATTATTAATTAATTAAAATAATTTTGGATAATTATTAAGATTGTCAAATCTTGGTATTTTACAAAATGATCGATATGCTCTCCAAAATGCTTACAATTTGCGCAAAAAGGCATTGAACCAACGGCCAGAATCCACTGAAACATTACATTTATTGGCACCATCGGCGGATGTTCCCGGTAATTAATAATTTATTTTTTAAACAAAATAATTAATTTAGAATTGGATCCAAATATTTTGACAGAAAAGCCGGATCCAGGGAAAATCAATGGACTTTCGCAAATATTAGCGCATCCATTGAGTGGAAAGAACGGCGAATTATATCCAACAAAAGTCAAAATGAATTCAAGGCGGGCACTTCGATGCAAATGTTGCGATACAATGCTTTATAAAGGCGAATTGTCACCAAATGTCGTCAAACCCAGATTACAGGTTTAATTCAATTAAAAATATTAACCAATTCCAATTTAGTGTTTTGCAATGGATTCATTCCCCGAAATTCGAATTTCGCGTCCAATCCATCTTTTACCTGGTCAAAGTTCTGCATTCTTCATCACAATTACAAATAATACATTGTACACAATTAATTTGAAATTGGCTGGCCAAAAATGCGAAAATGACGTCAATTGTGTTGATGTAAGAAAATTAATTTAAATAATTTATTATTTTAGACTTCAAATTTCGAAATGGAAATGAAAATACCAGCAAAGGAAAATGTTGAGGGCAATCCAAATCCAATTGAAGCAATCACCGGCTCCGAATATGCAGCTGATCCAAATGAGTAATTAATTAATTAATAATTTATTCCACTCAATTGAAATATTCAGAACAAACAGTCGAATTTTGTACATCAGGCGGAACAGGGCTGGCATTTGTGTGGAATGTTTGCCATCAGCAGAAATTAAAATTGACCAAGCATTTGCCCAACTCAATTTCACATTCACCGCTCAATCGGAAACACCAAACTTTGTGTTTAATGGAGAAGTGAAAATCAAAATGGATGCATAATAAAATATATTCAATTTTGTTAATTTTTTATTTATAAATTTTATTTTTATTTAATAAAGAATATTTAAATTGTCACACAAAAATTGATGATCAATAAAACAATACAATGAGATGGGTTTGGGGAGATTTATTTATTGGTGGGGGTAAAATAAGTGTCAAGTGAAGAATTTGGATGAAAGATTGGCATTGTCATAATTAAATGATTTATTGGGTTGAGATTCATGTCGTCCAATCAATTCATTCTTCCATTATTGGTGGTCATCTTTTCTTGCAGCTGAAGGTCTGCCCCGTTTCTTGGGTGTTTGCGGAATCGGCGAAGGTTCCTTATTCTTCTTTGTCGCCGATGGTGGTCTGCCTCTTTTCCTTGTTGGCGGTGGAGTTTGGTTCGGCGGCGGTGTTTTCTCTTGGATTGGCGGAGTCTTCTCAATTCTGGATGGAGATCGAAGTCGAGGCGGGGACGGCTCTGGCTCAAAATGTTCAGTCGTTTTCCTTGCTCTGGTCGACCGGCGCAAAACCATTCCTCCGCGTCGATTTGCCTTCAGCCATTGCGTGGTTGTGGAATTCTCGAGATTTTCCTCCTTTTCTGCGGCCTTCTCATTTTCCTTAATATATTTTAATCATTTATTTTTATATTTGTTCAAATTAATACCTCTAAATTATTATTGTCCTTCTCTTCTTCATCTTCATCGCTGGCCTTCTCTTCATCCTCCTTTTTGTCATTTTGTTGCATTTCCACTTCTTCCACCGCCTCCAATTCCTTCTCCGGTGTCTTTTCCTTCTGAACATCATCTTCCTCACCATTTTCCACCACTTCTTCCTGCTGTTCATCCTCATCACGGATTACTGGCTCGGCATCTCGGATTGATGATTTTGGTTTGTTTGATTCAGCCTGAACAACTTTGGTCGGTTCATCGAAGGAAATAATCTTCAAATAAAATTGTTTTAATTATTTATTCATTATTTAAAATAACCGGAACTCCATTCGCCTTGCCAATTTCCTCCATTGGTTGTTTCGGTCGTTCATCATTGTTGTTGTTAGCCTTGGCCGATGCCGTAAAATACACCGAACTCGCAATGGAAACATCCGCTGATCCAATTTGCGTTCCATTGGCCGAGGATTGAATTGCCGAAGCGGATGAGGCCGACGATTCGCTTGCCGAAAGTGAGGCAAAATTTGTGAACGAAGTGTCATTCCGTTCAGCATTTGCTCTAAATTATTAATAAATCATCAAATTGGAAATTGGTGTTTTAAAAACCTCTCCGCTCTGGATGGAATTTGTTCAGTGGTGAAGAGTGATTGGGCAAAACGAATTTTGGGCTTTTCACCTAAAATTTTATAAATTAATTTTAAATTAAAATTATTATTCTGACCGGTTGTGGCTGGCAATCTGGATTGTTTTTTATCTGATTTCAAAATGGACGGAGGCTGAATTGGCTTTGCAATGTTTGGCTCCGGCGATTGTTGTTGTTGTTCATCCGCATTTAAATTATCCTCCAAAATACGCAGTGATGTGGGCGGTGTTGTCTCCGAATTTGATGGCATTTTCAATGAGGATGCCCCATTGTTATTGACTGCATTTTGTTGGCCATTTTGGTTGGAGGAGAAAAGGGCGGTTCGAGCTTTGTCCCGGAAATTTGGTCGATTTTGTTGCCTCAATGGAATTCTCGATTCACTAATACTTTTGCGAAGAGAAAGCGGCGTTTGGGTGACCTTTGTTATTCTTTGCCAATCTTTCTCTTTGACCGACCTAAAGAATTAATTTTAAAACATTTCATTTATTTTCTAAACTAACCCTCTGTTAACAATATTACAAATCACCGGCGATTTTTCGATGATGTCCATTCGTCCATTTGTCAATGTGGATGGCGATGGACTCATTGATCTCGACCGAATAGAAGAAATTGCCGGATCAGTTGGTGGAATTGTCAAGGACGAATCAAAAAGTCCAAATCTTTCGCGTTTTCTTAAAGATATTAATTTTAATTGTTTATTCTTTAATTTTTTAACCTTGGTGTTGCGATGGTCAATGGCATCTCCTCATATCGTTCCTCGCTCGATTCATCCAAATTTGAGCCCAAAGGACTTGAAT
The DNA here is from genome assembly GCA_030063045.1 of Pratylenchus scribneri. Lineage (NCBI taxonomy): Eukaryota > Metazoa > Nematoda > Chromadorea > Rhabditida > Pratylenchidae > Pratylenchus > Pratylenchus scribneri. Next base: position 2,261,274 of record JAQSEB010000020.1, on the reverse strand, counting down.
GCGCAATCAATGATGGTCGCCTCTTTCCATGTAAATTTTGGTTCAGCACATTTGCTGGCTGATTCGTTTCATTGACCAAAGAATGTCCATGTTTGATGCTAAAATATTTATTTTTAATTTAATATGAAAAAATTGGATGAACCTCATTGACAAAATTGGTTGTTTTTGATGAGAATGCAGGGAGAGAGGAAGAATATTTTTGGCTTGACGAACTGAAATATTTTTCAATATAAAATTTATTATTTTATAAATAAATTTTACCTTTATTATTGTAACGTTCCATCACAAAATTGGGCAATGACTTCGTCTCTTTGAACAAAGATGGAAAACGTCGTCGCACTTCCATCCATTGTCCATGGCACTTTTTGGCAAATTCCGGTTCATTTCCCTTCAATGGTGGCAAATCCATCAAAAAATTGTATCGCTTCCTTTCAATCATAATTTCATTGAATTTGAATATTCCCCATTCCATTTTGAGACATTCTTCTAAAAATTAAAATTCGTTAAAAATAAATAAACAATTTGAAGAACCTTTCAATTTTTGGATATCCCCAAAATTGCCCAAAATGGACCATTTCAATTTGTGTTCATCATCAATTCCTTCTTTTTCTTGTCCAACATTTGTTTGAGGAATCTAAAATAAATTTAAATTAATTTAAAAATTGTTTTTCTTACTATTTCATTTTCGGCTTCCCTGTCCTTTGTCCAAATTGCCTTAATTCGATTCATTTCGTCAAGAGTGAAGTCTTCTTGGAGGAAAAATGCCAAGAAAAATGAGAAGAATTTTTGACTTCGAAATGGCTGCGAAATATTCGTATCATTGAATGTACTGTTTGAGGCCCTTTTCGATCGAATTGAAAATGTTGGTGGAGTGCTGCCATCTTTTGCCTCAATTTCGGGTCCAAGTGCCAGAGAAGCAATCTCCAAATCCAAACAATAATAACCCAAAAGACTCAATTTGGCATTTTCTGTTATGTTCAGCATCAAAAGAATTGGCAGAAAACTCTAAAATAACCAAAAATAATTTATTATTTAATTAATTTCGATTCTTGCCTTCAAATCCATTGGCGGATACCATTCCTGTGCATTTTTCCCCTGCCAAATTTCTTCATTTTGATTTGATTTAATTATTTCATAAATGAGTGAATGAATTTCCAATTCCTTCCTAAAAATAATTCATTAAAATGAATTTAAATTTTAAAAAATTAACCCAAATCGCCGTGCTTTTTCCGCTCGTTTGGCAAATTGTTCGGAGACAATTCCATATAATTTTCCATTCAATTTGTTGATGGGAAGCAAATTGTAGACCAACGCAAAGGCAATTCCGGCTGAATAAAGTCGAATTTGTCTGGCCACCTTTCCCTGAATCACAATGGAACGACTTCTCTCTGGAAAAATTGCAAATTATTTTATTATTTATTTTAAAAATTACCTGATTCGGAAAGTTTTGAAAATTTTGCATTCAATGCCTCAAATATTGTCGACGCTCTTTTGAAAAAAACACGCGAATGTTGAATAAATCCACGGGCACTCGGCGATGGTTCATGTGGAGGAATGGAGAAAAGTGGAGAACCTAAAATAAATAATTTTAATTTAATAAGTGCAAAATCACTTACATAATTCATCGAATTTGGTTTTGGTGATTTCAACTTCCTTCCAAATCCATTTTTGAATGAATTTTAACCATTCAGGTTGTTCGGCGGCCGAATCAATGAGCGATAAAATGCCAGGGAAAAAACTGTGAGCAATGACTCGAAGGAGGCAGGCACGCTCTTCATTCTAAAATAATTATTTGATTATAAATTAATTAATTGGAATTACAATATTGTTTGAAGGCAGAGAATTGGCCAATCCAATTGAATGAATCCACCGGACCGGATCATGGGGAGAATCAAAATATTTTGCCACATTCTTCACCAAATTTGAAATCAATTGAACTTGAATTGGTTGGATTTTGGACTGAAACACTTTTCCAATCGAAAGGCAATTCAACGTCAAATGATATGTTGATGGGTAATAAAGTTGGTCGATGGTTTCGTTCAAAAAGGCAGGCGGCGCAAATTGAGAAACACGGATTGGATTAATGTCCTAAAAATATTTAAAATTAATTAAATGTAAAAAAAAAACAAACCAAAAGTACATCCTGACGATTATTGTCCCCGGTGGGATAATTGGATGAAAATCGTGCAATAAATGGGAATTGACGAGCAATTGTGGAGTCCGGTTGAATTCGCGGAATTAATCGTTTCGCATAGAAAGCATTCAAATCAAAGAGGCCACCCTAAAATAAATAATATAACTGTTCAAAAAATTAAAATAAAATACATGAATTCGAGCATCTCCTTTCCTCGTCCGTTCCAACCATGAAATGAATAAAAGTGAAGTATCTAAAAATTATTTTCATTTTATTATTATTCATTTTTTACCATCTTTATTTGGCTCTGTCGATGTGCTCCCACTATTCCCATTCCCATTGGTGCTGGTGGACATTAAAAGTGAACCATTGCCATCTTGATGGTCAATGTTCCCATTCCCTCCTCCTTCTCCTTGTTGTAAATGCCTTTTGTTGATTGTCCGCATTGTCAATAATCGATGGCAATTGTCCGGATTCCATTTCATGCACGGCGAAAAATATGGCTCCAAAAATGTAAATTCCTCCGATTTTTTTGCCGCTTCTTCGTCTTTTGGAAAATTAATTGTGCACATTATGAGCGTTGTTCCACTGTAAAAATTAATATTAAAATTATTTTGTGATTAAAATTTGATACATTGTCAATGAATTATAGGAAATCCAAAAATAAAGAATTGGCCGAGGGTCCTCCTCCGGTTCTTGCAATGCAAATTGTTGCACTGATCCATCAATGTAGAGGAATGAATAAACTTTTGATGTTCGCAATGAGACGACCATAATTCCGCCAAAATTAAAGCCAATAATTGCCAAACCGGATTTATGAATCCAATGAAGAGCCGACACGTGGACTTTATCTAAAATAATTTATGGTTGGTACTTGGTAAAACATTTCCTAAATATAAATTGTAACCTTTTGAATGGCATCGAGTTGTTCCATCATCCGCTCGGAACACAAACATTTGATCATTGTAAAATATTTCTAAATTTCAATAAAATGAATTAATTTTTTTGAAATTATTTTTATTACTCGAAAGATGAACATTCTTCTTCAGTTTGACCGGGCGAATTGTGGATGTCTTCTCAATGGTTGATTTTGAAATTGTGGGCGAATCCTTGACATTTTGTAAATAATCCAATGATGGTCGATCGTCGACAACATTTATGTCCAAATAAATCAATGAAGCATAGCCAAAACGACAACCGACCAAAAGCATATTTTGCCACTCCTATGGTAATGAATGATTAGAATAAATGAATTAATTGAGATAAACATTGTGAAATGAAGGCGCAAGTCTGCTGAATTCACTCCTGTCCGATGTTCCATCGATAATTGAGCAAAGTTTGGTGATTGGATGTGGCATGGCAAACGATTTTAGAAGAGTTTTGGTACCCAATGAAATATAAGCCAAATAGTTGCCATTTTCTTCCATTGAACGATCATTGACGGCGACAACAATCCCACGATGGCCATTCGCCAATGGAAAGTAAAGAACATCACCAATGATTGCTGTGCGCCCAAATTTGTAATCCATCACCAATTTGGCGTTTTCCGTTCCATTTTGATAGTTGAAAATGTATAGAGAACCAGGGCAAATTGGTCCAGTGGCAAAGAAAAGCCCCGTTTCAACACCTGAATAATTGTAGAATTGACTAAATAAAATGATGAATGATAATTGCCAACCTTTCCAAAGTAAAAATCGCCCATTATCGAATGCTTCTTCAACTGCCAACTTTTGATCCTTTGATGGAATTAGAATTTTGGATGTTCCATCTAATTCAATTATCTTTTGTCTTAATATTTCCGGAACATTTCGTTGTGGATCAAGATTTGAGGTCATTTTTGCTTAAATAAATTGATTTATTTAATGCAATATATGTAATGTAAATATTAATGCTAATTATTTAATTCGTTTTTATTAACATTTATAATTGGAATTTAATGGATGGAAAATGGGAGGAATTGGAAAGAACCAACTCAAATTCTGATTTGATTGCGAATGAAAATGAAAAATGAAACTTCTTCAACTCAAACTCAACTCAACCGATGCGATGGGCGACGCTTTAAAAAAAATTTTAAAATTAATAAATAATAAAAGACATAATGCCAAAAAATTTTATTTAAAAAATTACTCAAACTCCCATTTACAGTAATCTTCGATCTTGATTGGGTGATGTGATGCGTGATGGTTTGGTCTTTCTAACGGTTTAAGAAGGTTTAAAAAGATTTAAAATTTATACAAATTATAGATTTGACAATTTTTTATTATTTTATAATATTATGGATTGATTGATATGTTTTTGTTGTGCAAAAGGTGCAATAAAAATATAATAAAATAAAAATATTTTTTGCATCTGAATTGAATGACTTCGTTGTTTTGTTTAAAGTGCATTTGTAATTTAGCAATCTTTTTGTGTTTGTGTTATTATTGTTCCAACCCCTTCCTATGCTACTCCTTCCAATTTTGTGCTCCCTGTCGATCTTCGCCGAATCCTTTTTCTCATTTCATTGGCATTGTTCAATCCATTTCCCAACATATTTTTTGACATTTCATCAGGCTTATTCTCCTTTCCTTCATCCCCACTGCTGTTTTCCTCCAAAATGGATGTTTGCCATGCCGCTGTTCTATGCAAATTTTAAAATTAATATTCAACTCATCAAATCTGGTTTAAAACCTATAAACTTTTGTGTGTATGAGGCCTTCGTTCAATTTCCGCAATTCGAATCTTTTTTCGAACAATTTTCGATACCAAAATTCTTCCTTTGTTTCTGGTGTTTGTGAAGGGAAAATTCGTTCCCTGAGGGCATATTCTGCTTCTGATATCAACAAATTTGCACCTCCTTCCAGCACATCCCCAAGGTCAATTTTGCCCAAGGCCTCGCTAAAACCTTCTTTACTTCTCCAAAGAACTTCTTTTGGCATTAAATCATGGAATGCACTTCGCAATAAAAACTTTTCAATCTTATTTGGAATTAATTTAAAGCTGGAAAAGTGGACAATTTTGCAGTGAATCATTCGAAAATGACCTTGGTGAAAGACGTGAAACAAATGAGACGAATTTTTTATCAAGGAATGGGACACGAATTTCGAGTCCATGGCATGAAGTGCAACTGAAAAAAGTGGATTTGGAAATTGCCTTAAAGGAAGAAGACTGACCGATCACAACGAAGAACATCGTATTGGTGGAGGAGGAAAAGTCGACGATGAATTTCCTGCTGAAGAAATGGGGCAGATGGGGCCTTTTGCATATAGGCATATGAGCCGAACAATTCATCGGCACCCTCTCCTGAAAGAAGAAACATTTTCGGGAAATACCTTTCCCGAAGAGTTTACCCGAAAGAAGCACTTTCACATTTGTATTTGAGGAAATATATTTGCATAATAAAAAATGGGGAATGCCACAACGGACGACCAACGGGTCGAATGTTTCCAACGCATAGACAACCTTATTTTGTTGGAAGGGGAATTGAATTTGTAGGGTATATATTTCATTCACCTCTGGAACAACGTTCAGACAATCCTGCGGACTAATAAATCCAATTTGGTGTAATTAAATTAAAATCAAAACAAATTCGCCAACCTAATGACCAAAATTTGATGAGGAATTCCCAGAAAATTGGCAATTCGACGGGCATTTTCCAAGTCTGGTGAATCGTAGAATCCAACGGAGAATGCGATTGGCGGGTATTGGCCATTGGCGAGGAGGCGACGAGTGGCCAATGCTGCAAAGTGGAAAAAAGGATGGTGGATGGGATGGAGGAAATGGGGATTGGGAACCGGCAATCAAGGATGAATCCAAACCGCCGGAAAGCATAAAACCGAATTGGCGATTGCCCATTAGCCGCTTTTCGACTGCCTCCACCATCAATTTTCGAATGGTCGCCTTTATTGCAAAATTTAATTAATCCCAATATTTTCATGTTTATTTCCCACTTTTGCCTCCAAAAATCCAATGGAATTGTCGATTGAATTTGGCAATGCCCAAAATGGTTGAATGTCCAATAAAATTGATGCCGAAACATCATTTTGGATGGGAATTTTGGCACAACAACCGGGCGGAAAGAAATAAACTTTTTTGCATAATTTTTCGATGCTTTTCAATTCTGAACCGAAGAAAAGACCTAAAAATGACTTTTAAAAATTTGATGAATGCTCCGGGCAACAAAAACCATCATTTCCATTGAATCCATAAAAAAGAGGGCGAATTCCTGGAAAGAAAAGGTGGCATAAAAAAAAGTGAAAAGATGATTGCCTAAAGGATCACGGCCAACATAAAGGAATCGACGATCGGCCATTGCAAAGGCGAAAACACCGTCCAATGCGGCGCAGCATCGACGTAAATCGCGACCAGCAGCCAAAAATGCGTGCAAAATTGCAGCACAATCACTGCCATTATTGCTGAAAATGGAATCAATTCATTGAAATTGAAGGTGAAATTAGCGTGCAAAAAGGGAAAAAAGACCACCACAGTGATTCACAATTTTATGCGCAATTCTTTTGTTTAGTGTTTTGAACCTTTCTTCCCTTTTATTTTTTTTTATAATTAACATTACAATATTTCACGGTTCACCTAACAAGTTGATTATCCAACGGTGAATGTTCTTTGAGCTGCAAATGATTGTAAATTTCTCCATTGCAAACGACGGCCATTCCTTCGGCATAAATTGGCTGACTACTCGGCAAATCGCCGGGCTCAACAATGGAAAGCCGATGAAAACCGAGCCAAAGTTTGGGCGAAACTCGCTGAAAAATGGAAGAAGAGGAAGGAAAATGGGAATTAAAGACAAAAATGGACTTGAATAACGGTAAAGTCCGGGCCACGGCCGACAATCCGAAGGAAATCACGTTGGTGTTTGGAAGGAACATATTCAGCACCCAAAATTGCCCAAATTCCGCACATTTTTACACAAGTTTTTCACTCCTCCTTTTTCGAATTTGATTTTAGAGGAGCTTAAATAGACAAAAATATTATTTTTAAGAATTAGAATGGAAGTGCCAGGGGCCAAAAGGAATTCAATCACCGAATGGACGAAGGGAAAAGAAGGCGAATTAGGAAAAGGGATGGAAAGGGGAATTGGTTGGCTAACAAATAGACGGAGAATGGGCGGCGGTGGGTGGTTTTGGATCATTTTGATTGATTGTGTCGGGTCGAGCCGGGTTGGTCATCGGCAATGGCCAATCAATTTGGGTGGAATGAATGAATGGCCACAATGGTCTTTGCCTTTCAATGGAACAGCCGGACAGCGGACATCAATGAAATGGCCTAAAAAAATGATTTGCAAAAATTGGGGGAATTGGAGAATGTATTTTGTATTACTTCCGCCCCGACTGACTGGTTGGTTGCTTTTCCTCCCTAATTCTCTTCCGCTTTTTGTTCGTCGGCCCAATCCATCCCCGCTTGATCCTATATTTTGGCCCATTCCTTCCTCCCTTTTCCCATTGTTATGATCCCCTTTCCCCCACCCCCTCCACTTGAAGCCGGGAAGGTGGGGAAGAAGTCTGCTGCTTCTGATTGAAGGAAATTGGGCGAGATTCTCCACTGTCTTCTTCGAGCCGAGTCGGCAAATGTTCCTCCTTCTTAAATAGCTCTTCTTGGGCAAAATACACACTGACTTGTCGAGTAAACATGGAATTATTATATTTGAGTGGCAAACAATGGGAGGAAGGAAAATGGTGGCATTTGGCTTGTTTTTGATGGCACAAAACCGGTTTTTGGCTTGATTCATACACAAAAAAAGTTCATGACTCCAAAAATATAGAGGAGGGAGGATCGCAAGCCAGTCTTGGCAAAATAATAGACAAAATGATTGGATTTGGGAGGCACAGGCATTGTTCATTCCAAATGTCTTTGTTTGTTTGCTTCCAACAAAATTATTTTGGGAAACACATTGGTGACGGTCAATTTTTTCATTCCTTCTTCCTTCTTCCGGGCAACCAATTTCCGGTATTTTTTGAATATTGGAGGAAGATTAGAGGGGCGAGAAAAAGATTTTGCTGAACAAAATGGATGGGGTGGGGGAGTGGATCTTCTTGAAAATAAAGCCAACAAACTGGTCAGCGAAGTTGAAGCAAATTTGAGGGAGTGAAAATGAGAAATTAATGAAAAGGGTCGAAACAATGGAAGGATGAAATAATGCGAAAGAAGGTGTAGATTTCGAGTGGTTGGTCATCGTCAATCTTGTGCTAATGAAGAGAGCAGGCTTTGGAAAAAATTAAAATTTATTATGGAAAATGTGAAATTTAGACTTTTCGAATGCCATAGCCTTTTGTCCAAAAGATAAAGGAGTCTTTTTTGCTTCATACTAATTCCGTCTCCGTCTTTGTGTTTTTTTTTTTAGAATAATTCCGCCTGTTTGTGTTTTCGCTTAGAATAATTCCGCCTGTTTTGTGTTTTCGCTTAGAATAATTCCGCCTGTTTTGTGTTTTCGCTTAGAATAATTCCGCCTGTTTGTGTTTTCGCTTAGAATAATTCCGCCTGTTTGTGTTTTCGCTTAGAATAATTCCGCCTGTTTGTGTTTTCGCTTAGAATAATTCCACCTATTTGTGTTTTCGCTTAGAATAATTCCGCCTGTTTTGTGTTTTCGCTTAGAATAATTCCGCCTGTTTGTGTTTTCGCTTAGAATAATTCCGCCTGTTTTGTGTTTTCGCTTAGAATAATTCCGCCTGTTTGTGTTTTCGCTTAGAATAGTTCCGCCTGTTTGTGTTTTCGCTTAGAATAGTTCCGCCTGTTTTGTGTTTTCGCTTAGAATAATTCCGCCTATTTGTGTTTTCGCTTAGAATAATTCCGCCTGTTTTGTGTTTTTTCACTAATTCCGCCTGTTTTGTATTTCACCTAATTAATCCCCCCCCACCCCATTTTAATTTATTAGATTTAATCTTTTCCCCTCACTCATCTCATCAACTTTTTCAACATCAGTAACAAAAAAAGAGGATGAGTGAAATCTGAAATCCACAACCGCCAATTTGCCATCATCACCCAATTCCATTAGTTTGTCCTCGACATTAATATTCCCTTCGGGTCATCAAATTCTCATCCATTTTCTTATGCAATGTTTTTCCATTTGCCCCCAAATTTTCAATTCACTGTTTTTCTTCAAATTATGCAACAATTTGGATGAGGCCGGGAATATTCGCCTAAACAATTTTCTTGGCATTTGGCTGGGCCAATCCACAAATATTCCATAGCCAAAATCCAGAAGACCGGATGTGTTTCGCAACAATCCAACATTTCCTCTTGGCCATATTCTCCCTCCTCCCCCTTCCATCCAAACTTGTTTTTCCCTTATAATCCTCCTCCCCAAATATAGGCCATCTTTCTGTATATTTACTTTTGCCCAAATCCAGGCAAATTCTTTCCATCACCAAAAATGTTAGAATTTACCCCAAATCCATTTTCTCAATCCACTCTTCCAATTTTCTTCCACTCAAAAAAGTGACTTGTTGTTTTTACAGAAAAGTGTGAAAAAATGCCGCCTGCCCATTCAATCCCAACTCCACTTTTCTATTTGCTTTTCCCCTTCACCCCCTCCAGCGTTGGTCCTTCATCACCTTTTCTCCTTTCCTTTTTTTGCGCGGCTTCATCCTCTCCCTCAAAAGGCACCGTTTTTCAGTTCTGGCCATCACCTTTGAAGCCGCCCTTTTAAAGAAGGAAAAAGGGTTCTTGACGATGGCCTGAGGATTTTCTTCCCTCGGAGGGAGAAAAGGTTGAAATGAAGGGGAAAGGTGAATTGAAGTGTAGTTGTGCAATATGAGGGATCATGCCGAGAGGTGGGACGGCGACGCATGGGCAAGTGGTCGCCGACAAAGAGCGATGGATGGATTATTGGGGGCCTATTTGCCAATGGCAATTCCCCTTCTCCCCTTTCCTTCATCATCATTCCGCCAACCAACATTCGGCAGTTCGCACCTGGCCACCATCAATCCCCCTCCCCCCACCCAATTTGTCAACCATCAAAAGAAGATATTCATCTCTGCCAATTCATCCATCCCCCTTTTAATGCCTGTCCATCCATCATCACCAAAAAATTGTTCATCCGGCATGGCCATCTCCAATTTGATGAGGAAAGGCGAGAAAATCCGCCCAACTACCCATTCCCCTCCCCTTCGCCAAATTTATCCGAATCCATGAAAGAATACCGACCATTTTGCATTGTTTGCCATGGATTTAAAAATTGAGAATGTTCATTTTTCATAAAATTGATTGATGGAATTCATTTCTTCGAAAATGCCATTGAATTTGAATTGAAGAAAAGAATTAAATTGAATGGCCAAATAGTTGAATGGCATGGAGGTGGGATGGTTGTTTTGGGCATGGCCATTTCCCAGGGAAAGGGCGAATTAAAGGATTTGCTGATCCATGTGATGGGGGGGGGGGGGGGGGTACACCATCATGGACTACCATAATCGTGGCCCATCTGCCCACAATTAGTTATGGAAAAAATGAATAGAAATTTGAGCCAAAAATGAATGGTGGATTTGCATGGATTTTGGGATGACCAAAAAATGAATGAATTTATTTTTTTTGCCTCTGGGCATTTCAAAAAATACCCCCAAGGCGGGGAAGGATCATTTTCAATGAATGGATATGCCCCCGCCTCCGGAGACAATTTTGGTTAATCTCTGCGCCTCCTTTGACGACCCTGGGAAATTGCCTGAAGGAAAATTGAAAGAAAAAGGTGAAAAGACAATGAGTGGATTGAATGAAAATGAAGGTGTTGGACGGAAATGGTTGAATTTGAATGAATTTGGAGTTTAATTGAAATAAAATTAATTTGATGATCTCCAAACATTGAAACTGGCAATCGGCATTTATGCCAAAAAGGCCTCCTTCAACATTTGACCAATGGCCGATAAAGCTAATGGAGAAGAAAAGAAGACTGTAAAGGAAATACTCAACCGGGGGAAAGGGAGAAAAGGAAACGGTCATTTTTGGACCGCCCCTTTTTCCTCCCTTCCTCTCTGCCTCCTCCAATCCAAATATGCCAATTCGGCCAATAAACGCTTCTCGTTCAATTTTCCCACTAATTTTTCTCCTTTTGCCCTTTAAATTGTCATTTTCCACCTGAATTCCTCTCATTCCCTCAATTCCAACCCCCAATATCATTTTCATCCATTCCCAATTTATTCTCCAATGGTTTTATGTGTGTTTTGTGTGCTTCGCGCCAATCCGCTTAAATATTCGGACGGTCGATGTTGGATTAATCCTCCGCCGATGCGCGAGTCCGACCGATGGGGCAGATCACTTTAAATGTGGTTGGCCCGGTAAACTCGACTGCCCCCTTCCAATTTCATTCCTTTCTCATTATTAAACATTTCATTCATTCATTCATTCATTCTCGCATCATCAATTTTTCAGCAAAATGGTCAATGGCATTGCCGATTCATCATATGTCCATCCTTTCTTGGCTCCGGCTTCATCCTCTTCATCAAATTCTGCCCCTATTTCCCATTCCTCCTCCTCCTCTTCCGCCTATCTTCAATCGGCCTCCTCTTCCTCATTCAACTATTTCCCCTCCCCGTATTCCATCAATGGCCATCATCCACAAAATCCTTCCTCTTTTTCGTCCGCCTCAACCCAATTTGGCCAATCCCTTCCCCAAACTTCCAATTCCACTTTTAATTTTGCTGCCGCTTTGGCCGCGGCGGCTGTCAATTCCGTGAATGGAGGAAGCGGTCCAGGCGGAATGGCAACGAGGATTTCACCGTGGGTTTATCGAATAAAATTATCGGGAATTAAATTAAAAAATAGGAATGAAAGTGGCCGAAATGCTTGCCAAAATGGCATTTCATCCGCCTCATTTGAGTACAATCGAAAAGGCCGCCGTGAGCGAACATCCTACAATAAACAACAATTGGAAGTGCTGGAGGCATTTTTCGATACGAAGGTAAATTGAAAGGATTGAGGGAAAGCCAATCAAATCATCTTTTACCATAAGCAATATCCGGACGTGACTGAACGCGAAAAATTGGCCACAAAAATTCAATTGGCTGAAAGTCGAATTCAGGTAATTTTAGCTTCACAAATAATCCAACAAAATTTTTGAAGGTCTGGTTCAAAAATCGAAGGTAAGGTAAGAGGGTTTTGAAGAAATTTTCGAAATAATTTGAAGAGCAAAATATCGTCAAAATAAAAGAAATGAGGAATTGGCCCGAAAAATTGCCCAAGACCATTTGGCAGATCAAAATATTTCTGGAAATGGGTCAATTCAGCAGCAAACTTGCCAAATTAAAAGGGAAGGAAGAACGGTGGAATCACCGCCTCCGGCGGAGCCAACAACGACGAATAAAATTACAAAAAAAGTCAACAAGGCTGAAAATGGGCAAAATTCCGAAATAGAAGAAGCCAAAAATGGATTGACAATGGGTGAATAAATAAATAAATACAAAGTTGAATGGAATATTTGACTTCAGAATCCTTGTCAAAATTTGATCCTTCTGTGGAGGGCACCGTCGTTGCCAATTTCCCCCAATCCATTTATTCATCTGGTACAATGGCCGGAATGAGTGGAATATCTTTTGGAGGAATGATGGGAGGAGGAAATGGTTGCACAAATTTGGACAATGCCAACTTTGGTACCGTAAATTCCTTCAATTATGGCCAAAATAATGGAATGGGCAATATTAATGGAGGATTTGATTGGTTTGCCGCCACTCAATGGCCGAATTCATATTATCCGGTCAATCCCCCAATCGTTTTAAATCAATTCAATTTGGTCGATTTAGTACACCGCAAGTGCCGCCTTTTACGGCTATAATGCGGCTTATTATCATCAACAACAACAAAATGCGGCTGCCGCAATGATCGACTCAATTGCCACTGGCGGCGGTTCAAATAGGGAACAAAAAGAAGGCACTGATGGACAAGACATTCCCCAATATAATTGAATAATAGGCACCAGCACAAAATCATGGAAATATATAATATGTCGAAAAAATACTGTAATGGCGAAAAATTTTCGCATTGAAAAATATTCTACAACTTGGCCATAACTATGCTAAGCTTAATCTTAGGTTTAGGGCTGAGCATGGGTTAGTTTATGGCCAGTTTCTGTGTTTCATAATCGCCTATTTATATTTCTAAATAATTCCGCCTGTTTTGTGTTTTCGCTTAGAATAATTCCGCCTATTTGTGTTTTCGCTTAGAATAATTCCGCCTGTTTGTGTTTTCGCTTAGAATAATTCCGCCTGTTTTGTGTTTTCGCTTAGAATAATTCCGCCTGTTTTTGTGTTTTCGCTTAGAATAATTCCGCCTGTTTGTGTTTTCGCTTAGAATAATTCCGCCTGTTTGTGTTTTCGCTTAGAATAATTCCGCCTGTTTGTGTTTTCGCTTAGAATAATTCCGCCTATTTGTGTTTTCGCTTAGAATAATTCCGCCTGTTTTTGTGTTTTCGCCTAGAATAATTCCGCCTGTTTTGTGTTTTGGCTTAGAATAATTCCGCCTGCTTTGTGTTTTCGCTTAGAATAATTCCGCCTGTTTTGTGTTTTGGCTTAGAATAATTCCGCCTGTTTTGTGTTTTGGCTTAGAATAATTCCGCCTGTTTTGTGTTTTGACTTAGAATAATTCCGCCTGTTTTTGTGTTTTCGCTTAGAATAATTCCGCCTGTTTTGTGTTTTGGCTTAGAATAATTCCGCCTCTTTGTGTTTTCGCTTAGAATATTTCCGCCTGCTTTGTGTTTTCGCTTAGAATAATTCCGCCTGTTTTGTGTTTTGGCTTAGAATAATTCCGCCTGTTTTTGTGTTTTCGCTTAGAATAATTCCGCCTGTTTTGTGTTTTGGCTTAGAATAATTCCGCCTGTTTGTGATTCATCTAATTTTATTCTGTCTGAGAATAGGTAACTTAAAAAAGCCTGATTTGGCCAATTTTATGGTCAAAAGAAATGATTATTTTTCGACTTTTCAGCATTTCCGACAAAATAAAAAGTATCCCAAAAACATTCACTCATTCATCAACAAACAATTTTATTTAGTCATGAATAATAATTAATAAAAAATAAATTTAAGTTTTTATCGGTACTTATTCCGTTGGTATCCCCTTTTTGGGAAAGTGCTTGGTCCCCCCTTTGGTTTTAGGGTTTGAGTTAGGGTTTAGGTTTAGGATACACGTAGATGATTCTCATCCCATCCTAACCCTAACCCAGCCCTGATTGACCCTAACCCAAAATATGATAAACCAAAGGGGGGACCAAGCACTTTCCCAAAAAGGGTATACCAACGGAATAAGTACCTTTTTATCCAATTAAATGATGTAAAACAATAGAGAGGAATTACACATGAGACACGACCTTTATAAGAAATTATTTTGAATCGTTAGAAAGAACAGAGGAAATGGATGTCATTTGTGGTATCAAATATATTTAGAAGGTGGAGGAGGAATGAAGGATTTATTCCGTTTCTGCATCATCGAATATATTTAAATGATTTAATTGGATGGTATTCTTCTCTTGTTGATGTTAGTATTCAATGGCGAATAGGACGGAACAGGGCGATTACAGCCTGGAAATTAACAATTGCTTGGGGGCTTTTTGTGTGAAAAACCGACCATGAAGAATGAAATGCCGCAGGCCATAATCAAATATTGACGTTCATCTTGATAGCATTTCTTGTCCAATTCCAATTCGTTGACTCTTTTCGCAAGGCATCGGACATTTCGACGCACACATTTCAATTCATTCAGCGGATTTGCCTCAACTGAGATCGAAGAAGTTTGATTGAAATAATTCTGAAAAGGGAAAATTAAATTTAAAAATAAATAAATTTAATACGTGATTTTTTGGAGTCTGATTTTGAGCATCATTTTGGCAATGATTGAAATCATTATGCGGCAATTCATTTGCTGTGAGCAAATCCGGAATGCCGTTGATATTTATTCCTTCCTAAATTTAAATAAAATTATTTTAAATTATTCAATAAAAAAACATTTTCCGATGATGGCAACAAATTTTCCCGGTCTCGAAGTACTTCAGTCGGCTGAGCCTTGCTCGCAATCATTGTTTCTCCTTCCGCCAAGGTTATTCTTTCCGGCACAAACATTGTGGGACGAGTTTCGTTATTGGCTGGCTAAATTTAATAATTAAAATTATATAAATTCAAAAGGCTAAGATTTCAAATTTTGTTGGCTCACCTTCCTGGGCATTCCATTCACGTAAATATGCTCCGGCATTTCCATTGGCTCGTACATGTCCGTCGGCACCACCGGTGAAGATCCTTGCCCAAATAATGATTGTTCGCTTAAAAATAAAATTTAACAAAAAAAAATAATAAAATGTCAAACTTTGTTCCATTAACGCTGGACATTTTCACCAATATTCCAATGATATAGTCTATTTTATTTGAATAACTAAATTCAATTAATTGTTAATATGAATAAAATAATGTAAAATAAAAATTGTATAAAATACAATATAAATATCCAAATAATTAAACATTCAAATTTACAAAATTTTTATCATTTTTTATAATACAAAATTAATAAAAAAAATCCTAATTTTATCCAATAATTTTTATGCATGTGGATTTGCCAATTGAAGAGGGTCTTTGTGAGGTTGAACTGCGTAATCCCTGGCAGCCTTCACACATTGAACCATTGTGGGCGATGCTCTAGCAATTGAATTGGTCAGCCAATAATCGGGCAAAGATTTTTGCCTTGGTTCAAGATTTTTGTTTGATTTGCTTGAAGAAATTGAACTAATTTGAGCCTAAATAATATTTAAATTAATGAATTTGTATTGAATTAACCATTGCTAGAGAAAATGCCTCCTTCAAGTAATTTGCATCCTCCACTTCTCCATATCGAGTCAAATGAGGGGCAACCTATCACAATGTCAATCAATAATTCTCAGGAATTAATTGCTAACCTCAAATAGTCGATTTCGAATTTCCAAAATTGTATCGTATGGCAATTTTCGACCGGCCACCTCACTCAATGCCCTCAATATTTTCCAATCTTCTCGAGCATCCCCCGGCGGTAATACAGCTGGATACCTGTGAATATTTTATAGAAATAAAATAAAATTATTTAAATATTAAAACCCTCTTTGCGCTCTTCCTTCCGTATTCACCCAAATTGCTTCCTTCTCCGTATAGGTTGCACCGGGTAAAATCAAATCAGCTATTTCTGCTCCAGCATCGCCATGATGACCTAAAAAATATTATTTTATAAATATTTGCATTAATAAAAAACCTTGATAAATAATGAAAACATTTTCATGAAAATCATTCCTCGAAATTGGTCGATCATCCGCTCCCAGCAAATAAAGCAATTTTGTTGATTTTTTAATATCCGATTTGAATTGATTGAATGGACGAAAGCCAATATCGAAGGCGGCAACTTGACTAGCATTTTGATGTAAAATATTCAACACTTTTGGTGGTTCACCATCTTTCCGAAAAATTAATTTATATTTTTTAAATTTTGTGCAATTTACCAAAATTTGTTCCATTTGATCTAATTTTATCAGCCAATTGTTGTAATTTAAATTGCACAAATTCTGAGCCTTCTCCTTGAAATGCTTGAATTCCAACAATAATCAATGGACATTTTGCGGATAATAATTTCTTTTTTTGAATAATAAATTATAATAGAAATATTTAAAAATACCTTTGAAAATGCAGATTCACCCTTCAATAATGCTTCCAATGCCGAAAAATCAGCACCCAAATATTCATAATCATATGTTAAATCCACTTTACTGCCAATAACGCCAATTTCAATGTCAGAATGGAGAAAACTTTAATTAATTATAAATAATAAAAAAGAAAAAACCTTTTACCTTTTACGGATTCGAGCATTAAAAACGGGTGCTTCATATCGCGGATTAGTGCCAACGAGGAGGAGGGCATCACATTGTTCAATTGCAATAATTTTATCATTGAGCAAATAATTCGAGCGTAAATCAATTCCTCCACTTGAAATGGGCAATTCACCTTCGCTGAATACATTTTCACTGCTTGATCGGTTGAGCAAATCTTTTAAAGCCAGAAGTGCTTCCGAATCGACCAATGCGCCGGCCAATCCAGAAATTGCATTTGCTGAGGTTTGCCGAAATTTGGTGGCTGCCACAAAAAGTGCTTCTTCCCAATTGCAAGGCCTTTTGAGGGAATTTAATGTTTTAAAAAGGCAAAATAATTATAAACCTCAATATTCCTCCACTTTCGTCCCTCAACATTGGCTGAAGCAATCTTTGCCGTTTCAGTCCATCACAAATGAATCGTCCTTTGTCCGCCAACCATTCCTCATTTATGTCATCGTTCATGCGGGGAATAATCCTCAAAATTTCACCGGTCCGATGCGAAAGAACAACATTTGAGCCAATTGCGTCCATAATGTCAATATTTTCCGTCTTTCGTGTTTCCCATGGTCGGGCGATAAAACTAAATTTTAAAAAAATATAATCAAAATTATTCCTTTTCCACCTGTATTGTTTGCTGGTCAATGCTCCAACCGGACATAAATCAATGACATTCCCTGACAATTCGGAAGCGAATAATTTCTCCACATAAGTGCCAATTTGCATATCCGATCCTCGACCAGTCGAGCCAAGATCGGGGACACCGGCAACTTCATTGGCAAATCGGATACACCGAGTACAGTGAATGCACCGGGTCATTATTGTTTTGACCAATGGCCCAATGTCCTTGTCTTCCACCGCTCTAAATTTTAAAAATGTTTTAGATTTTAATAAATTTTATATTGATACCTTTTTCCATCGTATTCATTTTGAAGACGGCTTCTATCCGAGCCAAATGCCATTGATTGATCTTGGAGATCACATTCTCCTTTAATTTGTTTTTGTTTAATAAAAATATTTAATTTTCAACCTCCTTGATCACAAATCGGACAATCAAGTGGATGATTAACCAATAAGAATTCCATAACTGCCTCCCTTGCTTTCTTCGTTATTGGCGAATTAGTTTTTACACGCATTCCATTCATGACCGGCATTGCACACGAAGCAACTGGTTTTATGGATTTTTCAACTTCAACGAGACACCTGAATTTGATTTTTATAATTTTTATCCAATAATTTATACATTCTGCAATTTCCAGCGATTGAAAGTCGATCATGATAACAAAAACGGGGAATATCGACACCAACTAACGCACAAGCCTAAAATTTTAGTTTTTTTGTTTTTAAATTACAAAAATAAAACCTGTAGGATGGTCATGCCCGGCGAAACCAACACTTTTTTATCATCAATAAATACTTCCAACTAAAAAGATTTATTAATAGAAAAATGTAAGTAATTTACTTTATTCGGTTTTGGTGCAGTAGCGGGAACAGATGCTGCATTATTACGAGAAAATATTCTTGTTGGTTTACTATTGCCATTATTTAGAAGTAATTTCTTCAACATTATTTCTAGCTAAAATCTAATAATTAATTTTATTATATTTATTAATTCATATTTAATAGGGATTCTAATTTCTAACTATTAGATAATAGAGTAATAAAATATCAGTAAGGACTTGATGGTGATGTGATTTAGAATTAAAATACCTAGAGTTTTTAATTTCATTTTTTTTAATAAAAAAAAACCTTATTTTTCAGATTTTAAAAATGGTTATGCTAACAGTTATTAAAAAATCTCGCCGAAAGGAGCAAGAAATGAGAATTTTAATACTTGGACTCGACAATTCTGGAAAAACAACTTTTCTTAAAAAAATGAATGGAGAAAATATAAATGAAATTGAGCCAACATTCGGTTAATTCAATTTTTCCATTAATAAATAATAAAATGAAGATTAAGGTTTCAACATAAAAACTTTGGAATATAAAAGATGGAAACTGAATTGTTGGGATGTTGGTGGGCAAAAAAGTTTGAGGACATATTGGCGAAATTACTTTGAAAGAACGGATGCGGTTATATGGGTTGTGGATTCAACAGATGTAACTCGTCTAGACAATGATTGCCGTAAAGAACTTCACTCACTGATCAATGAGGTTGACTCTTTTATTCAAAATTAAAATATCCTTTTTTTCTAAAGGAATGCATGTATGGCGTCTCATTACTGGTTTTAGCCAACAAAAGAGATTTGGATAACTCATTAAATGCAGAAGAAATACAAAAGGTTTTTATTTTTTAATAAATGAAAAATATTATTGATTTTAAGGTTTTGCAATTGGATGCTATTAAAAAACATCACTGGAAAATTTTTGAAACCAGTGCTTATATGGGAACAAATTTATTGGAAGCTATGGAATGGCTTTGCACCGATGTGTCATCGAGAATATTAGTTCCAGAATGATAAGATTTATTCCGTCCGAATTGTATTTATTAAAAATATATACAAATTAAAAAAATTATGAATAAAAATTGATCATTCAAATTGTTCTGACTTGGAATTTTCCTGCTTTTGTGATATATTTAACACCTTTAAATGGCTTATATGCTTCTCCATGCATATCCAGTCTGTTCACTTTCAATCCGGAGACAGCCAATTGACTTATTTTGAAGTGAGCAATGATTGGTGGACATTCCAATTGTTGTTTAAATCCAGGGGTAATGGAGACCTAAATTAACAAATTTTGTCAATTTTGATGTAATTATCCCTTCCTTACTGTTCCTTTCAATGTAGGCGGCCTCCCAAGCTCTATTTTTCCTATAACCCATTGAAGCAGTTTTGAAGTCGGATCATAAGAATATTTCCCATAACTGGCTATCAAATTGCAATTTTGAACAACTTTTGGCATTTGACATTCAATGACCACTTCTTCCAGCATTTTGCCCATTGATTGCTTGGGACCAACTAAATTTTGTTTTTGAATGAGAATAGTCTTATTTTTACCTGTAAGCTCAAACCGGCCAGCATTCTTTAGGATTATATTATGCCTAATATAGAGTGGAATTGCAACGACACTTAAAATTCAATTAATTTGAAATTGCATTAATGTTTGTATAAAAAACCTTTGAGAGCTGATGTGATAGGAAAGCAACCGAAAATTTCCATCGGGAGGAACAAAAGAGAGCACCCGTTCACTTTCCCAACGTTTAAAACGAACACAGGGATGGAATGAAACATCATCAAGAATTCTTGGGTTTGCCAAAGTCATTGTGAGATCTGGCATCCCACTAAGACGGCAACAGCAATTTATCTGATGATAATAATATAATATCCATCTTTCATCATTTACTTACATGTCCATGAATTTCTGCCGAAACAGTTGCTCCTTGTTTGTCAATTATTGCATCAATTTCCTCAATAACATCGAAATAGGCTTCATTATTGGAATATTTAACACCAGCTCTACGCCATGGAACATTCTAAATTTTGCTTGAATAAAGTATTTACTATTAAAAATTTACTGATAATTGTCCTGTTGGAAGCACTTCTGAAATATTTGTTTTTCCAGTTACTTGATTCTTAAGCGACCGCAAGAAATTTGGTGGTTTAATGAGATCTTGTAGAACATTCATTTCCGTACATAACGGATAACCATTGTCGAGTATTTCATCGAGCAACTTCATAAAAAATTTCGATTTTATAAATCATATAAATATTAAATTACCTCAAAAACGATAACAATGTTTTCTTTAATAGTTGAATCGGAACATTCATCAAAATATTCAACAAAAATTGCAATTATTCTATGCAATATTTCGATCATCATCAAAGGAGGCGCTAATAATAATCATTGTGTTACTTAATTTTATTTAATTTCACAAAATTGCTTACTTTCTGTTGTACTAACAGCTATGAAATAAAGATTGTTGTGGTAGACAATGTGCAAATAATGGTGCGGGGTAGCAATGACCGGTGGAATATCTTCCTTGTTTGAAGCTTGTTTTTGGGCATCAAAAAAATAATCACAGATCGAACGATGGATCACTGATTTGTAATGTTTCTCCAGAACGACATCACTGAATAAATTTGATGAGAAACAAAAACATGTCCATGATAACTTACTGGGCCGTATTGACGATAAAAATGCTATTGATCATCCTCTATAATTGTAAAACATAAAATCGAAGTCAACACATAAAAATAAAAAGCGACAAAACGCTATAATAAAAGTACAAGTCTTTATTTATAAAAAATTTATTTGATAAATGATAATACAAAAAAAAATGAATATGAAGTGGGTGGGATAAACAATAATATTTTTGGGGACAATATTCATCGATTGGATTCACTTCTTGCTTCTTTCAATTTTTGGGGACAATATTCATCGATTGGATTCACTTCTTGCTTCTTTCAATTTTTGGGGACAATATTCATCGATTGGATTCACTTCTTGCTTCTTTCAATTTTTGGGGACAATATTCATCGATTGGATTCACTTCTTGCTTCTTTCAATATTTGGGGACAATATTCATCGATTGGATTCACTTCTTGCTTCTTTCAATATTTGGTGCTTTCTTGCATGGAGGACGTCAGCGCTCACTGGTGGAAAATCGTTGTTGAGCATGCCTGAAAAAATGGGATTTATTTTCTTGTAATTATTAGAAAATGCCTTACCTTCGGGAATTAACAATGGCACCATCTCTCCTTCGCCCTCCAACGGTTTGTAATGTGCGTACATCTCTGCGATTGTTGCTCCTGCTGGCATTGTTGCGGCACTGGGTGTTGCTGCTCCTGCTGGCATTGTTGCGGCACTGGGTGTTGCTGCTCCTGCTGGCATTGTTGCGGCACTGGGTGTTGCTGCTCCTGCTGGCATTGTTGCGGCACTGGGTGTTGCTGCTCCTGCTGTCATTGTTGCGGCACTGGGTGTTGTTGCTCCTGCTGGCATTGTTGCGGCACTGGGTGTTGTTGCTCCTGCTGGCATTGTTGCGGCACTGGGTGTTGCTGCTCCTGCTGGCATTGTTGCGGCACTGGGTGTTGTTGCTCCTGCTGGCGTTTTCCTAAAAAACAAATATTAGGTAGAATCATTTTAATGGGTAAAACTCACTTCTTCTTCTTGCCTTGTTGTGGTTTCTTCTTTTTGCCCATACAGCTGCCACATTGGACCAGGATTGTGCATGCAACAGCGAAGACCGGAAGCAGTTGGATGGTGAAGAGCAGCATTGCGGCAGGAAGTGTTGACGGGCCCATCATTGTAGTGGAGTTGAGCTTCTTGAATTGGCAGTTGGCGTTGTTGGTTCGATTGATTGGTTTGATTTGTGCTCGTCGTTCGGTGATGATTTAGTCGGCATTTTGACTTACTTTTATACTAAATTTGCCCAAAATTAGAGATGTGAAAAATACAAAAATAGTAAAATCAATAAAATACACTGTAGATATAATCAATACTGTCGGAACAAAAAGTATAAAAGCGAACTGTTTTGACCAGTCTGGCATCACCAACGAACGCCAAACAACGACCATCAACAAAGAAGCTCATCAACATCGCAACAACTTCAAGAACGACAACAGCAAATGGCCACTCCCGTCTTGATCGAACCAGCTGCACTGCAAGTCCCGGCCGCCGGAGGCACAAGCGCCCATCAATTGACGAACAGCAATGCAGAGGTGTGGTTTAATTTTATTTTTTTGATTTCCAATTCTAAACCTTTCCCCGTTCAAATTCAGGTCCGCTATGCCTTCAAAATCAAATCAACCAACAATGATCACTACCGTGTCAACCCCGTCTACGGCATTGTCGAGCCTGGAGCCGCTGCTCAAGTGGAGGTGACGCGCTTGGTGGGTTTTAATTCATTTTGATATGTTTCATTGGACTAATATCCCCATTTTTTGCAGGAAGGACCACCGAAGAACGACGACCGCCTCGAAATCCTGTTCCTGCCCATCGACGCTGAGTGCACGGACCCGAAGGCCCAATTCGCTGCTGGACAATCGCCCGAATTCAAGCTGGATGTGCCAATGGTCGCCGAATGAAACCGCTCTGCCAAGGACGAACACCATAGGATCAGATGGGACGGACTACAACTTCTCTCCAACCAACCTGGCTCCAGATGACATGAATTACCACCAATCCAATCCCATCTAATCATTGTAATTCTTTGCCACCTTCCCCCATTTTCCCTATAATATTGTTCTCCCTCTCATCCACCATTCCACATATATTCTATTGTTGTATATGTATTATAAATGAAAACCATGAATAAAGATATAAAATTTGTTTCATTGTCTTCGCTCTTCGGTTTAATGTGTTACTTCGTTTTTTGTTGAATTTACTTGGGGGAAAATTTGGTTTGTTAGTTTCTTTGATGAGTTTTATAATTAGATCAAAAAATTGAGGAAAATTTGATGGAGAAAAGGAAACGAAAGGGGTATTTGTAGACGGGAGCCGTTGATTGGAGTTTGTCCATTTGTTGGGGACAAAGTGTGAAATATTGGGCCAAACAGCAGCCGATTAAAAGGCATGACGGTAAATTGGGTTTTAGTGTGAAAATTAAATAAAAAAGACAGCAAAATGATAAGAATGGATGAAAGGAAATATTTGGGAGTAATTGTGATCGGACAAAAGTTGATGAAATGCCCAAAATTATTTATCATATTTCGTAGTTGAAAATACACGTTCTTGTCTCATGAACCTTTTAACTAATTGGAGATTTGGCAAGCCCATTCCCAGTAGAACCCAGTTATAATTATAAAAAATGGATAAAATTGATAATTAATGCCAATGCGTCCTTTTATTAAAATAAAATGAAATTTAAATGATTTCAATTTATGAATTACATTTAGGAATTAAGTCAAATTTCTAAAAAATTGAGAGAAATGAGGGAAGGATTTTAGAATAATCATAATTGATTATTGGTTTGAAAACAAAATTAAATTTGTTTAATATAATTTTGGTCAAAGTCAATATTATTTAATATTCTCTTCAATTTATTCTTCCTTTCTCTTTCCATTCAATTCAATGTGTCTTCTGATAGGCCATAGTGGTTCGCATTTCTTCGCCTTCTTTGCCCTCAGCCTTTTGGCTTCGATTGAAGATTGGAATTCGGCCAAATGAGTTCTTGGCGAAGGTTCCGGCCCGTTTATTGGTGAATGGGAGCAGATTGAAGACGAAGATGAAGAAAAAGACGGTTGGAATGACGAACAGGGCCGGAATGAGCAGAATGGCGAGCATGAAGAAAATGGCCGGAACGATGAAGAAAAGTGAGCCAAAAATGATTGGCGAGAAGAGCACCAAAGCAATGGTCATTGGCAGTGATGAATTGGTCAACATTCGGACAAGACCTAAAATAATTGGGACTAAAATCAAAATTAAAATCCAATTTGAACCAACCATTCCCCTTTTGTCCAGCCTTGTCGTAAATGCCCGCACTGAAATCCTTTGCAAAGAAGAAAGTTCGCCAGACCAGGAAAGAAATGCCAAAATCAATTGTATGAAGTCCTTGAATCCAACGGTCCACTGTTTGTTCAGTCGATTCATTCGAGCCTTTGATGCGGTTGAAGGTGGAAACCGACTTAAATTTGAAAGGATTATTGGCGGCCATTCTTTCCCCAATTCATTCACCTTTTGGACGGGGAAAGTGCCGCTCAATGAATGTAAAGTTCCATCATAGTATTTTGCATGCTTTTGTGCCGCATTATTGGCCAATTCTGTGGCTTCCTTTTGGCGATCCTTTTCCAATGTCGAATTCTTATTGCCCATTTGCTGATTAATTTGGCCATGCCCTCCTTTAATTTAATTCATTTAAATATTCAAAATAATAAAATACCTCCGCTTGTTCCTCGCTGCCCTCCTCCTCCATCATTCATCGCAGCATTTCGTCCACCAATTTGTTGTTCAGTTTCAGATTGAATTGTCGGATAGATTCCAGAATTGGTCTCATTTTGTTGCGGAATTTGCTGCTTTGCCGTTTCCATTTGTTTTTGTTCGATTTTCGGTTGGTCCACGGTTGAATTTTCCGGCAAGCTCCGTTTTGGCAGTCGACTATTCTTCACAGTAAAATCGCCTGTCTTTCGTCCTCCTTTCTGTTGATGGCCAACTTTTTGTTGAAGATTGTCGCGGTTTTGCACAGAATTGTCAACTAAAAATAAAAAGAATTAGCAAAAATGATTAATGAAATTGAATGAATGAATGAATGAAACACCGTTTTCCTTGGCCTCGTCCATATTATCGTCCGTTGGTTGGGTTGGGGTTATTTTCGCGATCTTCTTGGTCGGTCAGTAAAAGGAAATTGTTTGATTAAAGGTTGTTTATCAATAAGCTAAAATGTGGGAATGCAAAATAAATGATAAGAAACTTGAGCTCGATGAAGCTATGGCCTATGGCCGGCATATTTGATGGTTATTTGGCCTTTTCCTACCTTTGAAAATTTATAACCAATGATCTAATTTTCATCAATTGAAATATTTCAGAATATTTTAACAATTAAAAAAACAATAAAACCAGATGAATCATGAATTTTTAATCAAATTTTTGATCAATCAATTCGATTCGAATTAAATTAAAAATTAAAATTAAATTAAAATTATTTGAATATTTTAAACATAATGCCAATTAATTAATTTTAAAAATTTTATTCGAATACCTCTTTTGCATCTCATTTCGCTACCATAACCAAAACAATTCCCCTTTTTGCTTCTTTTTCTATTATTTAATTTCTAACAATTGAATAATTCCAATTCCAACTTTTTACTTCTCAATTTATTCAAAAAATAATAAAAAATTTGCATATTTCTTATGAATTATCCATTAAAAAACTAAATCAGTCCCCCAATTCATTTATTTTATTTCAATTTTTCCACCCATTTTCGCCCACTCTCGACTCGACCTTGCAACATCGGCCCATTTTTATTTTGGTTCTTCCTTTTTTTTATCAGCGAACTCTTCCATCCTCTCCTCTTATGTTCCATTTCTTTGGGCTTTCTTCGGGGGAACGGCGGGGAAGTGGTTGTGTTGGTTGACTGGTACCTCCCGGCACCCCTTCCGGGGCCCTTCCCCCTTTCTCCTCTCCGTTCGCCTTTTCCTCCCTTTCCTAGACCGCCCGCAGCGGCAGGGTGGTTTCAGTAAAAAAAACCAAATAGCAGCTGACTTCTTCTTCTGCCCCTTTTTTCGGCAGTTTGGAAATCCCATAAAAAATAGAATCCAATTTATTTTACCCATTTAACGAAATGAATGTGAGGAGGGGGGGGGGGGGGGGATAGATTCAAATGGAATCCGGTGGGAGAGGTTGGCGGCAAAGTCATAAATGTGAGCTGTGAGGTCCTATTTTCTCATTTTCCCGAAAACATAAAAATACGAAAAACTCTCGCCTGTCAGCTAAACGGGAACAGATGGACAAAGGAATTTGCTGACCAAATATATTCTCTTTAAAATGGTCAAAAGATTGGAATATTTTATGATCAAACATTTACCGCTTTCTTTGACATCGAGAACGGAATTTGGAAGGAGGGAAAATGTTAACGGAATTGGGTCCATTTTTGATTGTTCCATTGCTTTTGATGATTATTCTTTCACCCCAAATAATCCATTCCATTCTATTCCTCACTCCTTTTTACGATTGTTTTTTGATTACCCACTTTTTTCTGCAAAACAAAAACAGAAAATGAACCCTCCGGCAAGGCTCATGCGATCTTCGGACTAATTCACGGGCAAAAAACATGCTCAATGGAATGAAATTGAATGACCAATGATTGTTCGAAAAACCCTAAAAAATGGACCCTTTGAAGAGGGAATGAATTGTTTTGGACATCAATGAGCATAGATTTATTAATAAATAATTGCCATTTACAAATGGGGCGGCAAATTCAAATGAAATTGCCCACCGATGAATGTACATTCGCAACATCCATTTTCATTTCCAAATCCCCTCTAAATCCAAATATCCATCCAATGCCCCCTTTCGGCTCATTCCATCTTTCGGCGCCTGTCCACTTGCAAATAACACACAAAAAAGTCCATTCATCCACCCATCATCGGCCCCTCGACTCGACAACATTAATCGCCTTTCTTTGTCGCCCCTTTAGGGTTGAATGGGGGGGGGGGGGGGGGGGGGACAACAAGTCCAACAACCAAAAGCACACTTGAGAGCGCGACCTGCCCCTTCGGGGAAAGAATCAACAGCTGCAGCGCAGCCAACCCCTTCGGGGACGGAGGCAATGTGCATTTGAAGGAATCAACCACCAAAAAGAAGTCATCGTCGTCTATTCGGTCCTCCTCCTTTGCTCCCTCACATCGTCATCGTCGATGTTGCCAGCAGCGCACATTTTGCTGGCAGCGACCCAACAGTGGAGGAACATAAAGAAGGACAAAACAAGGATTGGGAGGATTATTTGGGCCTCCCCAATCATTTCGATGATTCATCCGGACCAAAAGAATGCGCAAATGGGAAAGGGAAGGGGTCAAAAGTGGACGGGAGGAAGGAAGGAAGAAGATGGCCGGCACGATCTGACACGGAAAACCGACCAAGATGACAATGAAGGGAGGAAGGGGTGCGCAAATGATGGACACACGTGAATGGAGCGGATTTGCCCCAGATGAATGGGCGGCTGCTGGTTGGAAATGGACAAGGGGGAATAAATGGGCAAAGAGCCAAAAAAGGGGATGAAATGCTCCATCAGATGATGCGGCGATGACGGTCATCGAATCGGTGGCAAATCAACAACAACAATATAACCCGAAATTGTCCCCATCCCACCCCCCAAATCCCCTTACAATTCAAATCCCCTTTTCCAATCATCCAATCAAAAAATTGAAACTTTTCCAGCAGAGCAAGTTTATTTGGAGCAAACCAAAAATAATTTACGTACAAATTTATAAATTGGATTTGTGGATATATATTGTATTATATATAAAAAAAATGTGAATAAAATGAATAAAAAGAAATGGATTTGATTTGGTTGATTCATTTTGGAATATATAAATATATATTGTGATGATAAATGGGAGGGGAATCGAGAGCTGTGAAAGAAAGAAATATCAAAGGGCACTGAGCATTCATTGATGGTTTGTTTAGGTGGTCGATTAATTTTTTATTTAATTGTTTTTGGGGAAAGGGGTGCTCGAACCTGATGAGGAGGAGGGGAAAAGCCGATTTTCTTTTTTGTTCAGATTATTCATCAAAATATTCATTTTATTCTGAATTTTGGCAATGACTTTTCCCCTCCAACCTGCTGGAAAACGGGAGGAGAATATGTACAAAATTTTGAGAGGGTTTTATTTTATTATGTACAGATATGATGATTTATATGGAGGCGAATACATTTTCGGTGATTTATTGGGAATTTTTGTTGATTTGTTGGTTATTGCAGCCGGGGGATGATATAAATTTATTTATTCTATGCGATTTTGGGTAATAAATGGACTTTGTTGATTGGTTATTTATTATGATATTATGTACACATTCACACTTGCGGATTGCTGGAGCAAATTCTCGAAAACTGGATTTTGGATTCGGGAACAGCAAAAAATGTACAGAAATGGATGAGAAGAACAGTCCCGAAAGGGAAATATGATGATTTTGATGAGGGAATTGGGTGGATAACGGGGCAGGACTGGAAGAGAAGAAAGCTCTTTCAATTTATCAGAGAGGAGCGAAAATGAATGGAAAAAGCGGCTTAAAAAGTTGAAAAAACAAATCCATTTGGAAACAAACAAAATGAATATTACCATGCCGGGATGAATTAAAATGGAAGACAATAAAAGGTGAAAGAATCGAGACGTGTTCCCCCGTCGCTGGGAACGCAAAAAAAAAAAACAACATTTTGCATTGTTTGAAATTTAGATGGATTAAATGTGAATGTGATGGAAAAAACATTTTATATTGGGGAGAGGCTGGCCCGTCGATTGCCGCGAGGATCGACGGAGGAAAACGTCTTCGAATTGAGGGGGATTTGGCGGATTAGGAAAGAGCCGAGAAAAGGCACGGGAACGGAGCATGAATAAAATGGGTGGGGAATATGAGGATATGGGGAAGTGCAAAGTTCATTTTATTTTGAGGAGGAAATGGGCAAAAAGGCCATCATCATTGTTTTCTTCAGTGCTTCTTCTTTTCATCATCAAAAACTGCCAAGCATGAAACTGCCTCCGGGCGGACTTCCTGCCAATCCGCCGCTTCCACCGCTGCAAAGTGCAAGGCCGGAGGAGCCACTACAGAATCCGCTGTCCAATGCCTTTTTCACTCCACCGCCTCCGGCATAAATCGTCTTTTCAGCTTGTTGTTGGGAGGAGGCTGGCCGTTTGCCATAATGTTTGTTGGCTGTTGCCGGGTAAATGACAGTTTGGCCGAATTTTTTGACCACACTTGTTCCACAACAGCACCCGGAACGAGCAGGTTGATTTGGAGGCACGGTGGCGGAAGTGGGTGCTTCTGAAAATAATTTGAATAATTAATAATAATTGGAGAGAGGGGGATTGTGCCCACCATTCTCAAGGCCCGATTTGTTCTTTTGATTGGCATTTGTGGATGATTTTGAGGAGAAATTGCCGAGAAGAGGCTGCTGGGGAGGCTGTTCCGGAAGTCGATAACAGTCCACGACAGTTTCTTGCTCATATGAGCCAGGATGGGCCAATCGAATTGTTGGGGCACCTTCATAAAGGACAGAGGAGGGAAGGCCTGAAAATTGAATTGAATTATGCCAATTATCAAAATATTCACTTTGATCTGAACCGCATCCACCGCTATAGCGCATTTTGCATCCGCAACAACAATATCCATTGTATTGGTAGAAGAATCGATTGCAACTGCCCGGATGTGGATGATGCTGATGGGAGCCGGAAGTGCCAGCCGTTTTGTAGAGTGGATCGAATGCCGAGGCGGAATTGGTCATTTTTGGTTGAATATTTGGGGTGGAAATGGTCGACGATGAAGATGGAGTGGTTGTTTCGGTACACGGTGAGGTTGAAGGGGAAGAAGTGGATGGGGCACTTGGATTGGCCTGTCCTGGGCCCTTTTGGCATCCAACACCGCCGCCACTCTTTGTTCCACTGGCACAAAATGTTGTTCCGGCCGAGGAATCCACTTCATCGCCTCCGGCACTTTCCTCTCCATTTTCGGCTGTCAAATGCCGTCTCCGCGTGAAGAAAGAGCCGGCCAACTTTGCCAGTGAGCCCATCGTGCCAAGTTGGGATTCCTTCTTTGTATCCGATTGTTGTTGTTTAGATTCGCCGGCCTCTTCGTCGAATTCATCGTCATTTTCTTCTTCCTTCTCTTCCGGTTGATTTTCATCATATGCCAGCACTCTTTCCTCTCTCCAACGTGGACTTTTCCCTTCTGGCGGTTGTTGGCTGGAACTGGAAGTTTGTTTTGGTTTTTGGGCCATCATTTTTCCCTTCTCTTCTTCCATTGTTTTTGTTTCCTCTTCTTTTTGTTGTGTTTTCTTCTTCAATTGTTGCTGTTTCACTGTTTGCGGCTGTTCCATTCCCTTTTTCGGCTTTAACATATTCAATGTTTGTTTGTTATTTGACAATGGCCTCGGGGGTGATGAAGAACCGAAAATTGCTGCATTCTCTTGGTCCACTTCTGGACGAATCGTTGATTTCACCAATTTAAGCTCATCAGCGGTGAGTGGACGAATTTCGGTTTGGCTCATCCTGAAAAATGAAAGAATATTAAAATTGTTGATATTCTTTTGTAAATTACCAAGGATGTTTGAGAATATCCTGCAATGTGTATCTTCTGTCCGGATCCACTTCAAGGCAACGCAAAATCAAATCCTGGCATTCGGCTGGAACTGAACGTCTCCAACGGATTGTGCCCCCACAAATTTCGTGATCCCGATGGAAGGGAATGTCACCGGCGATCATATCATAAACTGAAATTGGATGGGGGGATTTATATTAATCCAAATATTTGAGTAAATTATTACGTAGAATGCCGAGCGACCAAACAGTTGCCTTGAGGCCATCATAACGAGATTGCATAATCCATTCTGGGGGCGAATAGACTCGAGTGCCTGAAAGAACAATGAACAATTAATAATGAATGTTATTTGAGGGTAAATCAAGTTTGATGTGCCTTTAGGCCATTTTATAGTCCATTTTCCTTCCATCCATCCATTTTCCCATTCCCTGTGGCAAATTGGCCGCAAGCCAATAAAATACCCTCCCATTCCCCTCCTCTCAATCCATTCTTTTTCTATTCGCGCTTTTCCACTCCATATTCCTCCTCCTTTTCCTCATCATAATTCCCCCTTCGAGAGTGAAAAGTGTCAGCTGCTCGGCTTTTCCTTCATCCGCTTATTATTCCCACACAGACAAAGAAGGCTGAATGAAAAGTAAGCAAAGCAACATCAGCACTAAATCCTCTTTTACTCCAATCCACTTCAGTGCAAAACCCCTTCCCATTCGCAACACTCCTCCTCCAAAAATGCATGCAGCTTCCTCTTCGCATGATGATGACAAGCAGCCTGCACATTTGAGGAGGAAGAAACACTTTCGGGAAGCCTTTTTATGCATGTGAATGGGCCGAGGTTGCTGGAAGTTGAAGAAGTCGACAAAGGGGGGGGGGGGGTGTGGTTTTGAGGGAGAAGGGGAAAACACTTTTAGAAAGATGAACGAAAATATGACAAAGACTAGTTGCAAAATTTACAAATATAAAAGGGATAATCCCCATATAAATTAAATTCAATAATTCCAATTTTTTCAATTTTTTTTGCTCCAAAATGACGTCAATTTTATTGGCGGGGATTGTGGCTGATTGTTGGCAGTTCGATGCGTTCGCCCAATTCCCCTCTAAAAAACGTGAATTGGGGTTGGAGGCGAGGATGAATCAGCCGGTTTACGGAATAAAATGGAAAATGATAGAACATGCTGGTAGGGATCGATTTTGATTTTGTCAATGAGAACGGCATCTAGACGATTGATGTTTGATCAACTGTTTTTTTTGTACCCTTATTAGGACCAATTTCGACTGCTAAATTGCCTCATATTCTCCCCTTTTCCAATGCCATTTATGAATCATCTTCTCCTTTCCTCGCCTTTTTGTTTCATTTTTCCCGAAAGGAATGGCCCCATTCTCGCCCCATGATGGATTGCCAGAGGGTGGAAATGCCAAAGGCAAAATTCCCATTTTTGTGGGATTGGCCCCCAATCTTTCATTGGCAACAACATAATTTAGAGAGTCCTCCACCCAAACAAATGAATGAATGAATGGAAAGGGAAAATGGAAGGGATGGGATCGGATTTCATTGTGGGCCAAGTCCAAAATGATGAATGAATGCCCCATTTTGCTTTTTTTCCCTCTCACTCAGTTAGTTTAGTTGGCCGGCTCATTCCCGGAAAGCTCACTTTTGCCGCTATTATGCCCCAAACAATGGGAAGGAGGACTGGCGGATCAACTAAATGAGTGAGAATGCCGCCTAAAGAGATGAAATGGATTCCATTTCATTCATTCATCAGACAAATAAATAAAAGAATGGCAGATGAATGAATGGATGGATGATTTTGTGCACATTTCCCCCAACATTGCCTCTTCCATCTTTTACACACCGACCGCGCAGATTTGTGGCCTAAAGCAATGTTTGTGGATGAAGAAGGAAAGGAAGAAGAAAATGATGAAGGATGAAAGAAGAAGAAGAAGATGGGGACAAGAAGGACGGGAGGGAATAAGAAGAGGATGGCCAGCTGATGACCTCGTTGAAAGGAGGGGGAAAGGACATTTTGGGGAGAAGGACCTGTGGGGAAATTGACCCATTTTCCCTATGGATGAGGCCATTTGGCCGGATGCCAAACGAAAACGACGCCTCCAACGCAGTTTGAATAGCCTTCACATTTTTGAGGGCTTGGTCTGGCCTCGTGGATTGCCTTTGGCGAGTGAAGAGGAAGGGGGATTTGGTTGCTTTTTCCCTCCCCTCGGGGATGATGTTTATCCGTCCAATTCAAATCCAAAATAATACAATACCCTCAATGTGGGATCAACATGTCCAGAGAGGATTATGTTTGCCCCAATCATTTTCATGCAAATCCGCCTTTTTTCGGTCTAATAATAATGCGTCATTCAACCAATTTTACCGCATAAACAATCTCACAAAAGGGGAGGGGGGATCAAGGACCAAACCCCGGTGGGGGGTTTCGAGTCGGTCGATCAAAAATCGGCAAACGATCAAAGGCAAGAAGGGAGGAGACCAATCTTCTGCCCCATTATTTCTTCCACTTAAATGCACATATGCAATGCATTTGCCTCCCATTTTGCACCCCCAATATCCCCCTTAACCAATTCATCATGCTCTCGAGCCCAGAAAGATGATTTAGAGGCGATAGGGGATACCGCCACGGGGAATAAATGGATGAAAGAGGGGGATCGACCTTCGGACCGCTTTGGGGAGATGGATGGACGGATGGGGGGATTGTTGGAGGAATTTGGATGGAGCCGATCAAGACACGGAGGAAGGCACCGATGCTGATCTGATGCCGAGATATGGGAATGGAATGTGGGCAAAAAGGGGGGGGGCGAATGAGCTGCGCAGTAAAGTAGAAGAAAATGGGTTGGCGGAGGAATGGATTTTTGGATGAATTGAATGTAATGAATGGATGGGTTGAATTAATGAATATCGGGAACAGTTTTATAATTATCATTATTTTGCCTTACACCATCATTTCCATTTGGGTTGGTTGGCTTTGAAGGGGATATTTTAAAGTTGTTGAGGCGAAGATGGGAAAGGGAATAGCCAAGAATCCCATTATTAGTCAGCCAATCAGTCGATTGGAAAGGCAGCTTCTTTAGCGGTTTTTACAGCGGCAAATCCGTTAAATTTCACACAGAAAAAGGATTGAGAGGAAAATGGGAAATTGATGGACGTAAAGGGTGGAAATATAGGCTTAAAGAATAAATAGGGAAGATTGCATTTGTCATCCTGAAACCAAAGGCAGATAAATCGGTGGTCCGAGTCAAAGTCAAGAGCATCGGAGGGAAAAACCAAATTCGACTCAAACCAAATGGTTCATTTCCGCCCGCCACACTTGCAGACAAGGCCCAGCTGCCACTTTCAACCCTTATATTTCTAAAAATCACAACTAAAAACTATGCCTCAAAAAACTCTTGACTGTGCCCCAAGGCAGTAATCAATCAAGTCAAAATGATGGGAGGGAAAGGAGGGGAATGGAATGGATGGACCCAAATTGGAGTACTTTAACCCTTATTTAAATTGTTTTTGTTTTTATTTATGTTTTTGATTGACCCACCTTCAAAATCAGTGTATTCTCCGTTCTTCAAGAATGCGCCGGAACCAAAATCGATCAACTTCAATTGGCCAGTGCGCATATCGATGATCACCTGAATATTTGATGTTAAATATTTGAATTGATCTTTCGGCCAATTCACCCCCCCCCCCCTTCTCCCCAATCCCGTAGAATATTATCCCTAATTTTCCCTCACTCACGTTCTCGTCCTTGATGTCCCGATGGACCACGGATCGGCCAGCGCATGCGATTGCCGTATCCACAATTTGTTTGAAGAAGAATCGGCTGATAGACTCGTCCAATGCACCTCGATCGGAAATGTAGTCAAAAAGGTCGCAATAGGGCGATGGCCTTTCCATGACGATTAGGAAGCCATCTGGCCGTTCGAACCAATCGAGTAGTTGAATTACCCCAGGCAATTCGCGGCATTGTTCAAGCAAAGCAATCTCCAATGGCACTTCTTTCCCTCGAAGTTGTGCCCAATCCGTCACATTTCGCCTGGCCACATATTTGATGGCCACCGGCTCACGGTCTGCATTCCTGAATCCACTGTAGACGACTCCGAAACCGCCTCGGCCAATTTCAGGGCCCAATTTGTAGTTTCGCTTGAAAAACAGTGGGTCGTATGCTGAAGAAGAAGAACAGTCGAATTGGCTCATTTTATTTGAATAATTTTATTTTTACGGATTTTTTCATTTGTTTTTCTGCTGTTGGAATATGAATGGACTGGGGATGGACTGGCTGGAGGGAATGTGGGGATGATGGCCACCCAGTCCCCGCGGGGTTTTTGCCATCTTTTGCATAAACCAAACCAAACCCAAACATCATCAAATACACGTGCATTATTGGGAAAAAAAAACAAATTGACCATTCAATCTACCATTTTTACCCATCGATGAAAGGCCAATTCTAGGGATTGGACAATGGCCAATATTCGAATTTTGTTTTTCACAATTTACCCTCTGTGATTGGTCCCGCCCCGAGGTCTCGCCCATTTTTGGTTCGGCAATCTGTCCTTTTCTGGGAATTTTGGGAAATGATTTCTATTTCTTTCATTCTTTGGTGGCATGTGACTTTTCCCGACTTATTTACCATTTTTCGGCTGCCCATTTTTGGGAGTCCCCCCAATATTGGCGAGACCGTAAAGATGTAGGGGGTGGAGGAGAATGGTTTAGAAGAAGGAATATTGGCTCAGGTTTGGCGTTGTTTATGCCAGTCGAATTCCCCTCCCTCAATTCCATTGTTGGCTTTCTCGGTACATTTCCACCCAATCCAAAAAATGTTGCCTTTCATCCCCCAAAAAGGGCATTTAGCCAGTCTCATCCCATCCCCCAATGGATTTGGCCCAGACAGTGCCGCCATTTTCCCCCTTTCGGCTGCGCAAATATCCATTCCATATCCCCCTCCTAATCCAATCTCCCATAATTCGCGGTCCGTATTACTGCGATTCAAGGGGAGGGGAAAATGGACAAAAAAAAATGATGGGGCTATGATCACAAGACATTTTTTACGGGCTCCGCCGGGGGGATTGGATTGGATGTTGTTGGGGACTTTGTGGGATATCGATCCAAACAACCAACTCACGTTTGTGGGTTGTTTGAATGAATAAATGGGAAAAAGAGAAACTTGGACTGGTTGGGGCGCGTGACTACCTTTGGGGGATGTTTCAACCACCCCTCTCTTCTATTGCCCTTTTTGTGTCATCATTTTTGGCCAAACAAACACCTCCCCTCAAATCCATTTTCTATATATTCCAACAGCC
The DNA here is from genome assembly GCA_030063045.1 of Pratylenchus scribneri. Classification (NCBI taxonomy): domain Eukaryota; kingdom Metazoa; phylum Nematoda; class Chromadorea; order Rhabditida; family Pratylenchidae; genus Pratylenchus; species Pratylenchus scribneri. The sequence continues at coordinate 2,225,373 of JAQSEB010000020.1, read as the reverse complement.
ATAATTTACGTTCAAAAGTTTAACTCACGAGGCTTATTGTCCTTTTCGGCATCGCCGGCCACTCCGGCCACACTTGCTGTTGTGCCATTGGAATTCGTTCCAATGGTCATCTTTTTGAGCCGTTGCATTGAATTTCCACCTCCTTCTTGATACAATTCTGGGATTTGGCCGTTTTTGGCTGCAGTCGATGCTGCTTCTTTCGGCTGGCTTCGATGCTTTTGCCGATTAATTGAATGTTGATTTTTGATTACAGAGGAGGGGGGATGATTTTGCCGAGTCGTTGTTGAGGGGACTGTCTGGAGCAAGAGGCTACGAGAGGGCGTCTGTCGAGTCAGTCCGGCGGCTGGGCGCTGCTGGCAGACGGGCAGGGCAAACAATTTGTCGGTTGAGCTTGTTGGCGCTCTCGAGTGGCGCGAACAAGACTAAAAGCAACTGATGAGATGATTGGGCCAAATGCCGAATTTGAATTGATTTATTGGTGACGTCTGATTTGATTTTGAATAAATTCGATTTTTGGGAAAAAGCAGCTGATCAAAATGAGCGGCTTTTTGATTTGATGAGAGAAAATAATGCTCTTTTGCTGAAAAAGGAGGGAAAATGAAATGATGAGCTTTGGTTTGGTTATTGGTTTGGCTGGGAAAAATGCGCAATAAATCGTCAAATTATGATGGGGAAAAAGTGGTGTTGGGCTATATAACAAAGAGGAGGGGAAAACGGGAATAGTGGTTGGCTGCTTCATTGCATGGGAAGGATCGATCATTGGGTGGTTTTTTTTACTATATTTTTATGGATGTAATGAAAAATGAATAAATTGTGCACTTTCCATTCCAACACGGTAGTAAAGGGCATTTTGCCCAAAAAACGAACGTGAATGGAAAGAATGGCTGAAAATGGGGCATTTTTGGAGGCTGAATTTGGGGATTGGTAGGGAATTAATGGATGGAGAGGGGAATTCGTCGGTTGATTATGTAAAGAAGGATGATTGTGATTTGACAAAATTGGAGAGGCATATTGGAATATGGGGAGCTGTGAGTGACACGGGCCAAATATGGGGGGAATTGTTGGATGGAGCCGACTCGATGTCGCCGGTTCATTTTCATTGCATTTTGGCCGTTTTTATCAATTGGATGGTCCCAGCTTATCAGCCACGGATTGTGAGTAGGAAGGTCGTCGAGGAGGACGTGGGGAAATGGGAGGCAAAAAAAAAGGTAAAAATCATCACATTCAAGGCACAAAATAATAATCAAATTGGGAGGATTAGGAGGAGAATTGCCTGAGGGAATGAAGCTACTGAAGGAAGGAATGTTTAGGCCGTTGAGTTATTGTTTTGTTTGGATTTATTGGTTGGTTGGATAACAATTGTGCCTGAAGGGCAAAAACCCCCAAAGGAATGGTTGGATCAATCGTTGAAGGAATTGGATGGAAAGAATGAAGGAAGGAAGGTGGAATTCTGCCTGAGGCGAGAATGAGCCGACGAGAGAAGAAAAAGAAATGGGGGGGGGGGGGGCTGGCTGCTCACAATCAAGCAAAGTAGACGGACAATTGGAAGGGGATGGAGTGGCTGCTTGCTGACAGCTCGGAGTAGAAGTTGGGGGGCAAAGCAAGCAATTGGGTTGGTCTCCGGAATTCGGAGGAAAAAATGGGGGGTGGAAGGGGGTGAACGCGGGGTGGAAGGAGGCAATGGATGGATGGGAGCGAATTGTGGCGGAAAATGGGCGCAAGGGCGACTCCGGGCGCTGTGTTGCTCTGAGAATGAGCGGAGCGACCAACCGGCCAAAGCGAATCATTTCTGCCCCCGCGGCGGTGAATGAGCGGAGGAGGAGGCCTTGGAGGAGCGATTGGAGCGAGGGGCGGGCAATTGTGGAGGGGCGACGGATGACTAGGCGAATGGAGGAGGCAAGCAGCGCTGGAGGGGAAGGGGAGGTCTAAGGGCTGTGCGCTGTGGGCTGCTCGCCAACTGGCGACGGACATGAATGAAGAAAAAGGAGGATGGAAAATGGGAAGAGAAAATGCTCTTCGCGAAGAGAATGTGGCTTTTGGAAGAGGAAGAGAAGAGAATATGAATGAATGGCTTGGGGGGATGTGGGCAAAAGTGGGTGGGGCGGGCGCGGAGCCAACAACTGTTGGGGCGCTAGATGGGTGGGTGGGCTGAGATTTTGGCTGCTGAAATGAAAGGAATTGAAGGAGGGGAATGGGAGACTGCGCTGGAGGGGCTGAATGAATAGAAAAGAGGAGAAGAGGAAGGAATGTTGCGGATGGAAGGAGGAATGATGGGGCGGTTGGTGGATGGGCAAAAGGGAAGTCTTCTTGGAGAGGGAAAGGGCCCAGTCTCGAGGGGTCGAGAGCCTTTGGCCATGGGACAAGAAAGAGGAGGAATAAGAAGGTTTTGAGGGAAGAGGGACAGCCCCCGAAGAGTGGCAGGAAGACGGCCATTTCCTTGGCGACCGCCGAGAGTCCTCCTCCAAGGAGGTGAATTCTTGCGCCAAATCCGCCGAAGGGTCCTTCCCCCCATCCATTGCTCATCGTCGCCGTCGTTGTCCTCAAAATGCTGGCCGACAGCCAAATCACCCGGGAAGCCACACACGAGGGAAGGAAGGGAAAAGGGAATAAGCAGGGAGGGGGGTCGAGAATGGCAACAAAATAAGAGGAGGGGGGCCATATAGTCGGATGACTGAGTAGTTGGCAGTTTCATTGGAATTGGCATTCTCTTTTCATCGCGGTTGGCGCCAAATAAGGTCAACAGAGGCAAAAGAGAAGGAAGTAAATAATAAAAGGAAAAAGGACTTGAGATTTGGTGCCAAAAGTGCGCCAAATGAGAGGAAGGGGGAATATAACCGGATAGCTAATTGGCAACAAAAATTGGTTAAAAAGTGGAATGGGGGTTTGGTTATTTGGCAACTATTTGGAATGGCAAAATTGTCGTCGATTTTAGTTGCCACTTTTTTTACTAAAAATGGCACGTGAGTGCGCGAAAATTTGTCCAAACTGAATGATGGCACGTGAAATGGAACGCATGAGCGAGAACAAACAAAAGTGGGACAGAGAATGGCAAAATGAATGGGATCGAATTACGAAGAACTGCTGACAGCCGCCGATGGCATCAAAGGGACGGCAAACAGCAGGGAAGGGGACATTTTGGCTGACAGCCATTTTCGTGAGGAGCCTATAGGCGAGATTGGAGTGAGGGTGGTTGGTGTAGTGCGGGAATGGGAGGATTTGGAGGGATTTTGTGGGGTTGAGAGGGCTGTTTGGGTGGAGGGGAAATTGTGCGGAAATAACCGAATTTTAATTGGACCCAAATGAACTGCCTGGGATTGCGTAACTCTGAGTGAACAAAACAAAATGATGGGAAAAGATGTTTGGCCAATTGAGGAGGGCGATGAGCTCATCGGCGACAAAAAGAGTGAAGAAATGTGGAATTGAGGGAATGAATGAATCACCGAGGGAATGAGGGAATATTGACATTTGGAAATGATCCAAAAGGAGATTTTCCGGAGGCAGAATGGGTGGCAGAATACTCCCATTCCAATCATGGTGGTCGGCTGAAATGTGCGCGAATGAATTGCTGATTGAGGGGCAATTAACCGAGAAATGCGCAGGAAGTGGGGAACATCGGGATGTAGAAATGGAGGGAGGAAAGGATTTAAGAAAAACGGGTACCTATAAAAAGGAAAGGGATTGTGTTTGTTTGGCACGGAAAGTGTGGAATTTGATGGTATGGGAAAGGGCAAAAGGAGGGTTGGCCTCGGTCCAACAAACCCTGAGGAAGGAGGAGGGAATGCCCTTTTGAAATAGAAAAATGCGCAAGGCAAAAAGTGGGTGAGAATGAAATTGCGCGCCAATTTCGATTGTTGGAAAAAGGAAAGGAAAAAGGGGAATTGGAGGTGACCGGCGGTGCTTGGAACGGAGGATTGGAATTGGACAAAAGAAGACGTGTTGGGGGAAAAGGAGAATTTGGAAGGAGTAGGCCGAATTTGGAAAGATGAAAATTGTGAATGGCCGAATGAACGGATGAAAATGGGAAGGAGCCAAAAAAGGTGAATTTCTAGGGACACAAAAATAGAAAAAATGGAAAGGAATGTTGCGAATAATGTAGCCAAAATCAAGGCAAAACCAGACGGCTGGCTGGGATGAGCCAACGAGACAAAAGGTGAGGAGGGGGATTGGCCGGCTCTATCCCCACCACTAGTGCCGTCAACCCAGCTGGGCAAATAGCCGAAATGTTGGCGATGGCTGGCCGCTGGTGGCAAAAGCCGGAAATGCACAAAAAAATGGGATGGGCCATTCCCTCGACTGCGCCCTTGGTTTGCCCTATCAAATGGCAATTGAATCCTTTTTTGGGCAGCGAATATTGCAATTTGGGAGAATTTGGAGGGGGCGCGTGATTTGCTCATTGGTCCCCTTTTAAGATGATGGGCCAACATCGGTCGGCTGGCTTGAATCGATCGAAAGGGAGCGGCTGCGGCGATGTTGGGCTCGCCAAAAAAGGAGTACTAAAAGAAAAGGCTAATAAGAAGAAAGAAAAGGGAATGGAAGGTGATGATTCGCTCAACACCAACACAAAACCACTCCTCCCAAATTCGCCTATTTGACAATCATCAGAAACAAAATAAGAAGTGGTTTTTCCTCTTTTGCTGCTGATCATCACGCACGGAGGACTGAATGATGCGATTGGGAAGGGAGGGGGGAAAGTATACCGAAAAAGGATGGGAAGGGGGGACCACCACACAAACTCCGCCATAAAAAGAAATTGGGAGGGAGAATTGGGGGCACAATCAAAAATTGTTTTGTTGTTTGGGTCCAAAGTGCGGCCGCAACTTTGCTTTTAATTGTGATTGGTCAGCAAATTGGCAAATGAGGGGCTTTCCAAAAAGGTCCAATAATCCAATTCTCAACATGAATGGATGAATAAGCGCTTTTGCCACGCGAAAATGGAAAAACATGCCCAAAGGGATCATCCCCTTCCCTAAATACGGTTTCATTTGATGTAAACATTCTCCCCGCCGGTGGCAGTCGGTCACATTTCGTTGAACAAAGGGACGGAAAGGGGAATTTGACCATATTTTGTGGTTTTGGTGGTGCATGGTCACTCATATCAGCGTAAATATAAATAGAAGACAAAGGGAGGGGGGATTGGTCCATTCTCCGCACAAAATACGTCAAAAGTATTTTGCGGGGCCGCCACTGAGAATGATGTTTGGCGGACGTCGGCGGCTTATCTCCGCTCGGACGACTACTTGGGTGGCGGATTGGTTGCTGGACGGAAGGAGGGGAAGGGGTAGGGAGCTGTCAACAAGGACCATCGACGGGGCGGTCTATAAATCAGCTGGATAGGGGATAAATCAACGGGGGAAATGGGGGAGGGAGAAAAGGCCGGAGGGAATGTGCCAGCCGGACTGCTGTGCTGGTGGCCGAGAGTGGCGGATCCTTTAATGGGGTGGATGTATGAAATAGGGGGATTCGGCTGACGGAATATGGAGGAGGGGATGCGAGAAAATGGGGGTTGACTGGATGCAATGGGCCCCCGACTGACTCGTTTTCTTGTTTTCTTCCATCCACATTCTCCAACCAGCCGCTCGCATGTGCAATTTGGGGCGCTGGCCGTGTGCCAACTGACTGACATAGCCCAGCCCACATTTCGAAATGTCCTCTTCCCGCCCAAACATCGCTGGAGGGGAAGAGAATAGAAGAAAGTGGAGAAGAATTTGGGGAATAGAATATAGAAGTGAATGAATATAGAAGTGAATAGAATAGTTGAAGGGGCAAATGTGGATTCCCTCTTTGCTGCTATTTTGGCCATGCGACCAACTTGCGGCTTCACTCACAAAGTGAATGAGTGGAATTTGTAGAAGAAAAGGGCAAAAGAAATGTGGGGGGTGTCGAGAATGAGTCGAGAATGGGGAGGGGAGTGGGTGGCCAAATGGAGGGAAGTGAATAAAAATGGGACAACAACAACTGGGCCAAAAGAGGAGTGGGCAGAGAACTGGCACAGCTCCAAATGAGAGAATGCCGGCGGGCAGCGGCGCCATCCATCCTTCCCTAGGGGAAATGGGAGGAGGAGGAAGCATTTTGTTTTGTTGGCCCACACACGTGATTTAAATGGGAGGGAAGGGATTGGCCAATAGACAAATGAGGTGGGAATTTGTGCGCGATAAAATCACAAAACAAACAACGAATCGAGAATGAATGAATGAATCCATTTATGGTTTAAGTGGGGGAAAGGCGCGTGGTTTGACTGAAAAGGAAAGTTGCGTTTGAGATTCACGGGAATGAATTTGAGGTGGGAATAAATGGGTCACAAGGACGAATTACTAATAAAAGATATTCCCGAAATGGATAATTAATTGATGAATTTGGTTGATTTGTTGTTTAGAATGAATGGAGGAATTCCCTTTTTATTTTTTGCCTGCAGCATTTTTTGATGGAAAATTCATTCTCATTCATTTGTGGCCCAATTTTATTGGTTGATTGTTGAGTAATTAAGCAAAGAAAGGGAAAAGGACGACCCCACTTCCTTGTTTTCTTTCACATTTGGCCGCAATTAATTTTGGCGAATTTGGAGGAGGGCAAAGAAATTCGCCGAAATTGGCGATTGATAGAGGGAAGGGAGGAGGGGGAATTGTTGGCCAAGAAAGGTGGTGGAAAAAAGAGGAAATGGGCCAACAGAGGCTACGAATGGAGGGAGAGTTTATGGGCCAAAAAGCCCGTTTTGTTGTGAGGGATGAAATGAATGACTGGGAAGGGAATGGCTGTTGGCAGTGATGTTGGGCCACGACTGACATGAGGCAGTGGTTGGGAGTCCCCATGCTATTGGCTTCCTCCAAACTTTCGTCACTGCCATTATTTTCTGGCCACTTTCGCCCACTCTGCTTTGCTTTTCCCTGGGCCCAACCACCACTCTCTGGCAAACCCCCTTCAAATCATGTGGTCGTCGCCTTGTGATGATGTTTGCGGGAAAATGGCGACATAGCCCCCCAACCACCATCAACCAAATGATGATGAGCCCCCGCAGCCGCGAAAATTTTTGGAGGACCTAAAAGCGCGGCCGACTCGCATAGAGTCAGTCAAGTCATTCCATTCATTCATTGCATTCATTCAGATTGAAGAGTACAAAACAGCAAGTCATTCTCCCATCCCCCAATATTCTTTGTTAGTTGGGGTTGGGCGCAGCTGGCCAAAACGGCTGTCAGCAGAGCGGAAAGTTGCGAAAGAAATGAAGGGGATGGAAGGGGAAGGGGATTTGTGGGTTGAAGTGAAGTGGCCGATCATTGGATTGAAGTTGGAAGAGCATTCACAAACATCATTTTTGAAAATGATGATATTAGAGGAAGGAAGGAAATGATGCGCTCATTTTTGAATGATTATGGATCATTTTGGTACAATTCATTCATCTTATGATCAAAAACTTTTTTTGGATCGCCGCCCACTCCCCACAAATTGGGCCTTTCCCCATTTATTCAATATTCGCCAATCCCGCATAAATTCGAATCAACGTGGATGGGAGGGAGGAAAGTGGCCAGACAGAATTTATAATGCGAATTTTGGGTGGCGGGAAAGTAAAAAGGGGAAGCATTTTTGAGCCAACGGCGTGGGCGACGATTCAATCGAGAAAATGAAAAATGAATTTAAATATTATTATATTCAATTTATTGGCCACCAAAGAAGAATTGAGGGAATATTAAATAAAATGCACTTATAAAGGGGGAAATTGGAGGATATGGATGGAAATGAGGGGCAGAACCAAAATCTATAGATTGGCTGGGCCATTGAAGAAAATGCCACCAATTGATGTTTGTCCAACTGTTAATTAGCCGGAATCGAAATGAATTGGGAGGATTTTTGTGAGGCAATTTTGAACGTAAACAGCCGGCTAACAAATCGAAGTAAGATTGGATTGCCCTCACACTTTTTAGTTAGCCAAATCGCCTCCTACTTTGCTTCCTCCATCCTATGCCAATAAATTATTTTGCGTTCTGCCCAAAGATTGGTAATTAATTTGCCCCGGAGGGAGGGAATGAATGTGGGCGGATGGAGGAGGGGGGGAGGGGATTGAATAATTGAGTTGTTGACAACGGATTGAGGAAGGAAGGAAAGAGAAGAAGCCAATGTGGCCAATGCCCCCTTCCAATTCCGCTGATCGGAAGAAGGATCGTTCACTTTATTCAACTAGTGTGGGAAATGAAAAGTAGGGGACAATGAATTCAATGACGGTTTGGTGATTGGTGGAAGCCACGTTCCCATCCAAAGGGGAGGGCTACTCTTGAATGGAATGCGCGGAATGCAGAAATGGGTGGGCGGATTGGAAAAGGGGATGAATGCTTATTGGAGGGGAATTTGGGGCAAATTAAATTGGAATTAGGAAGGGGGGGGGGATAATTTATTAGAAGATCAAAAATGATAAAAAGCGATGAATTGGTGTGATGATGGCTGGGGGCAATTGGGGGAAAATGGAGCTGTTTTTTTGACGGTGGATTCACAACAGTAGACAAAAATGGAGGATTCGATCGAATTGGCGGAATGGAAGGTGGGGGGGGGGGGGGCGATTGATGAATTGGGGCCGGAAAGCTGCCAGACTAAAAAAGGGGAAGCATTTTGCAGACTGAAATAGCAGCTGATGGGCAAAGGACCCCCTCACTCAAAAACACAGTCAGTCGCCCCCAAATCGACCAACCGACCAGCCGCCGGTTGCTTCACCCAGATCCAAGCAACAAATCGGGGAAAAGCATCAAAAGGGAGTTGGGAAGAGGGACCAATCTCATCATCTTCCATTCATTCATCATCAACAGAAGAAGAAGAATATTGGAGGAAGCAGACAATTGCAGTGCGCCCTGCCCTCGCACGGCCGCAGAAGAAGCATCAAAAATTAACTGCGGCACTCGCCCGCAAACATTGATGTGGGCTTTTGATGGCGTAGAGGCGGAAAATGCGCGAATATTGGCTGCCATCAAGGAGGCCAGAAAAAGTATAGGGAAGAAATAAAAGAAGGAAGGAAGAATGGAAATGAGGTTGAGGGGAATGAAGGAATGGAGGTATTGGGTATTGGCGAGCATATGATTGTGAGTGAATGAATGGGAATGGGAAAAAAGGAATGGGGGAATAAAGCCACCAACCAGCCTACTTTGCCATTGATGCCCTGGCCAAAATGCGCGTGCCTCCCTACATTATGCCTAACTTATTTAGTTGGCTATTTGCCCAACCATGGTCCCAAAAAGTGCACTCATTGAGAATTGGAGTCAAAGGGCCAACTCGCAGCTGGCAATACTCCAAAAAGGCCATCCAGATGAGGGAAAAGCCCTTAGAAAGAGAGCGAAAGGGATAGGCCACAATGTCTGGATGGACATAAAAATATGCAAAAAGGAAATGGAAGCTGAAATTTATCCTTCCTTCCCTTTTATGATGATGATTGGCTTTTGAAAGCAGCTGGCAACAATTCCCTTCCTTCCTTTAATTAGTAAAAAAGCCGTAAAACGATGAATGGCCTTTTCTCCATGTCATACCACCCAGCGCTTCTATTCCCTTCCGTAACATCCACCTTATTTGGAAGAACAAACCAGCTGACTTGATGCAGAAAAAAGGCCAAAAAAAGGGACCAACCAACGTCATTTACGTCACTTTTTGTGAGAGGAATGCGGAGGAGGAAGAGGAAAATGGGTCAAGGGGAAAATGGCATAAAATGAGGAAGGAAAATGAGTAGATGAAAAGGAAGAATAGGAAAAGGGGGATGGGAAATAATGGAAATAATGATGGCACAATTTGGAGGAAAAGCACTTATAGAAATGAATGAATAAATGGAAGTGGCCAATGTGGGCTGATGGTGATGGAATCTGGCCAAATCGAATTAATGAAAGGATTAAATGAGGGGAAGGGGGCCTTTCCTTTAGACTGATTTTGGCCGGTTGCCCGCTGCACTTTGCGCCTTCATTTGCTTTTATGTTTTGCTTTTCATTCACTGTTCGTCACCTGGTTGGTTGCCAGAAAAAGGCTGGCAAAAAAGGAGGCGAGGGAAAGAGGAGAATGAATGAACTTTTAGTTGGACGTGTTCCCATTCTCGAATGGCCAATTCGGCTGCTGCTCATTGAAGCCAACCAACCAACAAGGCGACATTTCGCTCACATGACAAGCAGCAGGGCCGTCTCAATGTTTTTTGTAAATATGCAGTTGGCCGAGAAGTGGGCCCACGAAGAGGAACACGGAGGAGGGTGAATGGGGGCGCAAAAAAAATGTAAAGGAAGGAGGAAGGCGAGAAAAGCGGATTTTGGCAAGAATTGAGGAAAAATGAGGGAGGGAGACTGGATTAGGAAGGAGACATTATTGTGGCCGAGAGGAAGCAGGCATTCCAGTCAATCTGTCTTGCGTCTGTCAGCAGCTGACTCGCCAAAAGTCCTCTTTTGAGGGCATGACTGGATTGATGGACAGCTTTAGGCTTCCCCAAGTCTCCCACTTGGGCACGCACTTGCGAAATGGGCGAGAATGGAAAGGGGGATAAAGGGGAATTGGCGATGATGGCCACAGAAGAATGGATGAATGATAAAAAGGGCGAAATACGCGCTTGGCCCAATGCCATTTGGCATTAGCCAAAAGAAGGAAGCGAAAAAGCGGCTCACAAAAAGCAAAGATAAGCCTGCAAATAGGGGAAAGGAAAAAAGAAAGAAGAAAAGAACAACTGGGCAAGCAATTCAAGGGAAACTGGAGCAGGCAAAATGAGGCAAAAATGAAACTATTCGGGAATGAGAAGAAGCCAAAATAAAAGAAAAGGCAAAAAAAGGAAGGCGAGGGGGCGGTTGGTTGGTTGGATGAGTGACATTTGAGAGCCGAAAGTGCAACTTTTAAAAATAGAAAAAATTGGAGGGGAATTGGATGGGGATGAACAAAACCGCAAAAAATAGAAAAGTCGCTGGGAGTTGGGGGGGGGGGGGGGGATGGGGGGGGGGAGGACCAACCAAAGTTTGCTGAAAAAATTGGGAGGGGAAGGGGGTATGACGACTGGAATGCTTCTTCCCTCAAATCAGACTTCCGGAGCAAAAAGTGAAAAGAAAAAATTGAATGAATGGATGAAAGTGAAATTAGAAGGGGATGATGGGGGTTGGCCATCTGGCCAGGTGCGGAAGTGCAAAATGGATGGGCGGATGGAATGAAAGGAGGCATTTTCCGCGAAATCAAATCTTGATCAGTAGCCCAATCTGCTGATTGGTCCGAATTCAGCACAGTAGATCAAGAATTGGAGAGCCAAAGATTGACTTGGAAATGATTTGGAAGAAAAGTGCAATTTTGGGTGCAAGAAAAAAGGAAATGAAAAATTTAGGAAAGAAAAATAATTTAACAAAACTTGATGAAAAATATTCCAATTGGGAATTATTACTTATTATAAATCCCATTTTAATCACCAAAAATTGGAGGAATGAATGATTGGATTTTGATCTTTTTTTGGCAACCAAATAAGCCGATTACCCCCTTTCCAAATTATTAAACAAACTCAAATCGGTTCACAGTTTACCCACCCCCTTAACCAATCAAATTAAATGAGTTGTGGACATAATCATTGAGCAATAAAAATATGGAATAAAAAGACTTCAATTGCCTTATCAAAAACATTTTTAGGTCGAAAATTTGTCCAAGATTCTTTGCGATAATCATTTTTATCCTACTCAAAGGATGTTTTTTAGAAGTTTGTCATCAAGCTATAAGAAAAGCATTATCGCTTTGCCGAATTGATTATTAAACTAAAGCCAAAAGATACTATAAAATAATCAAATATCACCTTTTGTTTTTTTTGTACGAAAACAAAAGAAAGGGGAATTAGTGCAACAAAAACATAAGAGAGGCAGAATTTGATGAAACACAAACAGGCGGAATTATTCTAAGCGAAAACACAAAAATGCGGAATTATTCTAAACGAAAACACAATCAGGCGGAATTATTCTAAACGAAAACACAATCAGGCGGAATTATTCTAAGCGAAAACACAAACAGGCGGAATTATTCTAAGCGAAAACACAAACAGGCGGAATTATTCTAAGCGAAAACACAAACAGGCGGAATTATTCTAAGCGAAAACACAAACAGGCGGAATTATTCTAAGCAAAAACACAAACAGGCGGAATTATTCTAAGCGAAAACACAAACAGGCGGAATTATTCTAAGCAAAAACACAAACAGGCGGAATTATTCTAAGCAAACAGGCGGAATTATTCTAAGCGAAAACACAAACAGGCGGAATTATTCTAAGCGAAAACACAAATAGGAGGAATTAGTTAGATGAAACACAAACAGGCGGAATATTCTAAGCGAAAACACAAAAACAGGCGGAATTATTCTAAGCGAAAACACACAAAGTCCACCAATTTAAGTGAAATTTTTTAATTATTTAAAAATATATACACTTAACAGAGAGTACCAAAAGTTGTATAATTTAGAAGACATAAATTTTGGCCAAATAATTATTTTATACATAGTATAAAAATATTTTATTTACTTTCATAATAAACTAAGAAAGCTAAGAAGTCAAAATAGGGAGGAATTTGTTTGATTGATTCATTAAATTTTTCATTTGGATGGACCCCAAATATTCGTAATTTGTTTAATTTATTTTCCTTTCCTTCTTTATTATAAATTTATTTCAATAAGCAAATTGCTGCATTTTGGCAACTAATGAGCCTCCTTATTAAATAATTCATTGCTTTTGGGAATCTTCACTTATCAGAAATGGAGGGAACATAATTTTTTCTCTTGTCTTCAGTTAAAGTGAAAAGTAGCGAGTATACGGTATGTTGAAAATCGAGGGACCCCCCTTCTTTCCCTTCTTTTAAATCGAGGAAGAATAAATTGACTTTGCCTACAGCTATAAATGAGAAGAAGAGAGAATATGGTATCACTAACAATTAACCTTTAACCCTTGGTTAGTTTTTGATTCAAATCTCATTGTCAGATAGGAAATAACCAATCTTGGAAAATGATCTTCCAAAATTTATCTGCAATTTTTTAAATTTTATAAAATCTTCCTTTAAATAATTTCATTTGAGTCTTTTTTGTATTAATTTTTATCAATCAACGAAAATGAATTGGGCGGAATTTATAAAAAAAATTGAGTGTATTAAGAACAAATTGAGGGAGACAATAGATTTGTTTTAGAATTTGCCAAAATTAATTTTATTCAATTTTTGTCCATTTTTGCGACTTATCTGCTTTTGGAAAAAAATAATGACGAGTATTTTGGAAAGGAAAAGAAAGAAAGTCAATTCAGGTAGATTTGCGGTTGTGGCTGATTTGTTGTTGTTGAGTGTAGGATGGTTGTATAGGTTTGTGGAAAAAAAACAAACAAAATTAAAATATCAAATGAATTAATGAATGGGAGGGGAATATAAAATTGAAGCATTTTAATGAATTTGAAATGAAATGAGGTAGAATGGATGTATGCAAAAATGAATGGGGGAGGATAATAATGATCGCCAAAATATGGAGGATTGATGGCAAATTGGCCTCCAAATTAAGAGCGATCCGAACAAATTTATTTATTAAAATTTTGGTGGGGGAATGGGGATTTGAGCGAAATGGGCAAATTGGAAGGAGGGCATGAATACTCGGCCAAAATAGAATAATTAAGGGGAGAGGGCAAATATGGAGGAAAATGATAGTGAAAAAACGCGAGGCCTTTTCCGGTCAACGACGGTACAATTCCCTGAGTTTAACAATGAAGAACCGGTAAGAGGTCAAGCGAATAAAGTGGAATTTGTGGTGAATTGGTTGGCATTGACAAAATGAGTAAATATTTAAATTTGATTGGAGTGTTTTTTGTTTTGTTTTGTTCATTCATGTTTTGCCTGGTAAAGGTGCAAATTGAAATCCAAAGCAGAACGTGAAATATTCCCACATCTGTTGCATTTGAATGGGCTTTCGATGGAATGATAGCCGCAATGGAGTTGATAAAGGACACTGAAATTGGGGCATTGATGGAGGGAATTAGAATTGGGGAATGACATACGCATCCTTGAAGGCAATTTCGCATTGTTGGCAATAAAATGGCAAATTGTTGAGGAATTGACCCTAAAATTATTAATGGGATGATAATTTATATTATTTTACTCACTTGATTCTGAAAATGGTTGAGCATATTTTGGCCAAATGTGTCATTGCCATTTTGCTGTTTTTGTTGTTCAAAATTGGGTGGCAATGTGCCAACCAAATGGGGAACAACATTTTTGATCACACAAGTGCCACTGGCCCCCGTTGGTTTGGAACAATTTTGTTGATGTCCGGAAGAGGATTCATTTTCCTGAAATTAACATTCATTACATTCTATTTTGGAATATTTTCCTCCTCACAATTTGTTCGGTCCCCTGCTGATGGCGATGATGTTGCTGGACAAAATGTTCCATTTTTTGATTCCCAAATGCATTGGATGTCCCTGGTTCTGCCGAACTCGATGAGGGCGTTGCCTCATTGTTGCAATCCACTGTTCTGCTGCTGTTTCCATTGGTCAATGTTGTGGCCTCAAGAAGGGCGGCAATTGTGGTTGGAGGCGGATGGACTTGTTCCCGTCGAATGATTTCGGCCAATTCCCTCTCCATTTGTCTTGCCTTCTCCATTTCCATTGGCATTTCTCCATTCGTCCCATTTGGCACACCAATATGGCCCATCAGCAATGAGGATGGATCGGAGGAGGGTTGGCCCAACATTTGGCCACCTTCGGGTGCTAATTCCTGATGGAGTTGGGCTGAAATGGTTTTTGGTATAAAATTGGATTGAATTGGATGGAATGGAACGGACCGGCAATTCTCTGATATATTGAGGTCAATGCCTGTTGTTCATTGCTGAGTGGTGGCATTTGCTGTTGGGTGGCAATCAAATGGAAAAGCAAATGCCGATTCATGTCATCAATGTTTCCGGTGGAAAATGTGCAATGCGGACAATTGACCACCGCATTCCGGATTAGCTCATTCATTTGTTCCAACTGCAACTGAAGAATACAAAAATGGAATTGTCCCCTTCCATTTTAATTATAGCATAAACCATAAAATACATTTATTCTCAATTGGAGTTTAATTCAATTCCTACAATTTTGCCATAAAAATGAAGTCACATGTAATCCAATTTAAATGTCAAGTACGAAACGAAAACAAAAAAATATTTGGCCCCAATTTTTCACCTGTTGCTGAAGCATGAATCTCTGATGTGAGGCAATATCCACCATTTCCGTTGAATTGACCATTGTTGGTTGTGCAATCAAAAGTGGGGCTGATTGTGAGGAGGAATGGTGATGATCGCCGGATTGGCCCATTTCCATCCCATTTTCGACCATTTCCCCACTGGAATGGCCTCCTTCTTGTGTGCCATTATCAAAGGATTCATCCTTGCCCACCGATGAACTCGATGCATTTTCGGGTCTTTCCTCTCCATGGCTGTCACTGCTGTCCGAACCACCGGCACCCGGTGCCCTTTTGTGAGCATATTTCTTCAAATGCATCTGAAAATGGTGACTTTATGTGGATTCTGTGAATTTGAGGAGAATTGCCTTTAGGCTATGGCAATATTTGGTTTGATAAGTGCAATCCTGGCATCGGAATTGATAAATTGGAGTGTGCGATTTCATATGGGAATTGAGCATTGATTTATTCACGCAAGCTGAAAATATTAACTAATGATGGTAATCATTCATTTTTGTTGACTGACTATAGGCGCATGTATTGCATTTGAACGGTTTTTGGCCATTATGATTTCGATAATGATATTCCAAATGATGTTTATATTCGGTCACAAAATCGCATAATTCGCAAGTTAATTGTTTTTGCTTTGGAATGTGCAATTTGGCATGCGCCCATTGTTCCTTTTTGCTCCGGCTGATGTGTTGGCATTGTTTGCAAATGTATTGTTTTGGTTTGCCCGATCGACGAGGTGTTTCAGCCGTTGAATTTGTTCCGCCTGCCCCATTTCCTTGCATTTCGCCGTTCATAATTGTCTGAAATGAAAATGCCTCAAATTAATTCCCCCAAAAATATTTTACCCCATCCAAATCGCCGCCAACAAATCCAAGGGCATTTGCCGTTGATGTGGCCAACAAATTTGCAGCTTGCCTTTCGGCCAATGCCCTCAAATGGTCCAATGCTGTTGGGCCTAAATCGCCCATTTGTGGTGAATTGTATGCCTTCTCATTTGGCCCACTGTTCGAAATTGCGTCCGTGCATATTTTCAAGAGGGCATCCGTTGAATTGGAGAATTGTGCCAACGGATTTGTGTTGTTCAGCATTGACTGCAGTGTTGATTCCAATCCATTTGGGGTGTTGTCAGATAGCATACTAAAATATGTGAATACTGTATTATTAATTAGAAGGCCAATTATTTTTGAGGCTCAATTATTTTTTGGTTATTATTTTTTGGCCCCATCCACCCACCCACCCACCTATTAAGCAATGGGGCAATTGTGGTTGGAATTGTTGCAGCAATTTGGCCGCCACCACCATTCTCAATCATATTCCCCCCATTATTCGGTGACTGTTCATCAACAATTTTTGACGGCGAATTCTGTTGTTGGTTTTGGCCAGAAGGTGGCATTGTTGGAGGCGGTGGTGGCGATGTAATGCAAATACCGGCGGCCACCCTTTGTTCATGTGTATGCGATTGTTGGATGTGTTTTTTGAGTCGGCCCTCCGTCCGGGACTGATAAGTGCACATTGGGCATTGATGGGTTGTGTGAGTGTTCATATGCGAATTATAGTGGAATTTGGAGGAACAACTGAAGCCACAATGCGGGCAAACTTGAACATTCGTTGGGAATGATTCAGCCCCATCCGGGCCTTCTGGGCCAAGCCCTGGGGGCCTAAAAAATGTCCGATTTGTTCTTTGATGTCCATTTGATGGGTGCTGAATTCCTCCTTGGCCAGCCGATGTTGGCGAAATCATCATTTGTGGCTGTTGTTGTTGAATGGCTCCGGGGGTGGATGAGGTGGTTGTGGGCGAAGTACCCGATGTACTGTTTGGCGGAGTTGGAGTGCCCTCATTGGATTCCATTTGGTGGGATTCAGCCGAACTGAGTGGAGGGGCTGGAGGCAAGCTAAGATTGGAGATCATCCGCTGAAGATGGTTTTTCGGGCGAACACAAAAATGAATGAATGAATGAAAAGTGGCAGGAAATTGAGTAGAGGAGAATGGCAGTGATTCCTTCGTTTTGTTTTCCCTACTCCTTTTCAATCACTTTTTGCTGCTTTTTTTCCTCTTCCCAACGGATCATTTGCCATTTTGGCAACATTGGTCCACGGGAATTGCCATTTTTGGTTAATTATTCTTCTTTTATGGTATTTGAGAGTGCACTTTTTGCTGCAATAATGCTTGCTCGTGCTGCTGTCGCTGAAGGGTAGTTCTGAAAAAAATGAGGGCGATTATTAAGGGGGAAGAGGCAAAAAAAAGTGGTGAGAGGAGGATGAGGGGAGTGGTTGAAGGCACATGATTGGCTGGGTTCGGCTGTGAGCATTCTCTGAGGGGGTAAGGTGTGCGGGGAAGTGGAAAGGGCGCAAAAAAGCACTCGCCCCCTTCCCCACGTAGAAGCCCCACTTTTTTCCCTATTCAGAGGAACTTTTGGCTCACGCGACACGCCGGGATTGTGAGGAGGAGTTGAACGAGTACCAAAAGACGAAATGAAACAAAAAGGGAAGGGGGAATGCCGTTGGCACTTTTGGCAGCCAACAAATTCTCACAATGTGCTCCGCATTTTTGTTTTGGCCGCTCAAAAAAGTCAGCTGCCAGGCATAGAAAGGGGAGGGGAGGGGAAGGCAGTCACAAGACTCGCAAAAATAACTGAGTGAAGATGTGCGAGGCGAGAGCGGCTGGCAGGAAGGCGAACAACTCATCAAAAGCAGTGTTCTGTTCATCATTGTTGAGGGAAGGTTGGAAAAGGAGAAGGGAAAAAGAGTAGCGAACAGAGACAAAAATGTGGCTGTGCGGGCAGCTGGGCCCATTCGCCAGCAGGCAGCCTTTGCCTTATTGCCAGCCGCCCCTACATCTTCTTCCCTTTTTTTATTCTCCATCTAAACAAAACGCAACCTTCCTTCCATTCATTCCCCTCGCTCGTCCGCCGCCTGCTCAGCTATTTTTCATTGGCAACACTCTCACGGGGGGAATCGGCTGACGCACGGCCAAAAGAAGGGAAAGGAGTGGAGGAATGGGAAGGACAAGCAACTGGTTTTTTCTTGCTGGAAATTGGTGGGGACCATTTTGGGAGGAGGTGGGTTGGTTGGTTATGCCCAATTCTTGCTGCCAGCCCCCCCCCCCCCCCCATTTGTGTGTTTGTCAATTTTTTGGTGCTGAGACCGACGGGGCAAAATTATTGGCAGCCGTTGGTTGATGAGGTGAAAAGGAAAAAAGAAATAACGACCACTTTTTTGCTTGTAGGAATGAATTATAAAGCAAATTTGGGATTAGGTTGATTTAAGAGAAAAATATGAATAAATTCTCTGGGTCAAATGGAAAACATTCAGCAGCCAATTGCCCTACTGCTTTTGTGTGAAGGGAAGGCGCCGAAGGGGCAGTCGAAAACAAAATGAGAGAATAACAACCCAACCACCCAACAAACCCGACCACCCTCGGCCCTTTCCCCCTATGTCCACTATTCGGTCAGTCCGCCCCATTCCCGTCCTCCCGTTGACCCCTGCCGGCGTTCCTAGCACGGCCGGCCTATTTTGCCTTGCCCTCGTCTTTCTCGTTGCTCCAAGCCCCCCTCGAGAATGCCCTCCTCCCTCTCCCCCTTTCGGCTGCCGCATATATTTTGTTATTTTGTCGTCCTTCTGTTTGTGTTCAGCCTTTTCCCCCAATTTTCCCTGCTCTCTTCATTCATCCCATTCTCTCATCCTCATCCTCGTCCTCATCCTTCTTCCGCCCCAAGGCCCTTTCCTCCCTCTATATTCGTTGTTTTCGCCATTCGCCCTTTTTCCGCCCCCGGCGGAGTGACCAGTGGTCATTCGGGGCGAAAAAGGTCGCAGGACAGCTGCGGCACTGGCTGTCACCCTCCGGGGCTTTTGGATGGGGAAAATGGACAACGCATAAATAATCGAGAAAGGGACTGGCAGGGGAAAAAAGGCAAGAAGATGAGAATGGATGGAGGGGAGGGGGCGACCCAATTCTTTGCCCGTAGAGAATGACCACTGCAGTGGTCAGTGCAGGCTGCAATGAATGACCAATGCAAAATATAAAATGGAACGCGAAAACATCGCCAATGCAAAAACAAAGTCGGCAACCAACCAAAACTATACGATTTTGGGTGGGAATGGATGGAATGAAATATATTCAAAAATAAAAATGGTTTAATGGTTTTTGGCCATATAATTTTCCCTCCTCTCCTTTTTATTTGTGTGCCCCTCTCATCCATTCCCCAAATGACCACCGGTCATCTCGAGGTCATCGCAAAAAACGAACATTAAGAGGGTTTTGGGAGGGCAAGGCTATGTGCTGGTTGGTGCTAGGGTGGACACTGGACATTGCCCATTCCAACCATTTTCCCCCGTTCTTCTGGCGCCTGATGTTGGTTTGCCCTTTTGCCCTCTGGAATGACCCCCAAAAACGCCGTAACATCCCCTAAGGTCGATCTCCCATTAAGAAAGATGCCGCTGGGGACGTAAAATTGGATGAATGACAATTTTGGCCAAAAAATGCAAATTAAGCTTGAAAATGGAAATTGGCACAAAAGATTATATCAGCGCAGAATTTTGGGGTGACCGGTCAATGCAAATTTGAAATGAATGACACATTTGCGAAAATGGGGCATTGCCGGAGGGGAGGAGGATGCCAAAAAGCAGCTGATGGCTTATTATTAATGGCTAATGGGGGAAAGGGGGCACTGATGATGATGATGGTGGTGGTTTTTTCTTACTCATTTATTTGGATGGCTTGGCTCAAAGCCAGTTCGTCCTTTTAGATTGGTGGCGCGTGACTTTCTAATAAAATAATACTTGGGGGGATGAAAAAGCCTGCCAGCCTCCTTCCCCCGGCATTTCTGTCAGACTGGCGCGCGGCCAACCAAAATGCGTGATGGAAAAAGGAGGGGGGCGGAATGGAAACATCAAACATTTATGGCCATAAAAGGGTTCAAAAAAGGAAGGAATGAAAGATGGATGAACTCTTTTTGGTTGGTTTCCTATTTCCCGTTTGCACTTTCACCCACCTCCTGGCCGGGACAGGCGCATATCAATGAGCCGGCAAAGGCGCAAAAAATGGAGAACGACGGCCGGAGACTGATCTGAAAAATGAAGGTGGAATAAATTTTAAAAAATGGTTTAGAATAGGGAAGGGGAAATGCGCAATACCGGACAAAATTATCAATCATTATTTTTGGAGGAATCGAAGAGTCAAAAACCACAAATATAGGGTGATAATACAGTTTTGGAGGGAAAGGTAAAAAAAAATATTATAAAATGGAAGGAGTATTCTCTTAAATTAACCCTTTTTGATGTTAAATAAAGCCACTTTTTAATTCCATCCATTACTGTAATTAAGAAAATGTTGAAATTCCTTTAGGCAATTTCTGTGTAGTTCATTCATAAAGAGAGAGTACTGTATATGGAATTATTAAATTTTCATTTTGATTTAATTCACATTCGAATTTCTGTTCTATGTTTTTGATCATTCATTTGTTTTTGCCTTATTTATGCAAAAATTGTAGCCAAAAGTACCCTTTCCTATTCATTAGGCCTCACTCCCCCTATTCATTCCTCGCAAGGCCAAAGTTTGCAGCCGGTGGCGGCATATGGCACCAACCGAGTCTGTTTTTTGGCCGTTTCTAGCAAACTTTGCTCGATGGCTTTTAGTACACCCAAAAAACAACAAAAATATTCCAATTTTCGGAAAGGTCAATCGCCCTTGACCAGCCGACCTCCTTTCCCATTTTCGAGAGTCTCGATTTGATTTTTTGATTCAAAATTGAACGAAAGGCAAGTCCAAAAATCAAAAAGACTTACCAAAGGAGTTCAGGCGATGAACATGGAGAAAAGAAGGCGAACGCCAACAGCAACAAACAGTGGTTGGGAGGAAAAAAGGAGGGGAAGGAGGAGGAGGGGACGAGGTAGAATTGGTTGTATGGGCAAAAGAAGAAATGGATGTGAGGAAGGAGTGGTGGGATGAAGCTGCCTGGAGGGGAGGGGAGGGGAGGGGGGAGGGTGGTTCGGCTGGCAATGGGGCGGACGGACACTGCTGCTGCTGGCGAGGATGGAATGGACGAATCGATGCCCGAAAAAATGACTCGGCTGGCTCCCCGCTGCTTTTTTCCATCTCCGTCGCCCCGAATTCTCCCCTCTAGGGCTTTGCCCATTTTTTATTGCTGTTGGCGAAGGCGTCTCTCCCCTCCATTCCTCCTTCCTTCCTTCGTTCTGTCCATTCATTTTTCTTTCCTCCATCGGCCGGCTGTCAGATAAAAACGAACCAACCAGCCACCAGCCAAGCAAATAAATAAATGAAGGATTCGGTGGATGGAAGGAAAGAGACACTGCTGGGATAGAGGCAGCCGACCGAAGCTGCCTTTGGGGTCGGTCGCCTCGGGGATGAAAAAACGGAGAGCGCCTGACTTTTTTGCGAAAAAAAGGGAAGCTAACGAGAAGTCGAAGTCCTTTTTTTTCCATATCTCTTCCATTCCTTTCCATGATGAACTCCTTTTTTGCCTTCTCTCTTTCTTGGCCAAATTCAATTCAAAGTGCAAAAAAACCATCGACCGCCATCAGCCGAGTCAAACATTGAAGCCTAAAATGATAGAAAGAAAGGAGTAGAGTTGTGGCCCGAGAAATAGACGAGAGAAAGGAATAAAGTGTTCAAAAAATGTTCGAGAGTCGAGAATGACTCTCCCTCCTTTTTATTTCTCTCTTTTCATGTTGCCAACTGCGGCCAGCCGTCCCATTTTCTATTAGAAAAAGGGCTTTCCGTCCAAAAAATAAAAGGCAAACATGAAAATGAACCAAAAGGGAAAAAATGAATGGAAAAATTAAAAAAGAATTGAATATTTTTTGATTAAATGTTCTCAAATGATTAATTAATAATTATGATTAAAATTATACATTGTAATTGTAATTTTATTATTCCGTCATTGGTAATCATTGCTTTGCTTCAATCAATCGTCTGCGCATGTCCAATCCATTCATCCTCCCGCCCAATTGTCCCAATTGTTCATTTTTTTACATGGGCTTTTAAATGTTGCTTCTCCTCCTCTTTCTGCATTTGCGCATTCAATTTCCCTTCCATTTTCCCCCAATTCGATTCAATTGCCGATTGTCCAACCAAAAACTGTCTAATCATCCATCCATTCACCGGAGGGGAAACAATTCCATGGAAGGAAGTGGAGGAAATGGAAAAGCAACATTGTCATTTCAATTTGGATCCGTATCCATATATATTCAGTCCGGAGGCAGATTTGGTCCATTGATTCTCCCTCCAGCAATTGGTACATGGACCACAGTCGACGCAGTTGAATTTTATCCATCCATTTTCCAACCAAAAATCCTCTCCCTTCAAGGCAAAAATGAAGAAGACAATTTTTTCTACAAAAATGTCCTTTCATTCAACAAAAAAATGTTGACCTTGGAGTGCCCCTACTTAACCACCCAATAGACAAATGGGCATTGAACATTTCCTTCATTATGATGATTTGCACATCAATCTTTTTTGGGAAATAAATTTAAATTTAAATGACAGCCCCAATTGAAATTCGTTATTAATTAATCCATTCAATCAAGGCGATTTATAACACAATTATTTTTAATTCTTATCGCCCATCAAATCATTCTCCACCAAAATTAATAATTTATTTTTTCCCCTCCATTCCCCCAATTTTATAGGAGGATTTACATAAATAATTCTAATGATGGTAAAATCGAGTGGAATTTAGTATTTTATTATTGAAATAGATAAACTATGAAGCGAGGTGAATTCATTTTTCATTTCATTCCAAATTCAATTCATTCTTTTATATTTTAATGTAATCACGAATTTTTGCAATTTTTATGATGAATTTAGTAGTGCAGAGGCCCTTAAAAATCCGGTCCGGAAATAATCCGGAAAATCTGAAAATATATGGATTCCGGACTATGGATCCGTATGAATATGAATCCGTACGAATCCGGAATCCGTGCCGGCCTCTACTAAATAATATTAAATTTTTTTCATGCCGTTTTTCGATCGATACTTCCAAAAAGTACGGTAGCCATAAAATTTTAAAAATGACAATTCGCCCTTTTATTATTGGCATTATGTTCTTTTTTAAGACAAATAATCCTCGCCTAATAAAATTATGTAAAATAAAATCTCGCGCACTTGGTTCTTTTTTGTTCTTTCACTGAAACCTAGGTTTCGATTCTAGAATATTTGATTTTAGATTGATTTGTTTGTTTTCATTTTTTGCAGACAAAACTACAAATATTTTATTTGAAATGTCTTCTCAAAAACATTCATCATCATCATCATCAGCAGCATTAGAAAAACATGAATTGGTGGATGGCCAGAAGATAGCTGCGGGCGAGGAACGTACAAATGGTGAAAAGGAAAAAGAACGGCGGGAATTGAAAGAGGTAGGCCCAAAGCAATTGAAGAGGGGGGAATGGAAATGGATTGGGTTTTCGACAAGTTTTTAGTCGACGAGAAAATATTTGGTGGCCTTGCTTGCCTCACTCCAATCTTTCATTTTACTTTACTCATTCAGTAAATTTGAGTCGAAGAAAGGAATAAGAATAAATTATACAAAAACCCACCATCAAATAAAACCATTAAAACCACATTTTTCCAAATATTGACTGATGATTTTCCAATTCCCATTACTCCCATTATTTATTTGTTTTTACTAAAAAACGATTTGATTAAATTAGAGTCCTTTTAAAAATTTAATTTTAAAATTAGCTAATTTTTTACGCAAAATTAAAATTATTATTTTAAGGAAAAAGCAGAAATATCGGTGACGGAAGTGCAACCAAATCCGGTGGAAGTAAAATTGCGAAGCAAAAAGAAGGCAATTCCATTCAAGAAAATGCAAATTGAAGACAAAAATGGCGAAAATGGAGTTACCGAAAATGGGACGAATGGCCACCACCAAGAAATTCAACAAAATGGAAATGCAATTGAAGGATTGGGATTGGACACAGCCGCCCTATTGCACCGAACAATGGAATCACTTTATGAAATAAACCCGGAATTGGAAGACAGCCACGAAGGTGGGAGAGGGGGAGGGGGAATTCGGTACAAAATATAAATTATAAATTTAGAAATTAGAAAATTGGATTCGCAATTGGATCATGTAAATTTATTTTGGATTAAAATAATTTTATTCTAATTTAGCTGAATGAATATATGGACAAAGTTGAGGAACGCATCAAGGCGCATAATGAACGACTGATGGAAACATTGAAACAGCAAAAGGAGGATCGGGAGAAGCGAAGGAGGAGTTTTCATGAGGTTTTGGACATAAAATAAATTAATTCTAAAATTTGGAAATATTCAGCGTATTGAACTGAATCGTCAGGAAGAGGAGGATTTTCAAAGGCAATTAAATTCGGTAATTTTTGGGTATACAAAAATATTTGGTAATTCAAATTTTTAAAGTTAATGAACCGTGTCGATTCATTGAGAAGGCAAAGTTTCAATGAAGAGGAGGCAACAAAAGGAAATAATGAAGAAGAGAAGAAGACCGGTGAATAAATGAATGAAGGTTTTGATGAATAATAAATAAATAATCTTTGGATCGAAAATAATTTTAAATTGTGTTCACATTTATTTCACTTTTTAATTCCTTCCGGTAAATTCAAATCGAATAAAATTGGATTATTTCTTGGGTCGAGTCGATGCGAACAAATTGCGGCATTAATGAAGAGTGTTTGGCCATTTGTGGTTGAAAATGGTTGCTCATGGACATGTCCAAAAACATGCACTCTTTAATTGGGAGGAAATTGAATTCAAAAATATTAAAAATGAAAACATTGCCTAGGTTTAATCCTCTTTTCCACGCAATTCAACAAATCCGCATCCCCCCACCGTTCTCCATTCTCCGATATATCAGAATGCCCCAATGGGGGTGTATGGGTCATTAAAACATCCACGACGGGTTGAGCCGAACCATCCGGCCCATCGCCAATTATTGCCGGTGGAATTTTCAACCATTCTTTTAAAATTGGCTCTCCCCTTTGCCTAAAAAAGGAAAATCCCGGCAATGGATGCCAAGAACTGCCGTAAATGGTCAGTCCATAAAGCTTAAATTATATTTGGTAAATTTTTGTCAAAAATGATTGGAAAACCTTAACCGAATTATCGTGCAAATAAATGCAATTTGTCAGTCGTTCATAGCCTCGCGGTGTTCCTCTACTCCCAGAGCCCAATTCCCACATTACTTTGTCCGCTTTCCTTCCCTCCAAATCCTCGCCATCCTCAAAACCCAATTCATGATTTCCGGCAATTGTAATTTTATATTTATGCGGCAATTTTGCCAATTCCTCATTGAATTCATCCAATTCATTTGCATCACCAAAATTGGTGAAGTCTCCACAATGCAGGAGAACCTTAATTAAATTGATCGGATTACGGATGAATGTGGATTTTGGACGACGAACATCGCCACGAGGAATTCTTGGCAAAATTTCGCCCAATTTATTATGAGTGTCGCTGATGCAAACAAAACGAACTTTATCCTCATAAATTGGCTCATCCAAACTATACTAACAATAATGAGAAATAATAAATTTAATTGGATTAATTAATTCCCACGGCAAAGTGTCAATTCGTTGGCAAATTCGCTCTTTGGAATAATATTCTTCCCATAATTCATGTTGATTTGCTGATTTCGGTTCAATCATAGTTTCGGGATTTTTTGGTATTTTTTATGCAATTTTATGAATAATAAATTGTTACAAAAATGAGAGAAAAAACAAATCAAAATGACATTTATCTGATGAGATCAAAGGAAATATTTAATTAACGAGAAACATCTTTTTGGAAAGGCTCCTCTTATTGGAATTCCCTGCAGCTGCCCGTTTTCGATTTAATTGAATTGACGATGCTTTTGGATTTTCGCCAGTTGATCGATTCCTCAGTCCATTAATGCACTTTTGATAATCTTCCAAATTCCGAACTTCTTCATCCTCACTTTCTTCTTCATCTTTCTCTCCCGCATTGTCCACATTTTCCAAGTCCGAATCGTCGTCGTCAATAAATGCATTTGATTTGTTCGATGTGGTGGCCATCCCATCCAAATTTTCCATACTTTTTCTGCTTTTGCTGCCGGACAGAGAATTATTCCCTGAACTTCTTTTCTTCATATTCCGATTTGCGGATTTCTTCAATTCAATCAAATCCATAAAATCTTCATAACTTCGTGGATTAAATCCTTCTTAAAAATGGAATATATTCATTTAATAAAAAATAAATTCAAACCTTCCATTTGTTTCTTCTTAATTATTTCCACAATTCGTTCCAATTTCTCTCGTTTTTCCCTTTCCAATCCATTCGCATTCAAAAGGAATTCCCATAAATATTCCAAAGCGGTCCAATCATCGTCATCTTTGGCGGCAACGCGCACTTTAAATTGCAATAATATTTTAATGATGTCAATGTTGCCAAAAGAGCATGCTTCCATCAAAGGGGTTAATCCACTGGATGTCTATAAAATATTAAAATTAATATAAATTAATAATTTTAATTACAATTTTATTTTGGTCATCGTCGACCAAAAATTCCGTCGATCGAGTATTTGGATTTGCTCCATTCACCAAAAGTAGCCGGACATTTGCAAATTTTTGTGCGGCCACCGCCTCGCTCAATGGTGTCCATCCTCCATGGTCCAATTGATTAATGTCATATCCTCTCTCGATTAATTGCTTCAATAATTGATAATCATCCGAACGGGCCACTTCATGCAAATTCGATTCCCCGTGTTTATTTTTATTACTTCGCTCTTTTATTATTTTCTCTTGACTGTCCAATTGTTTCATTTCATCTAAAAATAATTAATTAATTTTTATTTCCCAAAATTGAATTAAACTTTTCAATTCGAAGAGAATTTGTCCTTCGCTCATTGTGTCGAATTCATCCTCATTCGGCGATTTTTCCAATTTTTCATTATTCTCATCATCTTTTTCCTCCCCAATTATTATTTCCGATTCAATTTGTTGCTTCTTTTCTTCTTCCAATTTTCCTTCAAATTCTTCCTTCGAACATAAATTTGGATGAATTTTCAGAAATTTGATAATTTCCTCTAATATTGAAATCTATCAAAAAATGGAAATTAAATTCATATTTTAATTTAATTTGATTTACTTTTTGTTTGGGTTGAGTACATTTCGCATAAACCTTCTCAAATATGTCCAATCGTTCTTTTGGCGAAATTGTTTCGATTTCTGCCGTTAAAATTGCAATGGAAATATCCGTTTCGAGTAACTTAAATTATTAATTCAGTTCTTCGGCAATAATATTCCACCCAAACCTGTTCAGAATTATAGCCCAATTCCACTTCTTTGGCTCTGGCTTGTTTATAAAAATGGACGGCCCGTTCAAAAAGACCACAATCTTTTGCTGCCTCTGCCATCGAACACAGTGCCCTCTTTTGATTTTCCACTGAATCAGCACATCTAAAAAATGTACAAAATTTGTCGAGTTTTAATTTACTTGAACATTCTCTGATAATAATAAAGTGCAATTTCGTTCATAGCCATTTCGGTGGCATCATCGGCAATTTTCTCAAAAACCATCATTTGTGCATTTCGCCGTTTTGCATTATCCCGAACATTCATTGAATTTGCCTTTGTTTCTCTTTCTTTTACTTTATAAACTATAAAAAAAAATGTTCAAATTATGAATTATTTAATTATTCAAAACCCACCAAAGACAAGTCCTTTTTTAATTTGTTCATAAAGGTCAGAGGATACACTCTCTGGGTCCTTCTCCACTTCTTCAAAACACTTCCAAAGCAATTTTTTGGCATATGCAATATTCCCTTCTTCACAAAAGCGCAGTTTTTCCTTTAAATTAACCATTTAATTTTATAAATTGTAAAAAATTTACCAAAGCAAGATGGCATTTTGCTTCACGTTTAAACTTCTTTTCATCTGAATTTTTAATATTTATTATTGTTTGGTGGATTTGATTTAACCAGAATTTTGTGGAACAACTTTTCCAGCAATATTGCACATCATTTCTGCTATTTGAACACGTTCTCTGCCAATGGTTAAATTCAATTTTGTGTGAAGACATCGATAATAAAGCGTCCAATTATTGTTTTCACTGAACAATTCCAAAATTAAATGTATTTATTTTTTGTAAAATTAACCTTGCATATTTTATTGCTTTCTCATTAATTTCGAGTCCTTTCTTCTCACAACCATCCATGGACATATAAATTGATGCAATAAGATTTTGCAAATGTGCCATTCTACATTTTGAATCCCCGTCCTTTTTTAATCGATCTATTTGGGCTGCATTTTCATTCAAATAGTTTTTGCATTCTTCTGCATATTCCAAAGCCTTTTAAAAGATTGGGGGGAATACTTTTAAAAATATTCATAAATATTTACTTTGTCTAATATCTCACAGGACAGGCAAATAAGGGACCTTTGATGAAGTGCTTGTTGGATTATTCCCAGGTCATTGGACCTATATGCACATTCAAGTGATTTATTGATTTTTTCAATTGATGAATCCAAATCATCTGTAAAAATATACCTTTTACTTTTCATGAATAAAAATTGCAAACTTTCTTCTATCGCAATTTCTGCTAAATTCCGATATGCAAGTGATGAATCCAAAGCACATTCTGGATAGTCCTTACCAAATTGGATAACCTTTATGTAATTTTCCTTCGCTTCATCAACCATAAAAAGGCTATTTTTCATATATTCTGCAATTTCCAAATAAACACCGGTAATTTTAGCTCGTAGTGTTGGGTATTTCCGTTTTGCATCTTCCAATTTCTTTGAAAGTACTAAAAAATATAAGTTATGACAAAATAGGTAAATAATTTACCTAAATATTCTTTGTCTCGACCAAATTTGTTCATTTTTAATTCAAGTTTCAATGAATTGTTCAAATACCTAATTCTTCTGAAAATAAATTGTCAATGTTCATATTTTATTAATTGACTATTCATTTGCCTTTAAATGAGAGGAATAATATCTCGTGAATGCTTTACACGAATTTTTAAAAAAATTGTACACAATAAATTAAGCAATAATTTTATTCAATACAATGGAAAAACATACATATATGGATATATAGATGTGACAATAGCAAAGCAAATATGGGTATAGGCAAATACAATAGAACAAAAACATTACAATGCAATAAGACAATTATTGAGGGGGGTTGAGAAATGGCAAATATGGGATATAGGCAAATACAATAAAACAATACATTACAATGCAATAAGACAATTATTGAGAGATGGGTGGGTGAGGAAGGAGGCAAATATCGACTGGCTTCTGCGACATCACATTCAGCTCATTTGTTCGCCGGTTGGTTCTTCCTTCTTGTCCTCTTCGTCATTTGCGTCGTCTGCGGCCACAGCTTTCTCCTCATCTGCGAATTCGTCCTCGTCATCAGCTTCATCTTTTGCACGGCAGCACAGACAATAGACCAGGACGCCAACGCCAACGATCCTGAAAAAGGGGAATTGAATTAGTGAAATTAAAGGAGTGGATAAAATTAAACTCACAGAGCGATTCCGCCAATAACAATGCCAATAATCGCCGGCAATGGGAATCCTGTTGCATTTGTCGTTTCATTTGATCCAATTTTCGTTGTTCCATTTGTCGTTCCTTCTGTTGTTCCAATTGTTGTCGTTTCCGGTTGTGGTGGTGGTGGGACGAAGAGAAGGCCTTCAGCAGGTTGAAACGGCTAAAAAATCACAAAAAATTATTTTTAAAAATAATAAAATGGAAACTCACGAAGAAGAAGGATTGTTCTTTGCATTTTGGCATTGTCTCATCCGGCTTCCGCTTTTCTTCAATCGTCCACTTGTCGCCTTCTTTTCCGTGATAAAAAGTTGCCTTTTGCGGGAAGAAGTGGAGGCTCAGGAGACGTTTGCCATTGAGGGTTGGATCGTTGGATTTCAATTTCCAAGTTGATGTTGGTGTGGCAAAGAGTGGAATGTTGCAAACTGGCTGGTCTCCTTTTATGTCTTCTGCGCTGCCAAATTGAACTTCTAATTCCGCTGCTGATTCGGCACTGATTTTGTAGTTCGTTGTTTTAGCATCGACCAATTGGACTTTCATCTCCGCCTCTTTCATCGCCGCATTTCCCATCTTGATGTGCCATGAAGAAACGGGTTCGCCAACTAAAAAGAATAAATTAAAATGGAAAGTATAATTTTAGAAAAATATAACCTTGATGCAAATGCCCAACAATTGAATCATCCTCAGAGCGGCTCCATCCGATCTCGAGCATTGTTGTTCCGATGCATTTGCCTCCATATTTTGCGCATTTTTCTTTATCCATGCAGCTTCCCTCTAGATAATTTGGCCCGCCGGAAAGTCTCCCCAACACTTCATTTGAATGGCCGATGGCGAATGGAATACTGAAATTTGAGCAAGTTTTGTTTAATAATTATCAAATAAAATAATAAACTCACAGATTATCAAAGCTCTTCCCGACAATTTCATCCGCGCTGTTCGCTTTGGCAATGCAGTTCTCCTTGTCATTGATCTTTGCAACGAAATGAGCCTGATCCAGTTGATTCGTCACCAAATCCACGGTACAGCCTGCCTCATTGTAGAACACTTCACTGAAAAAAATGGGAATGTATATTGAATTTGACAATTAATTTAAACTCACATGCCCTCCTCGGTGATTTTCACATTGCATGGATTGAATGTTTTGTTGTAGTTGTAGTTTGCGTATCCAGCAGGCAATTGATCATTCTTCGTGATGAGCGAACTATTTGCGGGCAACTCCACTTTTCCGTCTTTGAGCACTATTCCGAGTCCCATCGGTTGTGGTGGTGGCGGCGTCTGTGTTGGTTCTTCTGTTAATGATGATGATGATGATGATGATGATGATGATGATTCTTGTTGTTGAGCATCGGCAGCAATGTTGAAGAGCATCAGCGTGGTGCAGAAGAGCCAGAGCATTGAGTGGGATTGAAGCAGCATCGATTGTGGTCGCATCTTCCTTCCTCTTGTTTGTTTGTTTGGAGATTGTGTGTTGTTGGTAGAGCCGCAGAAATTGAATAAAGTCGTTGTCGTTTGTTGTTTGATGGTTGGAGGTTGATGGATACTAAAAAATAGTCATCTTTTTATATTTAAATTTCCCAGCAAAAAAGAGGGAGGAATCGATTGGAGCATCGATTATTGATTTTTCATTACTGTAGCTATAGTATTATCGTAATACATTTTCTTTTGCGCGTCGCGCGTCTCGTTTCATATCGTCGAATTTCGGAAAAGTCGGTCAACTCAACCAAAATTCCTATTCAACAAAAATCTCTAAACTAGAAATCTACATCTACATGCACCCAAAATTTCTACACGCAAAATCGGTTGTGTTTTGTTTATTTTGTTCCCCGTCCCCCTCACATTTTTTGGTCGAATAAATGTATTTTTCCCTAAAAACCGGTATTTGGGGTTTTTAATGATGAAGAATTTCTCTAAATTTTTAATTTGCAATCATAATAATGAATAAATCCTAATCATTTTAGATTCATAATTTCTATATTCTTTATTAGTTTTCAATCAATTTATTGTTGGGAATTAAATATGGATTCCGATCTTTATGTGAGTTCTCTGCTTTGTGATAAATTAAACCAGCAGAAATAATTTAGGACGAATTTGGAAATTACATTGGACCGGAATTGGATAGTGATGATGACGATGAAATACATCCAATTGGAAATGAAGATGATGATGAACAAAAAGATGATGCGATGGAGCAGGTTCAAATTTAATAATCAAATTACCAATTTTTATTGAATACAATTAAGGACGACGAAGATGACAGTGAAACTCCTGTGATTCCATCAAATCAAATTGTGCTTCATGAAGACAAGAAATATTATGCGACCGCAATGGAAGTTTATGGCGAAGGAGTTGAGACATTAGTTCAAGAGGAAGATGCACAACCATTGACCGAACCAATCGTAAAGCCGGTCAAATTGCGTCGATTTCAGGTTTTTTTAACTTTGAATCTTATCATTTATATGAAATTTTCTAGGCACAAGAACATTTGCTTCCCGAAACTGTTTACAAGAAGGATTTCCTTGTGGATATGACCAATCATCCAGAACTTATTCGGAATGTGGCAATTGTTGGACATATTCACCATGGAAAAACATCATTTATCGATTGTTTGGTGGAACAAATGCATCCGGACTTTTATCGGTATGAGGACAGGGATGTGCGTTATACGGACACTCTCTTCATTGAACAACAGCGAGGATGTTCAATAAAAACACAACCGGTTGCATTGGTTATGCAATCATCCAGGAACAAATCCTACCTTTTGAATGTTTTTGACACTCCGGGACATGTCAACTTCTCGGATGAATGCACCGCAGCATTTAGACTGGTCGATGGAGTTTTAATATTGGTGGATGTTCACGAGGGAATGATGCTCAACACTGAACGTCTTTTACGGCACGCAATCCAAGAACGACTGCCAATAACAATTTGCCTGAACAAAATTGATCGACTTATTTTGGAATTGAAACTTCCTCCGGCAGATGCTTATGCAAAATTGAAATTTACGCTTGACCAAATCAACAATTTTGTTCAGTATGTTTTTAAGCAATTAATTTTAATGCAATTTTTAAAGAACATTTGGTGAACGAGACATTCCATTGTTTTCACCATTGATGGGAAATGTTATTTTCGCAAGTGGACGATACAGCATTTGCTTTTCATTGCAAAGTTTTGCGAATATTTATGCAGCCAAATATGGGAAATTAAATGCAAATGAATTTGCGAGAAGACTTTGGGGCGACATGTTCTTCGATACAAACACACGAAAATTTATAAAGAAACCACAACTTGGTGGCACATCGCCATCTCCACGGACATTTGTGCATTTTATTTTGGAGCCAATGTATAAATTGTTCTCGCAGGTTTAATTAATGATTAATTAAATTAATTATTTAAAATGTAAATTTAGGTGGTGGGTGATGTTGATACTTGCTTGCCAAAACTTCAACAACATTTGGGCATTAAACTGAGCAAAGAAGAACAGAAAATGAATATTCGTCCATTGATCACATTAATTTGCCAACGCTTTTTTGGCACATTCACTGGTCTGCTTTTAAATTAAATTTTGAATCAACTTTTATGGTTTTTAGCTTTTGTTGATTTGGTTGTTGAAAATTTAAAATCGCCAGTGGAAAATGGCATCACCAAAGTGCAACATTGCTACACCGGAGATGTGGATCGGCCTTTGCCAACTGAAATTGCAAAATGCGATGCAAATGTAAACAAAAATAACCAAATTTGTTTAATATTTATTTTTAGGGACCACTCTTCATTCACACAACCAAAAATTATCCAACCCAGGATGCCACTGCATTTCACGTTTTGGGACGCGTTTTCAGTGGCACAATTCATAGTGGCGATGAAGTGAAAATTTTGGGCGAGAATTACAGTATCCAAGATGAAGAGGATTGTCGCATAATGACCGTTGGAAGATTGTGGATCCCGGTGGCAAGGTTTTAATTAAAATTAATCAAATTGACATTATCATTTTTTTAGATATAATATTGAGGTGAACAGTATTGGTGCTGGTTGTCTCGTTTTGATGGAAGGAATTGACCAACCAATCACTAAAACATGCACAATTGTTGAAAAGGATTATGATTTGGATGAGGTTTAAATATTATTTTGGATAAAATTTAATTTCAAATTTCAGCTTTACATTTTCCGCCCGCTCAAATTCAACACTTGTTCCGTTGTGAAATTGTCAATTGAGCCAATAAATCCATCGGAATTACCAAAAATGCTCGATTCTCTGCGAAAAGTGAACAAATCCTATCCGCTTTTGACCACTCGTGTTGAGGAGAGCGGAGAACATGTTATGTTGGGGACGGGCGAATTATATTTGGATTGTGTGATGCATGATATGAGAAAGGTTTAAATATTAAAAAATGAATTATATTTAAATATTTATTTAGGTATTCTCTGAAATTGATATAAAAGTTGCTGATCCGGTTGTGTCCTTTTGCGAAACGGTCGTTGAGACTTCATCGCTGAAATGTTTTGCCCAAACTCCAAATCAAAAGTTAATTAATTAATTGAAATTAACAAATTAAATTTAAGGAATAAATTAACAATGATTGCCGAACCATTGGAGAAGGGATTGGCAGAGGACATTGAAAATGAAGTTGTGAAAATAACCTGGAACAGAAAACAATTGGGCGATTTTTTCCAAACAAAATATGATTGGGATTTGCTGGCGGCCCGTTCAATTTGG
Organism: Pratylenchus scribneri; assembly: GCA_030063045.1. Lineage (NCBI taxonomy): Eukaryota > Metazoa > Nematoda > Chromadorea > Rhabditida > Pratylenchidae > Pratylenchus > Pratylenchus scribneri. The sequence goes on along the minus strand of JAQSEB010000020.1, from coordinate 2,190,999 downwards.
GCATTCGGTCCTGAAACGAATGGACCGAACATTCTTTTGGATGATACTCTGCCATCGGAAGTGGACAAAGAATTGTTGAAAACGGTCAGGGAATCGATAATTCAAGGATTTCAATGGGCGGCCAGGGAAGGACCACTTTGCGAAGAACGTAAGAATAAATTAATTCAAAATAATTAATTTTTAATAAATAAATTTAAGCAATTAGAAATGTTAAATTTAAAATGTTGGATGCACAAATTGCAAAAGAACCACTTTATCGGGGCGGCGGACAAATTATTCCTACTTCAAGGCGATGTGCCTATTCAGCATTTCTTGTAAATTTTAAACTATTCTAAATCCATTTTTATATTCATTTTAGATGGCCACGCCTCGTCTAATGGAACCGTATTTTTTTGTGGAAGTGATTGCTCCGGCGGATTGTGTCACCGCAATTTACACGGTCCTTTCAAAAAGGCGTGGTCACGTCACCACAGATGCTCCAATACCCGGATCACCGCTTTACACAATCAAAGCATTCATTCCAGGTTTAAAATTTAATTTTAAAAATAAATCCACACCAATTTCAGTTATTGATTCATTCGGTTTTGAGACGGATTTGCGGACGCACACCCAAGGACAGGCATTTTGCATGAGTGTTTGTAAGTTTTATGATTGGTAGAAATATTTTAATAGAATATTTTTTAGTCAGCCATTGGCAAATTGTGCCCGGCGATCCACTCGACAAAAGCATCATCATTCGTCCATTGGAACTTCAACCGGCTCCGCATTTGGCCCGAGAATTTATGATAAAGACACGGCGAAGGAAGGGCCTTTCCGAAGATGTTTCCGTGAACAAATTCTTCGACGATCCAATGCTTGTGGAATTGGCAAAGCAACAAGATCTCTTCAGTGGATTTGGAATATGAATGAATGATGAATGAATGAAAATCCATTTTAATTTTATTATTACTTTTTTTTCGTTTTTCCATTTTATTTTTTTTATTTGTTCTAATAAAAGTTGAGTAAAACTCGGTTAGGAATAGGAACATATATCTTTTACCTGGTTGACCAATTTTGAGGACATATTCTCTTTATTCTTACTGAAATAGGTGCTATTTGTATTGAAAAATTGATTTTCCTTCTGACTATAGAGTAGCTGAAGGGGAATGGTCAGTATGACATTTTAGCGCATTGGTATATCGCTCACTTTGTATATGGGGAAACGGCATTGGGGAGGTCTCGGGTTCGATTCCCAGTGCCGGGTTATGATTTTTAATTTTTGTTTTTGTATTTTCGGGCGGTGGTGAAAAATTTTTTATTGGTCTATCTAAAATCAAAATAAAGTTAACAAATGGCGTCTTCCGTTTCATAATCAAAAAAAAGGTTACCAAATGGACCTATAGTTCCCCTTATTAGCCCCGAAGGGGCGAAGGCCATAAACGGATCTCCTCCTCCGGCAATTTCTGGCCCTTTATGTTAGGCAATCGAGATTCGAAAAAGCGAGATGCTGAACTCGATGTGGAAATCGCCTACGGTGATTTAGATTTCTATAGATGGCAGCAGAACTTAATAATAAAAAAAAAGTTACTATGACAATTTGGATGCAATTCATTTACAAAAGAACCTAAACAATAAATCCGTTTATTCGAAGACTCTCCCTCCATTTCCTTTTTCCGCTTTATCATTCATCACTTTTCAACCAATCAACAAAACAAAATTGATTAACCCAAAATGTTTTGTTCACAAAGATGGCCAAATGTGTAATCCTCCTCGAAGGGAATGTGAGAAAACCCGCCTGCGCACGTCCCAATCTCATTCATTCGACTTTTTAGTCACCAAAATTGCGGTCGTTCATTTTGATGATGAACTGCTGAATTTTGAGGGAAAAAGGGAACCGGTTGGAATGGTTGAAGGAAGGAAGAATTAGAACAACAATTCAATTCCATTTTGTCTATAATGGCCATTCTTCTTTTTTTGACTGTTTAATTGCCAATTTTTCACGTTTTTCGCATCAATTTCCAGCATCCACGTCTCTATTTCTGGGTTTAGCTAACTAAGAGCAAAAATCAAAAAGCTCAAAAGGCAACAAGCCAAACGAATCCCCTCACCGCAATTTGTTTGCCCTTTTCTGCTCTCTTTTTAGTGTCCCTTTTTCCTATTTTGGATATGCAAAAGCAAAGCAAATGGGGGCAGAGTGTCCGCCTCCTTCATGACTTCCCTTCTTCATTCGCCCCTTCTCCCCCCAAGCATTGGTTGGCAGCAGCCCATTTCCTTTCACCTGCCTCTAAGCCTTTTTCCTTCCCCCAAAGCAACGACCACCGACCCACCAATCTGACCTCAAGCCATCGATTTAGAATACCTCCCCAACAACCCTCGCGGCGTTTTTCCCTCAATCGTCAACGCACTCTTCCCTTCCATTCAACAATTCTCTCGAAAAATCACACAATTCCCCTCTTTTTCTATGGCCCAATCCCCCGTCATGTTCCCCTGCTCATCCCTTACGGTGCTGATTCACATTGGCAGCGGTGAAGGTTACGAAGAAAACAAGGTAATAGAAATGAAAGGAGGAGAATACAGGGAAATGTATTGGAATGTACGCCAGCGGCGGCAATCATTCCCCTTTCCTCATTTGCGCCGTCGATGATCAAAAGCAGCCGCCGTATTACGTGTAGTGGCCAAAACAAATATAGGTACGTGATGACTGATGAGAGAGGAAGAAAATGGGAAGGAACCCCCTTCCCCTGCGGCGCCGAATGCGATCAGCGCAACATCGGGGGAATTAAAATACGAATACTCCTTCCCCCTTCCCACTTGCGCCTTCTCTCCCGTGTTCGGTTCAAATCCATTTGCGCAAAGTAATGAGGACCAAAGTGCGACTTTTAAATGAGAGAGGGAATTGGAATAAAATGGTTGGTGGGTTTGCCCCTTTTGCATACATTTCCCATTCCCAATTCCCCACCAGCCATGTTTTGTGCAACAAAATGTAAAGAGCCATTTGGGCAAAGGGAAAATTGTTGAAAAAAGGCAAATTTTTTGGTCAAATTCATTCAAACGAAAAACCCACAAATTTTATCTTCCATTCCCATCCTTTTCAATCCATTTTGTGTTGGTTTTTTCCACGCTTTATTGCCGTTTTATTTGACAATGGAAAATTTGGCCAATTTTGCACTTTTTAAAAATATTATTTTTCCCTTTACGTCATAAAATGATCAAAAAAATATGTTGAAAAAATTGGTAAAATTTCCCCCAAAATTGGCAATTTTAATCCAAAAATAAACTTAAAATAATTCCTCCTTCCCATTTTCCGTTCTAAATAGATGGAATGGCATAGATTTAGGGCCTCTCAATTCCCTTGGCCTCTCTTTTGCCCATTTTCATCGGAATATAATGGCCACAAATAGACAGACTGAGAATGAATGGCCACAACAATGAATGGCACCAAAGGGGGGATATGTTGGTCTTTTGGCCATGCAGACCCCCTTTGCCCATATAATTCCAAAATTCCCATTTGGAAGAGGATATATAAGACCACCACCGACTTTTCCGTTCTTCTTCTGCTTTTTTGTTGTTTTGGCATCGATTCTGCCATCCTCCATTTGTGCCATCCTCCTCCAAAGATATGCTTCTTCTTTTTCTTCCCCAACGAATTATCTGTCCAACATTCATTCCACCAGCAGGCTGCCCGGAGGCATTAAAACTTTTACTTTAGGTGGAATTTTAAAGCCCGGAAATGGCAGATTTTGTGCCTCGTGACCACAAAAATCGCCCCAGTATATCTCGAAAGACTAAAACAACATTTTTTGCTAATTTTGGCTAATTTGATGGACCAAAGGACGAATGGAAGATTGAAAAGGGGCACCTGCCAAAAGGCCAACTGACAGGCCAAAAAAATGGGTCCATTTTTAGTCGACTAAATTGTCCAAGACTTTTTGACCAATTCCCTTCCCCCCTCTCCCGAGAATAAATCCTCCTTCAAATCCATTCATTTTTCCGGCCAACCTCAATTTCGCCCATCGATTTCCCGGACTTCTTCCCCCATTCATCGGCCCCACTTTGGTTGCTCAGCTGCGGCCAAACATATTTTCCCCTTTGAGCCATATTATTATGGATGGAGAACAAAAAGCGAACGGCTGGTCCATCCAAAGGGAATTTCCAGAGACCATTCTTTGGTTCTTTCATCCCCCCCCCCCCCACCTTGTCCTTAACCCACTCACTACAAATCTCCTTTTCCTGGCAACTTGGCCCCCAAAAGGGCATACATAATCTTATATATTTTTCAGAGATAAAGAAAACTGCCCAATTTCTGGCCTTTTTCCCTCACTATCACTAGCCCAATTGTTCCCATTTCCCAATCCCGGAAATCATCGCGTTTTTCCTGCCACTTCAATCCAATCTCAACCTCAATTCCAAATACCAATTCTCCTTTCCATCTCTTTCTTTCATTCATTTCCAATTTTAATTTCACAAAAACAGCAGTAAATAATGGAGGAATGCCAGTGCCGATAATAAATTTTAATAAGCCACCCATCCCCTTGTCACTTTTCCTCCTCCTTTTGCTCATTCCCCAGCCAGGAATTCCCCAAATTCGGCGGCCATATCAACCTCAAGAAAATGAGGCCGTCGCAACAGTGTACTCCTCGCCCAGAAGGGCGGTCATCTACGACCATCGTGGCCCACCTTTGACTTGGAACAGTACAGTAGGAGGATTGGTGGATGATGGAGGGGAAATTGTGGAGGCAGAAATTGAGACATGCCCTCCGGCAAAACATTGCAAACCAGGATTGATCCTTCCCGTCTGTTAAACAATTCACAAAAATAAATATTTATTCCCCCTATTGTGAAGATTTGGGAACCACAAGAAGTTTCCTGGCCCACTCGCCTTTTTCGGGCATTTGTCTATTTGTTGGCAATGGCCTACCTCTTTTTTGGTGTTTCCATCGTTTCGGACCGATTCATGGCCGCAATTGAAGTGATTACCAGTCAAGAGAGGGAAGTGGAAGTGACCAAAGTAACCGGCGAAAAAGTCAAAGTTTTGGTTCGAGTTTGGAATGAAACTGTCAGCAATTTGACATTAATGGCATTGGGTAAAGAGGGAAAATGGCCAATTTAATGAAGGGCACCAATTATAGGCTCATCAGCGCCCGAAATTCTTCTGTCGGTTATCGAAATTTTCGGCAACAATTTTGAGGCCGGCGATTTGGGACCAAGGCAAGTGCCAAAATCGATTAAAAAGGTATATCCACCCAATTTTTCAGTACAATTGTTGGGAGTGCCGCATTCAATTTGTTCATAATTGTTGGAATTTGCATAATTGTTTGTCATTCAAATTCAATCAAAAATTGATAATTCCTCCATTCCCTCCAAAGGTTGTTCCTTCCAATGAAATTCGTCGAATTGACCGAATCGATGTGTTCTGGGTCACCGTTGTTTGGTCCACTTTTGCCTATATTTGGCTTTTCCTCATTCTTTGTTTCTTTTCGCCAAATGTTGTTGAGGTCCCTCCTTCCTCCTCTCCCCATTTCAATTTTCCAATCTACTTTGAAGGTTTGGGAAGGCCTTTTGACGTTGGTTTTCTTCCCATTGACCGTCGCATCCGCATTTTTGGCCAATAAACATGCAAAAGCATTTGGACAACGCATTTTGGGCGCATCCGCCATCACTTCATTCCGGCACACCCCCCGGCTTGGGAATAAACCTCAAAGGAGTCGAACGGGGAGCTTAAAGGCGAATGGATCGGGAAAGGATGTCGAGTGAGGGAAAATAATTAATTCAATTAAAAATAATCCTCCTTTATAATGTGAAGGGTGGCATTACTTGGCCAACTCAAAAATGACTCAAATGCATCTGCCTTTGTTCAACAACGTCGATATTTGGATGTGATCAAAAGGCTGAGAAGCGAAAATCCAAATTTGTCGGTGGCCGAATTGGAAAGGCTGGCAGCCTCTTGGCTTTTTACGGAAGTGCCAAAAAGTCGAGCATTTTATCGGATTCAAGCAATCCGAAAAATGACTGGCCATGGTGATATAACAACAAAGAAATTGAAGGAAAGAGCCGAAGAGGAACAGGCAGTGGCCTTTCCACTAATGCCGGATAAGCCAAAACAAGTGACCGTTGGGTGAGTGCCAAAGGGGAATTTGGAATTGAATTGATTGAATATTGTGAAGATTTGATCCGGTGGAATATTGCGTGTTGGAGAATGTTGGCACAGTGGAATTGAGATGCACCGTGGACAGGGGTTCATTGGCAGTGCCAACGGAAGTGACCATCAATTATACGGTCAATCCCATTTCCATTCTCTTTTATTATATTATTTTGACTTAATTTTGAAGACAATTCCGGATACGGCTGCCGAATATGAGGATTACATTCCCACCCAGGGAGTACTCACTTTTGGGCCAGAAGAGACCTCAAAATTTATTGAAGTAATATTTTAAAATGTGGAAATTATTTACAAAAAAATGAATTCAGATTGGAATTGTGGACAATGAGGAATATGAAGAGGATGAACAATTCTTTGTGGGATTAATACATTATAATTGTGGGAATTGTTGACAATTTTAGGTAAAATTGACAAATTTGAATGCATATTGTGCCAACAATCCTGGCCAAAAATTGCCGGCACAATTTGCGGAAGGAGCCGATTCTGCCACCGTAATGATCATTGATGGTATTTTTTGTTGTATTCCCAATTTAAAATTGTGAATTCTACTCCTTGAAGATGATCATTCCGGGGCATTCAGTTTCACTTCAGAAGTGTTTCGTGTTCCCGAAAGTCAGGGCCAATTTGCATTGGAGGTAAAATAGAGGAATTGATGGAATAAATTTAAATTTTTGTGAAGGTTCGAAGGCATCGTGGGGCAAGGGGCCAAGTTATTGTGCCATTCAAAACGATTGATGGGACGGCAAAAGAGGACAAAGATTATGTGTCCCAAAATGGGGAATTGATATTCCAAAATGAGGAGACAAAAGCGACAATTTACATTGAAATAATCAACGATGATGAATATGAAAAATCGGAGGAATTTTACGTGGAATTGGGAATGCCAATTTTGAAGGATGGACGCCAAAATAACAAAGAGGAAGGAGTGCCAGATGGACGACCAATTTTGGGTATTATTTGGATGGAAATTGAACCAAATTAACCAATTTTGCAGGAGAACATCATCGATGCAAAATTATTATCACGGAGGACAAAGAATTCAAAAATTTCATTGACAAAATGATCGCAAATGCCAATGTGGGAATTTTGGTCGGAACGCACAGTTGGCGGCAACAATTCGTCGAGGCAATGACCGTAGAAGACATTGATGGGGGTGGGGGCATTGGCTCAATATCCCCCGGGGCACATTCCCTTCCTTTTAGATGGATCATTAAGTGTGAAGGAGAAAGTGCTTCATTATATTTCACTTTTCTGGAAATTATTGTTCGCCTTGATTCCGCCCACCGATTATATGAATGGTTGGCTCACATTCATTGTGGCCATTTTTGCGATTGGTGTTTTGACCGCAATCATTGGTAATTTTTTATATAAATATTTTCCAATATTTTGAGAGTATTTTGTTAAATTATATACAGCAAAATTACTGAATTAATAATATGCTGTGTTTAGGGGATGTGGCCGCAATGTTTGGATGCACAATTGGCCTCAAAGACACAGTCAGTTTGCTCCTAATCATTTTATTTATTTTTTTATTCCCCATTCAAAGGTAACTGCAATAACTTTGGTGGCCATGGGCACTTCATTGCCTGGTTAATTTGAATTATTTTTCCTTCTTCAATTATCGTATTCCATTTTAGACACTTTTGCCTCGAAGGTTGGTTTTTGGTTAAATTAAATCCGATTTGTGCGTAATCATTCAAAAAACATTTTCTAATCCAAAAAGCAAACAATTTTGGAAATAAATCAAAGAGGATTAATTTATTTTGCAGACTGCAGCAATCCAAGACAAAACTGCCGATTCTTCAATTGGTTGGTTAAAATTCCCTCAATCCCATTTTGTCTCAATCTTATTCCCCCTCCAGGCAATGTGACCGGATCGAATGCGGTCAATGTTTTCCTGGGCATTGGACTGGCATGGGCAATTGCGGCCGTCTACCATTCTTGGCATGGGGCCCAATTCATGGTCAAAATCCATTTTCCAATCCAATATTCTCCCCTTCTTTTGTTCAGGTGGATGCCGGCAGTTTGGCTTCATCGGTTAGCATGTTCCTCATTGGCTCCTGCGGTGATTTTCCCCCAAATTTCCCATTAATAATCCATTATTTCAGTTTGTTTTGGCATTCTCCAATGGCGTCGATATAATGCGAATGTGGCCGGCGAATTGGGCGGCCCTTCTGGCCCAAAATATTTCTCTTTCCTCATTTTTTTCCTTGTTTGGCTTATCTACATTGTTTACAGTTCAATGGTGGCCTATTGCCTAATGCCCGGATTTTAATTGGCAAAATGGACTAAATATAATTAATTATATAGCCCAATTTGTGCATCCATTTTTCCTCTCCTTCCCCATTTTTTTCTATCTCATTTATCCTCATCAATTTTAATTTTCAATCATTTTTTGCCCATTTTTTTTCTTTACAATTTCCTCCTTTTTGTTATTATTTTGATGTAATATAGCCGTACACTTCAATTTATTTTTTTGTGAATAAAATTTTAATGATAATGAAATGAAAATATAATTAAGGAACTGTTTTGGATGAGGCATTTAATTTTCGATGCCGTACTATTATTTCTTAAAAAAGGAAAATTTTCGCTTCCTAAAAAGTGTAGAAAGACAATTGACTTGATTTCCAATAGAAAGAAGGAAGGAGATGGTATTCCGGAAATTTTATTTTTATTTCGCGACCTAGATTTCCGTTACAGTTTTAAAAAAGAATTAATTAAAGCTAACTTTTCAGGAGAGTTGTAATTGTTAAAATGTTTCCGAAAGGATTTAATTATAGACTGATTTTACATAGTTTAAAGAATAATTTTCCAAAAAATATTAATTCACGATTTTTTAATTCGATAATGTTCAATTTTAGCATATATGAAAATGAATAGAGGGAACAGGGAATTGATGATCCCTCTGGGTCAATCTATATTAAATTCATAGATATGGGATACCGTAATTGGAGGGAAAATGATTCCTTGTTGATTGGAAATGGTGGAGTAAATAAATTTGCTTGAGGCAAATTATGATGGATGGGAAAGAAAAGGGAAGAGGGAAATTGACAGGTAGTGATACCGTATTTGAAAGGGAAAATGATTCCTCGTTGATTGGATATGCATATGGGTTAGTGATGTTTATTATCCAAGGCAATTTATGATAAGAAAGAAAAGAAAGAGGGAAATGGATGGCTTTAATTTTAATTAAACAAAACAATCTTCAACTATTTACTATGCTTTTATTATTTTTAGCTGGAATTTTTTTGGACAATTAATTGGGGTCAAAAAAATTGACTAAAAGTATTTTGGGAAACGACAAAAAATACATTTTTTAAGAAAAACTATTTTACATTTTTTATAAAAATCAAAGTACAGAATTTTCAATGGCAGCCCCAAAATGGATTAGGCCAATATTTCTTTCCTTCATTTTCGATTTGTTCTCCGTCGATTTATCCTTTGCTCCTCCTCTTCCTCTTCTCTCGGCCTTTTCCTCTCCAAAATGCATTTGGCACTCCCAAAACTTATCATTGAAGGAGTTTGGCTTAATTCTGCCGCCAATTGATGATTCTCTGCGAATATAAAAATAATTCTTGCCAATTTCTCCCCAACCTTTTCCTCCATTCTTTTGGCCATGCCATTCCTCCATTTTGGCCCTCCTTAGCCTCAACAAAAGGCCAATTCCCATCAAAATGAGCATCAATGCCAATGCCCCACTTCCAATGCCCAAAATGGCCAATCCATTTCTATTCAAAATGCAATCATCGGCCAAATGCTGGGAATGAAAATAAGGAAAATTTATGAATGAATGAATGATGGGTAAAACTTGTGGAATGGAGGGTGGAGTTTCATCGAGGTCATAAATGAGAAGTTGGCCAGCAATGACCGGCGGATCATTTGGCGAATTGGATTGGCCAAATGTGCGCCTAAATATAATCCAAATCTTGGATAAGTCAAAACCCTTTTCGTTTCACCTTTCATTGTTTTCCAATCTTCCAATTATTGGCGAATCCCTTGCCATTCGATTCGGCGATTCCCAGCTCACTTTTACGGTGTCAATCTTTTGTCCCGGCATTCCTCCAATTTCGCCTTCTTTTCTCCTTTTCCCCTTCCTCCTCCCGCTTTTTTGTTCCTCTTCCTCCTTCATCTGTTTTAATCCAATTATATCCATTAATTTCCCCCATTTTTTACCTTTCGGATCATCAAATCGAATCCTTGAAGCAATGTTCGCCGATCGGCCACCGAATCGCGGAACATTTTTTGTAAATTCTGTGCATTTATTTCCTCCGGTTGTAAATTGGCCAATAAATCGGTCAAATGTGGTGGAATTGTCACATCCCCTCCCTCATAATCGTCCACATAATCTACACAAAAATATATACCCCTTTTTAATTTGTCATTTATTCCACCTTTTTTCAGTCCATTCCTCCTTCCCTCCTCCGTTCTCAATGTCGAGAATATTGTGGTCGTTGATGTTGGCCTAACCAAAGGAGTATTTGTGGTGGATGGACTCCGCCGTAGATCATCTTCTGTCTCGAATTCGGTGCTCAAATATTCCTGCCTTCTTTGTGCCGCCGCTTCATTTGCCCGTCCATTTGGGGAAATGTAGGCATTTTGGTTCGGTGGTTGTTGAATGCCTCCAGGCGGATCTCTGCCAACCCCAAATGGTCCATCCCCAACTTGATTGGCCGCATATCCGGGTCCAAATGGGGTCACCGCCTCTGTCTCCCCATTTGCCGTTGTCCCTCCTTCCTCCGCTTCCTCCTCCTCCCCACTTTGATCATAGCCAATTGGCACTGCCGGTGCTAAATATGGGCCAGCGGGGGATTGGCTAATAAATTTATGGAGGAATTTGGGGTGTATTAATTTATGCGGGGCATACTTTTCTCTTGATTTTCCCTTTTTGTTGATGGCCGGTGCCAGCGGTTTTGCCGTTGTTGTGTACCTTCAAATTCACATTCAAATATATTTCCCTTTTGGCCTACTCTGGTTTTGTTTTGGCTGCCAATTCGGCATATTCATTTGTGCCTCCTCCCTCATAATCGCCAGTTGTGCTGCTTCTTTCATCATATCCGGGGGATGGCCCTTTCCTCGCCGCCCCATTGTCCTGTTCATTTGATGAATTTGGTGGTGTTTGGCCATCACTTTCAGCCACTTCATCCCCTTCATCGCCACCTTCAATGCCAACCAAAATAATGGATTAATTTTGGTCCATTTCCCATTCACCTCCTCCATAATCGCCTTCGCCCCCTCCTCCTCCCCCTTTTCTTCTTCCTCCAGGCAAAATCTTTGTTTTTCCTTTGTTTTTGTTCTTTTGTTGTGAAATTGTTGTGGATGTTGTTGAACAACTTGGCGGCGTCACTCCATCGCACATTCCATCCTTTTTCATGCACATCTTCCCATTCACCAAAATTAATGAGAAGGGGAATTGGGAATTAATTACCTGAATTTGGCAAAAAAACCAAACACCGGGTCGATCAGCGAATTTGAATACTTGCGATTCGGCATAAGCCCTTAAATATTTACAACAATATTTAAATGAATGAATTAATTTGGACCTTTGAAGATCGGCCGAATATCGAATGCCGGTGATCAAAATTGGGTCCAATGGGCATCCCTTCGTGTCGATCACTTGCACTTTTTGTTTGACCCCATCCGTCACAAAACAATTATTTATCAATATTCCGAACATTTCTATGAATTCATTTATAAATATTCCCCAATTCCCCTTCCCATCATACGATCATCGCAATGCCATTGATGCAAAACTTTGTCGCCAACTTTGGCAAATTGAATGGCAATTCTGCGTGGAATATTCATTCAGAACAATTTACCCTATAAAATTCAAACCCAGCCGCCTTTCCCGCATCCAATTCATCAATTGAACTTTTGTGAATGCTATAACTACATCCCGGGATTCCATGCCTTGCCTCCACTTCCGTTGTTGGAATCATACTTTAATAAATTGGGGGAAATGCTCAAGGCAAAATACCCTCTTTCCACTAAAATTACCTGACCCCCAATTCGGCGGTCAATCCTCGATTTGCCTCCTCAAAAAAGCATTTCACGTGGAATGCCTGGTCAACTTTTGTGATGAACATTGGGTGAAATGAGATGACCAATGTTATTCCATAATACATTCCACGGGGATCAAACTGGAATAAAATTAAATGGAGGGAATTCTGGACAATATTGTTATTGACCGATCGAAGGCTTTTCATTCCGCATCGACCCAAACCAAGGTCAAAATGAACTTTCCTTGTCCTTTTCCCTGAAAAATCATCTTTGGCACATTCCGGGTCATCCGCCTTCCCTTTGGCATATATCCTCCCTGCAAAAAAGGGTAAATTGGAGGAATATACGAGAGGGCATTTTGCCTTGAAAATATTTGCGCGTTTTAATCCAAACTCGAATTTCCTGGTCCAAACATTCCTATAAATTTTTTATTGAACAATTTGTAATTTCATTGTATTATATTAAATTATATTGTTATAAATAAAATGTGTATCTTTCAATTTATTGATTTTGATATTCTCACAATGTCCGGTTCACCAATAATGTCATTATCGATGCTGATTGAATGGCAAAATGGAGGGAAAATTGTGATGAGGTAAAAAAGGCAAAAAAGTGCCAAATTTGGCAACTTGGCCAGAAATGGGATTGGCTGCCTCATTTTAGCCTGGAGGCAATGAAGAACAATAACAAATTTTGGACAAAATCATAACAATTTAGGGCAATTTAAAATGAGGAAAATTTGTAATTCTGAAATATTTAAATTCAATTATCATTCAAGAATGTGTCATTTCATAGGGCTAATTCAATTCACATTGTGCCTTCCAATTCCAACCTAAATCTAGCTGCTGGAAAGGGCGCCCGCCAACTTTTGGCTGCCAACTTTTTTTTGCGCATTTTCACTTTCTTCCACTTCATCCTGTCGCCAATCCACCAAATTCGCTCGATGACCACCACATCGAAGTCAACAACACACATTGAGGGGGGAGGATAATTAGCCAGAGGACTGAAGCAGAAATTGGGCGAAGGTGAATTTGAGAAGGGGGAGGGGGATTTAAGCTTGATATGAATAGGGGAATGGTCAATGGGGAGCCAATTGGGCGCTTAATTGACTCGGCTTAATAGGGTGAAGGTGAAAAGGGCAATAATGGCAAAAAGTGTAAATTATAAATGTAATTTAATGAAATTCTGGAGAAGGAATTATTGGCACAAAAATGGGAACTAAAAAACAATTTAGTGAATATATTCCCTGCCTTCCTCTCTCATTTTGCTTTCCATTGTTATTGTAAAATGTTTTTGCGCGCATAATGAAAGTTTTGGCATGGATTTAAGCGCAACAAAGGAAGGCAGAAAATAATAAGTGCCCAACCAATTTGGTTTCAAAAGAAGGGGGCGAAAGTGAGTGAATGAAAGGAAAAAAGGTGAATTTGAATTGAAGGAGGCAGACCAGTCCCCCGGGGGGATTTGGGGTCAGCGAAATGCGCGAAGGAAAAGTAATTGGCGCCTTATTCACCGATCGAGCAAAAGTCCGGAAGGAAAAAGGTGGGCAGGGGAAGGTGACGGGAAATGGAAAGGCGGAGTTATGCAAAAATGAATGATGGCAAAAAATGGTTAAAATATTCGGCAATTGATGGCCGGGGAATAAATCGTTTATCGAATAAAAAACAAATCAAAATTAAATTAGAATTAAATTAAATGTTCATCGCCTTCTCCATCCTCCAATTCATCCATCAATGTGGACATTTTCTGCTTTTGTTCCACTTTACCATTTTCCTCCATTTCCTTCATTTTTATTTGGGTTTTTTCGCCCGCATCCTGCACCCGGAATTCGCCTTTGGCCGAGAAGAATCCACGGATTGAATAAATCCAAACAAATTCAATTCTTGTTGAACTGCACCAACTGGGCAAAAGGCAAAGAAGGCAAGGCAGCACCAAAAGTCCATGCAAAAGGCCCCAACCACAAACGAGGAAAACGGCATTAGCAAAAACGGTGGGCGCATATTTACGCACAAAAAGGAGGGGCAAAATGCAAAGTGCCGTGGAAATACCTGAAAAAATGAATGGAATTTAAGAAGGGAAAAGGAGGGGAGGGGGACAAACCAGATTGGAACATTGGCCATCCAATTGATTCCAAAGTATATTTCAATTTATCGGCCCGACTACGCAAAGGAATAATTCGCTCGATGGAATCGCCGGTGTCAGAATCACGACAAAATTCATGGCGAAAATCCTGTCGAAAATGGTAAACCACGTGGGCGGTGAAATCAACGGAAAGGCCAATGGACATTAAAGTGGCAGCCTAAAGGGGAAATCAAAATAAAATAATAAATGAAAGGGAGAGGATGGACCATTGTGACAGGATCGAGGTCAAATTGAAGCCAAGAAAGGAAGCCAAAAACACCAATTGAAATTGAACAAATTGAGGCGGAAGCAAGCAGAACACTGATTGGATTTGGCACAAAAAATGCACAAACAAATGCCATGCAAAGAAGGGTTAACTTTGGGAGGATTAAATATTATTTAATTGAAATATAAATATTACCAATCCAGATTGTATGGTAACTGAGGAGAGGGAAAGGATTTGATCGACGAACATCACCTTTAAATAAGGTGATATAATTATTGGGTCATTATTTTATTAATTAATATTTTGAATATATTTCATCCCCCTCATTCCCATTTTGTACATTGTCCTCCCAAATGTTGATTTTCAATCCACTGTGTCCATCATCGGTGGCGGTGGAATATCTTTTGGCAATTTGCCGTGCACTTTGCATTAATTCAATTCGATCTTCCCATCCATTAATTTGGCCAAAAGCAAATGAAATGACAAATGCCGAAATTGTTGGGCATTCATTTTGGCCTTTGCCCTCTTTTCCAATTCGAATTGATGTATTCCATTTTTCATAAAATGGAACATCCAAAAATTCCACTAATTTGCATAAATTCATTTGGCCATTTTCATTTGCCATTTTTTCCATTCCAAATTTATTTTTCTTCTTTTTTATTTTTATTCCCATTCCCAATTCCTCCATAAATTCCGACACTTTTGCCTCAATTTCGTCCTTTCCCCAAAAATATGCCTCATAATCTCGAAGCCAAACCAACGAAGATTGGGCACCTAAATTTGAGTCAATCTAATTCCATTTTTGGTTCCACCTTTTGATTTTGGCAATGCCTCAAATTCTTGGACCATTCCCCAAAATTGGGCCATTTCCTCTTTGGATGAAATATTCAAATTTCCATTCACCAAAACGGTGACCACCAAATGATTCGCCCAAACTGTTAAAATTCAAATTATTATTTTAATTTAAATATTCATTTTCGACCATATTTATCCAATAAACGGGATGTTTCGCGCATTTTTGAATCCCTGGGCAATATTTTTTCAATGTCCAATTTTGTTTGAATTCGGCCAACACCCAAAATGGCAATTGACCAATAAAGGGCCAATAAAAGGAGGATGAAAATGCCAAAAAATCTGATTAAGATTTGTATTTTTATATTTCATTTAAATATTCACTTATTAGCCAAAAGGGCGCAATATCCTTTGAACAATTTGGCCCCAATTCCCTCAAATTGGCCTCCATTTTTTGCCTTTTCCTCCATTTTGAATGGCGAATATTTCCTCATTTTCCCTCGGGGCTCATCAAAATTCCATTCATTTTCAATTCTTCTTTGCTTTTTTATTTCAACTTTTTTTCCATCATTTTTCTCCTCAAATCGGGCAGAAAATAGCATAATTGGGCAGAAAAGGGCTAATTGAAGGAAATAATCAAGAGAAAGGGCCAATGCCGTGCCAAAACAGAATAAACGAATTTCTAATTGGGAAAATGAGGAAATTAAAAGAGGATTTTGGGGAAATTGACCTGGAGTGGGGGTGAATGCGCCAACACCAAAGGAAATTACCTGAGAAAAAGATTTTTAAATTAAAATAAAAAATTTGAATCTATTAAAATGGAAATTGTCTAAAAATTAAATAAATTCACACATTTGTGAGGGTTGTGACTGTTATTGAGGGGCCAACTTCGCTGAATACCAATGCCATTCGTTTTTGTGGTTGGCAAACATTTTGTTGGGCCAATTGAAACCATCGATGCATCAAAAGGAAACCATCGTCCACTCCAATACCCAAAATCAAATAAGGAAGAATCAGCAAAAATGAATTTGTCCGGAGGCCAAGCAGACTGATTGCCCCAAATGCGGAGGAAATGGCCAAAAGTGGGCAGAGGACGGTGGCGGCGGCAATCACAAATTTGCCAAAATGCATTCGGCCATTTGTGCCCAAAAAAACATTCAGATAAACAAATATGGACATTGCCAAAACGCCCAATGCAAAAAAGCGAGTATTCTCTTTGTGGTCACGGGACATTTCATTGTTCAATATTTCGGTGCCAACAATCTGACATTGAGGGGATTGATGAATGGTTTAATAACAATTGAATACTTGAACATCGATGAAATCATTGTGAAATTTGTTTTGGAAATAATCAAAAACGGCCAATTCCCAGGCATTTAATTGGGCCACCCTTTTTGGGTTGGAACGTTCGGCATGGAACGAAAGGAGAACCTAAAAAGGAGCAGGGGGAATGTGGATATTGGGGAATATTAATTGACCATTTGGACGGAATGAATGTTGGTTAATTGTTGTTCCAATGAGGCATTTGTGATGGCCATTGAATTATTTTGCCGCTGAAGTTGAACCCCAAAAAGGAACCATTCCAAACGAATATTCATGGAATGGACGGTGGCCAACGGAAATGACAAATTATTCCATTTTGTGCCTTTTGGCTCATCTTTCTCCACAAAATCGGCCATTGCTTGGCCCAAAGCATCCACAAAAAGTTCAAGGCCATAATTGAATTCACAAAATGGTGTACAAATGTCCTCATAAGTGAATGGAGGAGAATTATCATCAATGGAAACGTTGAATTCACGGACCAAAAAATTATATAATTCAACCACCTCCGTCAGCAAATCAAGTCGAAACTGTCAAAATATTAATTGGAAAAGTGGGAATTGGGAAATAACCATATTTTTATTAGGCAATTTGGATTGAATTATGACCAATGCCTTCATTGGATCACCTGCAGGCAAAAAAAATATATAAAGGGGGATTAGAGTGGATCGAATTGACCGGATGCATTCCAAAATTGACGCATTGCCGCAATTTCTGAACGAGAAGGAGCATTTTCTGGGGTATATCCTAAAAATGAGTTCATCAAGATTGTAATAGAATGGATGGGGGCCAACCATCTCGAATATGGTCTTCCAAATGAATTTTGAGCATTCCGCCCGAAAGGAGAATACCAATGAAAAAACTGAATAAACCAAAACAAAGTGGCCATCGGCCAATGGCATTGCCCAAATTGCCGAAAAATGAACGAATTATTGGCATTTTTTTTGGCTAAAAATGGATGAATGAATATTTTTGGATGGAATGAAGTTGGGTTATGGGGGGAATTATGCACTGACTTTGACCAAAAATTGAGGGGGGAGAATGAGAAGGCCATTTTGGTTCGAAGATTGACCTCATCGATATATTGCCCTCGGCAAAATGACCTTTTATTATTTATTTTCCCAAACAAATATTAAAACAAAATGAATGAATGAATATGAATGATGAATGGCATTTGGCATTATTCCAAAATTGATTCCCATCATTTCATTTTCTTCCAATGCTAATTTTCTTCTTCATTTTCCTCTTTTCACTTCCTGCATTTTTTTGACTTCTTTTCATCGATTCAATTCGGCTAATTTTCCTCAAACTTTTTCGTGCCATTCTTTTCCCAATGATCAATTCGGCCCAACATTTTTCGGGTGTCCATTCTTTTGTCTCCACCAATTTTCCATCCACACATTTTCGTCCATCTAAAAATTCATCATTTATTTGAATATTCCAATTTTAAATATTCACCTTGAAGGTAGATGATTTTGCCTCCGGCATAATTTGGCCCCCTTTGCCCAAATATTCTCCTCAATTCGTCCATTACCGTAGATTTATCGCCAGCCGTTGTTCTCGATTTTTTCCTGGCTGAATAAAATAAATCCGCATCATTTCCACCGTGGCCTTGGTTCATCATTCCAAGCATTTTTGTTTTGTTTTGAGACCAAAATTATGAAATTATTTTATTTAATGAATGAATGAATTGGATGGTCACATTTTGTTGATTTTTAGACTCTTTTATTCAATCAAAAGAAAACATCAAAAATCAAAAAGGAAATAAAATGAGAATGAGAACAAAGAATAAATGGGCGGAATGAATGAATGAAAGGAATGAATTGTTCACTTTTTGACAATTAGCCGAAAAATGTTTAAAACTTCAAAGAGGAAAATTCCATTTGAGAAAAGGACAACAAAATTGAATCATTCATTCCACCTTTTTTTAATGTTTTTAAATGCGACAATGACTATCCATGGCCAAATGGCGTTTTGAAAGCACAAAAATGCGTAATTGGTGGGAGGGCATCGAAAATGATTCCCATTGATTTTTGGCACCCCAGCATGGGCCATCCATTGAAATTGCCAATTTTGGATGGCATCTGGCATAATTGAAGCATTTTGAGCGTTTCCCTGAACGAATTAGCCCTTCGATGTGTTCCCTTTGAAGGCATTGATTTAGGGAATTCAGAAATTTTTCATTGGAAGGAAGTGGGCCAAATGAGGTGAAATTATTCCTTTCAAAGAATTGTTGCGCATTTTTCGCCAAAATTGGGGCAGATGGAAGGGTCACCAAAATTCGATCATTCTGAATTAATTTATTTGGGTAATTGTAATTGTAAATGTTTCCGGAAGAAATATTTGAATTAAATTTGGGGTACTTGAAAGTCGCGAGCATGCACAAAAAATGCAATTTCCTGAGGCAATTCAATTTGTTGGAATCCATCCAAAATTTGTCCCGCTCCATGCAAATCGACGGAGGAAATGAATTTTGGGCGAATAATCACTTTGCTGATGAATTCAACATCAGAAGGCCAAACACTGAAACGAATGCCCCAAAGGAAGAGATCCTCAATGGAAGAAGCCCATTGGGACAATTCAACTGAAAATAAATAAAATGTAAATGAATGAGGGGAAAAACCTAAATTGACAATTCGGCCAATATATCGCCTGGGGAGAAAAGCAGCGGCCTTTGGATTTTCCTGCGCAAATTTGGCCAATTCCCCGGCAAATTGGGCCATTGGGCCAGTGCCAATCAAAAGGTCATCCCAATCTGGGAATGCAATGAATTCGGCACTAAATTATTGAATATTCAACTATATATATTGTCCATTTTAGTAATATTATTAAATTGTTTGAAACCTTTGCTTAAATTCATAAAGACATTCCTGGAAATTGACCAATTGATTATTCCAAAGTGTCTCCTCATTTGGGTCAAATTCCATCCCCGGCACTTTGTTGGGCATTCGAAGACTCGAACGAATTTGGAGAAGGCCTTCTAATTCATAAAGGCGAAGAAGTGGCAAAATTGAGGGAATTAGGGATTGGACATAGGCAATGACCAAATCGGCGCCCAAAAGTCGATTTGCCTCCATTGCGACCACAAATAAATGCCACTTAAAATGAATGAATTATTGGGGGAAAGGGGAGGAGGGCACTGGCACCTGCTCAAAAAGAAACATTCTTCCTGGACAAATGATCAATCGACGAGGCTTTGAATCGGCCATAATCAGGGGCACTTTGATTGGGGCAGAATGCCGAAAAGTGAGCCAAATAGATTCCGGAGGAGGGAAAATGGTGGAGGGCGATAAATGGCAAATGAGGCGAAAAATGCCGAGGCGACAGGGGGCATGGGAATAGCCAAGATGGATTGGCTCCAATTTGGCCGGGAATTTGGCACCCTCAAAAAGACATTCCGCCTTCAATGGACTGGGATGAAGTCTTCTTTCCAGGTTTAGGAGAAAAACAATGGTATTGGATTGAGGGGAGGAGGATGGGCCAAATCTGGAATAAAAAATATTGATGGGAAGGAATTGGGGAAATTAACACTGACAAAGTGCTTTTTGGATAGAAGAATGCATTGGTGATGAAAAGATGATCAATTCGGAAATGGAGATGAAGCCAAAGGGGAAAAAGGCATCGAATTGCCAATGAAAGGATGGCCAATTGGGCAATAGAGATTTGGAGGGTGAATGGTGGGGACATTCTAACTGTCGATTGAATTTTGTGCGAAATTGGGTGGATTTTGAACTGTTGAAGGAGATTCGAGCGGAGATTACCTTTTTGAGTAGGGGCAGGGAAAATTGGGTCGGCTGCTTAACAAATTACTTATTCACATTTTTATAAATGACCGACCAGATTAAAAAACAAAATAATATTCAGAAAATGGAAAAGTACACTGGCTAATTGGCCAAATTCAATGATTATTTACGAATTTTGGAAATTATAATTTTTATTTTCACAAATTAGAATGCCTTTGGATTTGAGTATTACTGTAAATTGAATTTTGCTTTTGGCACATTTTGATTTATTTTGGTTAATTTTTAAAAACATTTATTCCTCTCATTCTCATTCCCTTCTCATTGTTCCATTCCATTGCCAAAATGCATTTTATCCTTGAAGAACGTTGACCATATATTTACTGAAATTGGAAAATATTTTGCTTTGAATTGGCCCCCAAAATAAATTACGCGTTGATGCGGATGCGCAAATTCATCGGCTGTTCCTGGGCACTTGAATACACCTTTAATGAAGTACAACAATTTTTTATAATTATTAACTCTACCAAATAGCTGGGATTGTTCCAGCGGCGACCATATTCGCTTCGAACCTGAATATTTCACAAATCAAAAATTGATTCCCTTATTTCCCTTTTGATCACCTTCGTTTCGATCAAATCCGTCAATTTGGCCACATTGCAATCCGGATCATCAATGTCCACATCAAAATGGGTTCCCCAAACATATTGATTGGTGTTTCGATCGTATTCGTCCACATCAACGGTCACTCTGCCGAGAGTCATTTTCGGGAATTGAATGGAATTGAGGAATGTGAGTGAGTATTATTAATTAAAGTGATTAAATGGAAAAGTTGAATCTAAAATACAAATATTTGAGAACAATTTGGTTAAAATGTAATAGACTGTAAATTGGAGTTGGAATGGCCTTGTTGATGAGAAGATGGAATGGGGGAAGGGAGGGAATTGGCCAAGGAAATGGGACGAACGAAGGTGGAAAAATGAAAGAATTTATTTCCATTTTTTGCTTTAATGTTGCTTTCCATCCATTCCCCTCCCCTCTTTCCCCTTCCCATTCTTCAAAGGCATTGGCCAAGCAACGAAAGAGGATTTGTTGCGAAGGTGGCAAAAGGAATTTGTCCGATTTAACCTTTTTTTCTTTTCGAATGGGGTAAAAAGGCCAATCTATAGGTTATGGTGGAAATGAACACATAAATATTGAATAAGTTTATTCGTATTTTTAAATGAATTTCTGGGAAATTTATAAAAAGGCACTATAATGTTTTGAATGGCAAGAATAATAATTTGAATTCACCAAATATTTTCATTCAAATGAATTCATCCCCTTCACATTCCTCCCCTTCTTCATCTCCTTCCGGCCTTTTTTCGTCAATTGATGTTGCCGTTTTCATTTTTGTGCCGCCAATTGTGCCAGCCGTTATTCCAATGGAGAAGAAGCAAATGCTCGTTCTCTTTTCGGCCATTCCATATTCAGGTGGCATTTCCTCTGCTGCATTTATTTCCGAAAGGAGGGATTTCTCAATGCCCAAACTATTCCTTCAAAAATGGGGAATTTATGCCATTAATTTATTCCATTATTTTACCTTTTTGTGTTGGTTTTTTTCTTCCCATCCTCTTCCTGGATCACTCTGGACACATATGGTACAGTGCTGGCTGCGGCCAATCCTCCCCCACAAAGTAATCCCTGTTCATAGGCTGAACTTCGACGCCTCCACGAAATTTGGCGAACCATTGGCCTCATTTGGTCTGTGCCATCCTCAATTGTGATCACCGAATGTTTGGCACTGTTTGCGCGCATTGGAGGCCGAGGGCAGTCCAAAAGGAGGGAAGGCGCTGAACCGTTGGCCAATTTTCCGCCTCCATTGCAAATTGAATTGTGGTCGGCCGAAAGGCATGCACTGGAAATGCGGCCACCCGCCCCACCGCATCCAGCCGTACTGATGCTGAGCAAAGCACGTTCAGAACTGGCAAATTTGTGAGTGGGAAAATGTGCCAAGGCTAATTGCCAACCATTTACCCAATGGATGAACGCAAATAGCTGCCAGCCGTCCCCTCCCCAATTCGAACCCATCCCAGAGAAGGAGGAGGCTGTTGCCCTCCTCTATCTGGCATTCCTCCTCCTCCAATTCCCATTCCTCCATTTGAACCATTTAAAATTGTTGAATTTCCAATGCCCAACGAATTGGTGCCATTATTGCCCGGCAAAACTCCGCATCGACTGTCTTCGTCACTTCGACCACCGCCACGACCGAGTAGAAGCAATTTAGGGCAGAAAAGGGAGCGGAAAGCGATTCGGAAATTCTCGGCATGGGCCACATAGAGAATGGGGTTTAGGGCACAATTGATGTAGGGAAAGAGGTGAATGATGTTGACGACGATCCGGTCAAATTGGGTGGAAATGCGGAGGCGGAATATGGACGAGAAAAGGTTGAAAAGCCAAAATGGAGACCAACAAAGGACATGGAAAACGACCACCCAAAGAACAAGGCTAAAATGGGGAGAGAATGAATTTAATTGGTGGTGGAAAGGAGAGGACCGGGTGACTCGATGATAAGGGGCACGGCTGCTGGCACCGCGTTTAAGCCTTTTGCACGATTTTAATGCCTCTCGAAGTTTAATGAGAATATGGTAATAGCAAAAGATGATGACCACAAGGGGAATGGCAAATATTTGAATGGAAGAAGCAGTGATGTACCTAATAAAGGGGGGATTTAGAAAGGAATGAGATGGGAATGAAGGAGACCATCGGGCAAGGTCAGAATTTGGCCATTTTGCAATGCACAATTTGTGGATTTGGTCGGCGGAACGAAGTCGAAGATAGGCAACTTCAGCAAAGAAAAAGAGGGGGGAGGCGGCGATGCCGGCAAAAAGCCATGCGCATAAAGAAAGGGCAACGGCGGTCCGATAATTACTAAAATAAAAAAAAAGAATATATTGGCAAAATTGGAAGGGGAATTGACCGATATCGAGCACACCAATTTGTACGGCACATTGCACAATAGCGATCGACGGCCAAAAGAACGACAAACATTACACTGGCATA
Source organism: Pratylenchus scribneri (assembly GCA_030063045.1). Classification (NCBI taxonomy): domain Eukaryota; kingdom Metazoa; phylum Nematoda; class Chromadorea; order Rhabditida; family Pratylenchidae; genus Pratylenchus; species Pratylenchus scribneri. The sequence continues at coordinate 2,167,625 of JAQSEB010000020.1, read as the reverse complement.
TTTACCTGTTATTCAAAATAAATTGGTAAAAATGGACGGCCTAAAACCAGTTGTCTCCGTTCCATGATACCTTAAAAGGGGAAAGGGTGGTCAAAATATAATGTGGCATATTTTACATTGTACAAAGGAAGGAATTGAATGGCCAAGATTTATCATTTAATTGGGAGGCGGCAACCAAAGTTAAATTGGTCAAATAAATGAAATCGGCCAAACAAAGGGAAATCTGGGGGATAGAAAAATGACATTTTTAGGGAGGAGACGGCAATGTCCCAACCATATAAACATTTGTGATTGAGCGCATATATGGCCTAATGAGGATGACAATAATAACCAACAAATTGACTGAACCTAAACAAAGAATTATGGCGGGATTTGGAAGGGGATATAAATATAAACCGAGGGAAACAAGTAACAAATGAGTGATGGTCAATGCCAAACGCATATGTTGGACAGAGGCATCCTGGCCAGAGGAAGGAGGAGGAGGGGAGGGGAATGTGGAATTGGTGGGGGACAATGGCATTTTGAAAATGGCAGGGGCAGGGGCCAATGAGGTTGTGGTGGCCCATGTTTCAACGGAATTCATGGCTTAAAATGAGAGAGGGGAATTTAATATATTTTGCAGAATGAAAGAAAAATGAATAATGACGGTCTTTGGATCAGGGCTGCCAGAATGTACCCCTACGGGGGGCATTTGCCCCCTTTTTGAGATTTTGCCCCCTTTTGTGCCCCCCAAGCCAAGATGCCCCCCAAATGCCCCCTTTTTAAAATTTTGTCATTTTTTTCCCTTTTTTTATTATTTTTTGGTCTAATTTTTGCTGCGCGGAAAATTTTTGGTTTAATTTTTCGCTGCGCGGCCATTATTGGCAAAAATTTTTGCATTTTTGGCACTTTTTAAAACTGCCCCCAAAATGCCCCCTTTTTTCATAAAAATGCCCCCCAAATGCCCCCTTTTTTTCACGAAATGCCCCCCAAACTGAAAAATCATCTGGCAGCCCTGCTTTGGATGACTCTTTGAAGATTTTTTGAAAAATTCTGTGTGGCTGGGATTAGTTTAGAAAATGGTGGCAGAATGGTTTGGTTGGTTGGCAATGGGCGAATTAATTCCTGGCAGCAGCCCTTTTCATTTGGCACATCTCCCTCCCACCCACCAATGAATGAGTGGTCGCCGGCTGTTTTTCTTCATTTTCCAAAAGGGACAAACAACGCAGCTAATTTTCACGCGTAAATGGAAATTGGGGGAGGGAAATCCGCCGAAGGGTGAGGATTTACATTTTGCACTCAAAGATGCAAATGACCGACAAAAAAATGGAAGGGAAAGGCGCCGGGTCAATTCGTAGGAACAAAAGGGTATGGATGGATGGCATGGGAATTCTAAGGAAGGTGAGGGGAGAATTGAAAATGGGTAACCAACAATTGGAGGGTTAAAACCGCAATTCAAAAGAGGGGAAAAAGTGGGAGAAGGCTAAAGTGGCCAATCGTCTTTTGCCATTATTTTATTCTATACCGGAAATTCCTTTGTCCATTCCATCCAGACTCCATTCTGTCAAAATTCACTCGAATTTCAATGACGAACTTGAAAGGGAATTGGAGGGAAGGGAGGGGGAATGGGGATCAAAAGTGCCAAGGAAAGGGGAGAAAGAGGGGATGCCCTCAAAATGGGCCATTCCATTGTTGATTGGTTCTGACACTTCTATCGACCCAGAAGAAAGAATGGCCAAGGATGAAGGGGAGAGGGAAGGTTACGTTACGTGTGAATGTCGAAAGGAAGCGGGAAAAGGAGAAGCCAGAAGCCACTGGCCCCGTCCCCCTTCAGTGATGCCCATGGCAAATTGCTGGAAGGGGAGGGGGATGGCGCAAGGCAAAAAGCAGCATGCCAGGATGGAGGGAGGCGCACATTGAATTGCAAATGTTTGGCCAAGGATGAGGGAATGGAGAAGAGGGGTTGGCGCGTGGAAAGGCGCGATAAAACAACCGAATTTCGAGCCAACCATCCGCCGCCCATCTTCCATTTGAAATCCGATTTATGTGAATGAAGTCAAGTGTAATGGAAAAAGTGAAGAATGCAAATGAAGGAGCAAAGGGGATGGGAATTGGATTTGGAATTGGCTTATCTTATTGTTCTTCAAAAAGGGAAGCCTAATTAGTAAAGCAATATTTTTTTGTAAAAGATGAATAAATATTGAGAGGAAAATTGGATTTTAGCCAATTTGGAGGTCAAATAATTCCACAGATATTTTGCATTCAATTTAGACCAAAGAATTGGATGAATATGCCCAAAATAATGAATAAATTCATTCATCATTTCTGATTTTATGTTTGTAATTTCCACTTCGCCGGCAATTCACAAAAGAATGGCACATTGCAGGGATGGGACAAACCAAAAAGGAAACATTCCCTCCGGCAATTTCAATTGACTTTTTGCCCCTTTTGGCATTTACCTTGAAAAAAAAAACATAATCCTCCCTTTTCCTGCCCCGCTTCATCATTTCCCATAATCCGCCAAAACCCATTTGGATTGCATCAATCCATCCTGCTGGAATGGAAAGGGTCTGGCCCGGAATGTGGATGGACCTATTAAAGTGGGCAGAGGAAATTAAATGCCAAATGATTGGTTGCTTTCTTTGGCCTTTTTTTGCTATTTTGTTTAATTTTTGGTGTAGAAATTGGAAGTAAGGATATGGCCAAAGGAAAGGAAATGAGGATGGAGGGATAAGCAGCATAATTGGATTGGGGCAAAGGGGGAATGAAGGCACAATGCGCATAATGAAGTGGCATTGGGAAAAGGGACAAAAGGATGACGCCAATAAAATAAGCAAAAGGGAAAAATAATGGAAAAGGAGAATAATATTAAAATTAAAAGGGTGAAGGATAATGTGGCCAAAGGAGCAAATGAATTGGGAGGATGGGCAGCGGATTGTCCTTTGGCCATAAATGGCCTTTTGGCCATTTTGGATGATCTCCAAAGGGATTGATGGTGGTGTATGGCCTTTGGCAAACAAATTGGGCAAATAAAGGAAGGATGGCATCCATCCAAACAGAAATGAGGCTTATTAAGGGGGAATGAAAAATGTGAAGATAAAATGGGAATTGAGGAATGAGAATGAATGGAAAAAAAGGGGGAAGGAGAAGCGCAAGAAGATGGGAATTATGCGAATTGGAATTGGAGGGGGGGGGGGGGGGGGGGGAGAATTCCATGGGGAAATTTGGAGGATTGAAAGGGTTTTGAAGGGGGGATTGAAGGTCAGGGAAAACCAAATAGGGAGGGGACATTTGGAAGAGTATATTTGTTTTTTGTTGAGTTGGGCAATTCATTTGTGGAATTGGATAAAAAATGATGCATTTTGACGATGGAAAATTGAGAAGCCATTTGTGGATGAGGAAAGCCATTGTTGGAGGAAAAGATGAGTCAAGGGGATGTGGGGATTATGGGACAAAAAACGCAAAAATGGGCGGCAATTGACGCATAAAAGGAGGAATGAAAAAGAATTGAGAGGATTGGATTTTGGCAAATTAACATGGAAAGGGAATGACAAACAACAAAATGAAGAAGTGTGAAAGCAATTGAATTACCTGAGGCAATGGTCGAATTTATCGAGGCATTCAATCAAAGATGGCAAAAAGATTCTGGGAAATTGTCACAATAAATTGGCAAACTTGATGGAGAAATTGGCCAAAAGAGGAACGAGGAAAAAATTCTTTAGGGATGGACAACTGTTTGGCAGGAAATGGCCTCAAAAAAGTGAAGGAAATTATTATGGCTTTATGAGAAAAGGGCAAATCACCTTCCTCCATTTTCCCATTCAACTCCAAAATATTTTTCCCATCATATTCAATTTTAATTCGTCAATTCGAATAATTCAAAGGTAAAAAAACAATATCGATGATAATAAGAGGCCTTGGTAGCCAAAAAAATTCATTCATTTGATTCCATTTCATAATTCATAACAAAATGTTAAAAATTGGGTGGAACACCAAATCTTCCTTTCTGTCTGTTTAGTGTTTCATCAAATTAATTTCGCCTGTTTGTGTTTTTAGATTAAGAATAATTCCGCCTGTTTGTATTTTTAGATTAAGAATAATTCCGCCTGTTTGTGTTTTCGCGTAGACTAATTCCGCCTGTTTGTGTTTTCGCTTAGAATAATTCCGCCTGTTTGTGTTTTCGCTTAGAATAATTCCGCCTGTTTGTGTTTTCGCTTAGAATAATTCCGCCTGTTTGTGTTTTCGCTTAGAATAATTCCGCCTGTTTTTGTGTTTTCGCTTAGAATAATTCCGCCTGTTTTTGTGTTTTCGCTTAGAATAATTCCGCCTGTTTGTGTTTTTCGCTTAGAATAATTCCGCCTTTTTGTGTTTTTCGCTTAGAATAATTCCGCCTGTTTTGCTTAGAATAATTCGGTCTGTTTGTTTTTCATCTAAATAATTCCGCCTGTTTGAGTTTCTTCCAAAATACTGATCAACATTTTAAAACGGAGAAGTCGTAAAAATGGACAAAAATTTTATAAAACTAATTTTTAGCAAATTCGAAAACAAATCTATTGTCTCCCTCAATTTGTTCTTAATTCACTCATTTTTTATAAATTCCGCCCATTCCATTTTCGTTGATTGATAAAATTATCACAAAAAACTCAAATTAAATTATTTAAAGGAAGATTTTATAAAATTTAAAAATTATACATTTTGGATCACTTCTAGGATTGATTATATCCTCTCTGAGATTTGAATCAAAAACTTACCAATTGGGATAAATATTAGATACCATATTCCCTCCTTCTCATTTATAGCCGTAGGTAAAGTCATTTTATTTCTTCCTCGATTTAAAAGAAGGGAAAGAAGGGGGGTCCCTCGATTTTCAACATACCGTATACTCGCTACTTTTCACTTTAACTGAAGACAATAGAAAAAATTATGTTCCCTCCATTTCTGATAAGTGAAAATTCCCAAAACAATGGATTATTTAATAAAGAGACTCAATAGTTGCCAAAATGCAGTAATTTGTTTATTGAAATAAATTTATAATAAAGAAGGAAAGGAAAATAAATTAAACAAATTACGAATATTTGGGGTCCATCCAAAGGAAAAATTTAATGAATCAATCAAAGAAATTTCTCCTAGAAATTCCTCCCTATTTTGGCTTCTTAGTTAGTTATGAAGAAAATAAAATATTTTTATACTTTCAATATGTGTAAAATGATTTGCTAAAATTTATGCCTTCTAAATTATACAACTTTTGGTTCTCTTTGTTAAGTTTATATATTTTTAAATAATTAAAAAATTCACTCAATTTGTTGGACCTTTGCACTATTTGAGCATTTCGAGAAAATAATATTTTTACCGAGGATGCTAAATTTACTCTGCCAATGAAATCAGCTGGAAAAAATTGTAATTGAATGAATTTATGCTAGAGAATGATTAAATACAACCGGAATTAATTTATACGAAAAGTGATATATGCCATTGGAAAGCTCAAACTGTTTTCTATAATTTGGTTTTAAATTTTATCAATCAAATTGGTTTGCAATTAAAACCCGAATTTTGTGTGTAAAATCCACTCATTTTAAGCTTTTAAATAATTCCGCCTGTTTTGTGTTTTCGCTTAGAATAATTCCGACTGTTTTGTGTTTTAGATTAAGAATAATTCCGCCTGTTTGTGTTTTTAGATTAAGAATAATTCCGCCTGTTTGTGTTTTTAGATTAAGAATAATTCCGCCTGTTTGTGTTTTTAGATTAAGAATAATTCCGCCTGTTTGTGTTTTTAGATTAAGAATAATTCCGCCTGTTTGTGTTTTTAGATTAAGAATAATTCCGCCTGTTTTGTGTTTTCGCTTAGAATAATTCCGACTGTTTTGTGTTTTAGATTAAGAATAATTCCGCCTGTTTGTGTTTTTAGATTAAGAATAATTCCGCCTGTTTGTGTTTTTAGATTAAGAATAATTCCGCCTGTTTGTGTTTTTAGATTAAGAATAATTCCGCCTGTTTGTGTTTTCGCTTAATAATTCCGCCTGTTTGTGTTTTTGCTTAGAATAATTCCGCCTGTTTTGTGTTTTTGTTTAGAATAATTCCGCCTGTTTTGTGTTTTTGTTTAGAATAATTCCGCCTGTTTGTGTTTTCGCTTATTAATTCCGCCTGTTTGTGTTTTCGCTTAATAATTCCGCCTGTTTGTGTTTTTGCTTAGAATAATTCCGCCTGTTTTGTGTTTTTGTTTAGAATAATTCCGCCTGTTTTTGTGTTTTCGCTTAGAATAATTCCGCCTGTTTTTGTGTTTTCGCTTACTTAGAATAATTCCACCTATTTGTGTTTTCGCTTAGAATAATTCCGCCTATTTTGTATTTCAATTATGTTGATAATTTAAATAAAAAATTTTCAAAAATTATAGGAAAGAAAGAATCGAATCGAATAATTAATTTGTTTGGGTAGTAGAAATGGCCAATTTGTGTGGTATTCTTTTTTAATTTTTTCCCAAAGCTAATTCTCATTTATTCATTGTACTTCTTTATTGTATCGAATGAATGGCATCAAAAATGGCGGCAAGGACAAAATGGACGACGATGAACAATTTTGGGAGGAAAATGGGGGTTGGGATAATGACAATTTTGAGGATGATTTGGACAATGGGAAGAAGAACAAGCAGCACAAAGGGCGACCGAATCATTTGGGATAAAGGATCAGCCGAATCGGAGCACCTGGGGCATTCTTTTGCCGAACCGTAATACGCCTGGCACAGCACCTTCTGGCGCCTCTCTTTTCCCGAATCGAAGGACACCTGTTTCAATTTCAATGGATTTGAATGAGTGAAGGACACTTGCCTGGGACAGCTTTCTTTTCATGGATTGGAACACGTTTGCCGAATCGTAGCACCTGAAAGGCAAAAAAATTAATATTGAATATCTGTGCCAAAATGCCCAATGCCAACCCCTGGCATCCTTTTGCCAAATCTAAGCACTCCTGGGGCCACAAATTCGTCCTTTTTCATCAAATAATTCCTCTGTGCTCCATTCATGAATCCCCGGGCCAAAGGTGTTCGTTTCCAAAGGGACAATTGCATTTCATCGTCACCTTCTTCCCTTTTTGGCCTTTCCTCATCCAACATAAATAGAGGCGAATTGCTGGGGGCGCCGAAGAAATCCAGGGAAGAAGGACCACCAAAATTATTCATCAAATCAGCATAGGAGAGCATCCCTGTGATGGATATAGTAGGTTTATACTTTGTATTGCCCCCAGTCTCATCATGCTTACTTTTTTCCACTTCTTGTGCCTCTTCTGCTGCTGCATTCTCTGCGCCAAAAAGCAAGGAGGGAAGGAGAAGAACAATGGCAAATAATGGAATCATCGAAGGGAATACGGTTTTGGGCGGGACAATGATTTGGCCTTTTTAATGGGAATTTGTTGGATTTTGAACAACAAAAATAGGCAAATGGCGTTGACAACGGCACAAAAACCCCAAAATGGAATGGACAGCAGATTAGATAGGAAGGGTTGCCTTATAAAAGGCAAGTTTAGGAGGAGATTAGCTGGGAATGGGATTTTGGGGGATTGGGGAGGAGTAATTTAATTGGGTGCCCAAATTGGCAAAGAAAAGTTGGGTGGGAGTAGCGGGCCAAGGAGATGGAATAGGCAGGAAGTAATCCCTTGGGAATTTATTGTGAAGGCCCTTTGGCCTTATGAATTGTTTTTTTTATTTGTTTAAAAGGGTTGATGGCACGTCATAAAAATGTTCGAGTCTGGGGCGAATGGATGAATGGCAAAAAGGGAATGGAGGTGGCAAAAATGTTTGAGGATTTTGGCACAAAAAATGGACTAAAGTGCGATGGGGAACATCAACCAACCCTCCTTCCAGTCAATTTGTCCAATACCCCACTTCCACATTTGGGTCCGCCTCATCCCTTTTGGTTTGTCTCAAATTTCCCCCAATTTTGGCAAATCTTCTTTTCCCGAGGAAATGCCCAAATTGGCGTAAACCGCAAATTCGTTGTCATCCAGCTATTCCTTCTAATGGGTTTTTTTGTTGTGGAATTGAATTGAATGGATGAATATTTTGGGCATTGGCAAAAAAGGGTAAAGGACGAGGACACGGTCAAGGATGGATATTTGGAAAAGCAGACAATTTGAATGAATTGAATGAAAATGAGAGGAATTAATGTCTGATGGAGGCATTTGACTATGCCCTTCTGTTTTTGGTTAGCGTCATGCCCCACCTTCCCAACAAAACATGAAATGCAATGAATGGGCATTGCCCCCAAATTGGCCAATTTAATTTGTCAATTTGCTGATTGACGGCCATTTGTCCCGTCAATGGCCAATGGGACACTTTTTAAAGAATGGAATGGATCGGTTCATCCTCACCCACTTTCCCCCATTTCAATGCAGTTTTGGCCTTTCCAAATCCATCCATCCATCCATCCCTTCGCCTTTTTGTCTCCCACGCAATTTTAGGGCAAAGAAATGAACGAACTCTTCTGAGGGAATGCTGAGGCTGGGAGTTTTCCAATTTAATTTTACTTTTCTCAAAGAAACGTATTTGGGGCAAAGAAATTAGCGAAAAAGAGGAGAAATGCATGGATTGGCCAAATAAAAATAAATATTTAGCGGAAAAATGTTTGTAGGGCAAATGGGCCGGAAATTGTGTGAAAAGAAGAGTGGAAGCGGAACGGCCTAAAATTGGCTCATCAATGAAGGGAATGGCCAATTTGAGGCAATGTTATTGTTGGGTTGGAATCGACGACGGAATATTTGTGCTGAAATTGGAATGGAAATTTTGGCATTTTTGAATGGTCCAATGGACGAACCCTGAGGAATTGGCCATAACGACGATGGACGGAAAGGAAGCAAATCATTGCACAAGCGGACATATGGAAAAGAATAGCAAGAAGATATGGCCAAAATGGGCCCAAAAATGATTCCCAACGACGTTCATTGACCAAAAAGGATTGGATCAAATATTTGGCATCGAATTGGCCAATTCCAATTTTAGAACCAAAAGCCATTGTGGCAACTGAGTGAATGGAAGTGGAAAATTGATGAATTTTGGAGAGGATTTACCAAGCAAAAATGCCAACAAATCGGAAAGGCAAACCAATCCCAAAAGAAGAGTAATTTGGATGGAAATGAGTTGGTCACGTTGAACACAAACACCGATTAACTGAATTAATATAAATTCAATTGAATTAGTTAATTTTTGATGTGGGGAATAACCGCGCAAAGAATGCCAGTCAAATTGATGAAAACAACAAAACCAACGCCAGGACGGAAAACATCGACGGCATTTATGAATTGAGATTGCTCAAGGGCAAGATAGAGGAGGGAAAGGGTGAAAACAAAGGCAAGCTGGAATTATGTGGTACAGTATATTTGGGGGAATATTATTATTTTATTATATTCACTTGGATGAAACAGGCCAAATATAAAGCGGATTGGACATGAAGGAATTCACAACAGGACGATGGAAAATATTCGGGTGCATTCTCGTTGAATGGCTACAAAAATTGTGTTGATTCTGAATCAAAAATATTTTGCAAACCTGTGAAAGATGGGAATTCTCCTTTTCTGATGGCATTTTTATGGGAAATTTGTTTGGATTTAAAATTGATGGATGAATGGAATGAATGTTCGGTTAGGATTTGTTTGTGAATGGACTTTGGTGGATTGGGGGAATTGAATCGATTTTGGTTGACCCAGATTTGGAGGAGGATCGACAATGCGCAAAAATGAACGAAGAAATGGAATTGAAATGGATGCACTTAATATATTTATTTATTCGATTGATTCAGAAATGAATATAAAGACTAAGCACAAATAATGTATTCCCTCATCGAATAATAATGCTTCATCTCTTTGCTCATTCATTTCCCATATGGATTTGCTGGCGCAGAATCCGGTGGTGGCGGCAATTCTTGCTTTTCCTCCACAATTCCTGCCTCCACCCCACCCGAAGGAGGTGGCGGATTTTTGGTTGTTGTGCCTTCGAGCAATATTTGACGTTCCGGACATTTACAATAACTGTGAAATATTTTTGGGGGCAATTCATCTCAATTCAATTGCCAAAACCTGGCATCCGGCCCTGGTTGGCCTTCGCCACCGAATTGTCCTCTCATTCCTGGCCATCCTAAAAAATAAAATATTCATTAATTTATGTTTATTCAAAAACATGCCTGGTTGGCCTGGCGGCCCCATTTGACCTTCGGCTATATTAAAAACAATTAAAATTAATTTATTTTGTCAATTTTTCACCTCCTTTTGGCCCTTGGGATCCTGCCATTCCAGGGCGACCTCCAAATGTATTAAATCAAAATTTACCGTATTTAATTTAGTGCAAACCAGGTGCCCCATTATATCCTAAAAAATGAATAAAAATGAATTGCAAAAATAAATTCAATTCACCTTTTGGCCCTCTCTCCCCAGTTGGCCCTTTTGCCCCTGGAGGACCTTGGGACCCACGGATTCCCTCCAATCCGGGCAATCCGGGAAGACCTTCTTTCCCTGATGTCCCCTGGCTGCCCATTTCGCCAGGTTGGCCAACTAAAAATGATTTTAATATATTTTTGTAAATATTTTTCTATCATTCACTCGGTCCAGCATGTCCAGGATGCCCAGAGGGTCCATTTTCCCCCGATGGTCCCTAAATTTGAAAATATTTGAATATTTTGTATGAAAATTGACCGGTGGGCCAGCCGGTCCAACAGGTCCCTGGAAATTTGATTATAAAACATTTAATTTAGTATAAACTGGATATCCAGGATGGCCAATAGGGCCTGGCGGGCATACGCCTAAATGTCTCAATTTAATATTTATTCATTACATTCCCTCATTTTCACTCACGGCAACTTGCTTCGGTCACTTGTTGAGGCATTGGTGCTGCCTGTTCGCCAGCCAATCCCGGTTCCCCCTTTCAGAATATTTTAATCGGGTAATTCATCTCTTCCCATTTTTACCGGTCTCCCTGGTTCTCCATCCATTCCAGGTTGACCCGGCATTCCCGGTGGACCAGGTGGACATTGTCCCTAAATATTAAATTCCAAAATAATTAGGCCAATGCCAAAACTGTGTTGATGCAATCGCATTGAGCATTGCTTCCCAATTCGGCTTGTCTTTTCACCGTATGATGACCATTGAATGCCATTTTCCTTTTTTCCATCACCAAATCATTCCAAAGTTTTCCCTTTGGCAATTTCATTTAAATTATTAAAAAGTGTCCAAAATGCCTGCATTGCATTGAATTCGTCCATTCCAACGGCCAATTCACTTTGAATTGTGCCAATTTTGTCAATCATTTGGCGAACATAAAAAATGGCACTAATAATGGCGAAAATGGAGGCAACAATGGCCACAATGCCCGCATTTCGCCCTTCTGCATATTTTAGGCCCATTTTTGGCTTCAATCAACAAAAATGGAAAATGATCCGAACAATTCCTTTGGAAAGCAATCCTCCCTTTTCCCTCCAATGTTCTTCCCGTTCTTTTCATCCCCCAAAAAAGTTCCTCTATCCCTTCCATAATTCCCCCAAGTAACCGGTTCAGAAAACGCAATCAAATCAAAACATTTGGGCATTGGGAAAGGAATCCAACCATCCAAGTCAAAACCGATGAATGCGCCTCATTTTTTATGCCAAAGTTTTGTCTCACCAAATTGTACCCAAAAAAAGAAGCATTCCCAATAATGGAAAAGGATTATTCAATAATATTATCAAATTTATTCAAATTAAAATTGATTTAATCAATCAATCAATTCCTCCTCATTCCGTTGATTATTTTGTTTCGATTGCCGTTTGGTTGGTGACCAATGAATATTGAAGTGGCATTGTTTGGCTGAAAATGCTGATATGATCGAAAAGACGGTACAAAATGTTTTGGCTGGCGTTTTTGAGTTCACTGCACTGATGCCCACAGCAATTTTGGCCAACAATGAAATCATCACTGGGAAATGGAAGGGAATTAATCAAATGGGATCCATTAAAAGCAGCCAAAAACAAGTTTTGTCCAATGTGCTAATCACCAGGCCTCTGTTGATATCTCCACTTTTCTTCCCTTAATCCATTTTCCCATTTTTCCATTTCCAATGTTTGACAAAAACCCCAAAAATGGGCCAATTATTTTGTTGGCCTTCTTTTGTTTGGCCATTATTTTCTCGTTAATTATTATTTCCGCCAATTTATTTCTTGAAATGTTGGAAATGGAAGCCGAATTGAAAGATGGAATGGCCCAATTCAAGGTTGAAACAATAATGGAATAAATAATTCCATCAATGGATGCTCATCAGATTTTGACGGACCAATCTTGGGATATGCTTTTTCATTGGCCAAATGATGATCAAGGGGGAATGGATTATAGGCCAAAAAGGCAATCTTCCTATTTTGCCTCATGGAAAGGAAGTGGCGGCGGAAATTGCCGTTAGTTACCCAAATATTTATTTGATTTTAATTATTTTCGTAAGAATGTGCCCCAAGCGCACAAAATTGCCCTAAGGGATTGCCGGGTCCCCAAGGAGCGAAAGGCGAGCCTGGAAGTGGGTTTAAATTGTTTAAAATTGAAATATTCAATGTGGAATATAGCACCCGGCCAAAATGGTCCTTCTGGCAAACCAGGAATGAGCGGAGGCATTTTTATTTTCGAAAAGGTTAAGCCACCCTGCATTCGATGCCCAGAAGGAATGCAAGGGCCAAAGGGAAGGCCTGGGGCACCAGGTAAGGCAAAAATGTGCCAAAATAATGAATAGAATTCAATTTGGGCTAAAGGTCGACCTGGGCCAGATGGAAAGGTCGGTGAGAGTGGGAAACCGGGAAAAGATGGAAAACCCGGGGAAAAGGGAGAGCCAGGAGATTATGGAGGAGCAGGTTGGCCGGAAAGGGGATGAAATTTATGCCAATTTATGATATAAAGGAGTGGCTGGGAATACGGGCGAACCAGGTCCCCAAGGGGAGGCAACCACAACATGGTCAAAGAAGGTAATTTGAATGGAATGAAACTGTTTGTTTTTAATTAATAGGGAACACCTGGGGCAAAAGGATCAATGGGACCCGCTGGTCCCCCGGGCGATACAGGGCCTCCTGGAAAAGATGGGCAGCCGGGAATTGATGGATTGGCTGGTCCAATTGGGCCACCAGGTGAGGAGAGGACATAATTTATTAGTGGAATTGAACAATTTTGTAAAAAAGGAGCACCCGGAGAGTCGGGGACCCAAGGAATTCCAGGGAATCAAGGAACGCCGGGAAAAGAGGGCGCAGAGAAGAATTATTGTCCTTGTCCGCCACGCTCGGAACCAACTGACGTGGCTGGGCCAAATTATTCAGGGACGAGAAAAGGTGTCCGAAATGGAGAAGTGAAATTGCAAAGATCGGATTTAATGAGAGGAAGATTGGCCACTTTTGGGATTGCATAAACAATATTCAATATATTAATTTTAATGTGCATAAACCAATTCTTTCTCCTATTCAAGTATCTCTTTTTTATGATCTTTTAGGCCTGATCAGCCATCATAATAATCCATCAAATCCAATCCTTGTCCCCAATTCCCCTTCTTAATATTTAACGGGGACTGGTTTTGGAGGAATAAAAGCGTTTTACTTTACTCCCTCCTCTTCATTATTACCCATAAATAAGCCCTTCAATTTGGCCAAATCCAAACATTCCACTGACTAAAATGAATGTGGATAAAATTATTGTTGGGACTTCGGCTGTCCTTGGCCTTGTTTCAATTGCCGGTTCTTTGATTGTTTTGGGCTTTCTATTCCAAGTGAATTTTCCCTCTTCAATTCCTTCCTATTATTCTTTCCATTTAAGGACATAAATTCCCTTTATGAAAATGTCCAATTGGATATGCGCCAATTTCGAATATTGGCCAATGATGCTTGGCAAGGAATGATCCAAATGGAGAGGGCGGCAATGGCCGGTGGAAATGAGGGAAATTCACAGACCCAACCCTTCCGCTCCATTTTTGGCAGAAATAAACGCCAAGGTGAAATTGAATTTATTCAAAATAAAATAATTTTGTTTTTTATTTCGTAGCCCAATGCAATTGTGGAACGGCAGCGGCTGTCAATAATTGTCCCCCAGGGCCAAAAGGACCACCTGGACAGCCAGGTTGGATTGAAGGCCTGTTTTCGGATTCCATGGAATTTATTTTTAAAGGAGTACCAGGAGAGGCCGGTGTTCCAGGCCAACCTGGACAGCCGGGGGCAAAGGGAATTTCACTGATCGCAGCAAATAATAAGCCTGGAGGATGCATTACCGTAGGAAAATTTGGGATTGGCAGAGAATTTAGAGTGATTTCAGTGTCCTGCTGGACCGGCTGGCTCACCCGGTCCCACTGGATCGCCTGGGCCCAGTGGTGCAAATGGAAAACCGGGACAACCAGGCCAACCTGGAAAGGCTGGAAAAGCGGGACCCAAAGGACCACCCGGGGATGTAGGGCCAAATGGCGAGGCTGGAAAACCCGGAAAACCAGGAAATCCAGGACGAAATGGAAAAGTGGGAGGAATAATTTATGAAAAAATGATTTATTCATTCATTCAGACGGGTAAAGGGCAACCGGGGCCAAAGGGGCCGCCTGGACCGCCGGGACAACCGGGCAAGTCCGGACAATCGGGACAGAAAGGACAGCCAGGCAAAGCTGGTCCCCAAGGACCAGCCGGCCCTACAGGAAATGAAGGAAAACCCGGACTATCTGGGAAGCAGGGAACTGTATGAATTGGAATCATTTTTAAGGGGAAATAATACAATTTAAGCCCGGAAGCAAAGGAATTCCCGGAACGGATGCCGCCTATTGCCCTTGTCCACAGAGGCAGCAAAATCAAGGCCCTGGACAGGAATCGGCAGGAGGACCAAAAGGCGGGCCGGGAGGCAATGCCAATTTGCCAAAACCCTCACCTGCCACACAGGCGAAACCGTCACCTTCATCTCCACCAAAAACTGTGGTCCCGCCACCAACTCCAACGAAGCAAACGGCGAATCCCCCTCCCACACCTAAAACTGCCGGAACTTCCCCTCCTCCTCCTCTCCCTCCACCCAAACCAACCTCTCCACCCCAAACTCCCTCTAAACTGGCTTCTCCCCCTCCTCCTCCTCAGCAGAAGCCAGCAAATACAAATCCACCTCCTCAACCAACTTCTCAACCAAAACCTGCTGCCTCTCCTTCCCCTCCTCCTCCTCCTTCTAATAAAGCCATAGAAAACCCAACGCCGGCGCCTCAAGCCCAACCTTATTGATGGAATTTGGAATGAATTATATTTCTTAATCAAACTTAATCATTTCAATATGATAAAATTTTAATAAATGATCAATTGTGTTCACCTGCTGGCAATGCCAAAAGAATTGTTCCCCTCATAACGTCTTTTTTGTCCGTTCACATCTTTCATATAGGCCGAAGTGCAAATCATCCCAGTCTTTGAATTACATGCGGGAAAATGCCCCGGGCATCTGTCGAAATAAATGGAATGGAGTTTCAAATACAGTATTCCAACACACCGTTCCATTCCATAGGCAACTCCCCCAACCGAAACTGAATTAGAATAAAACGACAAAATTGCACGGAAATCATTTTTTAATTGAAATAACCGTATGTATCGATGTAGGGTGTCAGAGGAGGCCCCAAATTTTCTCCGGTGTCCACACAAAGTCCTCCAAGAATTGCCTTACGGGAAATTGCTGCGCCCATTGAATAGGCAATTATATCAACTTAAAAGAACATATGTTTTGATATTTTCTCCATTTTCGGACCATTTTTGTTGGCATATTCATGGACGGCAATGATGAATGATCGAATTTGTTTGACACTTTTGCATTTCAATTCATTATGGTAGAAAGGGGTTTGACCTCCATCCGAATAGGTCGTCGCATAAAGCTAGGAGAAGAGGATTAGGATTAAATGGATGGATGAGGGATACTTCGGAGGTGGAATAACCCTTGTTGAGGAAGAAATTACGATGAGCCATGAAGATTCCGGCACGAAGGGTAACACCGTGAATGAACACAATTGGCTGGATATGGATTAAATACATCAAAATGACATCAATTCTTTGGGATTCCAATTCAATTAAGTACCTGTTTCTCTATTGTTTCTTCTCCACTCGATTTCCCCCCAAAACTGCCCGCAAATTGGCCCATGTCCATTCGGGCCATTTCACTAGCAAAACCTTCATATTCCAGACAATTTTACTAAACAATGGTTTAGCATTACCGTTTCCATAATTTTGGTCAAGAAATTGACGAAAATGTGGGGTCAATTCAGCCCGAACAAATGGGTCGAAAAAGAATAGGATTATTAAAAAATAGATTGAAAGGTGTTTCCGAGAATTATTGATAATCATTTTGGTTGGGCTGAATTTTTGTTTGTGATTGGCCAATTCGTTCAGTAAAGAATAAAACAAAGAATAAATTTAGTCATCAACGAATTCAATTTATTCAGTCACATTCCCCTTTCAATTCCATGGCATTTAATTTAGGACTTATTTGTCAGTGACACATTCATTTCAAGCTTGAAATGAATTTTATAGTTTAAGAGACACAAAATTGCCAGACTCCTATCGACTTTTACATATTTTATTCCAAATACAAAAGCAACAATTATGTTAAAAAAGAAAAGTTAAGTTCGTCCGCATACAAAAAGCCAACATCAAAATGATTGGGAATTTAAAGGCTTTCCGTTGTTTGGGTCAAAAACAAATAAATAAATAGGTAATATCCGGGAGGGGGATTCATAGGGAATAGGAAGGATGGGTTGGAAGTCATCTTAACACCTCTTTCTGGCATTATCTTCTTCTTCTGCACTCTATGCATTGATTGGCTCGGTGACCTTAAATTCGCAAATATATTTAGAATTAATTTAAAATATTCACTCAAATACCTCAGCGTCATATTCAACTTCGTCATCGGCGGTGGCATCCTGGTATTGTTGATATTCCGAGACCAGGTCATTCATGTTTGATTCGGCCTCAGTGAATTCCATTTCGTCCATCCCTTCGCCGGTGTACCAATGGAGGAAAGCCTTGCGGCGGAACATGGCTGAATTGAATGTTTTAATTGGGTAAATATGATACAAAAACAAACCAGTGAATTGCTCAGAGATGCGCTTGAACAGTTCCTGGATGGCGGTGGTGTTGCCAATGAAGGTGGCGGACATTTTGAGGCCACGTGGAGGAATGTCACAGACGGCGGTCTTCACATTATTTGGAATCCATTCGACGAAATATGAGGAATTCTTGCTTTGGACCGACATCATTTGGTCATCCACTTCGCGCATTGACATTCGGCCACGGAAGATGGCAGCCACAGTCAAATAACGGCCATGACGAGGGTCGCAAGCGGCCATCATGTTCTTGGCGTCGAACATTTGTTTGGTCAATTCGGCCACATTTTGGGCTTGATAGGCGGCCGCTCCTTTGGCCGAAAGTGGTGCAAAGCCAGGCATGAAGAAGTGGAGACGCGGGAATGGAACCATGTTGACGGCTAATTTGCGAAGATCCGCGTTCAGTTGACCAGGGAAGCGAAGACAGGTGGTAACTCCGGACATGGTGAACGACACTAAAATTTATTGGTGTAAACATTGAACTGAACAGTTTTGTAATATTAAGGTTCTTAGATAAACTTATGAAGTTTATTTTTCAAGTTTTCTAGAATGAACTGAACCACTCACTAGTTATAATCTTAAGGTTTTTTAGAAGCATTAAGATAACAAACCAAGATGATTCAGGTCGCCATATGTCGGGTTTTGCAGTTTGAGTGTGCGGAAGCAAATGTCGTAGAGCGCCTCATTGTCAATGCAATATGTTTCGTCGGTGTTCTCCACCAATTGGTGCACAGAAAGGGTAGCATTGTACGGCTCAACGACCGTGTCAGAAACCTTAATTTTTCAAAAATATGTATAAAAATGCTAAATCTTTAAAACCTTTGGCGATGGAACAACGGAGAATGAGGACATTATGCGGTCCGGATATTCTTCGCGGATCTTGGAGATTAGCAGAGTTCCCATTCCAGAGCCGGTGCCACCGCCAAGCGAATGGGTCAGTTGGAATCCTTGGAGGCAATCGCATCCTTCAGCCTCCTTGCGAACCACGTCCAGAACATTGTCCACCAACTCGGCTCCTTCCGTGTAGTGTCCTTTGGCCCAATTGTTGCCGGCACCACTTTGACCAAACACGAAATTGTCCGGGCGGAAGATTTGACCATAAGGTCCAGAGCGAACTGAGTCCATTGTGCCTGGTTCCAAGTCGACAAGAACGGCGCGAGGCACATATTTTCCTCCTATAATTTTCATAATTTCAATGTGATTTTATAGTGTAACCAGTCCCTTCGGGACTGCTTTAGCGGTTTAGACTGGGCGAAATGTAATAAAATATTTTTTGAAAGCGCGGGGCGCTTTAAGGACCCCTAGCACGCTCTTTGAAAATGTTTGGATCTTGTGGAGAATAGAGTTCGATGCGCTGGCCTTTTGGATATTCCCTCAAGGCTCGCTTCGCTCGTCTTTGGACTACGGTTGTCATTTGGTCAGTTCATCGGGGCTCGCTTCGCTCGCCGGAGGGCCCGCAGGCCTGTTCAATCCGTTCAGCTCGCTCCGCTCGCCGGAGGGCCCGCCGGCTTGTTCAACCCGTTTAGCTCGCTCCGCTCGCGGGCCGGCCTGTTCTTGTTCAGCTCGCTCCGCTCGCCTCCGGACATGTATGGCTCGCTTCGCTCGCCGTAGGGCCTGTTTAATCCTTTCAGCTCGCTCCGCTCGCCTCCGGACATGTACGGCTTGCTTCGCTCGCCGGAGGGCCCGCCGGCCTGTTTAACCCGTTGAGCTCGCTCCGCTCGCCGGCCGGCCTCTTGTTCAGCTCGTTCCGCTCGTCTCCGGACATGTATGGCTCGCTTCGCTCGCCGGAGGGCCCGCCGGCCCCTCGACGGAGGGCCCGCCGGCCTGTTCAACCATTTAGCTCGCTCCGCTCGCCTCCGGACATGTACGGCTCGCTTCGCTCGCCGGAGGGTCTGTTCAACCCGTTCGGCTCACTCCGATCGCTTCCAAACATATGCAGCTCGCTTCGCTCGCCCCAAAATATTTATGGGTGTCCGGCCTACGTGCCTTCGGCACGCTTTCACTTCAACTCCGCTTCATTCTCCCTTTAATTCCATCATTTTAAACTCTTATCCCTCTTTATCCGGCTAAATCCCGCGCATTCCTTTGCCTCTGGCCCGGCCCACGTGCCTGCGGCACGCTTCCCCTTCGTCTCCGACCCATTTCTCCCTATTAATCCCACCATTTTAAACATTTATCCCCCTTAATCCGGCTTAATCTTCTCGTATCCGATCCCACGCACGTACTGGCCTCCGGCCTGACCACTGTAACCCGGCACGCTTTCGCTTCATCTCCGACCCATTTCCTACCTTAAACCCTCCATTTTGAACATTTACCCTCTTAATCCTGCTTATTTTACATTTATCCGGATTAATCCCGTGCCCCTCCCCCAGACCTCCGGCGAGGCCCATGTGCCTTCGGTACGCTTCACCTTTACTTTCGACGCATTTCCCATTTTAATCCCTCCAATTTGAATCTTTATCCCTCTTAATCCGGCTTAATCCCTCCTTATCCGGCTTAATCCCCTTTTATCCGGCTTAATCCCGTGCACGCACCGGCCCACGTGCCTTCGGCACGCTTCCCCATTACTTTCGACGCATTTTCCACTTTAATCCTTTCATTTTGAACCATTATCCCTGTTAATCCAGCTTAATCCCCCTTTATCCGTCTTAATCCCACGCACCCCTGGGCCTTCGGCCCAGCCCACATACCTTCGGCACACTTCCCCTTCACTTTCGAATTATTTTCCACCTTAATCCCTTCATTTTGAATATTTATCCCTCTTAATCCGGCTTAATCCCCCTTTATCCGGCTTAATCACACGCACCCCTGGGCCTTCGGCCCAGCCCACATACCTTCGGCACACTTCCCCTTCACTTTCGAATTATTTTCCACCTTAATCCCTTCATTTTGAATATTTATCCCTCTTAATCCGGCTTAATCCCCCTTTATCCGGCTTAATCACACGCACCCCTGGGCCTTCGGCCCAGCCCACATACCTTCGGCACACTTCCCCTTCACTTTCGAATTATTTTCCACCTTAATCCCTTCATTTTGAATATTTATCCCTCTTAATCCGGCTTAATCCCCCTTTATCCGGCTTAATCCCGCGCACGCATTATCTCATTTTATCCGCCTTTTTATTCTCTACAATAATTATAATACATTGGGTATAGAAAAATTCAAAAGGAAAAAAGTTTTACCTATATAAACCGATTTTTGAAACCGGTTTAAGCTTATATCTCGAAACCGGTTTGGTTTGAGAGCTCGCGCAATAAACCATGAGGTTCGCCTCGTCGAGCTCTACAACTTTGCTCTTTATCGCGCACTTCTATCTCAACTCGCAAAAAAGTTATTGAGGAATTTCTGACTCGCGCACCCCGGCTGGCAATTTTTGAAGATTTTTTTCGGCACTTAGACTTCGTGACAGACCCCCCAACCTATATATCATTTTGTAGCTAACACTCTAACTTAGGTATCGAACCGTGCCGATTTTTGATTTAGGTCCTTGTTAAAAAATTTTACCTGGACAAACCGGTTTTTAAACCGGTTTCGACCCAAACCCAAACCCCTATCAAAAAACGCATATTTTTCTCGGATGCGCATCAAAAAGTTACCCCTAGAATGTGCAAGTCCCAAAACCTAAAAATCCCTAGAAAAGCTCAAATTTGATTTAATGTGCAAAATGTAAAACGGATTATATATTATATAAAAATAACCATGAGCTTCATTGTAGTAGACGTTGATTCGCTCCAATTGAAGATCCGATTCACCTTTGTAGCTTCCATCAGGCTGGATACCATGTTCATCGGAAATGACTTCCCAGAACTTGAATTATTATGGATTTTATTGATAAAATTTAAAACTTGTTCACCTTAGATCCAATTTGGTTGCCACATTGACCAGCTTGGATATGAACAATTTCTCGCATTTTGTTTGGATGTTTTTGAAGAGTTTAATGAATAATAATTTAGGATTTTGAGATTATCAGCTTTTTCACTATAAAATTGATTTGATTATGAATGATGATTAATAAAAATATTTGCAGTGCAAGAAAGAAAGCTCCTAATTTCCCAAAAACTCTTGGTAGAAGTAGAAAGTAAGGTTTTTTGCCTGTGAATCAATTCAATATTCAATTCTTCCAAATTTCGAAAACTCAATTAATTCCATCCATTATCCATTTACAAAATGAAGGATGGAAGATGGATGGACGACGGATGAAAATAGAAGCGAAAAAAAATTATTGCTGACCAATTGTTGTATTCGCATCGCGCCATACATAGCTATATTTTTTTAATACTGTATGTAAGACAGTATAGTGCAGGTTGTGTGAAATTAAAAAATAGCATAATGAAAGTGGATATCGAGGTGGTCAAAGTAAACCCAAAAATCTCTATCCTATGTCTAAATAAAAATATCTACTAAAAATCCCCACACCAAAATACCTAAACGAACGCCGGATTCATTCACAGTTCATACATCCGTGCCCAAAATATTTGAACTGACAAAAAACAATATTTACTTTTATCAAGCTCTTCTTTCGAAATATAATTCCATTAGGAGTATAATTTTGAGATTAAATGATTGACTTCTGAGCAGAAATCAACAACTAACTACATCTACTTAATTATCAGATAAACGTTAAAATTTTATTTTTAGAATAAGCTGCATTTATTTCTCCGAATAATAATGCTAGGCAGAATTGTCCGCTCCAAATATATTAGCCAAATTGAGGCGATTGCCACGGCCAATTACCACGAGAAAGTCATTGATCATTATGAAAATCCAAGGAATGTCGGATCATTGGATAAAAATGACCCAACAGTTGGGACTGGGATTGTTGGCGCACCGGCATGTGGCGATGTTATGAAATTGCAAATCAAGGTATAAACATTTTATTCAGTATCCAAATAAAACATAAAAATGTATTAAATAGGTTGATGAAAATGGCAAAATTGTTGATGCCAAATTCAAAACATTTGGCTGTGGTTCAGCAATTGCAAGTTCATCATTGGCCACTGAATGGATCAAAGGGCGCAATTTGGATTATGCCGGCAAAATTAAGAATCAAGAAATTGCGAAGGAACTCTCACTTCCACCCGTGAAATTGCATTGTTCAAGTAAAAAAGAATACTCAATTCGATAATATTAATCATAAATTTTTTTTTTAGTGTTGGCCCAAGATGCAATTCAAGCAGCATTGAATGACTACAAAAAGAAACAATCAGCAAAAGGGAATGGTACGGCAACTTAAATTGCGTCCAACAATGAGGAAAGAATGATGCCCGGCGATATTCGCAACCAACAAAACAAAATATTTTTTATAGAAAATTATATTTCCAAATACAAATAATAAATAAATATTAAATAAATGTATTTAATCTTTTTCGATTCATTCCTTTTTTTGTTTTAAATTTCCCTCAAAGTTGTGATGCCCCAGGGGAATTGGGCAGCAGCATTGTTCATTTGTTGTTGTTGATTGTTCGTTGTGGTTGTTGGTGTTGAATAAATTGGCCTTCCTTCTTCCCCTCCCTTTGTTTTTTGAGCACCAAATTCAATGGGAAATTGGTGATTATTGGCAGCTGCCTCCATCATTTGGATTGGTGCCAAAAGATGGGATTGATGGTGGACCGTGGCGGATTGGAATTGGCCACCGATTATTGTTGGTCTCTGTTGTTGGGTAATTCTATTTATTGCCATTCCACCTATACAAGTAGATGGGATATTATTTTTGTGGTCTATTTTGGTGGATGAACCAATTGTTGGTGGAGATTCCTTTTCCATTGGCTCGAATTTCTCGATTGGATTCAATTGAGGGGGTGGCGGAATGTTGTGCGCCTGCCCTGCGCCTCCATTCAACGGTGTACCACCCAACAATAATTTGCCAACTTCATTTTTAATTTGTTGGCCCATTCCAATACCGATATTCGATTCTCTTCTCGTCGATTGCTCTTGACCAATGATTGACCCTGAGGCATTTTGCTGTTGAATTGCATTGTTGAGGGCATCCACAAAATAATATTCCCTTTTATTCCGTTTATTTTGTACATCTAAAATGGAGAGGGGAATTCGTTTGGAATGAATGGGAAAGGAATTGGCACTTTCTGGAAGCATTCCAATTTCCAAACATCTTTTCATCTGAAAATACGGTATATTAAGAATGGGGAAAATGACTTGCCCTGCAATTTCTGCACATTTTTCGATATCCTTGGCCTAAATTGGAATTGGTAAATCCATCATCCCCTCAACCCCTTCCCTCACTTCCACTTTCGCTGGGTCTGATCACACATCGTTGGGATCTTTTACAAATGTATCGTTTTTGGTCGCTGATTGATCTTCGGAAAAAAGCGGCACAAGCAGCACAAGTTCGAGCCCCAAAATGGAGTCCATTTGAGGCTGCCAAATGGCAAACTTGGCAACTCATTTGTGATTGTGCCCGTTGTTCATTTCCACCGGCAGAAGAGGAAGAAGTGCCTTCTCGAGAAGATTCCAGTGGAATTGAAGCCGTTCTTTTTGAGGAAAAATTCATTAAATATAAAGAGAGACGCACTCTTTTGGTATTTTAGCAATTTCAGGTGGCATTTTTGCCCCAGAAAAAGGTCCAAATGATGAATTTGTTTGTTCATCATCGTTGATTTCTGAATTAATGGAATTCGGAATCATTCATTTGTTCATCATTACTCGGCCTGCTTTGAACTCCGCTAACGGCGGCGGCAATGACTGCAGCGGAAGTGGCATTTGCCACTGAATTATTGCTCAAATCCAAATCGAAAAGTTGGCTGGCCTGGTTTAGCTATAAAGCACTTTTTTTTTATTTTGCCCTTCACTTCCTTCCACCTGTATATTTGAATTTGCTGTTCCATTGTTCAAAGCCCCGGTGGAGGCCGATTGACCCAGTGGGAGTGGAGGCCGATTGGCCATGGCTGAATTATTCAAAAAGCTGGAGGACCGTTGGATTCCGCCTCCTCCGGTTGCGTAAATTGCACTCATTGCTAGAGGCATTAAAGTGGTTGAAGTGGATTGGAGGACTGCTGATGGAGTTTGGGGGACGGCAAATTGGGAATGGGAGGAAGTTGCCGCAACGGAATTGAGACCAAAATTATTCATAAGGCCCATACAATCGAAGCCGACAGAAGCGACCACGGAAGGAAGAGGAACATTGGATCCACCGTGAAGGAGTCCGGCCGGGAAATTTTGAAAATTGCCAACCGCAGCAGCGGTTTGCCCAAAATGAGGAGTGGCACCAATTAGAGGAGACCTGAAGCCGGGATGCTGACCGGGCGCGGTTGCTGTTCGATCAGTGCCGAAAAAATCGAAATTTCCCGATGGGAAGGACTGGTTTGGCTGTAAAGCAGCTTGAAAAGTGTTTGAGGCATTTGGAGGAGGATCAGTAGAAGTGGCGCTATTATTCGATTGTTGCTGAGATGTAGGATTGTTCGGTTGGATTTCTGCAATATTCAAATTGAAAACAATAGGGAGGAAGGAAAATTTCTGCTACAGTACAACCTGCGGTTGATGGCCTTTGGGAATTTGTGGAAGGTGAGTAAAAAAATGCCGGAGGCATTGACGGAATTGTTGGGGCGGAGGAGGATGGAATTTGTTGTTGTTGGCCAATTTGCCAGAAATCAACAAAGTTTTGTCGTTGGGTTTGTTGAGTGTCCATTGTAGTCGAATATTATATTTTTAATGATCTTTTTTATATTACAAATTTATTCAATTTTCCCCTCACTGATGTTTGTATTTAACAACAGAAAATTGTCCCTACACTTAAAGACAACATAATTTTGTCGAATCTACAATTTAGTCAAATTCATTTTAATGGCATTGGCGTGGGAAGAACAATTGGGGAATCATTTTTATTCCATCAAATTTGTTGTTTTGTATTGTTCACCATTAGTTTTGGGGGATATAAAGGCGGCGAAATATATCAAAAAGAATTCATTTTTATTTGATTTTTTGACTGCAAATGAG
Organism: Pratylenchus scribneri; assembly: GCA_030063045.1. NCBI lineage: Eukaryota > Metazoa > Nematoda > Chromadorea > Rhabditida > Pratylenchidae > Pratylenchus > Pratylenchus scribneri. Next base: position 2,142,625 of record JAQSEB010000020.1, on the reverse strand, counting down.
CATTCCCGAGTGCGGTCTCAAAAGAATGATTTTAAATATTGAAAATAGCCAAAAATGTCGGTCCATGTGTTTTTGACTTTTCGCTAATAATCTGACGGCTTTCTCTGTTAAACCCACCGGATGATCCCCCCGTAGAGCAGCCCTTTCCCGCTATTCCCATTTTGCTTATTGGCGGGGCTGCTGCCCACACAACAGTAAAGGAAATCTCATCGGGAGCGGTAGCCCCTTTTGATGACCGATCTTTGGCACTTTTTATTTCAACAAATTCATTCTGTGGAGAATTCCCAAAAATTAGGAGAAATGAGCGAGGGATCGGTGGATAGAAAAGAATAAACCTTTCGGGCAATATAGTTTATAGGTGGTTGATAATTTTGGGAATGAATATGGATGTGGAATACCATATGCCTAATAATAAATCCATCAACATGATTGCGTGCTGCCCAAATGGGTTTGCCTAATTGGGATTTGGGAATGTAAGGAGGACTCCTCCTTACGCCGGGTCGAGTTCAAAGCGAGCAAACGATGGAAACGAGGGAAACAGTAAGCTTATTTTGTACTCATTAAATTTACACGCACACTCGGAGGCACAGATGAATGGCCGCGCACAATTCGGCGGTTGATGATGATTGGCCGGTTGATGGTTTTGGTTGGCAGGGAAATGGTGATGGATGGTGGCTTTTGGAAAGTCACGAAAAGGTGTTTGTGAGTTGTTGTGGATAATGTGGACTTGGAGATTGTGGGAAATCTTTGGTGGAGGGTGGGGGGGGGGGAGGGAAACATGGACAAATTCACACGGTTTCGCAGAATCGACAAAGGCTTTATTTCCTCCTTTTGAAGAATGAAAACATTAAAACATATATATTTTCAATGGGATTAAATAAATTAATTTTATCAGAAAATTCTTAAGTGAGCTTTATTCTTACAAAAATTCTCCTTACGGTTTATGATACGTTGTTTTTTCTTTCTTTGATGAGTGCAAATTTAAATTTGCCTCTTGGGAGGATTTGATTGAGGGAGGGCGGGGATTATAAGGATAATAAAAGCGTGGTGGACTTTTTAATGTCAAATATTCAAAAGTGGATATTAATTTAAGAAATGGGCGGATTGGAGACCGGATGAATGATTTTGAATTTCGATGAAGACAACTTTTTTGAGGCCGCCCTAAAGGCAAAAAGATTAAATTTCAATGCTGTAATTCGTCAAAAAGTGAAACTTAAAAACAAATCATCCATCCCATATTTGGCCGATTATTATGTCATTATCCGTGCGCAGCCCACCAAAAGCAATTGGCAATTTGCTCCAAGTAAAAATATTAGGTGTCGGGTCATACTTACTTGGTCAATAAGGCCGGTGGGAGGAATGAAAGGCATTGGCCAAGGGATTAATTAACCGACTGACCACCACTTCATTATTGACCGGAAATTGTGAAAAATAATGTATTGAGTGAGATTAAAGTTCTGAAAGGCAGATTCTCCGAATATGAAGCATTGGGAAAAGCCAATATAAAAATATTGGGACTAGATTGGATTTTATGTTTACAATGAAGTGAAGAAACCTTTCACCCATTTTTGGATATTATTGCGCATATTTGATGAGCCCAAAAAGTTCATAAAGGGAGGCGACATTTGGGGACAATAAAGATTAATGCCGAATTGTGACGATTTTTATCGATGTTTGATATAAATTAAATAAATAAAAATAAATAAAATGGCAAAAAATTAACAAAAAATAATCAAAAATATTGAGTCAAAATTATTGAGTATCATTCATTTATAACAGACGTTGCCGACAATTTGCTGCTCCACAATAGCACTCAATCATCTTTCCTTCCACTGAGCCCACTTTGTAATTGTAATTCCATGTTAATTCCTTAAAAAATATTTATTAAAAATAAAAAAAAAAAACATTTTTTAAGTCTCACTTCGCCAGCCTTCACAAAATTTTTGGTGAAAAAAGCAACCCAAGGAAGGCGGAGATCATGTGTGTCCACAAAGCAATATTGAATATAACAATTTGGGTCGCAACTATGATTGAGGAATCGGCCAATATTGCCGGTCATCGCAGCATCGACCTTAATTTACTATGATTTAATAAGTGGAAAAAAAATAATTGAAGAAATACTTAAAAAAGAACTCACCACAAAAACTAAATTGCCATTGAAATATTCGTCGAATTCACCGGCTTTCCACGGTTGATTGGCTAAATTTAAAAATTATTGCAAGCATCAGAAATTAAATAGGGCTACCTCTTTTATTCTTCGGCATTTCTTTTTTCTTTTTGCTCACTTCCTCCCGTAGTCTAAAATAAATAAATATTTTTCCAATTTTTTCAACTTACATCTCGTCAATTTCCGATGGCACATCACCGCCGTCAACATCCAAAAATTCATCGCCATCCAAATTTTGCTGTTCTTCGGGCCTTCTTTTGTTTTTGATGCCGACTATAATTGAACAATAAACAATTATTAGATTGAGTGTATTTGTGATGAACTGACCTTGTGAACTGGTGCCTTCCTCCGCTCCTTCTCCTTCGCCAAATCCCTCATCGCCAATCCAATCAATTCCTTGGCTCTCTTTTTCATTTTCGACATTTTCAACCAAATCCAAATCGGCCAAATATTTGTCGCCGAATTTCTTTCCTTGTTCATCCGCTGCTTTTTCATCCAATAATTCGCCCGAATATGTGCAAACCTTAATTGAAATTTAAAAATTAAATTTGATTATTTTGAATAAATTACAAATGTATTTGTTGGAATATCCACCAAAGTGCGCACTCCCCAGCCTTTTTCGGCGGTCATAAAGAGCTGAATAGATGGAGTGAATACAAAAATAATTTTCTTGAAATTTACCTGCAATGGAATTTTGAGGTCCTGTTGAACGACCTTAATAAATTTACATTAATTGATAATTTCCAATAATAATTTTCAAACCCGATTTGGGCAAATATTTTTTGAACATTTGCAAAATGAATTGCATTCATAAACGCCAGAAAGGTGGATTTCCATTAACATTCGATGATAATAGCCAATTGGCATTGATTTGGGTAATCGAAGTGATTCACTCAGTCGATTATGTGATTCAACGGTGAGCTGGCGACATTCACATTTTTCATTGGTGGCACAATTGTCTAAAATAAAATAAATTAATTTATGGGAAAGATTTAATGAAAATGTTCCAAAAGATTTTGATTGCTCAATGGTTCGTTCTAGACCACCAAATCATATGTTCAATCGATAGATCTCGTCATCAAAAGGCATCATTTGATTATGTTTTGGATTTGGTTTAATCATTAAACTTAGTTTTGAAAAAACCTAAATAGGTTCAGATGGTTAATACCCTTTAATTTTTACCAAACCATGACCATTTATATACCATTCGATGGATTACGATTGAGTATAATGATTTGGTTGTCTAGGACAAACCATTGAGCCATCAATCAAAATCTTTTCCGACTTTTGCTATAATTTTTTTAAAATTTTTCAACAATTATTTTTAATTTATTTAAAAATTGACCTGTACAGGAGCATCCAGAACAAAATTCATTTCTAATTGCCAGCGGTTTTATTTCCCTCCTCCTGGAATTCCCATCGGCGCTTTCCATCATATTTTTCGTTACGCCGGTCCTCACTGGTCTATAAGTGATCTTAAAAGAATTAATTAATTAAAATTAATGAATTTATTCATCAATTGAATTACTTTTGGAGCCTGTTCCTCATTAATGACATTCACCAACGAAATTCTGATTGCTTCCTGGCCCTTTAATTTTGGGAAAATTATTTTATTTTTAATTAAAAAAAACCTCAGTAAAATCATCAATCAATATATTTTCCGATTTGATGCGAATATTTGGCCGCACTTGGGGATCAAATGTAAAATTGTTTATTTCATATCTTTGCTCATTTATTGCCCTCAAATATTTTGCCACTTGTTCAATATTATTCAATTTCACTCCGCAGGGGGCAATGTATTGAATTCGCTTCTGGGCAGGACATTTTGCTTTGGATGATTTTATTTCCGTGATTAAATTAATTATCTAAAAATTTAATTTAATATTTTTGTGTATTAAAAAACAGACCAATCGAGTCCATCCGTAAAGTAATGGCGTACAATAGGCCGAAATGAGAGGATCCTCCGTTTTTATTGGTTTATTGTTGTTTTGTTTGCAATTTGGTGTGCAAATTTGATGAATTTGTTTGGAATATTTCCATTTTGGAATTGCAATTTTCTCATCCACAGTTTTCATGCAAAGTTGCCTCTTTTTCTGCATTTCTTTGTCCGCGTTCTTTTGTGCAAATCCATGCGGAATATTCTCAAAATTTCGTCTTTTTGCCGCTCTTTTCCTTGCAGTTTGTTTATTCTCCGTGTCCGCAATAAATTGCATTACTTCCGAATAACTTTCTTTATTATTGACCGGAAATGCCATCTCAAATTGGCCATGCATTTTCCTCGGATTCATCGGCTTTTTTGTGTTTTTATTCTTAAATAATTTTAAAATTAATTTATAATTTTTAGACATACAAATTTTTCAGCAATTTTTTGTTTGTAAAATTGTAATGTAGGAAATCGCAAAATATTCCCTCGATAAACCCATTCATCCACGTGGATATGTTCTGTGAATAAATTTACAAATGTGATTTATTAAATTTATTATTACCGGTACAATTAATTGCGACACATTCTTTTGACGAATTTTGCCAAGAAATTTTTCCAGGAAAACGCAAAAATGCCATTTGTCGATCAATGTCCAAAACAAATGCCGATTCCTTCAATCCATTTTTAGTAGCCTTTAAAATATTCAATTTAAATTTTACTCTAAATTATTACCAAAACTCTTTGGGTATTTTCCACTTTTTTCAATTGAATTAGAGGCCAATCCGGATATAAAGTGAGATAATGCCTAAATTAATATTAAATTTAATATTAATAAATTAATTAAATTAACTTGATAAATTCTTTTCGCTCCTTTAAATTGAATGGAATTTTTGTGTGCGCATTTCGAGGGCTAAAATCGCCTTTGTCATCGATTGGCTGATCAATCAATAATCTGATGTCCTCCGGTTTGACATAAGCCTCAATTCCATTGTCAAAAAATATCTGAATAATTTATTAAATAAATATATTAAATTCTTTTTTTATTACCAAATATTCGAATCGATTTTGCCTGAATGGTTGAACTCCGATTGTTCCGGGTAAAAAATTGATTTGCCAAGGGCCAACTTTTTTGATTAATTGTTCGGCAAATGCAATAACACGAGTGCCTTCCTGACAACGAATTGACGGCGCCTCGCCCATTGCCAAATTTATTCGATCAATTTTTGTAACAATTGAGGCGGATTTCCCATCTAAAAATGACATTTTTAAAGTGTTTTATTATTTACCTTCTGTCCCTGATGGAATAAATCCTTTTATAAGGGCGTGGTCTTCATTCTAAAAATAAATACTCTTTGTTATTTTGTGAACATTTATTTACATTTTCTAAAAGTTGACATTTTGCAAATCCTTCGGTTTTTGTGGCATCCGGATTGTCCGCGAATATTTTGGCAATTGGAGCAAAATACCATTGTTTTGGTTCCAATAAAATGTGCTCATTCAAATTTGACTGGCTTAATTGATCTTCCAGCCAATGCGGCCATTTTAGAGTGATTTTCCGTGTAAAAACATAAATATCATCCTTCTAAAATATTTTTGAATTAAGAATGAAATTAAAATTAACCTCCAAATCATCGGATTCCGATTCATCCGAATCCGAAATGACTGTTTCGATGCGATAAGAATGCTCCGGCATATGACTCTGAATTTTTTTTTAAAATTTGAATTAACAAAAATAAAATGATTACCAAAATTTGGCTCAAATTCCTTGCTTCATTTGTTATATTGGTTATGTCCAATTGGCCATTGATCATTTCCAAAGCATTGCCAAAATCCTTCTCAAATTGGTCTTCCCTGAAAATATTTAAATTATTTATATTTTTGTTTGTGAATTATTACATAATTTTCATTTCTTCCCGATTTTTTTCCTTGTAAAGGTTCAAATGCATATCCAATAATTGATTAAATTCTTCTTCTGTTCCCTTTAATTCTTCTTCTGTTATTTCAAATTCTGCTGGATTGCTCAAATATGGCTCAAATAAACGTGCCATTTTCTCGCATTCAAGTTCAGCCCAAATCATTGTCAACATCAAAATTGCATCAGTGGGAATAATGAATAATTCCTTTAAATATTTTTAATTATAATATTCATATGATATTCACATACTTTTGTTAGATCCAACATGGTAATGGGTTGCTTTTCCGGCAACAAAAGCAAATCAATGAGGCGCATAACATAATATTCATCAATTGAGAGGAATTTAATGACTTTGGTTAAATCAATATTCTCTGATTGTGAATTCCGAATGTGTGAACAAAGAAATATGACGAAAGTTGAGATGTCAAGACCATGAATATTTAGGATTTCATCGACCCCCATTTCGGCATTGTTTTTGTAATGTTCGAGTATTTGTGCCTTCTTTTCATTTGGAATTATCTGCTAGAATATTATATTGTCATTTTTAATAAGCAATTATTGTTTAAACCTTATTTTCAGTGCAATCATCTTCCTCTTCAATGATAGTTTGATAGAGTTGTTTGCTTCGTTCCGATAATACTGCTTTATCCGATTTTAAAAGATTAATCTTTGTTCGTAATTTCGATACACTTGGCTTGTATTGAATTTCAGCAGATTCGTGCTGCATAGCTTTTTTAAAATCTAAAAAAGCATTTATTAATAGTAAAAGCGAAACATTAAAACAAATAAGATAACTTGATTTGATAAAAGGATAGGATAAGGGAATTAAAATGTAATACTACTTGTATCTTGTACAAGCAAGCAATGATCTAGATTTCTGGATTTATTGATTGATCGATAAAAATAATGAACGGAGGAAGGAGAACGCTTTAAAATCTTATTCTTTTCTTCTCGCCGTTAAATTATTTTTTTACGGCATTTATATTTTAATAATCTTTTCTTCTCGCCGTTAAATTATTTTTTACGGCATTTATATTTTAATAATCTTTTCTTCTCGCCGTTATATTCTTTTTTACGGCCGTATTATTTATATTTTATTATTCTTTTCTTCGCGCCGTTATATTCCTTTTTTACGGCATTTTATATTTTATTATTCTTTTCTTCTCGCCGTTAAATTATTTTTTTACGGCATTTATATTTTATTATTCTTTTATTCTCGCCGTTATATTCTTTTTTACGGCATTTTTAATTTGTTTATTTTAAAATTTAATAATTTTAAAATTTTCTTAATTAATTTATTAAATTTTTTGTTGTCATCAAGATCAAAAGTCAAAACTCGAAAGTCGAAACTCGAACTTGAGATTGAGATGAGAGTGAGAGCCAAATGAAATGCCAAAAGCTTAAAGACATTTTATCCAAACCGGTTTTGTTTTGACTTTTGAATGAAGTGAGTGAGTAATTTACGAAGATTAAACCAAACAAAAACCAATGATATTTTGGGATTTTGGTTTAAAAACACTTAAAAACCAGATTCAAAGCATTAATTCGTAAAAATATAAAAATATTGAAATATTTTAATAAATGGCTTTTGGGTGGAAAGTAAAATGAGCAAATACGATTCATTAATTTCCAGCAACATTTTCCATTTCTAAACCAAACTATTGTTCTAATTTGTATTGTTAATAAAAAAAAATGAATTTCTAATGTTATGGTTTGTCTTACTTATTTAATGGATTTCTCAAAATACATGAGTTTTTCGCATATCGATTTCAATCATCGGATCGGAGTAATCGAAAAAGGGGTCAACACAATTTCGCATGTGTCTGGAAATCTCACAAAAATTGTATGCTTGTTCATCGACCCATTCCTCCTTCCGTAATTTCCTCTGTAACAAAGTGAAAACGGCAAAAACATCCCAAATAAAATAACTTAAATTTACCAAATATCGTTTTTTTTTCTCAAAGTTTTCATAGTCCAATCCAATTAAATCAAGGTCAAAAAACAATCATATCAGACTTATCCTTGATTGTCCCTTTATATGATCAAATAGAAGTGCAAATTAAACTTGTTGTCCATTCATTTGTTGTTTCCACCAATGCCGAGAATGGGATGGAAGAATGGAAAATGAACAACCAATAAAGGAAAGAACCTGAATTGGGTGGCGCATCATCATCGGTGGCCTCTCCATTCTCGTGCAAATTCTTCCTTCCAATATCAATGCCCGCGGCATCAACAAATTCGTCGCCTCTTCATCATCCCCCTCGGACTATAAAAATTTGCGTATCTTCCTTACCAGCTTTCACTCGCCGTCCGGTCATCAACAAGCGGCTTCTTTCTGCTGACGAGGAGCGAGCAGCTTCTTCCAAAGATAAGCATATATTCCAAACGGGATATTCAATCAAACATCGACATCGACATAAAGAAAAAGCGGCAAAAGAGAGAGACAAAATAGCTGGAATGTTTCATCGAAATGTTGCCCTTGAAAAAGACAACAAATTGAAATTAAATGTACATTTGAAGCCTCAAAGTGTGTTGGTCACTGGCGGATGTGGTTTCATTGGCTCCAACTTCATCAATTACATTTTCGCTAAATGGCCTGAAGCAAGGTAGATATGGAGACAAGAAAAGGCAAGAACATAATCCATCATATCTGTAGATTTATTAACCTTGATAAACTTGCCTATGGAGCTTCACCAGACCATATTGTCCCTGAAGTACGAAATTCTGAAAGATATGTATTTGTGCATGGGACACTGATGGACCAGAATTTGGTGGAAGGCATTCTAAGGGAACATCAAATTGACACAGTTAAACTAATAAGCTCATTCAATCCCTTCATTTCATCTAATTATCAATAGATAATCCATTTTGCCGCAATCACTCATGTGGACGAATCATATTCAGACAGGATTGGCACAATTCAAGAAAATGTGATCGCAACAACAAAATTGTTAGAGGCAATCAATGCCTTTGGCCAAACCAAAAGACTTGTCCATATCAGTACCGGTCGGTGTACCCTTTTTAGTATCCAATTGAATTGAATGATGATTGCAGATGAAGTTTATGGCGATTCTGTGGATGAGGTGGCAGCCAAAAGTGAGGAATCTCCACTAAATCCAACAAATCCTTATGCGGCCAGTAAAGCTGCCTGTGAAATAATTGTCCGCAGTTATCATGTTAGAAGAGGGAATGAAATGGAATTGTAAAATCATTTTAATTTAGCATTCTTATAAAGTGCCATATGTGATGGTTAGGATGGTCAGTATAATATATATTTTACACAAATTTAAATAACTGAACAAAAGTTTTAGAATAATGTTTATGGGCCGAGACAAGCTTACTCCAAATTGATCCCAAAATTCACGCGATTAGCCTTGGAAGGCAAACCATACCCATTAATGGGTGATGGAATGCATATGAGGTGGGATTTTATGAGAAGAAAATGAATAGCAATTTTAAAGGAGTTGGATGTTCGTGGATGATTGTGCCGAGGCCATAAAACGGGTTACAGAGAATGGACGAATTGGCCAAATATACAATATTGGGTTGTTGGGAAAATTGAAAAAATTTTTTATTTGATCATTCACAGAACGGAATTCGAAAAATGCAATTTACATTTGGTCGAAATTTTAATAAATTTATAAATTTTTATTAAAATTTATAGACTGAAATGCTTCATGAAAAAGTGCAAAAATTGTTGGCCAGGTAGAGGAATTATAGTCCAATTATTTAGAATGTTTTTTACAGGGAATCCAGCAAAATTGAATTCAAATCAATTCCGGATCGACCATATCATGACCGCCGTTATCATATTGTTGAGGGAAATATCAAAAAATGAAAAATAATAATTTTTTAAAGGATTTCAACAAAATTCGGAATGAATTAGGCTGGAATTGCGTTGTGCCTTTTGAAGAGGGTTTATCCCGTACATTGGATTATTATATTAAGGTTGGAATAATTAATTAAGGAATAATTAATTTTTGTTTCAGGAATATCAAAAAGAACAAATCGAATTGGCAGCCGCTGAAAGGCCGCACGGTTAAAAGAATGAATGGAAATGAAGTGAAGAAAAAAATGAATTATGCTTGGGGGCAATTTCCCTTTTCAATTTGTCCAATGACCTTCCTTCAATCAAAATCTATTTCCCATCTTTCTTCTTCTACAGTAATCCACTAACTAAGCCTTTTCATTCATTTTAAAATGTCGATGTTCATGGCTCGAAAAATTGATTGAGGCCTTTATTTCTGGGTCGGATCGAGCCCCTACTCCAATCCTAATAGCATTTTATGAACGATTTGTCCTTTGTCTTTCCGTCCAATTTTGCTATAATTTGTATTGTATTTATATTAATTATTTATAAAAACTCTTTAATAAATTTATGAAGACAAAAATGACAATGAGGGAAATGGATGGGGGAAAATGGATTGAAAATGAAGGAATTGGCGAAAATGAGGTAGAAATCGCTGAAAGGGGAAATTGAAGGGAATTTGAAGGGTTGAGGATGGGTTTTTGAGGACCGTTGCTGGAGTTTGTCCATTTTGGGAATAATGATGAGCAACCGCCCCATTTTTCCATTAATGTTTTCATTTTCAATTCATCGACAATTTTTGTGCCATTTCTTTCCTCATTTGTTTTTGATTTTCTGAAAGTAATTTCAGAAAATAATATAATATTTTCATTTTTAAAATTACCCAAATAAATCTTCAAAAGTTTTGCGGAAGGAATCCCTCCAAAATTGGACCATTTCTGGTTGAGAAGAGGTTAATCCATGGATACAAAGGGCAATCCATTTAGGTGGCAAATTTACCCATTCCCAAAATAATTTTGAACAAAATTCCATTGTATCCTCTTCACATAATTCATCATTCATAATTTTATGCCTTTCCAATTCATTTTTGTTCTGTATTTCCAAACATCCATCGACACATAAATTTTTATTATCATAATGCTGAAAAGGAATAAATATTGAGGGAAATTCACTGACCGCTCACCATATTGAACAATCTTCTCGGGGAATGAATAAAAATGTTGAGGAATTTGTTCGCAAATTTGCGGATTCGAATTGTTGTTGCCAAATGGTTGAGCAAAATGTCCACCCGATTCCCTCCAAATTGCACAATTTCCAACACTCTTAAAAAGATGTAGGTACATCATTTTGGCAAAATAGTGGAAGTACTTTTTTGAAGGATTTTCCCCAATTTCGGTTGTCCCATCTTGGAATGCCCCAGGCAAATGACTCGAATCCGCCGCATCAGCCAAATATACTTTTTGGCCAGGAATGCAGCCTTCTCGAGGCCGAATGATGATTGCAACCTAAATGAATGGATAAATAATGAGAAAAATTGGGACAGAAATACCTTAGAAATTACATGAACATTCATTGGATTTGTTGAATTGAAAGGAATACTGGTGATTTGGATGAGGAAGAAACGATTGTCAAAAAGTGGACGAGCACCCACAAATTTGCACATTTCAAGTTTGGCCGAATGGAATGGACGTAAATGAAGCTGAATTTTGTGCTAATGTAAATATGGAAAAGTGTTTTAATCGACTTGGCCAAAAATTGCACATTTTGTAAGGTCGATGGCATCTTCTTCGCCTCTTTCCTCTTTCCCATCCAAATTGGTGCCATATTCATAATCTTCTGCTTGAATTGGCCAAATTCAGAACAGTGACCAAAATTCTCTACCTTTATTCCCATAATCCATCCCCTCATCCATTTTCCAAAATTGGCATTTCAATTCATCAAATTTTTTTGCTTCAAAATTTTTGCATTGAAACTTTCGCCATTTTTGGTTAGCGGCGGTGATAGCCGAGTGAAAATCAAGATGCGAAAGGCAGGTGGGGAAGGAATCATTCAAACAAGCCAAATAGTCCTGAAATTCAATTTAATTAGATGAATTCCCCTTTCATTAGTGGATTAATTGCCTTTAGTAGAAGACAATATTCGAGATTGGCCGAAGGCACACTTCCATGTTCCTCCAACATTTGATTATGCCTAATATTAATTGTTCATACATTTATTTCGGCTTTCTATTAAAAAATACTTGCCTGGAAGTGCACATTCCAACCAGGCAAGGAATTTTTTGATCAACATTTTTGGCTGAAATTGGCCGCAGAAAGAAGAAGTAGGGAAAGATCCGAAGAAGCCAAGGCAAAATATAAAACATTTCCCAAATAAATTAAGTGAAAATGAAGAAGCTAATTCTGATGCTCCTTCGAAACATAATGTCGAGATTGGCGCCGAATGGCCTTCTGATTAAATAATATGGTTACTCGACTGGGATGTACCAATCCTTCCTCCCTCCTTTTCCTCGAGATTCGGGTGTTTTGTTTTTCGGTTAAAGAAAGAAAGCGACAATTTGGCACCGGAGGGGTGAATGAGGAGGGGAATTGAATCGAATAAATATGAAAGGGGTTGATAAATAAATGCGAATTGACGGGAATGGGGGGACGGGGGATGGAATAAAGTGAGAGGCGATTAATATGGAATATTCAAGGGAATCATTTTGTGTATAGTGGTGGATTTGAGTGTGAATAAATGGAAGATTTGCCATATTCAGCCAAAGGGGATAATCCCATACAAAGCAGAAAAATTGTGCAAAATTCCCTCAAAAAATGTAATTTTTAGTTTGAAATTGAGCCGTCCCGCCGGCAATTTTATTCCATTTCCCTTCCATTTTTCCATTCGAGCAATTGGCGCGGAAGGCGACAGAATGGAGCCATGTAATCGAATTAATTTACTGTCAATATTAAGGGTTAATAAGGGCAGAAAACAACTAATGAAGATTAATGAGTGTCCAAAATCAACAGCAATTTATTTGATTAAAAATTTGTTTAAAATTTTAAAGAGGACAATTGGGGGTACTTATCCAGTTTAGGTCCCCTTTTTGAAAAGTGAAGGTGTGAAGGGTCCCCCCTATGGGTCAGCAGGTTTCGGATTGGGGTCATTCTGGAAAAGGTTAGGGATAGGATGGGGATGGGCTAAAAATCATCTCACGTTCACGTGTCTCCTAAACCCAAAACCTGACCCACCCAAACCCTAACACCCAAAGGGGGGACCCTTCACTTTTTCCAGGGTGACCCAAAAAGGGGACCTAAACTGGATAAGTACCCAATTGGGATTTGTGGTGGGTGCATACTGCATAGGAAGAGGCAATTTTTACTTTTATATTTTAGGAATATTCTCTTTAAAATGTTTTTTTTTCAATATTCCAAATGGAAGGATGGCTCGCCGCTGTTCATTTGGCCGAATGCAAATTTGGTGCTATGTTTTTTAGGGACTGGGGTTGGGGGAGGGGATTAACAACCCTCGTTTTTGGGAGAATTTGATGAAGGCAGCAGGCATTCCTGTGAGTGAGTCAATTTATTTGATTGTTTGCTTAAACTCTACTCAATGACTGATTTATGACTTTGGCCAACCAATTCCGGAGAGAAAAGAGGAATGGAATTTATAGGCCAAATTCATTTTAGGACTAAATCGATTTTGGTGATTGGTCGAGAATGGAAAAGGAAGGAAGATGACTTGACGATAAATTCTTGTGTTATCGGCAAGATTTTATGGTGGTCTTCGCATTCCCTTCCAAAAGCCTAAACCAATTCAAAGGTGTGGAAAATGACAAAGAAGGGTAAAAACTGCTGGTGGTCCATTCGACCCGCTGCCGGCTGGAGAAAGGCGAAAAGAAGCGGCCAAATCAAAGAGGCAAAGTCAAACCCAAAACACCTATTTCCTTTCCCATTTCTTTCTCATCTTCTTTATTTATGCCAATATCCAATTCGTCTGGCGCCATTTTTTGCTTTTTGTCGTGCCCAAATGGGCAGGGAAAGGGAAGGAGGAATGATTGTGGCTGGTGGGCAAATAGGGAATGGGATAAAAATGAATACTGTCGAAATTAAATTTGCAACGAAAATCTTATTTTATAATTTTATCCAATAATAAAAATAAGAAATGGTAAACAAAATTTATACAAATACAAAAAAATACAAACAAAAAATAGGAACAATAAATGCGGAAAATGGATTATCGATCGAAGATTTTATCATTTTCTTAATTTCCGCACACTTCTCATCATGGCCTCTTTGTCCGTTGATGTGGATGATGAAGTTGTAATTGTTCGCGATGAAGAAGTGTTGGTTCTGCTGCTTTCCGTTGCTGATGAGCCACTTCTTGTTGTTGATGAGCCACTCTCCGTTGTTGAATATGAACCACTCTCCGTTGTTGATGAGCCACTCTCCGTTGTTGAATATGAACCACTCTCCGTTGTTGATGAGCCACTCTCCGTTGTTGAATATGAGCCACTGCTGCTGCCGGAACCGGAAAATGTTGAAGAGCCACTGGTTGATGACGACGTAGAATATGTCCCACTGCTGCTGCGTTTGTTGTTGCCGCCACTTTTGACTGTGCCTCCAATGCTGGGACTTCTGGCCGTTGTATCAATTGATCGTGCACTCTAAAATTCAAAAACATTTTTAAAAATATGAACAGAAGACAAACCTTTGGAAATGAAGAAGGTAGCGCAAGATTGTATGATGTTTCAACTCTGTCCGCTTCTGCATTTATTCTGATGCTAGATGTCATATCTTCCTGCGTTTTCTGCTGTAAAAGCAAAAATTAGATTTCATTACTTTATCCCAAAAAGACCCACCTCTCTTTCAGTGAACAATTTTGGAGGATGTTTCCGTTTCTCCCGAGCAGTTTTACCGGCCAATTCGTCCTGTTTGATTTTGTCTGATGCCGATCCGGAACCATCTTCTGTGCCATATTGACTGCCGAGTGTGCTGAAAATTGAAGTGTTTAATAAATAAAAATGTTGCCAAATTAATTTACACTATTATTGATTCTCTATTTGCGGCATTTGATTGTTTTGTCAATGTCAATAGCGTCGAATCATCCACATATAATTTTGCTGTTTTTACAGATTGTTCCGACTTCTGGGCTTCTTTCGGTTGTTGCAGCAAAAAATGTGTGGCCATAAACAAAACGAGACATCTAAATTGTATAAAGATTAATAAAAAAATTGTTAAAAATTAAAACTCACAAGCCGAAATAGATGCCAATACCAATTGCTGAATCCATCCAGACTTTAGCGGGATACACATTTGTTGTCGGTTGCACTGTTGTTTGAATTGGCATTGCAAAGGAATCGTCGAACATGGAATAGCCAAGGGAAAAGCAGAATAAGAAGAAATGTTGATGGTTCATTGAAATAATTTGGAATTGAGGTTAAGGGAGATTGTTGGTTGTTGCCTAATAAGAAAAGAGTATTGATTTTTATACTCAAAATTTTGAGAAGCAAAACATTAAAATTGCAATGCGGAAAGAAAAAACCTAAAATTTTTGATACAGTAGTTCTAGACATTTCGCCAAAAATTTCATAAAGACATTACATTCAATCGATTTTTGCTTCTCTGATTTTCTTCTTTTTTTTTTGTTAAAAAATGGGGAGAAGAGCTAAGACGAATAGTGAATCAAACCACAATTTACGAAGAGGGGCCCTTGATTGCCAATGCCAACCCTATCTTATTTTTAATCTTGGTAATTCTAAAAATAAAGACAAAGCGGAAAGCGGTGATTATAACATAACTGATTAATTTATCATCGAAGTTAAATATAGAGCTTAGAGCAAGTCAAGCCAATTTTTTCGATTTATTAAATTGATTTTTAGAAAATTTTTATTTTATACAAAATATCAAAATGTTAAACATTGTGGATTATGCTCGGTTCATGGAAAAGATTACGACGCATATGCCCCCCATAATAAATCCACCATCATCATCCTCATATTGCTCTTCTTCATATACTTCGACATCTACAACATCAACGTCATTTGAATCATCGTTTCTCCATTCCAATTTCAATCCCAAACACTGCGATATTGACAAATTTCTGATCACGAGCAAGGACAACGAGGAAATTGTTAAAATGGCAGAAAATACCGAAGGGAGTAAGCGGCTTCAGCAGAAAGCATTTGAGGATAAGCAATTCCGTCAAAAAATAATTGATATGCTTTTATGTTCGGATAAAATTCTGGCTCATTTGGCGATGGATAATAATGCCAACTTTCTGATACAGGTAATAAGACTTAATAATTCGCAATATAGTTTTAAAATTTGCAGAAACTTGTTGAATTGGAAATGGATAATTCAATGCTTGGACCTCTAGTGCAAAGTATCAAGAAAATGTCACTTGATTTGGCATTAAATCGTTACGGTGAGTACACTAACTAAGTAATGTATAGTTAAATTATTAATGTATGCATTTTAGGATGTCGCGTCATTCAGAAATTGTTCAATTATCTACCATCCAAAAATGTGCAAGATCTTCTGTCGGAACAGTTCAAAGGACATGAATTCCAATTAATAACCGATCAAAATGGTGATGTTCTTCATATCATTACTAAATACTAATTCAATCCACCTTACAGGGAATCATATTATTCAATTTGTCGTCAACCATTTTCATCCGGAAGTTTATGCTGCCTTTATGCAATCTTTGATCGATTCAATTGGGATTCAGCAAATCATAGAGAACAAATATGGATGCCGAGTGGTTCAGGCTGCGCTCGAACGAGTTATTAGTGAATGCCAAAAAGACCATGAACAACATTTGGAAAAAACGTAACTTTATTTTAACATAACATTGGGAACTGCTGAAATCACATTTTAGTACTGCAAAGGAACTTCTTCGCATTCTCATCTTTCCAATTATCCAAAATGCTTACGATTTTGCCAAAAATGAATTCGCCAATTACATCGTCCAAGTCATTCTGAAATCGGATTATTTGTCAGAGCAGCGAAAACACATAATCAAAGAATCACTTATGTAAGTCCATTAATAAATTTAAAAAAAAATTAAAATGTTTTTAGGCACAACTTGTTCATCCTTTCTCAGGGAAAATTTTCGTCACATGTTGTTGAAGTGGTTAGAATTATTTTTAAAAACTTAATAATATTAAATGAAATTCAAGGCTCTTGAGCATGCCGACGATAATTGCTTGGAGGCAATGTTTTTGGAGATTCTTGAAGGATACGAGCCCGATGGGTATTTTTTACTGTTAATTTATTATATTTTAATGATTATTCAGTAGTGGCCGAACTGCATTGGATTTTATGCTCTTCAATCAATTTGGCAATTATGTGGTTCAAAGAATGCTCGAAATTTCGGTTGACATTCGTGATGGAAAGCGTAAGGGCAACCAAAAATGGATGGATGAAATAATTTCGCGTGCTCTTTTTGTGCAACATCAACTCTCTCGATACTGTAAGTTAAATAAGTAAAAAATAATCGGTCAAAAGAATCAATGGCTTCGATCATTAAGTAAGCCAATTTATGATAAATTAAATAGTGTTTAAAATTAAATCATAATTTCGGTTTAGATTAGTATGGATCATTTAGAAGTGTTAAATTCGAAATTATCATTAATGATTTTTAATTAATTTACTCTTATTTACAGCATCCGGAAAGAAAATCCTGGACATGATTCAAGTGCATGTATTGCCTCATCATCAATTCATCGTTCCGAATCCATATCTACCAAATGCATTTCGCCATGAGCCATTCTTTCAACCTCAGCCGAATCCAATGGGAATGGGATGGAACCTTGGAATGATCGCCGCAAATCCTCCGCAACAATTTTATTTCCCACCTAATCCATTCTTTTATTGAATATTCTTATCTCTCTATATTCCCAATTTGTATTTACTAACGAACCCCCCCATTCCATGATACTTTGTTGACCTTACCCTCATAATCAATTTATATTGTAAACGTGACAATTGTTGGTATTATTCGTAAATTTGTTATTATTTCTTGATTATTATTTTGCAATCATCTCATTTCTTTGTAATTGCCAATTTTTTGATTTTGACCATAAATTTGCATTTTGCCTATGGATAAATAAAGCTGAAAAAAAAAATAAAAAAATGTTCATTTTATTTAAAAGTTAAAATTACAAATAAATATATTTTTGATTTGATCATTAAAGTTACTAAATTATTTATTAATACATTTTTAAGCAGGATTTATTTAAATATTTAACAATTTATCGACGATGACATCAACTGGCCATAAAAATGTGCTGGCTGAATTGTCGGTTCGTTCGGCCGCCTCAATCATCTACAACAATGGTTTTGAATCGGCCCAATCTTCAGTGATTAATTTGCTTAATTCATTGATGATGAAATATTTCGAGGCCCTCTGCAAAGAAGAAAAATACATTTTGGAACAAAGTAAACTTCTAAAATAATAAAATAAAATTTCAACAATGTGGGACCATTAGGGGAAGCACGATGATTTTCTATTAAATTCTTTTAAGAATTGGCTAATTGTTCTCTAAAAAAGTAGCTAAAAAAATTTTGAAATTTTATTTCACAAAATTTATTAAATAAAATGCAATATTGCCTTCTATTATTATTATTTAAGATGCCGATGCCAATAAGAGTGAAATAAAACCAAGCATTCCCATTTCGATACATCGCTTAGATTTGGACAGTTTGACGGATTATATACAAAATGTTAAGCAATTTCATGCCAATGTGAGTAGCTTTACCTATATGTAAATTAAAAATTTAATTTAAAAAGTAAAAAACTAATTTTATATAAATAATGACCAGAACTAGAGAGCTTTAGATCACAAAAATTAAATATTTAACTTCGAATAACTTCCATTTTTTTAGGTTCTCCCTCAATTGCCAATTAAAAAATATTTGGTTGATTCTGCCGAACCATTAAATTACACAACAATGGCTTTAACAACTATGCCACTGGAAAGGTTTATTTAATTTAATTTGGATTAATAAATTATTTTATTTAAGGGAGGCTTTTCCTTCATATAAAGATTATTCGGCTGCGGATTTGGGAATTCAACCAAAAATTTCGGCGGATAAGCACAAATATTATCCAGCGACATCTTTGGCTGATGATACATTGGATAGTTTGGCTTCACCAATTGTAATTTTTTTCCAATTTTTATTTTATAATAATTTTGTTTTTTAAGTTAGCATTCCGTCGACCTCGATTTGCCCCGAAAAAAATAAATAAAGCTGTCGATAAAAATTTGATTCCTGCAAAGAAAGTCAGTGAAAATAAATTGAAGGCAGTGGTGAAGGCAAGTTTTTAAAATTATTTATAAATAATTATGAATAAAATTTATAGGGAATCAAAGTTCGTTTTATGAATGAAATGGAAAATACGCCGCCTGGCTATCTTTCTGGACGAAAATGTAGTCTTCGAAATTATGATAAAAATCATAAAGGCAAGTGAATGAAAAGATGGTTTTTGAATGGATATTTGTTTTGTTGATATTTTTGCACTAACTTTTTGTTAATTTTTTAAATTTATTTTAAAATTTATTTTTGAATAAATCCCAACATTTCAATTAAGTGTTAATCTTTATTCCTTCCACCAAAACCAACAAACCAAATAGTCTAAATTAAAAAACAAGTCAAACAATATACAATAACCCTGGGAAAATTCCCCATGGAGTCCACATGACACGGACCCCCTGCTAGACCATCACACAAACAACGATGGTCGAAGACTTGATGAGAAAAATACATTCTTGAGGAAAAAAAACTTCCTTCAATTATCACCCTTCATTTTCTGGCAAACACAGATTAAAGTAAAATTTCACAATTAATAATTCAACTAACACCCATGAATTTTTCAAATAGCGACGACTATTATTTCCCACAATCCATATAGAAGGAGGACGAGAATTTCAATTTGAGGTCGACCCTGTGGTCGCGCGCCTATTCTCCTCATCTGCTGGCATTCCATTTTATTTGGCCGATGGCTTCATTTCATGTGATTTTTGGCTGACCGAACATTGAATTGGCCACATCAAATCTATCCATCAAAGGCAACGAAGAGGGAAGGAAGGATCTGCCACATTTTATTTACATTCATTCATTGAGCAAATCAAAAGGAAGGAGTTGATTACTTCTTAAATCCAACAATTATCCATTAAATGAAGAATATTTGAGAAATGCCGGCTACAACAATGGTAACAATTCCACCAACAAATTATTACAACTCAACATCTTCCTTCACCACCACAACCCTCTTCCCCCAACTACAACAACACAGTCCTCCTTTTGCTACATCAGCTCCAGTGAGATTGGTTGGTACTTTTTCATTCATCCATTTATACATTGATATTTCAATTTTAAGTTTGAATCGCATGAATTTGGTCAAGATGTGGAATTTCAATTCAAAAAAATTCAATTGAATCTATCAAACGGAAGTAGCCTAGTAAGTAAATATTTCAATGTATTAATTTACTAATTTTATTAGGCACCAAATCAACTGGATATACATTCATTGCGTGCCTATTGCCAAAGGAACGATGTTTCTTTATTTGCAAAATCATTGGCTGAATACATTGCTGGGATGCAACATCCATCTTCGTAAGTCAATCAATGTTGATTTATATCCAATCCAATCCAATAGGTCATTTTGTGATGGTACAACTCGCTTTTTGCTCATCATATTCCTCTGTGTTGGATTCATCGGCTTCATTGGGAATTTGTTGACCGTTTTGGTGAGTAATTTTCTATTGAATACTTAAAATGAATTTCTCTTCAGGTTATATTACGGACTCCATCGCTTCATTCTCAAACAAACTATTTCCTTGCCAGTTTGGCCTTTTCCGACCTTTTCCTCATTTTGGTCGGTGTTCCATTTGATATATTCTTCCTGTGGAGACGAAAATCCATCGTTCCTCCATTTAATGGATTCTGCGAAACAACAAGTAATAATAATTTTTCCAATAGACATTCACACATTTTTAGGTACATTTATCAGTTGGTTCACATTCAACTCAATTTTGACAATTGTCAGGTACAAAAATATTTAATACCAAAATTTAACAATTTATTTAGTTTAACTGGAGAACGTCTTGTTGCAATTTGCTATCCATTTAGCCTAAGACCATGGTTCCATCGAAATGCCGTAGTACAAATAAATTCAATTGACTTTGTTTCTAATTCCTTAATATTTAGATTTGGCTCATTTTCATCCTCTGGGTTTTGTCCTTTTTCCCATCACTTTACATTGGATTACAATTCAAAATGGTTATTCAAGATTTTTGTGGACGGACACACAAACATCCAAATGGAATTGGCAGTAAATGTGATTTTGTTGGATGGGGCGGCAGTCCAAGCAATGAGGATTACACTTTTGAAGTAAATTTAATGAATAATAAATAAATCATATCATTTATAATAGGTTATGCTATTTCTCACATTCATAATTCCCGTCTTTTTCAGTGAGTTTTATTTTCAAAATATAGTATTTAATAAAATCAAAATTTAAGTTGTTTATTGTTATGTCAAAATTTTGCGAACATTGAACAAAGCAACGTGTAATTCACATCAATTGAATGCAACACAAGGAATTTACGGCCAACAATTAATTTCACAATATCAAATTTTGGCACCAACCGGCGCTCAAGACACAAATTCTCCATTGCCCCCCACTGAAGATAATGGCGAAAGAGTGGCATTTTTCAACAATAATTCCATTCGATTTTCATCAAGAAGAGGAGGAAGTTTTGGCCAACAATTTCGCGATTCATTCATCCGAAATTCTCAACGCAGTCAACAAGCACACAAAACTGTAATGAAAATGCTTAGTAAGTTCTGCAAATATTTTATTTAATAAATCAAATTATTTTAGTAATGATTGCGGCTCTCTTCTTCATTTGTTATTTGCCCTACCATTTGGAACGATTAATTGTGAAATATCACGACAGCCAAGGTTGTGCCGAACCTCAAGCCTGCCTTTGGCTCTATCATGGCTCCGGTTTATTGCAATATATCAGTGCGGCATTGAATCCAATTATTTACAATGTAATGTCCCGTCGATTTCGAAGGGAATTCCAACGAATTTGCTATAGAATTGTTCGGAAAGAACCAAAACCCGAAATGCGATGCCGGTGCCTAACCGGACCGAACCAACATTTACAAATGACACCACTAAACAGATTATTGTGATTATAAATATTATTAAATAATAACCAATGTATAAATCTTTTTTTTTTAAATTTTTATCAACACAATACAAATATCCAAAAACAACTAATTTTAATTTTGATGATGGTCATATTCTGTGTTCCTAGAAAACATCCTTCTATTCTATTTTTATGCCAATGTTTTCAGTTGATTGATGCATTGATCCATGTATTTGTCACGAATTCCGCCTTCATTTTTCTCAATTTTCTCGCGTACCTTAAAATAATTCGAAGAGGAATTTATTTTCAATAATTAGTAACTTACCCCTCCGGTGATTGATTTCAAGAGAATTTCCTTCGCAAAACGTTCCTTTGTCTCTTGTACTTCTTGCAAATAATCAAGGCGTCTTTTGAGCTCGTTCCAAGCGTAACCTCCATTCTTTCGATAAGTTGCTTCCAATTGAAGAGCCAAATTTTCACGGAAAATTATTGGAAAATTCTCTTGTGCAGCAGCAAGAGAAATGGCTTCTTCTTTTGAATTCTTATAAAATAATGGTTTTAGAATATTATTTTGATTGGACTTGAAACCTTTCGAAAATCATCGGCTTCTTTGAGTTCACTTTTGATATGATCCTTCCTTGTATTCATTATATCCTTCCAAAGACCATAGGCATAATTTTCAACTCGATCTATAATTGGAATAATAATTTTAAATAACTATTTTAAAATATACATCCAAATCCATAGCGTAGAATAAAGTAGAGTGGCAAAATAAGCACAAGAATTCGTTGACCATCGACATCATAAGCAATCAATTCCTTGTTGCACAAAAATGCAATAAATCCGAAAATTGCCAAATATGGTCCTTAACAATTCATTCATAATTAAATATTTATAATCCCCAACCAACCGGATGTTCCAGTAATCTTTTCAATTCCTTTGAGCCAATGATCGGGGATAAAAATTAGCCGCATTTTTGGAGGGTACATTGGGCGTTCAGGATATGGAAAGTTTACCTAAATTTTGAGTTTATGGAAAAAAGTTTAATGATAAAAATTACTAAATCACGTTCCGGGAATTCCTTAAAATCTTTTGGAACCGAAGGAAGCGGATCAAAATGCGCCTTCTTATCAAAATTGTCAAGAAAGGCTTTCGGTGGGCCAATCTCACCTTTCAACGGAATACCTTAAATTTTCTGAATAAGTTAATCCCTTTTTTGCCAAATTATTACCTTTAAAACGATAGACTAATTTCTGAATAAATCCTGGATTGTCCGACAGCTCTACGCCAGATGTTTTGGTTTCTATATTATATGTATGAATGATTAAATTTATGAATGATGATATTCTTTAACCTGTTACCGCCGATGTCACACTGCTATGCTCATGTCGTATTCCGGTTGACGTTATAAGATGAAGTCGATTATTCAAATTGCCATTGAGGATGCGAAAAGATAGCATTATTTATTGAATGTTCTATTCTAAAATGATTAGGTATTGTCTATTGTGTTAATAATACATCATGGAAGTAATAAAATAATAATAATAAATATGATTTAATACTTTTACCAAGTACCAAAACCATAAAACCCTTTGCTTACCCTTACTTAATATTAAATATATAGGCAGTTTTGCTTTTATTATTTGACATTGTCGTCATATATCAGAAACAGATATCAGTCATCATAGCCATGATGTTATGCCGTGACGTGATACGTATTCGTATTTAGAGTTTTTGATGGAAAATGGAAATAAGATATTTTTAATAAATGATCTACTCTACTACACTACCATGATTTTATTAGAAAAAAAATCTAATCTTGGTAATGGATAATGGTAACGTCGTAAGGGTAAAAGAGTCAAAAATATCAACTAATCTCTACTCTACATCTACATCCATATATCCATTACATTATCCACATTCACCAATTATCCTGGTTCAGTTCACCCCATTCTCGGCAATATGATATTGGGAATTTAACGCTGATTTGATTAAATATTTTCACATTACCGAGAATTAAATAAACATTAAATTTTATTTTCAGCAGATAAAGAAAGTCGAACCTCGCAACAATATTAAGCAGAACAATGGCATCAAGATCAAAGGTTTATTTATTATTGTTTTTATTTAAAAGTTTAAACTCAACTTTTAAAGGTATTTTTTGACATTGCTATCGGGGGAAAGGCAGCAGGTTGGCATTAATAAAAACAAATTCCAATCAATATTATACAGGTTTAGGCCGAATAGTTATGGAATTATACAATGATGTTGTGCCGAAGACGGCGGAGAATTTTCGCGCATTATGCACTGGCGAAAAAGGGATTGGACAAAGCGGTTTGTTTTATTATAAAATTAAAGATTTCGATAAAATTTTTCAAATTTTAGGCAAACCACTCCATTACAAAGGGAGCAAATTTCATCGTGTTATTCCGGGTTTATTTTTATTTTAAGTTCAAAATTTATTTTTTCTTTTTCAGATTTCATGCTTCAGGTTTTAATGTTTAAAAGTATTTTCAAAATTTCATTCTTAGGGTGGTGATTTCACTCGTTCCAATGGCACTGGAGGAGAATCTATTTATGGTAGTTGTAGTTTAAAAAATCTTTTTTCGCTTTTTTATACTTAAATTCAGGGGAAAAATTTGCCGATGAAAACTTTGTTGAAAAACATACTGGTCCAGGAATTTTGGTACTATCTTTGTTTTTATTTAAATATGATTTTTTTATAGTCAATGGCAAATGCAGGACCAAACACGGTATAATAAATTAATTATTTATTTAAATTTGGTTTATTTATTTATTTAGAATGGTTCTCAATTCTTCATAACGACCGTCAAAACCCCGGTAAAAATTTATAAATAAAGATTTTATTAAATAATTTTAGTGGCTTGATGGCAAACATGTCGTTTTCGGCAAAGTTGTTGAAGGAATGGAAGTGGTCAGAGCTGTTGAAAAGCAAGGAAGTCAAAGCGGACGAACCAACAATGAAGTACGTTTATAAATTATAAGTATGCTGGGTTGCGGTACTTATGGAGATTGGCCCCTACAAGAGAAAGGACTGATTGAAGGGAGAGAATTGATGGAAGGGAGCAATGTCACTTATATTGGGTTAATGGG
This sequence comes from Pratylenchus scribneri, assembly GCA_030063045.1. Taxonomy (NCBI): domain Eukaryota; kingdom Metazoa; phylum Nematoda; class Chromadorea; order Rhabditida; family Pratylenchidae; genus Pratylenchus; species Pratylenchus scribneri. Next base: position 2,117,555 of record JAQSEB010000020.1, on the reverse strand, counting down.
AATGGAGTCAGCGAAGAAGGAATGAATTTCCTTGTGCGGTGAAGATTCCTAAAACGGTGCAAACTGCAAATGTGAATTAATTAGAATTAAATATAAAAGTTCATCCCAAACAATAGTGTTTTTATTTCATCCAAACTTTGTGTTATTGTTATTCTAGTATTTTTTCCAAACATTTTTTTTTAAAGATTTTGTCTTTTTGTTCTCTAAACTGAACATTTTGTATTTTTATGTTCCCAAACATTGAATGATTTATATATTTATTTAAAAATATTTAGTTTTTTAATGTTTTTTTCTTAATATTATAATTTTATATTTATATGCCGTGTAACCTCTTTTCATTGCCCATAGGGAATTATTTTTCAAACCCTCAAAAATTAGGAAAGTTAGAGTCTAACTCTTTTAATTTGTGGATATTTATGAATTAATTAGATCGGATTTGTAAATTTTTAAGGAATTAAGAAAATGCAATAAAAAAATATATTTGGTTTATCTTACCGAATTATGGATCCTCAAATTCGAGTATGGTGAATTAAAAGAGTTTTACATTTAAATATTTTATTATTTCTATTCATAATTATTTTAATTTTAAATCAAAAATTTAAATTAGAATTTGCACCGTTTTAGGAATCTTCACCGCACAAGGAAATTCATTCCTTCTTCGCTGACTCCATTCCCATCAACCCAATATAAGTGACATTGCTCCCTTCCATCAATTCTCTCCCTTCAATCAGTCCTTTCTCTTGTAGGGGCCAATCTCCATAAGTACCTGGGTTGCTAATAAAACAATAAATTTCATTCATTATTAATTAATTAATTTGTTTTTTCAGATCACCATTACGGACTGCGGACAACTTCAGTAAATTTGCGATGAATGAATGACGAATTATTCTTCGAATTTACGACAATTTACAATTAGTTACTTTTGCATTCATATATTTGTTATGCCTTACAATTAATTGAGAATAAATTTAATCAATTCAAATTTAATTGTTTATCATGAATTTACGTTGCTCAAAAATAGTGGAACAATTTTTCAAATCACAAGAAAAAAACAGAGATTGAAATTGAATGTGGTGGAAAATGGATTTCCTCAACTATATTATATAGGAAAAAGTGGAAATATAAATAGAAAAAGCAACAAATTTATGAAAATTGGATGCAAAAATGATTTAAAAGGGGGAATCAATCAATCAAAATGTTAGCCTCAGGGGATTTGAAATTGTAATATTTTTGTTCTTCCAAAAACAGTTCGTTCCTACGGAATATTTGTTGGTTAATGAAAGTTTAAAATAAATAATAATGAAATTGTATAATAATAAATGCCCGTCATTCCATCTTCAATCCATGATCCATTTCCAATGTTGTTTAAAATAAGCTCTTTCATTCAAACATTTTCTTTGCCAATCAAATCTTCATTTTCCAATTTGACACTTTGGAAATTTTGCTGATGGTTGCCAAATTCTCCTCCTCCAGTTTCCGAATGAATAACCACTGAACCTTCACTTCCTTCCTCCTCATCAGCTCCTTCAGTTTCGGCGGAGGATGAAGAGCCTCGTCCTCCTTCTCCGCTCAACAAATGTCCATTTCCATGGCCAAATTCTTCCATTCCTCCTTTGCCTCCTCCTTCACCGACAATTAGTGGAGTTCGTTCATTTTCTTCCTCAACATCTTCTTCCTCATTTTTATGGCCATTTTGTTGCTGATGTTCCTCATTTTTCCCTCCATTTCCATGGTGACCCGTTTCTTTCATTTCATCCGTTTTGCCGAATTCTTCTTGAGCATTTGGAGGCGATGAGTCGAATTCAATCAAATTAATTTCATTCTATAAATTTGGAGGGGAATTGTGTGCCAATCAAAAATGCCCCCTAGACCTGTTTATTGGTTTCCTCTTCATGTTCAGCAACTTCTCCCTCCATCGTATCTTCTCCATTTTCTATGCCTTTTGGCTGCGGCGAATTTGGTTGCGAAAATTGCATCGAATTCATTTCGCCATTCTCCTTTTGGGGAAAAAAGATAATTTGAGAATTCATGAATTAAAATCATTGACTACCTCTACGGTATCGCCATATTCAGATGCCGGTGTAATTTCGATTGAGGGTTGGGTGGGAAGCAGGGAATTACGCTGATGTTGTGGCACAGATTCGCCTGTTGCAGGACGGCTTATAATTTCAGCATTTTCGGCAGATGCAATATCAATTGGGGCCGTTGACTCATTCCCATGTTGTACTTCATCATCATCACGATGCTCCAACTCTTTCTCGATGCGTTCTTCTTCTTCAACTTCGGATTTGGTGTAATTTTCCATTTCTTCTACATTTGTTCTTTCAATGTTTTGCCCAGTTAAATCTTCCGAAACAATGACATTTTCTTCTTCTTCTTCATTTGGCTTTATAAATTCTTCTCTTGGTGTTGGATCCTCCACAAATTCATGACTTTCTGTTTCCCCAATTAACGCCCTTTCCACATTTTCCTCTACCCCAATGTTTTCATCCATCAAAGGAGCATTTTCGGCCAATTCTTCGGTCGATGAATGGCCAATTTCTGTTCCTCCAAATTCTCCATTTTCTGCTTCTTCCATTCCTCCTCCATCTTCTACTCCCAATTGAGCATCCGTTCCACTCAATTTTCGGCCAGCCCCATCCTCATCCGCATTCACCGATTCGCTCTCAACCAAATCAACACTTTTTTGTTCCTCTTTCGGATATTCAATTGGTTCTTCTCTCTTTACCCGTTCAAATTCTTCATTTGATGAAGCTTCATCCATTTTAGGCATTTCTTCTTCTTGTCCACCACCAAAATGTTCCGAAGATTGGAATTCTTTTCCTTCCGATTCTTGTTCCAATGCAGCTTCATTTCCTCCATTGAATCCTTCCGTTTCTTTCCCAATATCATGTTGTTGCGCTTCTTCAGCCAAATGTTCTTCTTTCAATTCAATTTCACTCGTCTCATTCGCATTTTCTATTCCAATTTCTTTCGGTTCATTTTCTTGATCCAAATTATCTTCATTTCCTGAATTTCCAATTTCTCCGTGAGCTTCTGAAGATAATTGTGGGGCATCTGATTCGGCTTCCTCTCTGCCTTCAATTCTTCCTTCCTCTTCCTCCATTCCAACCATTTCATTATTTCCATTTATATCCTTTTCTTGATCCACAACAGATTCAGGCATTGCTTCGGCTTCCTCCCCTTCCTCATCCCAATTCCTGTTTTCGGGCGAAGGAGTGATTTCAATTTGCACCGGAGTTTGGACATGTTGGCCTTCACTTTCATTTTCTTCATTCTCTGTATTCTGAACATGTTCAATTTCTTCAAAATGCTTAACTTCTTCATTTTCTTGAATTGGTTCCTCATTTTCCTGCTGATGAATTGGTTCCTCATTTTCCTGCTGATGAATTGGTTCCTCATTTTCCTGCTGATGAATTGGTTCCTCATTTTCCTGCTGATGAATTTGTTCTTCATTTTCCTGCTGATGAATTGGTTTTTCATTTTCTTCTTTGTCCTTCATTAAATTTGTTGATTCATTTTCCAATTCATGCCCATCATTTACTTCCATTTCCCCTCCAATATTTGATGGCTGTTCATGATTGGATTGTTCCTCTTCACCAAATTGATGATCATAGTTCTCTTCTGCTGATTTTGGCCAATTTTCCTCCTCTCTTTGCATTGAGCCACCAAACGATGAACTGGCCAATGAGCGGACACTTTCTTCTGGGCCCGTCTCTTGTTCCAAATTAGGATGGCTGAATTGTCGGATTCGTTCCGATTCAACGGCATCCAAACTTGCGGCAATTGGTGAATTTGCTTCGCCCATAAATTGTTCCTCTTCTTCTCCTTCATTTCTAGGGCTCCATTCCTCCTTTCCATAATAATTCAACGATGATTCATCGGTCATTTGTTTCGGCATTTCTTCTTCTACTTCTGCGAATGCCACTTCCCGTTTGGATCTTCCTGTCGATGGTTCTACTTCTTCTTCTTGTGTTTCTCCAAATTCATTTTGCTGTTCTTCAATATCATCAACAATTGGTTGCTGTTCAATTTCTTCTTCTTTCAACATTTCTTCATTTTCAATTGGTTCATCTGCAGCAGGATGTATTGTTTCCTCTTCCTCCTCTTTTGTTGGTGCCATTTCTTCTTCTTCTGAAGGAATTCGCGCAATTGGTTCTTCGGGTTGTTCTTCATCTGGATTTACATCTGCAGCAAATGGAGCCGATTCAATATTTACATTCGTTTCCTCATCTTCATGGCCAACATTCACCTCTTCTTCATTCTTCACTTCTTCTTCATCATAATTCATTTTTGGAGGTTCTGGTTCTTCCGGTGGCAGTTCTTCTTCCGGTGATTGAATTTGGGAGTGGATGGATGGGCGGGCAGTGTGTTGCCCTTCTTCGGCTTCTTCCTCTTGTTCATCTAGTAGAATTTCTTGTGCTCCTTCGGCCATTTTTTCTTCCGAAAATGGTTCCGGTGTTGGCCTAGTTTCAGTGCCTCCATTCACCTCTTCTTCTTCAACGTCTCCACCATTCTGTTCCCATTCTGATTCTGCCCCAGGTTGCCCTCCATCCGTTGTCGTTGTTTGAGAGGCAGCCAATGAAATTGATGGCGATGGTGCCTGAAGCAAAATCAAAATTTTGAATTTGAAAATTCAATTTTTGAAACAAAATATTGACAAAAACAATTCACCATTATAATTCGGATTTTGACCATTTGGCTTTCACTTTCACCACCACAACCACAACCATCTTTGTCCCCATTTTTGCTCACCCCGCTTTCGCGGTTGTTTTCCTCCTCTCCGCCAATGGCCGCTGCAATTCCTGCACCAACCGCAGCTCCAGCCAATGCTGTCCCAATCGCTGGTAGAATTCCGCTTCCAGCTGAAGCGGAAGGCGGTTTTTGCACGGGTACAGGTGTGGTTGAACCTTTTTGCGAGGCTGGACGATTTTCTTGCGGAGTTTTCTTGCCAGCAGGGATTTTGGCACCGGCTGATGATATGGGCACAGTACGACGTGGAGGTTGTTCTTGGACTTTCCGTGTTGGTCTGAATGAAAATAAAATGTTCAATTTCGGCAAAATTTATTTGCCTGATAACGGCTGTGGGAGGTAATCGTGCATTCGCATTCCCTTTCCCATTTTGTTGGGTTGGCGATACAAAAGTGCGTTCCAATTTTTTGTTTGGCGCTGATTGTGGCAATGGCGGAAGTCGTTGCGTTCCACGGGTTCGACTAATTGATGCTCTTTGCAATTTGGTCGGTGGACCACCTTCGAATGTGTTTGCCCGATGAGGCGATTGTGATTTGCCACTTCGTGATTTTCGGCTTAATCCAGATTTGATGCTCCTTAAATTTAAGGCCAATGAAAATGATTTTTTAATAGAGTGCCGGGGGTGGATAGCAAGTGCGAAATGGGAAATGGAAATTGTGTGGATTGGGGGAGTGCCAATTTGATCCGAAATAAATTGAAAATGAGAGGAATAGCCAAACCAAAATAAAAAGCGGAAAGCGCAAAGTTGAGAAGTTGCCTTCTCTCCTTTTTTATTCCTCCTTCACCAATTCTCTAAACTAAAATACCTCCGCCCCGCGTTAGCTTGTGACTGTGCTTGGGTGGTGGGAGGGTGGTTAGCCGCCTCCAAACTGGGCAGCGACCTTCTCCGGAAGAACCAAGATTGTTGGAGTTGATTTGGCTGATGCCGTGCCATTGTGTGTGGTCCAAATGAAACTTCACGAAAACGTTCAAGTTTGGCCAATTGTTTTCGCAAGGAATTCATATATTTGTGCAATGTTCGATCATCCAACTGTATTTTTAATTTAATTGACACTTTTCCCTTTCCCCTCCTACTTTATGTAAATATTGGTATTTGTAGACATTTGCGGCCAGTCGATTGTAAATGCTCTTTGGATTCTTGAACGGTGCACTATCCGAACGGTAATCTGTCTCCACTCTTTTGATCATTTCCCCTGCCTCAGGGCTCAATGATTGTCGCCGCTTACGGCCTTCGCCAGTCTCTCTACCTGACTTATTAGCAGCACCTGAATCCAATTTGAATTATTCACTGCTAAATTAGGGAGAAAAGAACTTCGAGCCGGGCGTGAAAGGCTACGGGACAAATGTGAACGATTCAATTCTTCCGCATTTGTTATTCCACTCTACAAAAGTTAATTTCAATTAATTTTGGGAAATGAGAGAATTGGCCGACTCGAATTCGCCTGTACAATTCCACTTTCTCGGCCGCATCCAATTTTCGTTGCAAATCCATCAATTGGGCCAAAACTCGTTCCCTTAAAATGTCATCAAAAATGGGCCCTAATTTGTGGTTTAAAACCTATTTCTCAACATCAAATCCATCATTTGTAAATGGCCAGCATGCAATTCATTTGCATTGTCCGCTGATTGATTTCCGTCAAGCTGCACAAAATCAAATCATTTCAACCAAAAAACAAAACAACAAACCAATCCCAAATTGCGTAAATGTTTTTGCATATGAGGAAGGGCGAAATATTGGCGAAGATGAACACTGACAAAAGTGGAATATTCAATTAAAAAATGTGAATTGAACTCACTCATAAAGTGGATTGTAGCATTCAAGAAGATTATCCCCCATTTTGTTGAATTGAATGGAAAAAAAGACCGTTGGTTTGAAAATTGATGGATGATATGTTCTCTGTTGTGTGGGGGAAGGCTTAATGTGGTTGGCCTTCAACTATGCCGGCTCCTTCCGATGGGGGCAAAGGGCGGAAAATTGTGTGAAGAGTAAAATTCTCGAATTTGGACGGAATTTAGGAAGAAAGGATTTTTGGCTGACTGAAATTTTGCCAAGGATTTTGGGAACCCGAATATTTGGGGATTGGAGCAAAAGTATGAATGAATTTGAATTTGCACTCTGAATGAAAAGGGAATGAAAATTTTGAGAGGCAAAAGTAATTTGTTGGTCATGGCTTCTTCTTCCTCTCATTTGCCCCAATTCTCGCCATTTTCCATTGGCCGCCGGCAAATGAGGTTTTGAATGGAATTGAATGGAATCCGTTGGGATTTGTTGTTTGGGAAGACCGCAAAATGAGGAGGGAGGGACAAATGTTTTTTATTCGAGAAGAGGGGACAAATTGCGTGTTGGGAGGAAAAAGGGGGAGGGACAAATTACTGCGCCGGCTGAGGCCTTTGCCCTCTCAAAAGAATCCTATTTTGTGTTGAATGAGGAGGAAAAGCCGGTGGGTGGCAGAAATGAAAGAATGCGGGTTGGATCGAGAATGGAAGGGAATCCGAAAATTTACTTTGGCATAAAGAAGATTTTAATCCCCTTTTTACTATTTTCAGAGGAAAATTTTGTGCGCAGTTTTGATTCCCTCTTTTTGTTTGTTTTGGCCGACTGGCAGCAAAATGAAAGGGGGAAAAAGGATTTACACATTCTTCGATTTGGAGGCAAATTGGAGAATGTGAAGGAAATGATGATGATGAGGTCAATGACCGGTAAAAAACATTTGAATGGAAGGAAGGAGGGGAATATCCCCTCAAATCCGTGCATATCCCCCCCCCCCCCCCCCCACTTTTGAGCATCTTCGCGCAAATTGCTTCTCGTCCTCATTTCCGTCCCCCCCCCCCCCCTTCCCCACATTCATGACCTCAAAGAGTATTCGGCGCCCAACTCAATTATCTCCACAACTCCTCATTCCTTCCTCCCCTATTTTCGTAATGCCAATTCTCGCATTTTTCTCCTGTCAATGCCATTCCTTTTTTCCTTCAATTGAATTAAAATTCGCAAAGAAATTGAATGAAATTTAAAGAAAAGGACAAATAAAAATGTTCCTTTTTTGGAAAAAATTCTGCCGTCTGGAGTCGAGAAAAAGAACAATTCGTTTTGAGGGAAAGTGAAGCGGGAAATGGACTGACTGAATTGAGGAGGGAAAATATGTTGCCAGCTGGGTGGGTGGCTGTCAAAAACGCCTACTTTTGTTGGAATGGAATTGGGGAAGAGAAGGAAAAAAGAGAGAAAATATGGCCTAAAGGCAAATTCACATTGAAGAAGAGAAAGGCGAATTCGGGAGACGGTGACATTGGTGACGGTGATGAATGCTCAGTCAGCCATTTTTAGGCTTCTTTTGGCCATAAATTGCGTAGAGGAAATGGAATGGATGGATGGGAAGGGAATGGCCAAAATTGCAATTTCCCTTTGGATGGGAGGATTAATTCTCATTTTGATGAATAATTTTGGATTGGACCGCCAAAACAACGGTCCCGAACCGTACAAAATCCAATTTTGGTGAAGAGTGGACATATTCTTGACCGGATTATTAGATATATTCCATCCATCCACTTCACCCTCAAATGGGGAAAAGATAACATGAAAATGGAATGGGAATGGGAATGAAGGCCATCCAAGAATGGATTTATTTAGGTATACGGAAATATTAGAGGGGAAAGGAAGAAAACGGATTTTGACGTGAAAAGTTCGCCGACGGGCAGGGACAAATTTTGCACATTTGCATCCACTATATGTATTCCCTTCTTTTCTTGACTTTGTCCTTTTTTGTTTTTGCTTTTGGCCAATCCATTCTCTCGCCGTATCCCCTTTTTCAGCCCATTTGTCCCTCTTCCCGCACATATCGATTTCGTTCCAGCCTTCCATTTGGCCATGCAATCTTTGGGGGGCGAAGGCAAATCTGCTTTTGGAATGGGCAAAATGGATGGACTCATCCGTAAACCCAATTCGGAATTCATTTGCGAAAATTGGCAGAGGAAATTGGAGAGAAAACAAAGGGGAAAGAGGGCATTGTCCATCGCACTTTGCAAATGTTTGGCCCAAATGGATCCGTTCTGCTGCTGGTGGCCGAAAGGATAAAATGTTGGGGAGAAGGGGATGAGATGGATATTGGTAGCCAATAAATTGGCAGCCTCTGGGCCGAAACTGATGAGGATGGCACCAACGGGGATGAATGAATGGCCGAATGGGGGGGGGGGGGGGGTGGACATTACTGCCAGTTTCCATTGAGAAGTCCGGCAGTGGATAGGTCACTCCCAAGGGAGATTCAAAAGAAGAAGGAGAGAAGGGTTGTCCACCATTTTGGCTGAATTTGAATTTAATTGGACCGGAATGGAAAGGAAGTAGAAAAGTCGTCTCTAAATTCATAAAAGGAAGAACATTTTTGAAGGACATAAAAATTGGGCGAAAATGTGTAAAAAATGGAAAAGGATAATAAAATGGCCAAAACAGCTGCGCAAAATTATTTGCATAAAAAGGACCAAAAAATGGGATAAAAATGGGACAGAAAAATATTATTATTTCGTGCTCATTCAGAATATTGTAATAATTCTGTGTGGCAATATATTTTATGTGCCAAATTTATTTTTGATTATGACAAATTAAATTCACGCAATAAAATTGTCAAACAATAAAAATGGCATTTTAGAGGGGATGATGAAATGGGGAGGGGGGTGGGTGGGGAAATGATCGACACTGACTGAAAACAACATGCGCGAATGAATGAAAGGGAGGAATGGGGGGGGGGGTGGAGGATGCGCGAACAACGATTATGTGGAGAAGAGCAATGGAAATGGAGGGAGGCTGGCAGGAGGCAGGCACGGGCAGCCTATTTTGGGGATTGTTGAGTATAGAGGAGGGGGAGGGGATTTTGAATGGGCCTTTTGGGGAGATGGTGGACGGAATATTCTCCCAATTGAATGAGTCGATCCACCCAATCCCCTCCCTTGTTTGGGAGGATGAATGCCGCAGGAATGAATGGGCGGATGATTCAGTCTCTGTGGGCCTAAATCGCAGCTGATTACACTAATTGGGGGAAAGGGGGTGGTTGGGGTCCATTTTTATTCATTCCTCCTCAATTTACCTCGTCAATTCATTCCTTCTCTCGAGATTCTCGACCAAAGCAAACATTTGGCCAATTGAGGAGGGAGGAAAGGGAGAGGGAATAAATGGATGGATTGCCTACTATTGAATGATGATAATGTGATCGGGGGAGGGGGGGGGCTGGCTTTATAATGGGAATAGAATGAAATGGGCTCACTCAATTTGAGGACATGCAAAAATGATGAACATGAATTGATTGAAAGCCACAAAAACCACTCAAGCCATTTTATTTCCCTTTTAATTCGCCGAAAAATAATAATTATTGTTGAAGGAAATTTTGAAAGAAGAAATGGGCAAAATTTATATGGAAATGAATGGAAGAGGATTGGACCAGCTGGCACGCGCACTGACGGCTCAATCAATTCATCAGCCAAGAATCGAAGCTGTTTAATCATTTTAATGCGAGCGCGCGGATGGGGAGATATTTTTCCATTTTTAAATATAGCCAAATTAGTCAAGAAGAAAATGAATTCTCTGCCTTTAGGGGAAGCCCATCAAAAAAATAGATGGCTAATTGCGCAGAAAGGAAATTGCGCAAATGGAGGACAAAAATTAGAGGAAAATATACTATTTTAAAAGGCTAAGAATAGGCCAAAAATATTGGGGATGGACGAAAGTGGGCGAAAAGCATGCTTGACTGAAAGGTGTGAAGGATTTTGGCAGAATTAACTTAAAAGAAGGAAATTTGATCTCTCAAAAGTGGACAAAAGGTATTAATGGATCTGCCCACTCAGCAGAAGCAGAAAGTGCAGTAAATAAAGGCAAAAAGAGGACCTTCTCCCACCATTTTCTTTCTAAAATCAACCTCACTCTATTAGTTTCCTCCAATTTGCGCATTATAGGTCGTCAATTTCATACTTTTCTATTATTTCCCAAAAAAATGTAAAATGTTGTGTTTGAAAAAAAATGTAGAAATAAGTGGAATTATTTTAAATTTTTATAAGAAAATTAGATGGTATACCAAAAAATTTTTTATTACATTTTCCGGAAAGATTCAATTTAGTATAGTTTAAAGATTAATTTTTCAAAATTTTAATTCATGATTTTTAATTCTATAATGCTCAAATTTTTTATTTTCTTAATAATTATGAAACAAGTATAGAGGAAACAAGAAATTGTGAGGAGTATTCCCTATGGGCCTATCAAATTATGAGAAATGGGTACCGTAATTGGAGGGAAAATGATTCCTCGTTGATTGGAAATGGTGGAGTAAATAAATTTTCCTGAGGCAAATTATGATGGAAAGGAAGAAGGGAGAGGGGGAATGGATATGGTATAGATAGTTTTGATTTTAATTAAACAAAACAATCTTCTACTATTTATTATGCCTTCCGGAATCCGGAATGATTTTCCAAAAATTTTAGTTCAGAAATGATTTCGTAATTTGGATATTTAATTTGTAAATTTTTTTTGAAAAGGCAAAAGTATAGTCAATTTCGTCCTTTTCCATAAAAATGAGAGGAAATTTGCTTCAATTTTGTTTTGCATTGAATTAAAAAATTGGGCAGTCAATTTGAGGAAATAAATTTGCTTCAATTTTAATTCAAAAAATATATATTTGCAAATTATAATTTATACTGACGAACGGAAATTAAAATTATTGAAATAAATTGGCCATAAAAAGAAGAAACTTTATAGGAAGCCATTATTTGTTAGCAACCGAATGAATATTCACATCCAAAATAAAATGAGAAGGAAAGGAAAATGGAGTGTGCCGGAGGGAGGGTTGATTAATTTGCGCTCATTTTCCTTTCATTTATTAGCCAAAACAATCCAAAGAGGTGCCAATGTGTTTTTTTGGGAATGGTTCTTCTGGGCCAAATTGCCATGGAAACCAACACACTGATGGGATGAGAAAAGGGCAAATGCGACAAAAAAAAAGAATGAAAAAGGAAGGAAATGAAAGGGGGAGGGGATTGAAATCGAAGATTTTGTCGACGATTTCTGTTTCTCCTTCCCAATTTTTCAGACAAAAAATGGGAAGAAAGGAGGGCAAAATGTTAGTGGGACACAAACAATGAATGAATGAATGAATGAAGATGTTTGGAGGGTAATTGAGCGGAATAATGTGAGGGAAATGGAAGGGGATAATGGTTTTGGTTGGGTTTCATTTCAAATTTGGGTTGGGTTTATTTTCAGCCAATTGTTTGTTTCCTTCATCCATTTCCCCATCATTCATTGGTACATTTGAAGAATGCCGGCCCCAACTCCACAGCCAACTCCTTTTGGGCCGAACTCTTTTGCATAGCAACCTGCGAGGGAAAAATGGCTGTGTGAAGGGAGGGGGGGGGGGAACACTGACTATTGCAATAAATTTCCCCAATTCGGTCTGAAAATTTGCCCGGCTCAAGGGAACGACCGCAACGCAAACATCGAAAGCAGCTTTTGTGCCATACCTGTGCCCGGGGAGTGGAGTTAATCGGATTATTTCGATTAATAATTTGTTTAACCTCGCTGGCGGCGACCACCTTTTCGGCCTCATAAACTCGGCCAGAACATCTTTTGCAATTTGAAGGACGAAATGGGAGAATGGCCGAACCAAGGCAATGATTTTGGCCATTTGGAGAATATTTTGGCGATTGGATTCGCCAAGTTGGGCTCAAAATTGATTTAAGATGGGTAACAGTAGAATTATTAGTTAATGATGGACTCTTAAAGAGGGGAGGGGGGGGGGGTGAATGAATTCAATTTGGCCAAAACCGTTGGTGGTTGACTTTGAATTTCTTCCAATTCATCGGTCTCCTCCGGGATTGGACTGGCCCCAAATGGGCAACAATCATTTTTGATTATTTTTTTCGCCGATCGATCCATCCGAATTAGAATTGTTGGAATTGAGGTGGAATGGCCATTCAATTCCTCAATTTTTGGTTCAATTTCCTCATTTTCCTCTTCTTCATCCTCATTCAATTGCAATGTCCTCAATTGGTGTTCATATGAGCGACAACGAATTATCGGCCCTTGGCCCCCATTTTGGCATCCTTCATCAGCCTCATTTTCAGCACCAATTCCCCCATTTCCATTTATGGCCAATTTCCCATTTGAAATTTGGCCATTTTTGGGTTGAAGAATGGAAAGAAAACAATTTGGGCAGAAAATCTGCAAAATTATCTGGGGAATGTGTGAGAATTTTTGTTGGTGAAATGACTTGATTTTGATGGACTCCATATTCGGCCAATGAGAGTATTCGGCCACATTGGCGTTTGCCTATGAAAAAGGGGGAAAATGAGGGGAATTGAATTGATTGGACGAACTGCAGGCAAAGCAATTCCGATGGAAAAGACGTTGAGTTGCAGTTGGGATTGTCTCTTGAATGGAGCTAATTGGCTCGGAACAACGGTCGCAAAGAGGCAAATGAGTTGTGGAAGTCATTTAATGGGGGAAATTGCGGACGAAAAGATTGTTGAAAGGATGGTTTTAATGGGGAAAATGTGGTGGCGGATGATTGGGAATTTTGGGGGAGGATGGCTTATGGAATGGAGGAATGACCCAAATAGAAGATGTTGTGAAAGGTATTCAAATTGTTTGTGCGCCACAACCAATCGGCAGCAGAGGGATAAGCCCGGAGGGGGGATCAAGGTTATGTTGTGGAAAAGGTTTAAGGGGAAAAGGAAATCGAGGATTTTGGTTGCTGAAACGTTTGGCTGATTTTGGACAATTGGAATGGACAAAAATACACATAATAAGATTAAAAATATATAAATTTTATTCAAAAGAGAGAGGATTAAAAAAAGGCATAAAAATGGTCTCAAAATGATGATTCATTTGCCAGATGGGGCCGAATTTGAGTAGCCAATTAGGCCGAGTATTGGATGCATCACTGGATAACGTTGGCCTTGCATTGCAGCCAAAACTGTTCCCATTGCTGGGGCCATTTTTGGTTGGGCATGATGCATTGTTGGGAGGGCATTATTCTAAAATTAGAATGCCTAAATTGAAGGTGAATATTTGTGTACTTCACGCCGAAATGGGGAATGCGGATTTTGGTATTGTTGTTGTTGGCCTTGATTGGCAGAGGCAAATGAATTGGATTGGGCCGATGATTGTTGCCCAAGGAGAATTGGACCATTGGCTGGGGCCGAAAGCGAGGGGGCAGCAAATGCCACCGCCGTTTGACTTTCTGAATGGGAAAAGGGGAATGAATGAATTTGAATTGAACAAAATGACCTGAACCAGTGCCAGAACCTTGTTGGAATCCGCCATTCCCAGAAAATGTGGCCGGCGCCGGAGTTGAGCCAAAAAGATGGCCAAAAGTAGGAAAAGTGTGAGGAGCGAATGTGGGAAAAGTATGCGGTGGAAGTGTTGGGAATGTATGCGGAGGCAAAGTGGGAAATGAATGTGGGGGAAATGTAGGGAAAGAATGAGTGGGAAATGACAATCCGCCAAGCAAAGGGTGAACAGTGCTGGTGGCGGCATCAATTGGACCAATTCCGACAGAATCCCTGTCAAATTGACTTCATCAATCATTCATTTAGTGATGAGACACAAACCCTCCATTTTGAATTTGTTGTTGGAATTGTTGACCACCATTTTGTGCTTGAAATTCTTGGCCAATATTTGTTGGACTCAAAGTGGGGAATTGGCCAGGTGCAATGAATTGTTGTTGTTGAGGGAATTGTTCAGTAGGCACCAATTGTGGTTGTTGTTGAATATTTTGTTGTTGCGGAATGAATTGGCCCATTCCTTGTTGTTGTTGCCCTCCTTGGGATTGGTGAACAAATTGACCATTTTGACTAGGCAATTGCTGATTTTGTTGTTGTCTCGGTGGGCCTGCTTGAATGATGGCCTCATTGTTCTTGGTCGATGATTGCACCGGATTATTTTGATCTAATGTGGGTCTATCACCTTCGCCTCCCGAAATTTCTGGTAATTCTTGTTGAATTGGGGCAGCCCTAAATGAATAAAAAAATGAATGTCAATGTTCCTTTTTTAACTGCTGTTTCGCTTTTTGCTTTTCCGGTCTTTGTTTTTTAGCCACAGTTTGTTTTCCTCCTTTAGGGGCATCCTTGAATTTATCGGTCACTTCCTTGTTTTTTGCACTCGATAATATTTTTGCCACTTCTGCCGGAACACTCGAATCCACTGTCAAAATAATTCATTTAATTCTCCATACATTCCCCAAAATCAAACAAACATTCAACTTCCGGTTCTGGTGGATCTGGCAAACAATTCATTCGGCGAACGGTGACCTTGAAAATGAGTATTTAAATGTGAAGAGGAGAATTGTATTAACTTCATAAGTAATTTTATTGCCTCCGGAATTATTCTCTTGTTTGGCCACTTTTTTGACCACATTCGCAATTACATCAAAAGAAATTTGGCGACCACCTCGAACAACTTCACCTCCGGTAATTGCCTCGCCGGGCCCAATGTTGGTTGAGCCAACTTCCTGCGAGAAACGAAGTCCCTCGAATGTGCAACATTGGAGGATTAAGCTGAAAAACAATTTACTAAATTAATTCATTTTTGTCATTTTCTGACGGTTGTCTGGGATGGTCAATGTATTCGATGCCGCCCACCCATTGATTTCGCCGAGGGCAGGACAATTCATTGAATTGGCCAGAACAATTCTGTGAATATGCAAATATTTGTGGACTTAAATATTCCTTACGGCAATTAATTTTGGCGCTGTTGAATGCCGAAAACGTTTCAATGCCCGATCTCCATCCCGGAAGAATCCATCAGATTGGCCTGCTCCATCCGTCAAGAATTGGCTGTCCTCCTGGAATTCACCATCAGCATCCAAAGCCGAAATAACGCAACTTGGTTGGGCGCATCCAAGGACTGTTTTGGAATATATTTTTCACTTTTCGAAGGATTTCTTTCAAAACAGACCAGGAGCTCCATTGGGCAACACTTCAAGACTATAAGGTACACCAGATTTGCCGCAATATGAAGCCAAAGAATTGGCAAAAATGAGGAAAAAGACAAAACAAAATATTAACATTGAAACTGAAATGCGGATTTTGAGTGCACTTTTTGATGATCGAATTGGGGAAAGAGGAATCGAAAATGGAGCAGAAGAAGCCGAAGATGGCGGAAATCGATGGGAAAAAGGAAAATAACGAGCAAATGGTGGGAAATCCAACAAATCTGCCACCGTCGCCGCAATCCGCCAATGCCCAAAAAGCCCAATGCCCATTTCTTTGCATGCTTCTCGCCATACCCTTTCCTTTTTATTCCCCGTATCCGATCCGGTGCTCGGACAGCCAATTTTCTTTCCATTTAATGATGCCCTCCGGCGAAAATGAGGACAAATATTCACAATTTGAAATATATTCTCTTTTATGGAAAAAATGGCACAAATGATAGAATGAAAGACAATAATGAAAATAAACTACTCGCCCATTATTTTCCCTGTATTTTTCCATCCTTTCATTAATCATTCATTCATTCGATCATCAACTTTTTCTTTTTTTTTTACTCTTCGGGAAAATCATTGACCCGAAAAACTGGAAAGCCGAAAAATGAAGAATGAAATGGACCTGTTTTGCCGAAAAGCTTTTCACAAATATTTTTTTTAAGGTTTTAATCCGGAATGATGGCATTGAAGAATTGATTGGATTTGGGTGGAGCACACCAAATGTTGGAGGCCAAGAAGGCCAATCTTTTCACCGGTGCAAAAAACCTCGCATTGGGTGCCACTCAATTTAGCAATTTGCCGATGCCGACAACACTCCAAATTGTTTTGTCCTTGGGATGCACATTCCAAAAACTAAAAAACTGTTACAAATTATTTCCACTCAATTCTAGTTGGATCGTATGCGCATCTTTCATATAATCTAATTCTGCCTGTTGTGTTTCCGTAGAATAATTCCGCCTGTTTGTGTTTTTAGATTAAGAATAATTCCGCCTTTTTGTGTTTTTGCTTAGAATAGTTTGTTTTGTGTTTTTAGATTGAGAATAATTCCGCCTGTTTGTGTTTTAGATTAAGAATAATTCCGCCTGTTTGTGTTTTCGCTTAGAATAATTCCGCCTGTTTTTTGTTTTCGCTTAGAATAATTCCGCCTGTTTTGTTTTTTCGCTTAGAATAATTCCGCCTGTTTTGTGTTTTCGCTTAGAATAATTCCGCCTGTTTGTGTTTTCACTTAGAATAATTCCGCCTTTTTTGTGTTTTCACTTAGAATAATTCCGCCTTTTTTGTGTTTTCGCTTAGAATAATTCCGCCTGTTTTGTGTTTTCGCTTAGAATAATTCCGCCTGTTTGTGTTTTCACTTAGAATAATTCCGCCTGTTTTTTCGCTTAGAATAATTCAGCCTGTTTGTGTTTTCACTTAGAATAATTCCGCCTGTTTTGTGTTTTCGCTTAGAATAATTCCGCCTGTTTTGTGTTTTCGCTTAGAATAATTCCGCCTGTTTGTGTTTTCACTTAGAATAATTCCGCCTGTTTTTTCGCTTAGAATAATTCAGCCTGTTTGTGTTTTCACTTAGAATAATTCCGCCTGTTTTGTGTTTTCGCTTAGAATAATTCCGCCTGTTTTGTGTTTTCGCTTAGAATAATTCCGCCTGTTTTGTGTTTTCGCTTAGAATAATTCCGCCTGTTTGTGATTTCGCTTAGAATAATTCAGCCTGTTTGTGTTTTCACTTAGAATAGCCTGTTTTGTGTTTTCGCTTAAAATAATTCCGCCTGTTTGTGTTTTCGCTTAGAATAATTCCGCCTGTTTGTGTTTTCACTTAGAATAATTCCGCCTGTTTTTTCGCTTAGAATAATTCAGCCTGTTTGTGTTTTCACTTAGAATAGCCTGTTTTGTGTTTTCGCTTAAAATAATTCCGCCTGTTTGTGTTTTCGCTTAGAATAATTCCTCCTGTTTTGTGTTTTCGCTTAGAATAATTCCGCCTGTTTTGTGTTTTCGCTTAGAATAATTCCGCCTGTTTTGTGTTTTCGCTTAATTCCGCCTGTCTGTGTTTTCACTTGGAATAATTCCGCCTGTTTTGTGTTTTCGCTTAGAATAATTCCGCCTGTTTGTGTTTTCACTTAGAATAATTCCGCCTTTTTTGTGTTTTCGCTTAGAATAATTCCGCCTGTTTGTGTTTTCGCTTAAATAATTCCGTCTATTTGTGTTTCATCTAATCAATTCGGCCTGTTTTGTGTTTTAGATTTTTTCTTGTTCTGGTGGAATATATAATGAATAAAACTTTATTTTTTCCTTTGAGAACTATCAATGTTATATAATTGAAAATTTGATGAAGTTCGCATATTTTTAAGTAATTTACTTACACATTTGGAAAAGATGTTCAATATAAAGGTGTTTGATCCAATTCACTCACCGGGGTAACATTCAAAATGCCGCATTGCCCTTTGTCAAATGCCATTTTCACTTCTGCCTGCGTTGTGTCATATCGACAAAGAGGTAGGCAACCGGCTGGCATTTGCCTCTTTTGGCAACATGTTTGAAGACGATAATTGGCTTGATCCAATGGAAGGCAAGGAATATATTGGGGTGGAATGCCACATTGAAGGGGAATGGCCGATGATGGTGGTTGAGGGGAAGTAGATGGAGGCATTGGCATTGGCATAAATGTTTTACTATTGTTTATGGATGAATAATTCCGATTGGTGATGGTCGCAATTGAATGTAGGAATTGTTTATTGAACAATTTGTCCACAAATACGTCAATGTCTTCATTATTCAATAATTATTCAATTAATTAGTAAACAACTTACTTTCTCCGAATATTCCCCCTTCTACTGATTGATTTGTTGCAGCCTTCTCCTCATTTCCTTTTCCCATCATTGGCAGTGGCAAATCCAGTCGATGTTGTTGTTGTTGGCCATTTCCCTCATCTTGGCCAGTTGGTTTTATTCGAAAACTCCACAATTGATTTGGTGCAATGGGCGCAAATCCACCATTGTTGAATGTTCTTGATTTCCCCTCCTCCTCAATCAACGATCCTTCCCTGACCGTTGTCCTTTCCTGTTTCTCATTACTTGACATTTCTTCCACTAAATCTGATCCGCCATTTCCTTCCTCTTTCAAACTCAATCGAATCGGTGCCGACCATTCATTTTTGTCGGCCCTTTCCAAACTTCCTTCCAATTCGGCCAATTCTTCCATCAAATGTGGCGGTTTCAAAGCCTCCCCTCCACCACCACTAATATTTCCCCTTCTTTTTGAATTTTGCCTTGCACTTGCCCTCCCATCAATGGCTCCTCCTTCTGTTTTGGTCACTTTCTCAATTTCTTCATTTCTTTCCAATTCACTTTCTGCTTTTGGCATTTCATCAATTGAACGTTCAAAATCGGGACTATTAAAATGGAGGAAAAATATTTGGAGAATTGAAGGAAAACAAACGATGGCATTAAAGTGGGGAATAATTCGGGTTCAGGCGAAGAAGCTGCCTCCACTTGGGTTTGGCCAAATCCTGCAGTGTTTTGGTTTTCGGGCTGTTGGATAGAGTCCAAATCCTCAATTGGGACTGGCGTTCCACTGGCCATTGGAATGTCGGGTGGAGGCAAAATAACACCAAAAGGAGGGGCAGCAGGTGGAAAGAATGGTTGAGGATGAGGGGATGGGGGAGGATTTTTTACTGTAGAAAATAATTTTAAAAGAGAGGAAAAATGATTGACCTTGAAGCGAATGGCTACTCCATTCCCCTTCCGTTGTGAATCTTCGTCGGCCCACATTCTGATCGGTGGGAGGCGGTGGCAAAATTAAAGAAGGCAAATTTGGCAAAGGTCCATCAATGTTGGGGTTTGGCAAATTCATCGAGGATTGGTCGATTGAACCGCCAAAAGAGGTTTGAAATTGGGAAGGTGGAAAAGAGGGAGGAGGGGCCTGAAAATTTAAATATTCAAAATTTATTTAGGAATGAAATTAACCTGAATGGACGAAAATGAAGGTGGAACACATGGAGAAGAGGAAGAAGATGGGCCATGACAAAGTTGGGCACAATTTTGGCGAACCCGATTGGCACAACAAAATGCTGGATGAATTCGGCGGCAATCAAAGGGAACATGGGAAAGTATTGGGGCCGGAGGGATGGAAAAGCAGAAATGAGGGAAAATAACAAAAAGGAGTAAAATCATCGGCAGAAGAATTGCATTTTTGGGTCTAAAAAATGAATTAAATGGGCCATTGGAAAGGATCGATGGAATGGGTACGGGTGGGGGATAGTGGTGATTTGCACGCAATTGAATGGCCTCGATCCACATCCAAAGGAAAAGGAGGGAAAGCGGCGAATGGGCCGAGCCGGTTTTATGTGGGTTTTGGGCAATATTAAATGGAGGGAGGGGGAAAGCGCAACGAAGAATAAAAGATGGATTGGAAGGAAAGATGAATAAATGGAGGGGGGATGAATCATGAATGCCTCGGGGGAAATTGAAGAGGAATTAGGTGAAGGGAATATGGCCAAAGAATTTGAGGTATGGCAATTTGGAAGACAAAATCATTGAAAATTGGAGTCAATGAGGAAAAAAGAATAATTTTGTTAGTTAAAATTGGAAAGATTTGGAATGGCCAAATAAAAAACTAATTTTAAACAATGCCACCCTTCTTTTTACCATTTCCTTCCTTGATTGTTGAATATGCAGGGAATTTGCGCATTAATAATTTGGCCAATTAATAAAGGAATGGAAAAGCAAATTTATTGGCATTTTGCCCTGCCACAATAATCCAATAAAGTAGATCTTTCTCGTCAATTTCGTCGTTTCTTTGCCCAATAATTTTGTTGTATTTTTAGTCCATTTTTATGCCAACTGCCTTTTCCCCCTTTCCTTTTCCCATTTCCTTTGATGAGGGAAAATCCACGTTTCCGGTTTATCGAGCGGACTTATTCGTTTAGTGCGGCCTTCCTTTGGGCCTCCCACAAAAGTGTGGTCGAATGTGTGGCACCAAAAAACCCATTGCTTCAATTTTTTGTTTTGAAACCTTCCTTCTCCCTAAATAAATCGCCCATAATTTACCCGGGGCAGCTTCTTCTCTCCCATCTCCTCCTAACCAATAAGCCATTTTGGTCAATTCTCCCCCAAAAATAGTTATGCCAAAGAAAGGATTTGCTTCCCATTTCGCCCATCCCCATTTATTTCCCTCAAATGCTTATGCATATTTTTCCGGCCAACGGACAGCACCCACCCATACCCCTTTTGAGTCCAATAAAATTCGATTGACTTCTCTCTGGCCCCTTCCATGCCACTTTAGGGCGACCTCCCCACCCAAATGCAATTGGCTGCTTTGCTGGCTGCCCACTTGGGGACATTCCTCCATAGTCTTTTGGGACCCACCAAAAGGTGTGCCCCCAAACAATTCCTTCATTTTTTCTTCTTTTGGCCACAATTAATTTGGCCTTCTCATCAGAGAGAGGGCCGTCGGCTGCAATTAAAATTTTAATGTTTGGCACTTTTGGTTATTTTAGGTTATTTTTTGGCCAAACGCCCCTCATCAATTGTGTCATTCCCTTTCATTCTTTTCCCATTTGTCCACATTTCTTGCCAAATTGCTTCAGGCGAAGAAATGACGAATGAAGGAAAATGAGGAGAAAGTGGGAAGATTTTGCTTATAGCAATCACTCATCATCCGGAGGTGTGAAAGGAAAATTAAAAGGCGAGAACAATCGATTCGCCACTTTATTTTGGACTTTTTTGAATGGCCAAATGGATGCTTTTCCTCCATTACTTCATTCCCCCCTTTATTTTAAATTGCCCCATTTTGTCCACTAATTTTAAATTTATTTTAAATTTAGAAAAGCCAATAAAATTGCCGCCTTCTAAAAACATTGCCATCCTCTACCGGAAATTCCACCGTCTTCTTGCTCACATTGTTCGCCTTTTGCCCAACCAATCGTCGCCCAAACTGGCTGCCTGGCTGGTCTCCCGTGTTCTGTTCAAGTCCCTGTAAGTCCTTCCATTTTCTCCTTCCTCATTTCGATCCATCTTGGTCTTGGCCACCCCAAATATTCCCCCGGGAATGGCCTCATCCCCTCCTCCGCCCCCACTGCTCATTTCCCCCAAAAAGCCTGTCCTCCCTAAACTGCTGGGACCAATCAATTCGGCAATTTCCTCCTCCAATTTTTTTTTAAACTTCAAAAAATGCTGCACTTTTTGATTTTTTTTATGCTCGATTTGTTCAAATCGGTGCATCCACCCCAAAAATGCATTAATGCCCTAAAAATGCCATCCATTTTGGCCCATTTTTGAATGCCGTGGGAAACAAAAAAAGGCAATTTGTGCCATCCATTTTATCATCAAAATGGCCCATCCATTTGCTCCCCACCCACCCCCTCTTTTTTTTCAATCTAAAATTCATGGAGCGGTAAATTCGACGACGACAGCAAAAAAGGCATTAAGCCTATTCTTCCATCCACCTTTTAATGAATGGGCCAATTTCCCAACAATTGAAATTTGGTGCATTTTGGGCAAATGGATTATTGTAATTTTGACTGTTTTTCTTTTTGCGTAAAAAACATTAAATTTATTAAGTCTTTTGTTTTTCCATTTGATGAAATGTAATCCATCCATTTATCCTTTTGGCCATTTCACTTTTTCCTCCTTCTTGACCTGTCCTTCCCCTCCACCTTTTCTTTTCCTCCTTCCATTCTCGTCAGGCATTTTGTGCCGAACTCGCAGGGAAATTTAATTTTGCCAAGCGAGTCCCCCACCCCAACTTCCCCATTTTCCCTTTGCCAGCGGCTTCATCCTCATTCCCCCTTTTCCCGGGTTTTCCTCCCTTTTTGCTGCCGCCATTTTCCATCCCATTAAACGGGGAGGCAATTCCAATTTGCCCCTGTCCTCCTCCCCTCCTCCCATCCAAACTATTCTCTCCAAACAAAACTGTGCTCCACTCCCTTTTCAACATTTTTGGCCACTATTTTCAACGCGGCAAAGCGGATTTCCGTTGCCGGATTCCGCGCCCTCCTCTCCCCCACCCCATTTTTGGTTGCTTTTGTTCGGCTAATTGCCATTTGGCATTCAATCCTCCAACAATGTTTTGGCCGTCGATCAATGCCAATGCCCCAAACAATCTTTTTGACATAAAAAATTAGTATTCATTCCCTTCCCCTTTCCCCATTCTTTCTATTCCTTTCTTCGTTGTTCTTTAATTGGTTTTCCTCTGTGGGCAAATGGCCAATGTTCCTCATTCCCATATATTCCATTCCCTTTTTGAGTTGTTTCAAATGCATGGAAATTGGAAATGGAATGAATAAATTTTGAAGCCAAAAAGCCATTCAAATTGGTTAAAGTTGTTTTTGTTCAAAATGTTGCCCCATCTTCTTTTTCCATATTTTTCCCTCTATTTTCCATCTCCTTTTTGGGCCAATAAATTGCTCAAAATTGGAATTGCCGGAGGGCCAATTGAATTTGTCCACGGTCACCCCCCCCCCCCCCCCTTCCATTCTCCTTTTTAACTGCTATCAAATTTCCTCCAATAGGTCCTTTCCCCAAAAAAGGAGGAGGACATTGGCCAATGAAATATTCAGCCAAAACGGCGGCCAGCAAGGTGGGCGCGAATTCGGCTTCCCCATCCCACCCAAAAACATACTTCTTCTTTCCTTCCTTCTTTTCCAATTCACATTTGCCCAATTTTGGGGCTGTTTTTGTGCGGATCCCTCATTCCCATTTCACTCAAATTCATGTTTTATTGTATATTCCCCGTATTTTTGTCCAATTTCCCGTTAATTTGCGCACCGCCTTCCACCGCCATCCATGTCCTTCCCATTCAAAAAGTCCTTTCATGCGGGCGAATTTAATTGTCGCAAACTTTGGGATGTGCCCCCCCCCCCCTTTATTGTTGGCTGTCAATTATCCCCCTCCCCACTTTATTCCGGCCATTCCAAATATCCTCCCTCCCTCCCTCCATTCATTTCATTCATTCTCGCCCATCCTCCAAATGCCATCAATGCTGCACATCCAGCCCCCAATGGCCCAGCTGCTGTCAGCGAATTTCCTCCTTTTCAGCCACCCATCATGGCCGAGTCGGCTTCTTCTTTTTTTTTAACCAAAGCTTGTCACTTTCCCCTTTGCCCTTCCTTTCTTTGACTTGCCAAATCCCCTTCCTCCCCCTTTCCCCTATGTTGTCCCCTCTTGTCTCGACTAAAACATTGACAAAATTCTAAATCCTCCTCCGCCACCCCCAATGACCCCTTTTGAACCATTTCTCTTTAATTACAATTCACTTTTTGGATGAATCAAGAAGTTTTTATGGCCAAAAGACCATTAAATTGTTTTCACACTTCCTTTCCTCTTTTATGGACCATTTTATGGGCGCCTCCATTTCCTTTACCCATTTTGCCCGGAGGGCGGAAATTGAGAAGAAATCATGGCAAAATCATTCTCTGTTGGTTGGCCAATCTTTGCGTCATTCCCGTACATTCTTGGGGCCCATCAATTGCCGTGTCCTCATTCCTCAAGAGTCATCCTTTTCTCGAGGCCATTTCCTTTTCCCACTTTCTATCCCCCCCCCTATCTTATTGCCAGCCGCAGATTTGCATCCCTAATCAATGGTCTCCTCCCTCCTTTTCAAAACATTCCGTGTCCATCACGGAAATGGGCCACTTTTAATAAAATATGTAATGATGGCCAATGGCCCCAATCCCTCATTCACCCTTTATTTAAAATAATATTTTTCCATTTCAACAGAAAAGAAGCCAAATTCTCGGCCACCTCTTCCTCTTCATCGCCATCTCCATTCATTTCTTCCTCATCGTCTTCATTGCCAAGTGGAAATCATCATCAGGAGGAGGATTTATCATTTTTGCTTTCCCCAGAATTTGAACAATTTTTCCTTCGTCCAAATTCGGCCACAGATTCATCCCTTGGTGGGCCATATCATCAAGGAGGGAGCGGCGGGACAATCAACACAAATAGGCAAATACAAATCATTCAGAATTATCAATTTATTCGAATTCTGCTTTTCAGAATCGCATCTTCGAACACAGTGGACCCTCGTGCCATTGACCATCGGTCGCCCTTTTACGGTGGGGCCGGTTCGAGGGGGATGAGTGGCGACGATATGGACAATGGACAACCACGGGTTGGCAGTTTGGAAAAGTTGATCAGGTGGAATATACAAATTATGAAAGGGGAAAATACATTAAAATGATAGTTTTTGGCAAAATTATTTCAACTTTTTACCTTCTCTTCCATTTATTTATTTCCCTTTTCTTCCATCAAATACGAAAAGTCGATTTGTATTTGTGCCAAACCAAAGACTTGCCTCCCAAAAGGAAACAGGAAATTAGCCGAAAGAAGGCTGCAGGCACATTTGCTGTTTTTGACCAAAACCATCCATCGCCCATTCCCTTCCCCCTCCCCTCCCCTCTATGGCCAATATGCTGGATGGACGGCCACCATCAAATCCTCCTTCCCGCCTTTTGACTCTTTCAATCCTTTTCCCCATTTTTGGTTTATTTATTGCTCCTCCTCATTCATTGGCACCAAAAGTGCGAAAAGTGCCATCGATTCCTCCCTCTTTGCTCAAATTCTCAACCAATTTTCATCACATTTGGCCAGCACATTTGTCTCCATTTCCTTCCATTTCTTCATTCTCAATTTAATTCCATTCAAAAATAAATTCAAATCAACAATTTTGAAGGCGGACAATGTCGGTTTATCGGACAAGAGGGTCAGTTTTCATACTTTTATTTTTTGGCCATTTTTTTGGATATTTGGGTGTCAAATTTTTTTAGTGAATTTAATGAAAATAAGAAGGAAGGAAGGTGAGAAGTGTGTCCCACTCCCTTTTGCCCAAAACTAAAATAGAATCAACGGCAGCCGGATAAAATAGTAGGTCCTCCGTTTGGTCGGTCATTTCGGCACTAAAAGCCATTAAACTCTTTTGGCGATCCCCAAATCCACTCAATTTCCTTATCTTCATCAACTTCTTCATCTTCATCTTCTTCCCTTCCTCATCTTCATCCTTTATATCGACTCCCTTCCCCTCATCTTCCTTCGCCCAAGGCAATAAATTTCGCATTGCTCCCCAGCCCTTGCCCCTGCCGGTAATTCAATACTCTACAATTTTCGCCTTTTGCCGTCCCACCAAATCTTCGGCTGGCCCAAACCCCATCCCCCTCAGGGTCTATGGCCACATTTTCGAAACTTTCTCACCACCCCCCAATCCTCCCTCCCTTCTTCATACTTAACCCTCTTCTTTGTCTTTTTTGTTCCAATTCGTTCCTAAATTCATTAGAATGGTCCCCAAAAATAAAACAAGGCCATTAAACCCATTATTATTTGGCAATTTGTCAAGGAGGTTATTTGGCCCATCCCAATTGGGCCCATTTCTGTTCATCCCTTTTGGCATTGATGTCGGCCCTCTTTCCTTTATTTCCGTCAAGCAATTTTGATGCCGTGCCCCGAAGGCATTTTTTGGCGCCGATTCATTCCCGCATGCATCCACCACCACACCAAATTGGCCCGGAATCGTCTTTCCGGCTTTGCCCCATTCTCTCTCTATCTATGTATTTGGAGGAATGCAAAATGGCATTGTTCGAAACAACCTACTTCTTTTGGCTGCACTTTTCCCCAACTTGAATGAACATATGTTTTCATGTCGTTTCCCCTCTTTCCAGCATTCCTCCCTATTCCTCCTTCTTAAGATGAATTGCGCAAATGAATGGGTGGAATCCATTCCCCCTCCAGGGTCGATGCCAATGCCATCCTCCAGACAAGTCCAAGGAATGTGGCAAAAAGCATGGATGACACAAATTTCGTCCCTTTTCCCTAACTCCCGGTCCATCCACATATTCCACCCCCCCCCCTTTTTTTTTGCCCGTGTGAAAAGAATAGTTAATGCGCACTCCTTTCGAAAGCCACCATTTGGCCATCTCCTTCGGCCAAAAGGATGCCCAAATATCTTCTTCTTCTCTTTTCTCGTTCTGCGCACGGCCCACCGATTCTAAATCCTGAAAGGGAATTCCCTACTACCATTCCCTTGTTGTTTTTAACCGAATTCCCCCTTATAGGGCACAATATATTTGCTTTTCATTTGCTTTTCCCTTTTCGTCAAAGTTCCAAGGCATCAACGCCTGTCCCCTCAATCTATTTGGAGCCTTTTCCCCATGGAAACGGGAATATGGCCAAATCGAGTGGGAAGGGATCGATTCCCTTCCTTTTACCTTTAAGGTGGACCCTTCCCAAAGTTATGTAAGCCTATTTTTCTTGGGTTAAAGTGCGTAAAATATTTACGAAAAGAGGTGGTTGGCAGGAACGGCTGGCAGGAAATAAGACGTTTGGCGGAAAGGGGAAAGGGGCATAACCATTTTGGCTCAAATGGAATGGAAAAATGTGAGCAGCATTAAAAGGGAGGGGTTATGCCACTTTTTGGTGCTACTTTTTATTTGTGTAGCCGTACAATTTTTGTAGGGGAAATGCCGATTTTTGATGAGGCGGCCAAAAGCAGGTGAAGGGGAAAATGTGATCATCCCCATGGATACACAAAAAATAGAACAAAATGAATGAATGAATGAATGAATGAATATGAATGAGTATTTGGCCCAAAAAAATGAAAAGGGCGACCCGCCCGTGGGAATCGATAGGCTCATTTTCAGCAGACAAAATATGGGAGCAAAAACCCATAATAGTAGATAGATGGCACTTCGCCCCCCCCCCCCATTTCCCGCATATAACTTTCAGCAGCCCTTTTGGCGCCATTTTCCCACATTTTCTCCCATTTACGGCAATGCGCTAATTGAAAGGGGTGCATGGCCATAGAGCAATGGGCAGCCCCCATTTCCTGCCTTCCGTAACCCTCTTTGTGCCAACTTTCGATTAGCCAAATGGATGCAGGACCAATCCTTCCATCCTCACTAATATTTTGCGCAATTCCCCTCTATCCCTTCTATTCCATCATTCACCGCTCAAATCTAAACCAAAACCCCACATTTACTTTGCTTTAAAATTTGTTTCCCCAGCCGTCTCCTCTCCATCCCGAGTGACTTTATTCCCTTCCCACCGATGGTCGATTATATGTTTTACCAAAAATATTTTGATGGATTGGCCCTCCACAAACGGGGGATTATGATCGATTAGGTCCACTTATTTTAAGCCAAATTCATTCAATGGCCATAGCCGCCCCTCCCCAATTCGCCGATCCATCTGCCAGATTGCCCAATTCCCCTTTTCCAATATTCTTCTCCGCTCATTTGGCCACGTTTTAGCCCCAAGCCAATTCAGATTATTTCCTCCAATTTTTACACAAATTTATCCTTTTTATCCATCCAATTTATTCAATTTCATCCGATCCAACAGAATTAAATATTAATTCCAATATTATTCACACAAACTGGAATCAGCGGATGAATTGGGGCCGATGAGTGTTTTGATCCTGAGTTTGTCCGACTTGGAACGGAGCATGAAGAATGGGTAAAAAAAGCAGAGTAAAAT
Organism: Pratylenchus scribneri; assembly: GCA_030063045.1. Classification (NCBI taxonomy): domain Eukaryota; kingdom Metazoa; phylum Nematoda; class Chromadorea; order Rhabditida; family Pratylenchidae; genus Pratylenchus; species Pratylenchus scribneri. The sequence continues at coordinate 2,089,396 of JAQSEB010000020.1, read as the reverse complement.
GGATGATGGGTTTTGGGGCAATTTCAATTTGTGCCAAATTTAATTTTGAATAGAATTACATTGGAATTGGAGGATATTGCCAATTTGGATGTGGCCTAAAATATTGTTATTTTTTTGGCAATTCGAAATTCACACACAAATTTTCCAAAGGCAATCCCCCTTGCATTCCACCCAAAAAAGTCCATTTTCATGAACTTCCCAAGGGAAACCAGACAAACCCGCCCCAATTGGATTAGGCTCACTGAAATGTTGTCCCATCCTTCCCCCCCCCCCCCCCCATATCCCCCTTATATTCACACTTCTTGGCCATTTCCACATTCTCATCTAAACATTTTTCCTCATTTTCTTCTCATCATGGTTTTGCCCTCATTTCGGCATTTTATAAGCCCAAATTCAAAATATTCACAAAAATATTCTCGTTCCTTGATCCATCAAAATTCTTTGGGCCATCATCATCCGGGCGGAATTTATGCCGCCAAACATTCTCCAAACACAAATTTGGACGAAGATTTTCGCAACTTTCTTCGGTAAGTGCCATCAAATTTCCACCCTTTCTACATCATTATTATCCCAATTTCCTCTCTCTTTATTATATAATTTAACCTATAATTATCATTTTCTTCCTTCTAATTTGGTTTTTTCCTTCCACCCACTTTCATGTCCTTGTTTTTTTTTTTGTTGCACAATGGAAAAATCCACTCAAATTTCCTTTCATCATTCTCAGCCAATTTCCAACCTAATCCATCATCCAATTGGCCGATCATTGAATTGGCTCAAATTCGAAGGGCTTTTTGGCCTATTTTCTTATCCAATTCTTCTTCTTCGACCCAACCCGAGTCAATCCATCTTGGCCTCCCTTCTTTTGTTCTTTCCAAAATTTCCTTCCCTCCTTTTTGCTTCTCGTTTCCGGCCCCAAATTGGTACATTTTCCCTCCCCCTTGGCCAGTAAATTTAATTGCCATTGGGCCTCCCCTCCCTCCCTTATGCTTAGTATGTGCCAATGCCAGTGGTTTGCCCCAATTCCCAATCTATGCTCCGGGCTAATTCATTTATTTAACCGCCTTTTTATGGCCTTTTTCCATGCTTAACTGACTACATTCCCTTCCCTTCCATTCATTGTCCAATTGGCCAAAATGGATCGGTGGCTCATTTGCCAACTTGACGCAATGTTTTTAGACCCCCCTCCCTTCCTTTCGTAGTTGGCATTGGCACTAACATCAGAAATTAATTTGTCCATCCACTCTTTATAGTGCGCAATGCCCTTCTTGAGTCAGTGCCACCTTCCCTTTCCCCCTAGCACCGGTTGGCCATTCCTTCGCCTCAATTGAATTTGTGCCATTTTGTCGCAGCCACCCTTTCCCTCTATTCCGTTACTTATCAAATTGGGTTCGTTAAAGCCATTCCCCCATTCTTCTTTTGGCCATATTCTCTGCCATTCTCGGCCTGTCCATCCATTTTGAGTCCCAGTCAGGAACGCGCGTCAATTCTGAAGGGGGAAAGAGGAGCAAAACAGAAGGATGGCTTAACAAAAAGTGTCTTCCCTGCCTTAAACCGCAGAAGCAGCTGCCCTCCAGGGTCCAGAAGAATTAGTCGACCCATTGCCCCACCGTCGCCCTCTTCGGTCGATTCCAGTCAAAAACAAAAAACAGCCGGCGGCGGCATTTCCTGACTTCCAAATTCCCTTTCCCTCTTCACCTCTCCATTGGCCCCGTGGGGCGCAAAAATGGAGCGAGAGCATGGCAGCAGCAGTTACACGGCCACCCGGCATCATCAAAATGGAGCATCAGCAGCAGCTGGAGCAGGGGCAACAATACCTGAGGACCCGATGCTAACCGACATGATGGACTATTATTTTGTGCGCAAAACGTAATCCATTCCTCTTTATTTCATTATTTTTTCATTATTCTTTTCTTCATTTCATTCATTCTCTCTCATTCATTATATTTGGGCACTTCTTATTGGGTTGAAATGATCAAACATAAATAAAAGTTGACAAATTTGGCCAAAAACATCAAATCAAAATGAATAAAAAATTATTCCCCAATTTTAATTTTCAGTGAATCCTACAAATTCATCCGAATGGCCGACGATCTTCATAGTTCGTTTTACGGCCATCAATCATATTTTAATTTATTCACAAAAATAGATGTGGCCAATTATCTCAGCGAAATGCGAATGTGCTTTCTTCTGCTCACGGGCACTGTTTATATAATTCTTGCCATTTATTTTGTCACTTGGTGCATTCGAAGGAATCGACGCCGGGTGAATAATCCGTCGGGCACTGGGGCGGGTGGAAATCGACGATTGCCTAATCAAAGATGGGGCGAATTGCAGGTGGCCAAAATTGGAATGAATTCCAATAAAATATTTTGACAGGGAAATGATTACGAAAATGCATTGACCGCACAAACGAATGTAGGCCAAACCGAGGATTTGGTTTCGGTGAGGAGTGATGGAGCATTACCCCCAGGCAAAGTTCAACCGGCTGGAATTGGCACTGGGGCATCACAATTTGGAATGGCCGGAAGGGCAGCGAATAGGCAAGCGGCACCCACATTTATGCGGCACAGTGCGGCGGCGAGTACAATGCAAAATCACAGGTAGTCCCGAAAAGAGGGAGGGGGGAAGTCGGCATTGAAGGCATTTATTCATTAAAGACGATTATAGTGCCGGAACGGGTGGCGGCGGCGGTGGCAGCACTGGAGGCGGTGGGGCCACAACCCGGTTGATGGCTGATGTGGATACGGGCACGGCAATGATGGTGAGCACGGCGGCGGCAGCAGCAGCCGCAAAACAACAACAACAATCAAGCCCACATTTGGGCGGAGTTCACCATCATCATCATCATCCAACGGCAGTGGCACATTTGCAACATTCACCACATTCTGCCGAACAACAACAACAAACATTGGGCCAATCTGCTGGCAGATCACCGGCATGCCTTTTGAACAATATTGCAGAGGAGAAGGAAAGCAGTGGAGGAAGCAACAGTGGCAGTTCATCAACGGCCGGCACAATGTCCACATTTGGATGGAGAAATAAGGAGAAAGTACTGCTAGAAAGGCATGAACTACAAACAATGAGCGATAATGTTTAATTTGGCCAACACAAATTTAATAGTTCATTTCAATGAGAGCTTGTTTAAATTAGCATCCCTTTTGTATTGGATTTGGGGACATTTTTATGGCCTTCCCCCAAAATTCAATGCCCTTCTTCCATCCATTTTTGGCCTCCAATAAATCCCCCAATTTTTGTTCCTCTTAAAGCAATTAAATCCCACTTCCCCCCTTCCTCCAGTGCGAATGCCCCCCTAAATGTGCCTTTTGCGAATTATTTGATACTCACCCAAAAAAACATTTGAATAATAATCCCCTTTCCCTCCTCAAAATGAATTCAAACAATTTAATTCATCCATTTTCACATTTTTTTCGTTTTAATTTTATTTTTCAATTTTGCACTTTGATTCGAATAAATAAAAGAATATTCAAAATTGATGAATGCCATTGGTCACAATTTTGACCATTTTTTGGTGCCAGCCGGATGGCCATTTTCCCATTTCCATTTCCGAATATTATTTTTTCCATTGACCCTCTCCATTCATCCAAAATTTTGTTGGGGAAGAGGAAAAGCAAAGAGGCGGAAAATTTGGCCGAAAATGGCTGAAACGGGCAGGGGAGGGGAAGGGCACATTGCCAAGGAGACGGACAAACCAAAAGGCGGCCAATGTTGGTCATTCTTCAAGAATTGGGCCAAGCCGGGGGGAGGAGAATGGTTTGGCAATGGGAAAATATGCGCATCGAGGAGAAACATACTAGTATTATTATTATTGGAAAATATTACCCCCCAAATAAAATGGCCAAAATGGGAATAAAATCACCTTTTCTGAATGGTCACATTTCTTTCATTTATATTTTGTTAATCCTTGCGCCAATCGATGATTGTCTTTTTGGCCACAATGGTGAGGGATTAGCCTTCTTTTGGTTGGTTGCCATTGACGCCTGAGGGGAAAAGTGGAAAAAGTTTGGCCAAGGGTCGAGAATTCCTTCCCTTTTTCCTTCCATTTCCATCAAGATGCCATTCCTTCTTCCCATTCTCATTTGACTGTGACTGACAGGAGAAATAAGCCGCCCTTCGGCATTTTTGAACTTCTTATTTTCCTCCTATTTTGGCCCAATAAATCCATCAATTCTTTTCCATTTCAAACCTTTCCCGAGGCATTCATCATCCACCACATTTCCTTTTCCACTAATCTCTTTTTCCTCGGCAATTTGCCCCAAAAATTGGTCAATTTTGTGCCAGAATAATCTTCTCGGCTGCTTTTGACTTCAACAAATTGCCTTCCTCAATTTAATCCCCAAAAATCAAGCAAAAGAGTGGAAATGACAACGGGTTTGGAGAGGATGCCGAATTTGTGGTCGCAGATTCGTAAAATCCAGTCTAGTATGAATGAAAGGGGAAATGGCATCAATGAATTGGGGTATATTTTTAGGAAAAACATGAACCGGCATGCAAAAAGTTGACAAAAATGCAAAGAAAAGTGTTCGATTCGGTTTCGTCCCATTTTGGGGAGAATATTAATTTATAATATATTAAAGGGTAAACAAAGAGCCCAAAATTCGGATATTCCATTAAAAGATGTGCGAAAAGCGGCCATGGAAAGGGACAAGGTTCAAAAAAGTGGCCACTTTATTAAGTATTCATTTTTTAGATTGGCGGCGTTTTTCCTCGACCGTAAGTCCAAAATGCTTTTTAAAATAATTTTGAGGGAATTAGTCAAACGCATTGGCGCGAACGGCACGAAGAATTCATGGGAGTGGTGAATTCATCCAAACAAGTTGGCCAAGCATTGAAAACGGGGGCACCATTGCCGCCGCCACCAAAAACAGCAATGAATCCAGGCATTGAAAATAAAATAATTGTTTTAAATTTATTTGTTTGAATTTGAAGATTATATTCGATGTGAATTCTGCGGAAGAAGTTTCAACAAAAATGCAGCCGAAAGGCACATTGAATTTTGCAAGGAGCAAAGTTTGAGGAAAGGGACAATGGCCGGAAAAAGACAAAATTCAAGCACAAGCAATTGTGAATAAAGGGCCAAAATATTTGGATTTAATAAAGTGAATTTATTCAGCAAGTCGTCAGAAAACGGCCTCCTCGACGGCCTCCTCAATTCGGAATGGCAATTTGTCGGCCACCTCAACAAAAACACCGTCAAGTTCAGCATCTTCAAGGGGAAGTCGACCGGGGAGTGCGGGGCCACGTCGACCAAGCAATGGAATATTAAATAATCAGCAGCCAATTCAAATGATGATTGGAGGGGCAGCTGTGGGTGGTGGTGGATTGGGCAGTAAATTGCCACAACCAACCACAAAGTGAAATTATTTTATTATTTATTTTTTGATAGTTTAATTCCCAGAAGAAGTAATTCAGCGCCGAGGGGAAATAATCAACAACAAACAATGCAAATAAAATCATCAAATGGAAAGTAAATAAATTAGAATTGGAATTTATTAATTTTGAATTAAAATTAAAGTAAATCAAATTTTGCAACACCAAAAAGTGCGGGAAATGTGCCAACGGCAACAATCAACAAAGGAGGAGGAAGAATGATGAAATCAAATTCAAAACAAAAATTATGAGAAAATGAATGGAAAATGCGAATTTGAATGAGAATATTTTCCAATTATTTATGCACAATTTTCATCATAAAATGATGACATAATTTATTTGGGGAATTGGGGGTGATCGATTTGAGGGGAAAAGCATCGATCAATCAATTGGGGCCATTTGATTGAAAGGATGGATGGAAATGTGAATTAAATTGGTTGGCCAAAAGCATTCATTGTTTTAATGGGGCACCTGCTGGGCAAATACCCACCCAGCTTCCGGAATCACTGATAAATAAAAATAAAGGTCCATTTTTCTGGGTCATTTATTTCCTTATCTTTGTCTCAATTTATTGCTATGGCTTCCGTAAATGCAAAAAGAGACTGATAATTTCCCCTGAATTTTGATCTTCAATTCCTCATTCATCTTCATTTCCAGACAAACCCATTTTTCCGACATAATAAATTGAAAATTTCGACCAAATATTATTTATTCATTCATTGCCCAAAAAATGAATAATTTGCCCATTTTTTGGCTTCTTCTCCTCAATTTTTCATTTCAATCATTGTTCTTTGCCCAAAATGTCGATGATGATGGCCTCGTGCCAACAATTTTTTCAAATCTTTGGGAATTGGATTCGGATAACCGAAATCGAATACAACAAAAACATTTGAATGGCATTGAAGGAAAAAATCTAATCGACGGGTTGGTTCAAGGAAAAATGACCAAAAAAATTGAAAATTTAAATATTTGTTTTTTTGGCTAAAATTATTCTGTTGATTTCAATTTTCTCCTCAATTCTTTTAATAGTTTAATGAATTCATTTGGCATAAATCCATTCAAGAGGGAATATTCCAACTATTGTGTGAGTCCATTTTACATATAATTGTGCGGGAATATTATAATTTAGGATGGGCGGATCGATGCCGAATCCACCAATGATTTCCTTGTGGCCCTAAATTCGACGCAAATATTCCAAAATGCCGCCGCCCAATTTGCGCCAAATTCTTTGCTTCAATCCATCCAGCAATTATTTTTCTCGCCTCAAAATAATCCTCGTCTGTTTTTCATTCAATTTCCACTAATTTTCCCATTTTCAGCATTCATTTCATTGTTTTGCGAATTCTCAATGGATTCGGCAACTTCATTTTCCCTTCTTGGAAATTATCATCAATTGGCTGATAAATTGGTGGAGACGGTGGCCGATGAAGATGTTGGTTTAATTTTAAAATTAATTAGTCAAAATGGATTGAAATATTCCTTTTCCTTCGGATGAAATTGGGTCATCCAATTCAAAATCATTCATTTTATTGGGAGACAAATTAATATTAATTTATTAATAAACAAATTCATTAATTCATTTCCTCTTCTGCATCAATTCATTTTCCATCATTTGGAAATGATCAACTATTTTGGCTGCCAAATATTCGGCCAATTCTGCATTTCTTTCCATTTTTGCCATTTTTTGTTCACAAATTTCCATCCTTTTCAAAATGCCAAAATCATCATTTTCTTCGTTTTCCAAAACACTTTTAGTCGCTTTTGACCCCAATTGAAGGTCCAATCGAATTTCCAACTAAAAATAATAAAAGGCATAATAAATTTAAAGTCATCATCCATTCATTTCCCTTCTTCTTTATAATCATATATTGCCTTTGATTTTTCATTTTCCCTCCAATTACGGTATCCCTTCCCCTCTTTCCTTTCCTTTCCTTTCTTTCCCCATCATAAATTGCCTTGGGCCCACTTCACTCATGTCAGCCATTTCCAATCAACGAGGAGTCATTTTCCCTTCAATTACTGTAAGTTAAAAAAGTACTTTTCCTCTTTCCTCATTTCTTATGTAATTGATAGGCCCTGAGGGCATGCTCCCTACCCACTTTCTCCTCCATTCCCTATACCGTATGTGTTTGCTTTGTAATTCCTAAAAAATGTAAAATTTAAACATTATTGAATTAAAAAATTATGAATTAAAAATTTGTGGAAAATTATTCTTTAAACTATTGAATTGATGAAAACATTTAAATCTTATGGAAAAGTTTTAATTAAAATTACAATCCTTCCGGAAACATTTTAATTACAATTATAAATTCCCAGAAAATTTATTCAAAATTTTTTCTTATTAGAATTAAACCCTGAATTAATTCTACGCTCTCTTTCTTTCATAAAAATTCAAATCAATTCCCCTTTTCCATTTTTCACGACATTTCACATTTTTATAGGGAAATAGTGCAGCACTATTCATTTCATTTCGCCTTCATTATTTCAATAAATTGTTCTTTCATTTAATTAATTAAAATTATTTTTGACCTCCTTGAATTTCTGCAATCTTTGTTGTTCCAATTCGAATAATTCCGCCTCTGCATCCTTCAATTCGTAAGGCTGTCTCAATCGCTTGAATTTTTTGCGCAAACAAATAAAAGTGAAAAAATAGCACATTCGAAGGATGAATCGATGCCGTCCATTCACGAATTCATCGGACACTTTAAAATGAATTAAAATTAATTTTCAATTAATTATTTGGAATGACCATTTACTGTTTCTTCACTTTTATTTGAAAGCAACGAATTTGAATGGGATCGGTGCCCATAAAAATAGTCCAAAATTCGTTCTTCATCCGAAATTTCTTCCATATTTTGTTGATCCTAAAAATGCCAATAAAATAATTGTATAAAAATAATTGACCAAAAAACTTCTTCTTCTGCCTGCACATTTTTGCCATTTTCATTTTGGCATTTTTCCATAATTGTCGAATATTTTTGGAACACCCGCACCAATCGACCCTTTCCCCTTTCCACCTTCCTAATAAATAATTACCAATTCAATTCATTCTTCCATTTTTAACCTTTCCTTGGCCATTTTGACCATTTCCCTCGCTTTTCCAATTCTTTCCTCAACTTTTTGTAATTTTAAACAAAATTTTCGATAAATTCGAATTTGTCCAAATTTTTCCTCATCCGAAATTAAATTAAATCGAATCCAACTTTGAATAAGCCTGGCGGCCGCATCCCTCATTTTATTTTGTTGCCTTTGTTGTTTTTCGTCGCTCAACATCAGCGACATTCCAACGCCAACGAGGCCACTGGCCGCACTGAACATTGAAAGGCCAATGTAGGAAAAGAAACAAACAGCCAATTTGCTCAACCAGCCCCGGGGCACAACATCCCCATAGCCAATTGTGAGGACCTGAATGAATAAAAGGAGGAATATGGAAAATGAATTGAAATCTGACAGTGACAATGGAAAACCAAAATGAATCGCCAAAATGCCGAAATGTTTTCGTTGTTGTTGAATTTGTGGTCATCCCTTCTGATTGCATTTCCTCCGTCCATTGTTCGGATGTGAAAACACAAACGGCCAATGCCAAGAAAATGATGAATGTTATATAATAGGCGGAGAACAATTCAAAATAACTTCGACGAATCATTCGACGGATCAACGAAAATGCACTCATTTGGCGATCAACATGGAGGAGACTAAAAAATGAATGGATTTATTTAGTATTTATGATGGAATGACCGAAGAATTTGAAGGAAACGAAGTTGATCGACGGCCAAATTGGGCCTTGGCAATGGAAATGATCGAAGGAATGCGGCGGTTGATGGAGGATTCTAATTTATTGATATTAAAATAAATTTGAATATTGACTGACTGCTTCATTTGAATTGGTATTTGAGGAGGAAAAAAGAAGGAAAAAGCTGGCACCAAGAACGATCAAATCAATGAGGCAAATTGGCCGGCATAAAAAGGCAAAACGGCCTCGAATACCATGAAAATGGGCATCGGCACCAACCCAAAAATGGGGAATAATATTCGGAAGGGAATTACTTACTGCCCAAATTCGCGCAATGAATTCGGCCAACAAATAAAATGCCAAAAAGTATTCGAGAAAATGAACAAATTCCAGTGAATCGGAATTTGAATATTCGGACAAAGCACTGAGGAAATATAGCAAAATGACGAAGCCAAACACTGCTGAGGGAATATTAATTATTAGGGAAAATTGTTTTTGTTTTTGGCAAACCAAAATGATAAAATTGAGCTAAAAAGCCGCTGGGCTTTTCCAAGAAACGAAAAATGGCCAATTGGAATTGGGCCAACCTTATTCGGCACAATCTTCGAAATGTGATGGGATGGGCATCGCTGGCGATTGAAAGGAAACGATCACGGACAAATTCAACATCCCTAGCATTTTGGGGCATTTTTACAAAATAATCCACCCGACAAAAGAGTCAATAAAATTGTACAATTTTTAAATAAAATGGGGAAGGGGGGGGGGGGGGCGACTGGCTGATAAAATGATAAGGAAAAGGAGGGAAGGAAGGAATTCTTTGTTTTGGCCAATTCATTCATTCATTTTAGACTTTGTTGATCCGATTGAGAGGAGAGGATGGGAAAATGGCAAAACGGCGAATTTTGCTTGGGCCAAGTCCACAATTTGAATTGACGGCAATCGCCCTTTGTGCCATTTACGGAGAGGGAGGAGGAAAAGGGAAATTGGGATGGAAAGTTTGGATTGTGGATTATTGGGATTGATTTAAACAAATATTATAGCATTGTACGGCAAAAATTGGCAATGGAAAAATGTTGAGAATTGCAATGAAAATGAATGAAGATGGAAAGGTGAATTTTGGAGAGGAAAATTGGTCAATTAGAAATATTTTTGGCATTGAAGGTGATCGCATATTTCCCCCAAATTCAACAAAGGAAACCGCCGAAACCAAATCCAAATCCAGAATTGCAAAAATTGGTTGAACAACTTTGGGAAAAGGATGTGGATCGAGTCGAGCCAGGGACAATTAGTCTAAATTGGCAAGGAAAATTGAAAAATGGACAAGTGGCCGATATTTCACCGGATCCGTCCGTTCCTTTTTCTTTTTCTCTCATTTCCATCCATTTTTAGTCTTTTCGCAAATGTGAATGAAACTTTTCTCCAAAAGCCTATTTATGCGGCACTTGTTGAAATGTACAAAGAGAAGGATTTCCATGAGCAAGTTTGCGAGGAGGAACCACCAATGAGCCAAGAAAGACGCCAGAAATTTGAAAAATTATGGGAGTTAATTATTGGGAGTGAGGTGTTCAAAACTGCCTATGAATATTTGGACAAATTGAGTTAGTTTATTTTTAATTTATTGTAATAGAAATGAACATAATACAAAATAATATAGACAAAACGGGCGGTGATTTTGATGGATTTTGTGACAAATTATTTGGCTTTTGGTTTGGCACATATTCTCGTTGTAAGCAAAAACATCGAATCGGAGGTTTTTGGCATCAAAATGAGGATGAGCCTTTGGGCAGTTCAGGTTGGCCATTTAGCCAATATTCAATTCTAAATTTTTGGAATTTGAAGGTTTTGAGCATGTTTTCAGTGGGGAATGGCGTCAAGGAATAGTGGAAGGACATCACAATTGGATTCGATATTATTTGCAGGAGAAGGATGGGGACATAAATTATCATGGATATTTTGGCCATGAACAACAAAATTACATTGGAACATTCCAATATAAATGGAAGGGTTTCCTGAAGAAAATTGGCGGATTCTTCTTCCAAACATCACCAGGCAAATTTATTTTATTCTCTGAGGGAATGTCAAATTTATTTGATTAATTGAACATTCTTTCCTCACCGTATCATTCATTTTATTCGTAATTTCCATTTTCAGCATTTGATTTCTCCATTTTCACGGTTTGTGTTTTGACCCAACCTGGCAATGAGCAATGCCAATTTGAATTATTCAACAATTCCAAATTGTTTATCACATCTTTTCGGCAACCTTGTCAACATGGTTCATCCTGTATTGCCACAACGTATCCCGGAGAATGGTATTGAAATATTCCCTTCACATTTTCATTCATTGATATTTTCAACAAATGAATAAAAATTTAAACCATGTAAAAAATGAACAAAGCAAAAAATAGGGAAGTTGTTTTTTTGCAACCGGGATGTTAATGGAAGAGGGAAAGTGAATGAAAATGAAAATTGGTTGGATTATTGAATTATTGTGGGCCATGCAAATTCATTCATTCTTTCTTTCATTTTACCAGTAAATCATTCTCATATTCACATTCATTTCATTCAAATTTAAACAATTGAATCATTCGGTCCAAATTGTTTTGCCCCCGGTGGCAACAATGGGTCCATCTCCTTTTCCCCCTTTTTTGATGAGGTGGATGCTCGACCAATTGCGGGTTTTGTCGACTGTCTTTGTGAGGAGGAGGGCACGGAATGTTGTTTATGTAATTTATGCTCAATTTTGAGTGATTGGCTCAATTGTAATTGTTTATGCAGGGACAAAGGCACTTTTGATGAGGCGACGGTGGGCAAAAGGACTCCAGGAGAGGGACTTGGTCTTGAGGGTGTAAAGGATTCTGGAGCAGAACATTTTGGCTTGCTAAATGAGAGGGAAAGGGGATATTGTCATTTGGGTTGGCCCACTGATGGATTCGGGCTGGGGGTGATGCAGCCTGACGAAGACTGGTCGATCTGAATGTGGAGGAATCGGCACTGGTACTCGGCTGCCTTGGAAATGCATTTTGGCTACTGCTTTTCGGCCCCGGTGACCCCCTTGGCCCAACTCCATCCACCAATCGTACTCTTTTCTCCTCCAAGAACATTTCCACCAACAAATCCAATTTCTTGTCTAAAATTAAATTGAATTAACTTATCCTTAAATTGAGTGCGCACCAATCTTCTCAACATGCCTTTCTACTTTCATCACTCGATTCGCCAATGACACTTTCAAATCCTCTTTACTCGGTTTTGTGCCCATTATTTGGTCCAATCTAATATGTTAAAAATTATTTATAATTAAATATTTGAATAATTATTTTCAAAAATACATTCCCTTTTTATTTTCCTATTATTTCATTAGGAATAATATTCATCTAATTAATTAATTGTCCATTTCCAAACATTCCTTTGCCAACCTTTGTTGGACTTGTTTGACCCTGGCCTGCAAATCGACATGCCCAGCCGAATATTGTTCGATCACATCCTTCACATCGTATGGTTTCAGAGCTTCCTTGAATTTCCTTCTAGCAACCAACAATTGGATTCGCCGAATTGCGCGAACTGCATTTTTCAATGCAGGCGTATAATCCTCAAGCGTGCGTAATTGGAGCACTGGGGAGTCTTCGTCTGCAGAAGGAAATTCAAAGAAATTTTTTGAAAATTAATTTATGAGGGGAAAATAGGGAAATTGGAGTCGGGAATAATTATTTTTAGACATATCTTTTTTGTTAGTACCAAAATAAAGTCAAGGAAGTTAGTCTTAAATTGGGGAGCGGAAAATAAAAAGTAAAATCCGGTAAAAATTTGCAATTGGCTGATAGAATAAAGGAGGAAATAAAGATGGAAACAATGTGGATACACATCTTTCCCAAATGAGGAATAAAGTGGATAATTATTTAAAATCCATATCTGTGCGCTAATTTTGGTTCAGCAAACTATCGGAAAATGTTCTGTTTCTTTCCTGGAAATTTGTTTTATTTATTCCACGTGCTTTTTATATTTTTTTACATTAATTCCGTTTGTTTTTGTTTCATCTAAATAATTCCGCCTGTTTGTGTTTTTAGATTAAGAATAATTCTGCCTGTTTGTGTTTTTAGATTAGAATAATTCCGCCTGTTTGTGTTTTTAGATTAGAATAATTCCGCCTGTTTGTGTTTTTAGATTAAGAATAATTCCGCCTGTTTGTGTTTTTAGATTAAGAATAATTCCGCCTGTTTGTGTTTTTAGATTAAGAATAATTCCGCCTGTTTGTGTTTTTAGATTAAGAATAATCCGGCTGTTTTCGCTTAGAATAATTCCGCCTGTTTTGTGTTTTCACTTAGAATAATTCCGCTTGTTTGTGTTTTTGCTTAGAATAATTCCGCTTGTTTGTGTTTTTGCTTAGAATAATTCAGCCTGTTTGTGTTTTTGCTTAGAATAATTCCGCCTGGTTTGTGTTCTCGCTTAGAATAATTCAGCCTGTTTTGTGTTTTCGCTTAGACTAATTCCGCCTGTTTGTGTTTTCGCTTAGAATAATTCCGCCTGGTTTGTGTTTTCACTTAGAATAATTCCGCCTGTTTGTGTTTTCGCTTAGAATAATTCCGCCTGTTTTTGTGTTTTCGTTTAGACTAATTCCACCTCTTTGTGTTTTCGCTTAGAATAATTCCGCCTGTTTGTGTTTTCGCTTAGAATAATTCCGCCTGTTTGTGTTTTCACTTAGAATAATTCCGCCTGTTTGTGTTTTCGCTTAGAATAATTCCGCCTGTTTGTGTTTTCACTTAGAATAATTCCGCCTGTTTGTGTTTTCACTTAGAATAATTCCGACTGTTTGTGTTTTCGCTTAGACTAATTCCGCCTGTTTGTGTTTTCGCTTAGAATAATTCCGCTTGTTTTTGTTTCATCTAACTAATTCCTCCTCTTTTATGTTTTATTTTATCTTATGATACTAAGTGGAATATATAAATGAATTATAATAAATCATCATATTTTTACATTTGAGAACTGTCAATTTTATATAAAGATGATGATTGTATTACCATACCACGCACATTTGGGAAAGATGCGTACCAATCTGGAAATTAACATAAGGTACAAAAAGAAAAAAAGGCTGTGGAAAGTGTGGCACAACAAAAACACGGCAAAAACGAAAAAGGTGAAAATGAAAATGAACAACACAAAAACGACAATCGCTTTCAAAAGAATAAAGAAAAGAAAAGGAAAAATAGGAAAGAAGAAGAAAGAACTTGGAGTGGCTAATAGTCCAAATACTTAAACTGATTAGAAATATATCCCTTTTAATGAATTTTTGGTGCAAAAAAGGGTGAATTGAAGAGGATGAATATGTCCTAATGATTGAGGAGGTGGAGGAGGCAAATTCATGGTGAAAATGAGAGCACAACGGCAAACTTTTACCGGACACATATTCATTGGACAGACGCCGTTGGTTGTCCTGACCCCGTCTCTGCTTCTTCTGACTCTGCAATGGCGAACAAGCAGTGAACTGACCCCACATGGAGTCGTCGCCATTTCCTCCACCGTTTGGGCCATTTCCGCCTTCGCCTCCATTTGCTCCACCATTTCCGGCTCCATTGCCGCCATTCCGATTGGCCCGAGCCCTTCCAATCCAATCAATCCACGGGGCCATCCAAAAATCGCCCAATAGGAGGGTGGCTGGATCGGCGGCCGAAAATGAGCGGCCAGCCTTTCGAAGGCCCAATTCTTCCTCTCTATCTGGGCTGGGAAAACCCGCAGATTCTGCCCCTGAAGAAATGATCATTTTATTAAATTAGACATGATTATGCCCACCGGAATTATCATCATTGCCTACTCGATCATTGGCTGAAACTGGGGCTGATTCTGATTTATTGCGTCGTTCTTCCGGGGAAGTTGAAGGCCGGCGAGGGAGCAAATTAGAAAGGGGCAATTTCATATTGGCAGGGAACATCCCTGGAGGGGCTGAAATTGAGAGAAGGGCGTTTTGGGAGGGAATAACCGGTGGAAAACGCGAATATTTTGAATTTATTTTGGATTGGAGGACATTTTTCCCTAATTATTTAGCCAATTCGCAAAATGAAGCTGAATGAGGATGCGAAATGAAGTACGCGAATTTAAAAATAGTAAAAGAAGCGAAAGATTATGAATGAAAATTAAGCGATAAGCCGCAAAATTGGAGGATGGAATTCGAAAATTTGTTAGTAACCAACAAAGAAGGAGTTAATTAATTAATTTTATTTTGGGAAATGTCCGAACAAAACACGGCATTTTTGCCTTTTTGGAAAGGGAATGGGTTAATTGGGGGAATAAATGAACGAAAGAGGGGATAAATGGATGATTGGATGGATTTTGGATTGTTGACCTGCGAGGGTACCTAGGGAAGAACTGTTGCCAATCGGCCGATGGCCACCAAATCCATCACTATCTAATCCAATTGCGGCAGCGGCGGCCATTGCCGATTGGGAAATGGCCCTTTTATGGCAATAACTGCTGAAATTGAAAAGGGGCATTTTATTTTATTAGCCAAAATAGAATTTGTCAAACTTTCGATGATAACTTTTGTTGCTACTTTTTCGCCAACTTCCCAGCGAGAATCCCAATGCTCCGAGGCTTTCAATTTCACTGAGGGTATCCGAGGCCGAAACAATACTAAAATTCAAAGAAATGAAAATAAAAACAAAATTGAATTTACCTTATATTGTCAGAAGGCCGATTTGGAACCAACAATGTTTTCACATTGACACCACAAATTGTTTCGGTTGGTGTGTCCTGGGCATCGCCATCTGATCAAAAATGATTTGTTTAACTGAATTATTGGCCATTCATTCACCATCTGCACCAAAATCAATGGTTATTGGAGCTGGTGGCTGTTTTCGACGGGCACTTTGCCTCAATCTGCTTATTAAACTGTTATTTTGTTGGCCATTGCCGCCACCCGCATTTGAACTTGGCCTAATTCTGCTGAACAGCAAAAAAATGACAAAAATGATAGTAAAAAGGTCAATAGAAATATTTGGTGGATAATTTGTGCCAAATTGTGGAATAAATAATGTGAATGAACAGAAATAATAGATTTGTGAATATGGGGAATAAGGAATTAATTGTGCCCCACCCAAACCAAATTCATTAATTAATACTCATTATCCTCGCATTCCTCCTCCACTCTTCCAATCCATTCTGGCATTGATTGTTGCCGAGAATTTCTGGCCCTTGGCCTTCCTCCTTCATCGCTGATTGCCCCCCGGTCCCCTCCAATGCTGCTTCCAGTCGAAGAATCATCATTTCCATTCTGTTCTGGTTCTGTTTCCACGGCCCTCTCACCAATGGCACTTGGTGGCCTAACTCCAATTAAAGGCAGTGAAACAACCACATTTGCGGCAGTTTGTGGTGACCTTCCTTTCAATCTTCTCCGAACACTTTTTGGTGGGCCACCTGCCTCGTCGCCACTGTTCAACGCAATTATTTCCACCTCCTCCGGAGGCCGACTCGATTGAATGAGGCCAAGACTGCGCCGGAGGCGAAGAGAAAGATTTCGGCAAGAGGAGAAGGCACGGAGAGAGGATTGGGTGGATTTGGCATTTTTTGTAGGTTTGTTGGCAAGACTGAAATTGGGGGAAAGAGGTGCCAAATGTGTGAAGGGTGAATGGAAGGAATTGAAAATGGAAAAAGTGAAAAGTAAAATGAAAAGCATAAAGGAAAGTTTTGAAGGGTGATTTGCCTTATTAAAGGAAAGTAAATTGAATGGACAAAACAAAACAAAAATTGGATTGAAAAATTGAATTGAATTTAAGCAAAATAAGATGGAAAGCAAGGAATTGTGGCGAAAGTTTAATGGCCAAAAATAAAGAAGCTAAATTTAGGGAGTAAAAAATGCTCACATTACTGGAGTTGGCTGCAAATGAACTTTCCAAGTTGCCTGACTCCGACTCTCCGGTTGGGCACAATAATGGCGCCAAAGGCACTGAATGAGTCGGGCGGCTGGCACTCGACGCCGAATTAAATGCTGAAAATGAAATGGAAATTAGACAAATTCCCAAATGAATTTGCCTTTTGGCGTTGATGTTGTTGGACTTTGAGGGCAAAACCAGAGCCAAGAATTCCCTAAAATTGGTGGAATTTAATGAAAATGGAATAAAAATTCACAGCCGGTAAAGCAAAGAATGAAATGCCCAAAAGGGCACAAAGGGCACCGATGATTTTGCCGGGCCAAGTCGCCGGCGTCACATCCCCGTAACCCACGGTTGAAAGAGTAATCTTTGCAAGAAGAATTCATTAATAAATTGAATTAGTTGAATAAATAAACTGACCACACCCCACCAAAGGGCATCGGCAAAAGTTGTGTATTTGTCTGAATTTTAAGTAAAAATGAATTATTCCTTTTCATAATGACCATTGTAATTCTTTTCGCAAAGATAAACAAGAAATGAGGAGAAAATAAGGCCAAGAAAGCCAATATAAAGTGTGGTCAACAATTCTTGGCGATGGGCCCAAACAACGGAGCCCAACAATTTCCAAGTGCCGGCCCTTCGATCAATCCTCAACATTCGAAGGATTTGAAAGAAACGAAGGCCACGAATTGCGGAGGCGGCAAAAACCTGAATTTTGTTTGGAATTTGCCATAATTTTTTGGATTATTTTTTGCAAAATGAGGTGGCTGTTTCCTTCCTTTTTTGCTAAAATCCTT
Source organism: Pratylenchus scribneri (assembly GCA_030063045.1). Taxonomy (NCBI): domain Eukaryota; kingdom Metazoa; phylum Nematoda; class Chromadorea; order Rhabditida; family Pratylenchidae; genus Pratylenchus; species Pratylenchus scribneri. Next base: position 2,071,620 of record JAQSEB010000020.1, on the reverse strand, counting down.
CCTTTTACTTTATATCATTTTTTGTGTATTTTTGAATTGGCTTAAATTTCAGTGCATTTCATTTTTATTGTTTGCCAAAAATGATGCGAATTGTTGCGAATGGAATTGATGGCATATTTTGGGCATTCATTCTCCATTTTTGATTATTTTTTATTCCCCCTTTTGGCACTCACTTGGCCAGTTGCGCCCATACAAAGGACCACCAATGAGGCGGAGATGACGATAATGTCTGGAAAACAAAGACAAATTATTGGGCAACAAAAAAATGAATTTTTGATTTCCGAATAAGCACAAAAGCACATACCAATGATGCAATAGGCGGATGTGGCGAACCGAATTCGGCCAGCAATGCCTGGAATTGACCATTTTTTCAATATTTTTGGGCCCATAAAATGCCCCCTCCCCACCCAATATTACCTCGATAACGGCTACGGCAGCCGGCAGACCAAATGCGGCAAACATATTCAATGGCCAACCAAAAGACGAAAATTATTTCCTGAGCAGGGAATTGGGGGAATAATTCGTTGAGAATTGGGCGAACAATGTAATAGAGAATGAGGGTGGCCTGCTCCTCAAATTCGGGCATTGTGGAGAATACGCTTAGGGCAAGGCACATCAAAACCATCACCAAACTTAATTCCAAATAAATTATTTATATTTTTGTATTATTTTTGTACTCACACTGCCAAATGGTAGCTGGCCGCCTTCCATCCCCTTGGCCTTTCCAAAAAATTGTGCATTTTGGATTGGACTCGCCGAAAACGTTGATCGGTTCGATAATTCTTATAGACCAACGGCTTGCCCACTAAGGACATTTTGCGCACTTGAGTGGAACGGTGGGGCCGATTGAATTTGAGGGGCGGAGGTTGGAGGAGGGAAAGGGCCGATGAGCAGGTGGCCGCCCCTTTTTGCTGGGGATCAGAGGAGGAAGAGGGGGGACGGGGCCCAATCGGTGTGCCACTTTCCAAATCTACGGAAGCCGCTGCTGAAAATGGAATTTGATTGAATTTGAGAGAGGGAATGGAATACTTTTTGGATCGTGAAAAGCAACTCTTCGATCATTGGCTGGCGAAATGGAAGAAGCAGTTCGAGAGGGACGGACTACCGGTGGAAAAGCGGAGTCGGCCGAAGGCGAAGAATCGACAGCAGCGTTGACACTCTGAGAGAGGATTTTGTGAGGAAGATTTTGGACAATTTTTAAAAAGGGAAAAGGGAAGGAGGATTTCCCCTTGGGGGGAATATAAGGCGATTTGAAGGGAGCGGCGTAAAAACATTCCATTCTATTTTATTAATGAAATTGAACACTGACGGAATAGAGGGAAACACTGCGAGGCGGCAGAAATGTTTGATTTGTCAATTTGCCAATTCCGGGTTGAACATTGGGGGCAACAATGGGCGGTGGCACTGTTTTCTGGCTATTTCGACTTTGCCTTTGATTTTCAATGGCCAAAAGTTGTTGTTGTTCTTGACCGGCCAACAATGCCTCGCCAAGCTCATTTGAGCCGGCAGCCAACGATTTCTGCACCAAAAATTAATAATAAATAATGCAAAATATGTAAAAAAGACTATAATTTTGGACACAAAAAAGGGGCTAAAATGCCGTGGCCCCGGCAGAGCAGATTTATTCTATTTTTGCCACATTCCTTTTTGCTTCCCTTTTTGGCCGCCAATATGACATTGCGTCATTTTCCCATTTTCCTAGCCACCCAGGGCCTTTTGGCGCGCAATTTCTTCCAAAATTTCTTTTGCGTCACGGAATGAGCCAATTATGGGGTAAAAGAAAAGAAAGGAATGATGAGAAATGGAAGGTGGATAAATGAATGAAAAAGCAAAGAAAATGGAAGAAGGCCAATAAATGGACACAAAATGGCTTAAGGATGGGCAAATGAATGGAAGGGGGGGAATGGCCAAATCCCCTCAAGGGATTTTTTGCAATTTCATTTAATTTTGTAGCGATAATAAAAAAGGGAATAAAGCAAGTCAAGAAAAGAATTTCGGGACAGAGGTACCCTCTTGGGGCCGGGTCCATGGATATTCCCGTCAGCAGAAAGATAGGATGAAAGGGCAAAAAAGGCTTAATTGGCTTAGACAGCGGCGGAATGGCCAAAAAGCGTGGAAGAAGGAAATGGAACCTAAAAGGAGCCAACCATAATTTGGCCAATTGCAATTCTGGCCAAGGAGTTTTTTTTTGTTGAAGGAAATATATGGGTGAAGGAATTGGGTTGCCGACCCGAAAAAGTGGCTAATTGGTTGGCCTAAAATAATTTTTAGGTGTTCAAAAAATCTATCCATCCAATATTCGGAACCTTTGTTTGCGTCAATATGAGACAATGGCATTCCACCCAAAAATGCCAATTACATTTTTAGCATATTCACACTAATAAATAAAATTAAACCCATTTCGTTTTAGTTCAATTTAAATTTGATTATTTTTATATAAAAATGGAAAATAATCTTTGCATCCAAAATGTGGGTCGATGGAATGGATAAAAAATATTGAAGCAATGGTTTGGGAACGGAAATAAATGGTTTTAGGGGAAAGAATTTGGCCAAATTATTTCCGATTCCTTCAATATGCCTCAAAAATGTTTTGCCAAAAATTGATTGACTAAAATGCATTTGAATGATTTATTTGTTCAAAATTATTTCGGCTTTTTTGGTGGTTTGTCGAGAGTTTTGCCTTTTTGTGGCCATTCATTTCAATTTCATTTCAATTTTCATTCATTCCAGATGAGGGAAAATGTCTTGCGGGCATTATGCGCGGTTGGCACCTCCCTCCTTCCCCCCTTTCCCCCTTGTTCCTATTGCCGCCCTCCCATCAACTATTCATTCGCCATTGGCGGCCTTTTAGTTTTTTAGCCCATTTTGGCGGCTTTCTTAAGCAAATGTTGACTCAAGGGAGAAAGAAGGAACGGAGGGGGGGGGGGGGGGGGGGGAGGAGGGTTGCGCGAAAGGCAAAAGCAGTTGCCGAGGGCAACCGACCGAATAAATTGAAATGAAATGGACGGACTTAATATTAAGGGAATTTGATTTGGCCAGATTAGGAATAAAGCCATCCCAACAGAAAATAATAGCCGGAAAAGGAAAATATTTAAGATAATTTGTTGTTGGAAAATGGGGGAAAATGGAGGATTGGGGTGAGAAGAGGGGATGATCGGTTGGCGGATTTGTTTAGATGAATTCCCGTGAAAATGGCCCATTGACATTGTGTTAAACATCTGTGCTAGACATATTATAAAACAAAATGTGAAATTGGGGGGTCAATGGGAATTGACGTGAACAAAACAGATGTGCGAATGAGTGAATGGGGGGGGGGGGGGGGGGGGGAGACCACCTTTGATTGGGCCAAAATGCGCGTCATTCAGCATAAAATAAACCAATAAACCAACCCGTTCACTGCAGCTGGAACTTTTGATCAATTGCCGGGCCAATCGTTGAGGCCTAGTCAGACTGCCATGCGAATTATTGGAGGAATTTGAGGAGAATTTCCGACGAAGACCGGATAGGGAAAATCGTGATGAGGAGGGAAGGGAAGGGGAATTTGGCATTTTTATTTATGGAATCTGAAGAAGAAATTGGATAAAAATCACGAAAGAAAATATTGGAATATTTGAATTGGATTGAAGGATTATATTCCCACTCCAATTGATTGTTGTTGTAATTATAATATTTAACATTTGCCATTATGCCCGGAGGGGGAATTGTCCTTTCGTGGGGGGCAAAGGAAGGGAGGGAGGGCAGATTAATTCTTCCCTTTTTGTGGCCAAAAGCAGCAAAGAAATGTAGGAGGCGGGAAAAAAGGAAGGGAAATGAGATGAAGGAGGGTCCGGCACATTCCATTCCACCCTTGCCTAAAATGGCTTGGCCTAAAAAACACGGAAGGGAGGAATCCATTTTGCGCCCATTTCCTCCTTTTTAACACAAAACAATCATTCATTGTTCGCCTTTCAGACCACCCTTTGCCTCCTTTTCCCACCTTGGGTTGGGCCAAGGCACTTTAATTAGACCTGGGAATTTGTTGGCTTCAAATTGGCTTTGGCCTGCTGGAGATCCCTCCTTTGCCCCCTTTAACCTTATCGCGCAATAAAATGGACAACAAAAATGGTTAAGAAAGAGGGAGGGGGAGGGGAAGGGGGCGGCTGAGACGGACACAAATGGATAAAAAAGAAGGGGAAGGAGGGAAAGGGGACACGGCATTTGGCCAACAAAAACAGGGAAAAGCGAAATTTGAGAGGCATTTTCCGGGGTGCCGGCAGCAGAGGTAATCCCCCTTAATCAATTTGGGGCCAAAGGAAAGGAAGGAAGGAAGGGAGGGAGGGGGGAAAGATGGCATCTCCGAATTACTCCATCAAACGGGAATTTGAGCGTGCCGAACAAAAAAGCATTACAAAATGGCCCAAAATGCACCCAAAAATGCTTTCACCATTTCAGTCAGGTTGGAGGAGGGCAAAAGGGAAAATGTGGCGTTGGCTTCTTGCAATTAGCCCCATTTGGCAAAACCAAAATATTTCCTTGCTAATTTTAAGGCCCGAAAATGTGGGCGGCATTGGTTTTTGTTTGTTTTCGTGCCGAAAACGCAATTCGCCGCATTTTTGGCGAAATTTGAGTAGGCAAAGAATTGTGTCTGAGATTTTACGCGAATATTTGCATATTTTTTTGATGCCAACCCAAAAATATTCTTCCATTGCCCACCTCATTGAATGTGCCAGCCGTAAAACTGCTTCGATGCGATTGTTGGCCTTGTCCTTCTTCTCGATTATTTTGCCTTCTCCTTTTTGGCCTACTTCTTTGCCTAATCCACAAATTCAATTCTTCTTCGTCGCAAAGTGAAGGCGAAGAATTGGAGTTTTGTTGAATTAGACGAGAACGAAGCAATGGAGAGAATAGGGGAAAAGGAAGGGTTGGAGGAGGACAAACTGACGAGGAGGAGGCAATGATGGGGAATTGTTGTTCGGCATTGGCATTGGCCCATGTTGATGTTGTGGGTGGAGGTGGGGGCATTTCTGCATTTGAATGAAATTTGATATTGTCCTAGCCGAATTGTTCCCCTCATTTTGGGCAAACTTACCTTTGTTGTTATCCTTTTTGTGGGCACCGGTCCCCGCCGGTGAAAATGCCGTCGCCCCCTTTTTTAGATTAAGCGGCGGTTTTCCATTCCTCGCTGATGGAGGGCTTGGCCGATGGCGCATCCTTTTGGCCGCCTGCAGCCAAAGGAAATACCGTTGCCTTTGGTTCAATTGAATGCCACGGATTGGGGCTAGTTCCGTCAAATCCCATTCTTGTGCCTCTTCACTGCTCGAAGGCATCGCCGCCAGGGAAAGTCGCCGCCTTTTCAGATCGGCTAAGGCAGGGGTCAAAATTTCCTGCTGAAAATGATTCATTTTAAGGGAGAAATTTATTTGGACTTCATTGGCTGGACTGAAGGCAGAATTCCTCCGAATATATTGCTGATTTGTGGAAGTTGTGGCCTCATCATCCGCCGGGCAACCTTCGATCACAAAAATGCCAGGCAATTGATTTTGGGGAGGAATAAATCGTTGGGAATGGAAGGAGGCAGAAGGAGGCGGATCTTCAGCCGATGGAGAAGCGCCACTCATTCTGCCGCCCAAATTCCCAAAATTATTCAACAAATTTATTCAAAGTGGATGGAATTCATTTTGGAGGGTGGCATCCTCTGCAATTCAAAAATTAATTAAATAATAAATATTCATAAAATTGGCAATCAAATTTAATTCCCCTTCCCTTCTCCAGTCAATCCAATTCCATTTTTCCTTTCATCCATATTTGATATTTTTTTACATATAAAAAAAATGAATAAATTGGTTAGCCATCTTTTCATTCTTTCGATATTTATTTATTAAAATATTTTACCTGTGGCGGTAAAAGGCAATAAAAATGCCAAAAGGAAATTGTATGAATGCACGGAAATTGAGGAATATTCGAGAAAAAGATCAATAAAAAATTGACTGAGGGAATTTCTCCAAAATAAAATTGAAAAATGGGAAAAATTATAAAATCAACGGGGAATATAGGAATATTTTTATATTTTATAATATTTCGCTCAATCTTCTTATAATGGAAATAAAATTATCTCGACCTCTTGAACTCATCCATCTCAAATTAATTTTGCCAAAAATGTGGCAAACGAATATTTGATTGGTTTATTTAAATAAACCCCTTTTATCTTTTGCCCATTTTGGTCATTTGGGAGAAGATGGCTTAATCCCCTTTTTGAAAAGGAAACTCAAATGAAATGGCAATGATTGTTTTTTGGGGGAGAAGGGCGGCTTACATCTCCAAACGAAGGTCGAAATGATTTTTGGCAGCCGGCGACCCTCAAGGGGGACTCACAATGAGAAAATTGGTGGGCCAGTCAATGAAAAAAGGGTAAAAGAAAGGGAAAACAATCCGGCGAGAGGCGAGAATATATGACGCAAATTCAAACCACGAATATACTTTCGACCGTGTGGGAATATGGGAACAATTTGGGGAATATCACACCGAAAGATTATGCTGCAAAGAATTGATGAATAAAAGATGGTGGCCGCCCAACAAAATGATCATAAAACATGTTTTTGGGAAATGAAAATGAATGAAATGGATGATGTGGCCAAAATACCTATTGAGGGCATTTAATTGAGGAGGGAAGGGGACAAGGATTGAATTACCGGAATTGGCACCAAATGGAAAGGGAAATGGTGGCGGATTGGCAATGGCAATGGGCGAGTTGCCCATTTTTGGGTTTGTTGGAAGGCTAATTCAAAAGGCAACCAACACTGAAAAGTGGGAGGAGGGTGGTGGAAGATGAGCCGAATGAGTCGATGTATGATGAGAGGGGAAGGCACATTTGGCCGAAGGGGAAAATGGAAAAGAGATATGAGGGCCCAACCTGCTGCGGGGACGACGATGGCCGGGGGAAGGGGACAAAGCCGACAAAATTGAAAATTCATGAGCGGTGGAATGGAGGATGAAGCCGAGAGGGGAAAAATGGAGGAGGAAGAAAGGGTAATGAAGAAGGAAATGGAATGGGAATCGGTGAACACAACAATGTCCTCCTTTTTACCCAAAAGTATTCCTCCAAATTTTTCCTTTCAACATTTAGCTCCATTCTTTTTTTGTCCAATATTTTTCCGGCACATTTATTTTCAACTAATAATGAATGTTTTGGCCATTGTTCTTGGGAAAAGATAGCAAAAAATGACAAATTGAAATGAACAAAAAATTTGCTTTAAAATGGAAATAAAATTTAAATAAATTAAGCGACAATTTATTTGACAAAAAATGCGTGAATTTTTAATTGGAAAATGAATTCAAAAAAAATTATATCAGTTTGAACAGTGAAAGTGAATATTTATTTTTTTTTAATCGAAAATCAAAAAACGGCAATACCAATTCCAATTTAAAGAATGAGATCGAAGGAAAAAATAATTAAATGAATTAATAATAAATTATAATCGATGGCAAAAATCAGCTTTTGATCAAATCAATTTAATTGAAATTTTAGCCTTTATAATTTATCAAATTTGATAACATTATTTTAGCCCCAAATAGTGGATGTGTTAATTTATGTTATCGTATTCTTCTCTCTTCTTCTCATTTATAGCCGTAGGCAAAGTCAATTTATTTCTTCCTCGATTTAAAAGAAGGGAAACAAGAGCGTCCCTCGATTTTCAACATACCGTACACTCGCTACTTTTCACTTTAACTGAAGACAAGAGAAAAATTTGTGCCATTTCTGACAAGTGAAGATTCCCAAAGGCATTAAATAAAGAGGCTGTTGCCAAAAAGCAGCAATTTTCTTATTGAAATAATTTTATAATAAAGAAGGAAAGGAAAATAAATTAAACAAATTACGAATATTTGGACACTCAATTTGTTGGATCCTTGCACTATTTGAGCATTTCGAGAAATAAATTACCGAGGATGCTAAATTTACTTTTCCAATGAAATCAGCTGGAAAAATTGTAATTGAATGAACTTATGGTAGAGAATGATTAAATATAACCTAAAATAATTTGTATGAAAAGCGATATATGCCACAGCTGGAAAGTTCAAATTGTCTTCTATAATTTGGCTTTTAAATTTTATCAATCAAATTTTAAAAATCACATATCTTTGTTTGTAATAAAACATCCGAATTTTTTGTATAAAATCCGCTCATTTTAAGTTTTAACTAATTCCGCCTGTTTTGTGTTTTCGCTTAGAATAATTCCGCCTGTTTTGTGTTTTCGCTTAGAATAATTCCGCCTGTTTTGTGTTTTCGCTTAGAATAATTCCGCCTGTTTTGTGTTTTCGCTTAGAATAATTCCGCCTGTTTTGTGTTTTCGCTTAGAATAATTCCGCCTGTTTTGTGTTTTCGCTTAGAATAATTCCGCCTGTTTTGTGTTTTCGCTTAGAATAATTCCGCCTGTTTTGTGTTTTCGCTTAGAATAATTCCGCCTGTTTTGTGTTTTCGCTTAGAATAATTCCGCCTGTTTTGTGTTTTCGTTTAGAATAATTCCGCCTGTTTGTGTTTTCGCTTAGAATAATTCCGCCTGTTTTGTGTTTTTGTTTAGAATAATTCCGCCTGTTTGTGTTTCATCTAAATAATTCAGTCTGTTTTGTATTTCACCCGCCGCGTTTTGCCCTAAATATTTAATTCTGCCTATTTGCCCCAAACATTTAATTCCACCTGTTTTGTGTTTCATCTAATTCTGCCTCCCTTATGTTTTTGCAGTAATTCCCCTTTCTTTTGTCTTCTAAAATATTATGTAGAAAAAAACAAATGATGATTTAAGATTTTAATTTTAAATTACCAAATTTGTAATTAATTTAAAACATTCTAACCAATAATTTGTTTATTTTTACTTAAAATTTGTAAACCATTTCAAAGAATTAAGCATTTCACTGTTCACAAAATTTTTTTATAGTACAACTTCAGGAATTTTTAAATGATTGCCTCAGCCATTGGGTACATCAAAATACACTTATTTCAATCTCCAAATTGTATTCGCATGCATCGAATCCACAACAATTAAAACTTATTGCGTGACTTCTGTGACTTCATATAATTTGATTGAAATACACCCACATTAAAACATTCCATAGATACTCAATTTTATTCCATACAAAAATTCATTCATAATTTCATTCAAGATTATGAATAACTCCACAAATTCATTTCCTCCTCTTTATATTGAGAATGCCTCAGCTGCCTCCATCAATTCATCTTCATCTCCAGAAGAATGTTTGCTTGCCCAATCATTTGTTCTCAACCCCCAGGCCAATGTGCTTCGTTCCGTCCAAATTTTGATGGTTTTCATTTTCTTTGCCATCCTAATTCGGTTAATCCGAGAATATTTCATGGAAAGGATCATTTTTCATGGCAATTTCCTTGTACTAATATAATATTTACCCATTCCCTCTATCCTAAATTTCCATCCCCATTTTCAGTTACTTTTCAGCAACATTGTTCTCGTCTATTTGATTTATGCTTGCGCATGTTTCCTACAAGAATTTCGCTATTTGGTTTATTCTTCATTTCAATTCCTTTTCCATTTTTTTTAATTTCAGTTATTCTATTTTATCATTGGCCCATTCAATTTGTCCCCATGCTCTTCAATGACCCCAATTTGGTGGTCGGCAATCGTTCATGTACCCAAATTTTTTGAATCTTTCTTCATGCCCCTCATCCATTTCACACTAATGCTTGAACGTGTCCGTGCCACCCTTTTCATGGATCAATATGAGCGAGAAGGCCTCCATTTTGGCCTCATTTCCCTGCTGTCCACTGTCCTTCCAATTCCCCTTTTTACATTTATAAATTTGCATTAATTTTCAGTGGCTTCTTTCCATTCTATATGCCCTTTTCATTTTCCTTTCAATGTTAATGGAAAACGAATGGAATTTGTCCAAGAAATTCAGCTTTACTTCCCTCGCTTCTTCCAATAATTGGGTGATCATTGCAATTCTTTATGCCATTTTGGCAATTATTTTTGTGACCATTTTGGCTGATTTGTTGATCGTTTTTCGGAATAAAAAGGCACAAAAACAAATGTAAAATAATTAATTAATTAATTAATTAATGGAATATTTTCCCCATTTTAAAAGGATCAATTCATCTCGTTATAATTTGAGTCGAATTTATCAAATCAATGAAAATATTTTGACAATGCGTGGCCTCATTTTGCCATTGGATTTCTGCTATTATATTCTATTTTTAATTTATTTTTCTGTGGCCATTTTACTTCGTACAAATCAATTATCAATCTCCAAAATTAATTTTCAAATTGGTCATATTTGGATCAATTCGGTCCATTCTTATTTTCAATTCCAATCCAATTCAAATTCCATTTTAAGGTGATGCTTTTGCATGGAATTATCACAGTTTTCCTCTACACAAAATTCCTCATAAATTCGAGAAAACGACGAAAAAGGGCTCCAGAAATTAAGCCAAATGATCAACAAATGGAGGCATATTTTGGGGAATTGAGGAAACAATGGAATAAATAATAAAAAAAAAGAATTAATTTATTTATTCATTTTTAATGTAAATTTTACACAAAAATATGATTATAATTACAATAATATTTGTATTAAATAATTTAATGAGAATCCATTTTGTTTTTAATTCGACTAGAATTATGTAAATATTTATGGAAAAGGGGCAAGTAAAATTGAATATTCCAAATCTAAAGGATGGCCTCGGGTTTTTCTGCCTCATTTCCATGTGAATCATCGGCCCTAAAGAATGCGGAAATGAGGCCATCACTGACGAAGAGGCCACAAGAAAGGAGTGAAAAAATCTACAAAAATTAATAAAAATTGGAAAATTTGTTTTTTTTTTTTGGACTGACCCCAGCCAATGCCCATCCATTTATGCCGCATTGGGTATCAAAATATTTCTCCACGGAATGAAAATTTCGTCGAAGCAATTGACTTTGATAAAAATCATCAAGCCAGGGGCAAGCACTGAAAATAAATGGAAAATTTTGTAAATGAATGGGAATTGGGGATGGACCTATAATGCATTTCGAGGCCAAAAATGAACAATGTTATTGGAACGCAGGCAAAAGCATAAAAAATACACTAAAAATAATAATAAATGAAGGTTGAATGTGAATTGAATGAATGAATGACCAGCAATTTGGAATGATGAACCCGGAGGCAATGAATGCATTGGAGGAGTACGGTGCACAAAAACATGCCAATGGCCAATGAGGCAGCACAAAATTGGCCACTGAAAGGGAGATAATATAATTGGGATTATTTGGAGGGAATGAACGTCAATCTCATTTCGGCAAAAGTGGGTGGCACTTCATCGATTGGGAAGCCCGGAATATAATTCCTGAATAGCCGAAATTGGAAAGGAATTCAATTAATGTTAATGACCATTTGTCCATTGTGAGGAAAAGGGAAATGCGCATTCCATTCCGGTCATGATATTGGCCAACACCGGTGAATAGAAGCAAATTGATTAATAATAAAAGAACCTAGGGGAATATTATTAAATGCGATGATGGGTCAAATGAACTAACAATATTGGCCATTCGAAGGGTGAAAACCACTCTGGAACTGTTCACATCATTTCGCCTCCTTCAAATATTTAATTTAATTCAATTATTTCCCTCAATTCATTCCACCTCCAATCCACTTCATTTTCCAATGCTTGTGCCACCAAAATCAGTCGATTTAATGTGCCAGTGGATTGCCTGTTCACGGCTGACCTATCCGGTTGATATTTATTGGCAGAAAGTAAAAATGCCGTAGCAGATGTTTGGCATTGTGATTGTGTGGATGATTCTTTTAGCCCATTTTCCATTTCATTTTTTGTTGTTTTTGAACATTCCGCCATTCCTCCATTATTTCCGTTTTCCTTGGCCATTTCCATTTCGGTGTTCTTTTTCTTATTGGCAATTTTATCAACAATCAATTCATCATCCGTTCCCTCATCGATGGTCATTTGGGTGATTTGAATGGATGGAATATTTCCACCAATTTGGCCATTACTCATTTTATGATGCTAAATGAATTAATTGGGGGTCATCAATTAATTTAAAGGTGCTTTTGCCAACCTTGTTGAAATTGCCAACCAATCTGTCCATTCTTATTTGTTATTTTTCAATATTTACAATATTTTTGGGAAATCTCTTAATTAAAGGAATAATAATTAATTAAAATGAGGAAATGGATTTAGGGTGATTGAGCTTTGGGCAATCTTTGAACAAAATTAATGGAAGGAAGGATTTAGGCGGCCAATCTTTGGTTAAATTTGAGTTGTTTTGGCCTAAAATTGGCTCATTTTACATTTTTAATAAAATTCTTTTTGGCGGCAAAGGAAATTTGAGGAAATAATAATGCGCGGATTAAGACATATTTTTTCCTCTTTTTGAGGGGATATGAAAATGGGAATGAAGGAATTTGGACATTTTTGGCGCCGAATTGAGCCGGAAATGAGGCGAAGAATGAAAAATTGGATTTTTCAATGGAATTAATATATTTTTGACAGATTCCCAGACAATAAAAAAGTACATTTTGGCGAGGATTGGATTTGGCAGATTTGGGTCGTCAAGGGCGAGAAGACCCTGCTGAAAAAAGGCATTTTTAGTGCAAATTTATGCATAAATGATCAAATGCCAATTTAACATAGAAAAAAAGTGCAAAAATGGCAAAGTAAAAATCCTGAAAATGAAAATGAGTACTAAAATATGTTTAAATATATAATAATGGCCAGCGGAAATGAGCACCAAAATGCGATAAAAATGATTGCCATCCATATTTGCAGCCAAATTTCCATTTACAATTTGGAAAGCCCATTTTTGTTAGTTTGGCAAAATATTTTAATAATCCATTGGCCCTCCTTTGGATGGATTAACCCAAAATAATGGGCGACGAAAATGAGGCAAAAGAAAAGGGAAATGGTGGGGAATGATTGCGCGAAACCATTTTAAAAGGGAGAAAGGGGATTAGTGAGGAGGGAGGGATGGGGTTTGGGGATACCGGGAAATGAAGAAGAAAATGACAACGAAATGAGCGGAAAATGAAGAGATGGGAGGAATACGAACGGATGGAAACGCAAAAGAGGGCATTTTTGCCTAATTTGTATTGGCATCCTTTTGGCCACCAATCCCCTTTTGATGATGATGACGTTTTTAAATGGAATATATCCAATGGGGGAATTTTCAGGTCTAATTAGGCGATTGAGTGGGGGGGGGATGTGGCTTATTCCCTTTTTAAATTTTGGCCAATTCATTTTTTCGTTGTTCATTTTTGGCGTCAAAGTATCCGAAAAAGGAGGTCAAAAGCCAACAGGGAAATATGGCCAATTAAGCAAGGTTAAAAATGGACAAATAATTTATTTCCCTTTGGCATTGAATTGCAAACATTTTTGGTGCACAAAATTGACTTAAAATTGCCGTCATCCAACGAATACATTTTCCAAAAAGGGAAATTGCGGGGCGAAATGCGCAATATTCAATTTTAAACATTAATTATGGCCTTTTGGGGAATTGCAAAAAATGGAATATTGATGGAATATTTTAATGGCCAAAAAAGTGTGAATAATGGGGGCATTGTACTTTTTGGCTGAATTGAAAGAATTTAATAATTTTTTTGTGGCCAATTTGAAAGGAAATTAATTTTTCTTGTTTTGTCCAAAAAGCATTAATTTATTTGGGCGCGCGTGATGATTGGGGAAATCGAGGATTAAATGAAATTAAATTGGCCACCAAAATGAAAATATATTGGTTTAAAAGGGCAAAAAAAGATTGGGCGAAAAAGCTTAAAAAATTCAGCAAAGGATTAGCCAAAAAGTTGGCCAAGTTTATGCATTTATTAATAAATTATTTAATCCTTTTTTTTTGAAAAATTCCAAAGTGGATGATGCCATTGGAATTGGAGGAATATTTTTTCAGAAAAGTTTATGAAAAAATATTCAAATGATTATTTTTTATGTACAAATTTGTCCATTTTTTTCACGCATTGTCAGTAAATTTTGTCAATTCATTTGGAAAGTGTGATGAAGTGTAAAATTGGTTGAATGGCATTTTTGCGCGGAGGATAAAAAAAAAATGAAGGAAAGGAAAAAAGAGGAAGTGGATTTTGAGACATTTTGGCCGAGTCGGGAAAATATTGGAAAAGTGCAGCAAAATGAGAAGGGCACAAATATTGATAAAAAAATGTTAATAATTATAAGGGCATAATTTCCTTGCCGTGCCAATGATTATACATTTTTTTATTTATACAAATTTTTGATTGATTTTCGAGGAAAATTGGCAAAGAAAATGGAAATGGGGGGAATATTCCCTCGGGGCATAAATGAGTGGGAAATTGAGGCGAAGGAGGAAAATAAATTTTAATTAAATTTTTTTATTACTTTGATTGTGAAAAGACACAAAAAAACATTCTAAAAATTATGATGGAAATTTTTTGAAAGGAGGAAGTTTGACCTTAGAAAAATGGCAAATTGGATTGTTTTTTGCCGAGAACAATTGACCTTCTTAAAAGGATGGAGTATTGTTTCCAAGGGTATATAATAATGTATTTCCGGTCAAATTGTTTCAATTTATTATTTTAGTAAAACAAAAAAAGGGCATAAATGAATATTTAATAATATTTTTGTGTTCATTCCATTCAAATTCGAACATTCCCACAAATTTGTTGGCATTCTTGCATTGTCCCAAAATTGTTCAGATTTCCCCCACAGCCGGAATATTCAAATGGAATGCATTGACTCTGACAATGAATACAATTCAAAATAAAGGGCATTCCTAAACCATTTTAACCTTTTCCCGACTGAACGCATATCTCGTTTGCCTTCCACTGCATGAGCCACGGTCAATGGACAAAAGGCAAAGGGCGGCTGGAATAAAAAATTAATTGGTCATATTTGGGGAGTGAACAACCTGGGCACATATTTTGGCACTCATCTTGGGTCAAAAAATTATTCTGATTTCCTCGCTTTCCATTGTATTGAAATGAGACACATTGCCGGTCATCCGCATTATAATACCTTCAAATTAAAATTAATTGGATTAGGGGAATTAATAATGACCATCGGGCGAGGCCAGCATTCCCCGTACCCGGGGCCAATGGGACGGAACATGGATTTGTGGCTGAAAATGAATTTAATATAATAAAAAAGTGGGAACAAAGACCTCCAGGGCAACAAACGGTCGTTTCGGGAATGGCACCCAAATGGCACCAAAAATTCACCTAAATTTTAAATGAAATTATAAATGACACAATTTGAATAAAATAACTGGGCAAGTGTCTCGATTTGTTGCGGAACAGAAAAGAATTTGGCCGCTGGCAGTTTTTGCGGGTTGACCAATGCAAGGATCTGCGGAAATTGGTAAATTAATTAATTTTTTGGGGCAACAAACTGTCCAAAGGAAGGCAGGCAAGTTGGCATGACCTCTGTGTATGGAATTGGGAATTAATTAATAGAAATGTTAATTAAAATTAACCAATGTGAGGAAATTATTCTGATTCCCTTTGAGGCCCTTATAAATGAATGATTTGCAACTTTTTGATGCCGGATCGAAATAAAAACGTTCCAAACGGGCAAAACCATCGCCGGAGGACATTGGCAATTGGCATGGATTTGGATTAGCTTAAATTTGCACATTCAATTATTATTTTCGGGTTAATTCTGACCATCTGGGCAGCAAACTGTGCTGGCCGTATTCACCCCAACATGGCACCAATATCCATTTGGGCATGTACTCATCGATGTGCTCACCGCACAACTTTGGATTCGGCCATCGGCGCCAACAAATGAAGTGCCTGAATATTTCATTAATTAATTATAAAATGGGGGAGATGGACCGGATGGGCAAGGATTCGGAAGGCAGGCCATTTCGCATTCCTCCAGGCTAAGAAAATTATTTTGATTGCCTTTCAATCCACGATAGGCGAATTGGCGACATTGTTGATTTTGGGCATCGTAGCCAAATCGAGGCAATTGGTTGGTGCCTTCTATAAACATTTAAATGGATATTCCTTCACATTATGACCATTATTCGCTAACCCCCAATTTCAATTGGCTGTTGACATCGATTCTCTTCGGCCGGACAGCAAACGGTCGTTTCTGTGCTGGCACCTTAATCCGAAATTAGAATAATTTTCATATAAGCCTCAATCCATTTCATACCCACATGGCAGTACAAATCTGAACGGCCATCACATGCTTCCGGACCAGGTTCGCATTGTTGAAGAGGCAAATCAATGGGAAGACGGCAAGGATTTAGTGGGACTAAAATTCAAATATTCAAATCCGAAAATAAATTTGAGACCATTGCAAGCTTGATTGCATTCTTCGATACTGCAAAAATTGTTTTGATTGCCTTTTTGGCCACGATAAACAAAAGGGCGACAACATCCGGCCGCCGCATCCCAAAACCATCGTTGAAGTTGATAAAAACCTTGGCCAGCATTCATTGGCTGAGAACAAGGATTCCCGGCTGCAAAAAATAGTAAAATAGAATTGGAACTGGTTATTCAATATTTGGTCCTAAAAGGGGAATGTCCATCCCAAATTGAATGCGCAAACATTTTTTTGCATATTCAAAAAGAAAAAAAAGCATCCATCAAATCAACATTTATTCCTCCACAAATTAATGTTCATTTTACTTTTTATTTCCTTCATTTTTGTAACATTTATTCAGGCCAAATTGGATAATGCCACAATTGAAATGTCTAATTTTCTCCAAAATGAAGTCACTTTTGATATTTTTGATTATTTCTAATAAATTTTAGGACATCAAAAATACATGGCCCCGATCAATGCTTGAACATTGTCGTTCACCGAGGATTCCTTTGCCAAAAGAAGGATTTGAATGTTTTATTCGACAAATTGGCTATGAAAATATAAAAATTGAAGTTCTCAATAAAAAGCCTCCAATTCTTCGACTTCCCCAATTTTTACTGGACAAAAGTTTATCGGCAATTGCCCATCGATTTCGTACATCTAGGTCCAAATTTGCATTCCCTATTTTTGTGGATTTCTTTGCATTTTTGTAGTGAAGTTGAATCCCAAGGGGTTGAAGGTTATGCTTATAGTGCGGGACATAGAGGAAGGCAGGCGGATGGCCTTTGGCTCCTTCATCATGAAAAAGTGATTCGTCCATTATTTGAGCGAATTCAACGGATACTGACATTGAACCCGGCATTCGGAGAGGATTTTCTGGTTTTATCCCTTTATTTATACATCCCTAATCCAATTAAAAAGGTGTTAAAATATGATCCGTTTGGCCATTATGCCCCACATTTTGATCATCTTCAACCAATGTCACCGAATTATGATGAAGGATGGTTTGCCTATTTTGGCAACAGATTGGCCACTGCACTTTTATTAGTTGAAACTGCCAAAAAAGGAGGATTCACAGTGTTCCCAAAATTGGGATTGACCATTAACCCAGAAAGGGGTTTGTTATTTTGGGTGAATATAATTTGATTTGGGAAAATATATAGGTGATTTGTTGCTTTGGTTCAACGCCGATTCGAATGATCAAAGGGAGGAGGAGGCACTTCATGCGGCATGTCCCATATTGGAGGCACAAAAAATTGCCGTTTCTTTGTGGATTCGTGGAAATTTTCAGGCAATTTATTTGTTTCATTTTAATGCACTTTTCAATTTATAGGATGGCCTAAAATGTGCATTGGATAATCCCAGCTATGAACCAGTGGAATTAATTCGAAAACATTTTAATTTGCCTAATCGAATGAAGAAGGAAAGACCCAAAATCCCAAATTGGGTGTTCAATTATTAAAAATATTTACCCATAATTGGGCAGCATAAACTTGTCCTCGCATCCCCGCCAATATGGCAATAAAAGCCCGCAGGGCAAATTGATTGTTGGGCGGCAGAACAATAACCAAGTTGGCCTCGAATATCGCGCAAAGGAGTGCCAACGGCACAGGGATTTGCTGAAGTGAAAAATATAGGTAATTAGGAAAAAGGAGGAATTGGAGATTACCTGGACAAATTTGCTCACAATCCACCCTGGACAAAAAATTATTCTCATTTCCTTGGAGGCCCCGATAGGTGAAAGTTTGACATTGTCCAGCAGGCGAATAGAAATACCAACGTTGTAAAGTGGATTTGCCAATGCCCGGATTCAGGGGCTGGTGGCAAACATCAACGGAAGCTTCAAAAGAAGAAAAATAATTGGAAAATATTTGGAATATTTTTTTGCCTGGTTTATTGCAGCAAACGGTGGTGATTGGACTGTCCCCAACATGACAAAATTGTGGGCCAGGACAAATTGAAGGGGCGGCCGGTTGGCAAAGAAGCATTTGATTTGTGTTTGTGCCAAATGCGCATGGATTCGCAGCCACTGGGGTCTCTGTGATTGAATGAATAAATTATTGGGAGAATATACAGCAAAATGGAATGGGGAAACATGTTAATTCATTCAATTAGAAGAGGGGTTTAACCTATTAGGGAAGATGCTCGTCGCCAATTTGCCAATTCTTTCTCGGCAACTTCTTCTTCAACATTCCCTTCCAGTGAAATCCAATCAGCAGGAAGGCCATCATTGATTTGTTGGCCATGAGGAGGAGGAGTGATGGGAAATTGGGGATGAGAAAATTCAGAATCAATGGGGGAAAATGTTGTGGAAAATGTAGCCTTTTGGGTCAAATAAGTGAGTGAATTATGTTGGGGAAATTTGGTGGGATATTGGCTGGGAATGGCAGCAGATTTAGTGGATGATGATGATTTGGGGGCGACTGGAATTGAGAAAAGAAATAAATAAATGGATGGGTTTAAAATTGGGATTTAATGGGTTTAGACGTGGAAAGGAAGGTGTGGATGGACCTTCGCATGAACGTTGGCACATTTCACGATTGGCAAAATTGTTGGAATTTCCGCAACAACCGGACCAATAGAAAAGTTCACATTGGGAATGGCTGGGATTGAAGAACCAACGAGGGATTCTGAATAAAATGAATGAATAAATGAATATTGGCAAAGGAAATAATAACCGATATGGGCCGGTGCCAACTTGTTGGGGTTGATCACAAGGATTTGCGAGGGAAAGACCTGCTGGAATGGGGGATTTGGAAATAAAAGTTTGGAATTTGAAGATAACTTTGTTGCTGTGATTTTGATGATGGATAACTGGAAAAGGCAATTGGCATTCCCCGTTGCTGGGGAATTTGGCCATTTTCTGTAGGGAAATTGATCACTTGGGTTTGGGCTGGCAAATTCCGATATAGAGTGATTCGAGTCAAATTTTTCAAAAGTCCCTTGAATTATTGGATTAAATTGGAAAGGAATTTGAGAGGAAATTACCGCCGGTGCTGTGCTCAAAATGACCCTTTTCAATGCACCCAACAAGGCATTCTCCTCCTCACTGCTCTTCGATGGAGTCGAGGCAAATGCGCAGAATAGGAGGATCAGCAACGGACGATGGGGGATCATTTTCACAAAAAAAAGAGAGAGGGGATATTTCAATGAATGAATGAATGAATGACTTTTGGCCAATGGAAGGGAAATTAGGGGGATCGATCGCCACTGACCAGAGGCCTGATTCCTTTTCCCGATCCAATTCGCGCAGTTTAACTCGTTCGTGAACTGTCTTCTTCCCTCCATCGATTCCTTTTCCTCATATCCATAATCCTTTCCCATCCATTCATTCGTCCAGCCATTGTCCTCAACTCCCACTTCTTCTCATTTTCCCTCACTCCACTTTATTTACTCGATGAGAGGCCGCAAGGTAGCCGCGCGGATCGACTTGGCCACAAATGTGTTGTCCTGCTGCAAATGATCCATCCCCCACCCAATGAAAATGATTGATTCGGACATCGGGGGGAATTATGTGAGAGGAAATAATGGATTTTCTTTGGAGCTTCTTCTTTGGCTGATTTTGTTGTTCTCATTGTTTTTTCCTTGATTTTCGAATGTTCATGAAAAATGACACTTTCTTTGGGCCAAAGCAACATCAAAAAAGCATATAGCTAGCTTTATATTTTGGCTATGAATATTTTATTATATTTTATAAAAATTAATTGGTTTTAAACCCATACCAAAAAGTAATAAATAATTTAATTGGAACGAATATTCTAAAAAGTGCTACTTTTATATTTTGGTTTAAAACCTTTTTATTTTTGAATAAATCATGTCAAAAATTATACCAATCGAAGTAGTTTGGTGAGCTCTATTATTTTTTATAAAAATTAAATTGGTTTTAAACCATAACAAAAAGTAATAAACAATTTAATTGAAATTTAGATTAAGAATAATTCCACCGGTTTTGTGTTTCATCTAACAAATTCCACCGGTTTTGTGTTTCATCTAACAAATTTCGCCGTTTTGTGTTTCATCTAATAATTCCGCCTGTTTGTGTTTCTTTCATCTAACTAATTCTGCCGCTGTTTGTCTTTTTCGCTTAAAATAATTCCCCCTGTTTTGTGTTTTCGCTTAGAATAATTCTGCCTGTTTGTGCTTTCGCTTAGAATAATTCCGCCTGTTTGTGTTTTCGCTTAGAATAATTCCGCCTGTTTTGTGTTTTCGCTTAGAATAATTCCGCCTGTTTGTGTTTTCGCTTAGAATAATTCCGCCTGTTTGTGTTTTCGCTTAGAATAATTCCGCCTGTTTGTGTTTTCGCTTAGAATAATTCCGCCTGTTTGTGTTTCATCTAAATAATTCCGCCTGTTTGTGTTTCATCTAAATAATTCCGCCTGTTTATGTTTCATCTAAATAATTCCGCCTGTTTGTGTTTCATCTAAATAATTCCGCCTGTTTGTGTTTCATCTAAATAATTCCGCCTGTTTGTGTTTCATCTAAATAATTCCGCCTGTTTGTGTTTCATCTAAACAATTCCGCCTGATTGTGTTTCTTCATTAATGGAATTCAATCATTTTTGTGAATTTTATTTTACATTTTAATTTTCAAAAGGAATAAAAATGAACTTTTCCTCCACAGTTTAATCGAAATTTCATTCTTTTTCTGAAATGCTCCATTTTTGTGGTATGGACAATCACCCTGATGAATGGATGGATGTTGGATGGCATGTATTTCAGCATTCCCTCCCCTCCTTTCACTGATAAAAACAATTTATTTATTAGTTTTCTTTTTAATGGGACTTCGGCCTCCACCAAAAACCATGTTGTTCTGCTGATTTTATTTGGAAAAGGAATGTTCATTGCTCTTTTTGGTTGGAGTTGAGCAGGTGGCAATGAAATGATAAAAGGGAAAGAGGGAGGGAATTGGATGTGCATGGAGGGCAATTCACTTTTGCAATTTCCACACCATTTTTCACGTGATTCCGGGAATGGAAGGAGGAAAAAATGAATGATTTTGGGTGAATTGTTGATCACCCCATCCAAGGGGCCTCGTCCAAAATATAAAGGCGATGAGGCCAATGCGAACAACCCACAAATTTCCTTGGCCTCCTCCACTCATTCAAATAGAATTTATCAATTTAATATTAATTAATCCAATTTACTTTTAGCCTAAACTCAATAATATTCTCGAAATGCCGCCATCAACAGAAACAATCACCGAAACGAAAACGAGGAACAGAGTAAATGTTCAAAGATTGACCGAAGCGGATGGAATGTTTTTGGCAATGGAAGTGAATGAGCTGAAGGATTTGGAAGAAAAAGCAAAGCAGGTAAATTAATTAACCAATTCCAAATTTCAAGTTATTCATTGTAAATTTTCAGGCTAAATTCAAGCCAGCGATTGTTTGGAGGAATGTTGCCTTGTACATGGTCCTTCAAACGGGTGCCACCATTGGCCTCTACCAATTATTCACCACCGCCACTTGGGCATCCGTTGCCTGGACACTGTTCTTGTGGATGGTCAGTGGAGTTGGCATCACGGCTGGGCCACATCGACTTTGGTCCCACAAAAGCTACAAAGCCAAAGCCCCATTGAAGGCCATTTTGGTGGCAATGAATTGTGTGGCATTCCAAAATGATGTCATCGAATGGTCCAGGGACCATCGATGCCATCACAAATGGACGGACACGGATGCCGATCCGTCAGTCCCTCTATTCCTTCCTTCAAAATAATCCCATCCCACTTCAGGCATAACATCAATCGAGGCTTTTTCTTCTCCCATATGGGTAATTTATTAGTTAATTTTAATTAATTTTATTTTTACCTTTTTAGGTTGGCTTTTGATGAAAAAACATCCATTGGTGATTGAGAAGGGAAGAACTCTTGACATGAGCGATCTCGAATCTGAACCCATTTTGGCCTTCCAACGAAAGTAAGGACCATTTAAGCCCTCCTCAATTTATCCCCCATTCCTAATTTTCAGATATTACCTCCCATTGGTGGCCATTTTCTGCTTTCTTCTCCCAACTGCCATTCCCGTCTATTTTTGGGGTGAA
Source organism: Pratylenchus scribneri (assembly GCA_030063045.1). Lineage (NCBI taxonomy): Eukaryota > Metazoa > Nematoda > Chromadorea > Rhabditida > Pratylenchidae > Pratylenchus > Pratylenchus scribneri. Next base: position 2,049,294 of record JAQSEB010000020.1, on the reverse strand, counting down.
TCTGCCTGGATCGCATTTTGTACGGCCGCCCTATTCCGTTATTGCCTGAATTTGCATGCAACTTGGTTCATCAATTCCGCCGCCCACACGTTTGTGCCCAAAAATTAATTAATTTCCCGGATTATATTTTAATATTTCAGTTTTGGCTATAAACCATACGATGTGAACATCAAAGCAACCGAATCAATGTTGACCACCTTGACTGCTTGGGGCGAAGGAGGGCACAATTATGTGAGAAATTCACATCAAAAAAATTCAAAATAAATTCCCCCAATTTCAGCATCACACTTTCCCGCAAGATTATCGAACATCCGAAATGATGGGCGTCTTCAATTTCAGCCGACTTTTCATTGAATTTTTCGCCAAAATTGGTTGGGCCTACGATTTGAAAACAATGGACGAGGCCACCGTCCAACGGCAAATGAATCGACAATTGGAAAAAGTTTTGCAGGCCGAAGCAACGCAACAAAAAGGAAGGGAATCCGGTTGATGTGAATGAATGAAAATGAAAAGAATGAATTTATTGATGGCAAAACTTTGGGTGAATAACAACAAATTTTGAACATATTTTTATGAGCAATTCGGAAAATAAAAAATTGCATTCAAAAATGTACAAAAATATATTTAATTTATGTATGGGAATATAAAAAATTGTGTTTTGGCCAATTTGGCCCATTCATCAATCATCACCATTTCAATTTCATTCGGTGATTCGTCGAATTCCTCATTGCCATTTTTCATTAATATTTATCCACATTTCCCTTCTCCTCCTCTCCTTCCCCTTTTCCAATTATTGCCCATGGCCTTGGGGCCACACGGACGGTGAAATTGAAGAAAATTGTCGTCAAAATTTGGATTGCGGCAATGGCAATAAAAATGTGGGACCAGTGTTCCTCATTTGTGGTTGTCAATTGGGTCAAAATTCTTTTGGAAATAAATTCGATTAAAATATTTATTCTTTGGCTTACAAAACAATCAAATAACTGATGAAAGTGTTCCACGAAAAAATTGAGGAGGCAAAGTGTCTGGCACTCTAAAAATGGAATTAAAATTAAATTAATCCATTTATTCTTTGATTTTCCCACCAATTGGGCACATTTGACGGCTCCAACCTGCCAAAGACCAGCAAATGGAGTGACAGCAGTGTAACAGGAAATGAGCAAAAACTTTTGGGAATTTGGAAGCAAAGAAATTGTGATGAAAAGAGCGGCCATGACAAACTGAAATTGTGGCCAAATATGGAATAAATGGTGGGGAATTTGCCTGTGAAATGCTGGTGAACAAAATGACCCTTGCCCTTTCGGAAATTCTCGTTCCCAGCCAATCACTCAATGGACCGGCCAACAATTTAACACAAATTGCCAAAGAATATGGAAATGCCGACAAAAAACCTGTCAAAGTTTTGTGGGAATCGACGAATATCTATGATGATTTGGAGGAGGGAATTATGAATGAATTAAGAAATAATTTAACGAACAGTGTTCAAATATTTTGGGCCCAATGTATTGAAAATTTGATTGCCGAATGTGGCACCAACATTTGAAATAATCAAACCCCAAATGACAAAATCCGAGAGCTATTAAAAAAGGGAATATAATATAGAAAATATTCGAATTTACCATTTTAAGGTATGGAACTTTTTGGCCATTTTCCATTTTGCAAATTTGCATTTTGCCTTCGCCAATTATTCCCTTTTCCCATTCACTGATCAAACTATAAAGGGAAATATTAATTTATTTTGGAATATTCAGCATACAAATGTTGTTGAGGAGTATCCCGAAATAAGAGGAAGAAAAGAAGGCAACTAATGAGGGAAATGGTGCCCGAAATGTAGAATGTCCATTGCCAACCAAAATCACAAAATTCGCCGGCCAATGGATTAATGAAAAGTGGGCCAAATTGAAAATGGCAAGAAACGATGCAAATGAATAGGCCAGATTCATTGAGGGGAGCCCATTCTGCGGTGATTGCGCCTAAAAATGGAATAAGGAAATGTGGAATGAAGGGACAAAAACCCATGGCAATATATGAAATGGCAACGGCAAAACCCTGGAACAAACGAATGGCCAATAAAAGGGGAAAATAGTTGAAGGCAATTGGCAAAAGAAGAGTGGAAATGGAACTGATCAGAGAATAAATGGTGATCATCCATCTGATGGGAATGTGAATATTGAGAATTAATGCCAAAATTGACACCAGTACCGTATTCCAAATTTTGATGTAATCCAATTGATTGGTAAAGTGCCCAAAAGTGTGCCAACGGCGGCAATTGAAAGTAGCAAATTCTTTTGTTTTTCCTTGAGATCTTCTGGCCCAAAATTTGTAGAATTTATTTGGGCATTGGATGAATTGGTGGCATTTCCTTTGCCACAAATAATCTAACAATTTTAGGTGAACATTTTAATTAAATATTCCATCAAAATACGGCAAAATTCATGGCCTGAGCATTGGCAACAATGAGTGAAAGGCAAATTGTGGAAATGGCCAAAATGAGATGCCGGACTCGATTGAAAAAGTGAAATTGACGTGAATTTGAGGATAAGGATTTGAAGGCCATTTTAGGGAGATAAAATGGTAATTTTGTGCTCATTTCTTACTTTTTTGGACCTTTGAAATGAAAAGGATATCAAGAATTCAAGTGAATAATGATTAATTAATAATGAAGTGCCATCTGCCGTGTGATCAGCAAAAAAATATAATACTTTATTCTTTGCCCCTTTCTTTTGATGTGAATGCGCCAAATTTGGTGGCTTTTTATTTGGTCGGCTTTTGGTGACTCATTTAAATTTGGATTGGGATTGACGATGGATGGCGAAGCGGAAGTGATCAGGCGGAATGGAATGGCCGCCGATTTTCTTTGACGAAAATTCCTCGGTGAATGATTATTGGGGTCGTGGGGGTTTCCCCTTCCAAAAATATTCCTTGGTCATCGACACTCCAAAATATGGTTTCGGAGGGAAATTGACAATGACGACAATCAAAGCTATTGAAAAATGCCAAAGGCCAAATTCCAATGGAATCCCAAATTTGACTAAAAATGACACAAATTTTAATCATTCTTGGCCAAATTTTTATTTCAAAAATATGAATAATAAAAAAAAATAATTTGGAACATTCATTCCATTTGAGGGCAAAGAACAAAAATAAATAGGTGTGAATGATTCAAATGTATTGGTGTGCCCAAAGATGTGGTCGTTCTTTCTTTTGTTCCTTTTCCATTTTTTGTTCTTCTGAATTCCATTTCCATTCACTCCTCAAATCATTTTCCATCAATTTTGTTGGTTCATTATTTTCTTCATTTCTGGAACAAATTGCGCCCATTTTTGTTGGGAAAAGTGCAATAATTCAATCAAACTTTTTGGAATAGGAAATGAAATTGAAATGGAAGAATGAATTGGAAATTTCCCGCGTCCACTTTTAATTCGCTCAATTTTCATCAATTAATTTAATTCCCACGCATTTATTTTAAAGCAAACAAAAATGATTTATTTGTTATTATTGAAAATAAATAAAAATACGAAGAAAATAAATAATTTGACAAATTAATCAAAATGAAAATGTTTTGGCATTGAAAAATCACCGGAATTTTAATTTATTCATTCAATTCAGTTTCCATTATGGCCGTTGAACACGGCGCCGATCGAAATTTGCTTTTTCCGGTGCCAATTCTCTCTTTTCCAGTCGATGATCCTCTTTTCTTCTTTTTTGCCTCTTCCGGCCCATTTCTGGCCCAATATTCTTGGAGTGCATCAAAATGGGCATTCCTCAACATTTCATTCATTGAATGGGCATCCGAAATGCGGGAATGATTGTTGGCACGGCGACAATTTTGATTGGCAATGGTGGAATCCGGTGATGATGAATTTGACTGAGATTGGGAGGAATTTGGCGAAGATGAAGAGGCATTTGTGACGGCCAAACAAATTGGTTTGCTTTTCTTTGTTTTGGCCGATGTTCGGGCGGCGAACATTTTGCAATGATTGCCAAAATGGGAAAGCAGTGAAAGTCGAATTGATTCCTGCAAAAATTACAAATGATTTTTGGTTTATATTTTAATGATTATTGACCAATTTTGACGTATGAGGCATTTTTCATTTACTTTGGGATTATTCCCTCCATTTTTCTTAATATCCTTTTAATTGTTTTTTAGAATATATTCTCATCAATTAATTTTAAATCACAAAATATAAAAAATATTCATTTCCTCCATTTTTCATTAAAAATAATTATTCCCTAAAGGGAAATGTGCCAAAAATGTTATTTGGATGAACTTACATGGCCAAAAAGTGTGCAAATTGTTGGCAGAAAGAAAATTAGAAAATTGTAAATTTCCTTCGGAATTTGTTGTCCTCCTTCGGCTGATTTGAATGTGGCCACCAAAAATTGTTGAATTTCAACGGAATTTTGGTCAATTTTCCAGGCAAAATTGTTGCGGCAAAAAATGGCAATAATCAAATTGAAAAATGCGAATGAACAAATTAATCCAGTGAAAATAACACAAAAATGAAGAGAACGACGATTTTCTCGAATTTGATACCGGCAAGTGACCAATCGAGGAGAGGAAAAGATTTTGGAAAATGTGCACGGAATAGTGGAGTCAAAATTGGTTGGATTTGTGCCGGTCAATTGGCGCTGAAAAATGAATTTTTGGGAATGAAATAATGGGGAGAAAACATACGGAAAGTTTATTATTGAATGAAAGAAGTCCAAAAATGAGTAAAAGTGCCAATAAATGAACAAATGCCCAAAAGTCAATTGGAATAAGGACATCTTCTTTTTCTTGCTGATTTTGTGTTGAATTATTGTTGACTAATGTTGAACGGAATTTGTGGGCCAAAAGAAGAAGGGACGAAATGAACTGAAAATGAGAAAATTGATGGTTAATATTTTTGGCCAAATTTATTCAATTAAAATTGAATTGCCCTCCATTTTGTTTGCTTCATTTTCCCAAAAAATGATTCATTCATCAAAACAATAAAAAATGACTACAAAGATGAATGAATATGCCCTCAGGCTCATTCATCCAAATTCTCCCTTCAATTCTTCACATGCCCCCCCCTCCTCCAATACAGTAATCAGTGAGTGAATTATTCCCACCAAAAATGAATGCCCCAACCCAAATAAATGTCAATTATATCAATTTATTTTATTTATAATAGCGTGTCAATGCCAATGCCAATGCCCAAATAATGTTATTTTGGGAAGGAATGGGCACCTTTTGGGCATTTCCAAGAATGCTCATTGAATTCACACGAAAATTTCCCTCATTTTTTGTTTATCCTTTTTGAAGGTAATGACGTATTTTGGGAGAAAACAATAAAATTAAAATATTACCTGGATGGCCAAAATGGCAATGCCAAGCCAAAGGAAACGTTGGCCTTTTTCGTAATGTTTATAGAAAATTGTGGCACAAAATTTTTCGGCAAGCAAAGCCAAAGGGAGGGAATTGAGCAAAAAATGGGAAAGAATTGTTGGGCCGGTGACAGTCCATCGAAGGATTTGATCAAAATTTGGGGGAAAACAAAGGACAGATTCATTTGAATCAATTTGATGTTCTGATGGAATGGCCAAATGTTGGAGAAGAAGCTGAAAATTGCAAATTAAAATGGGGAAAATGGATAGGATTAACCTGGAAAAGAGCAACTTTGCCAACACGAGAAATCAATTCAAGTGCCAAAATGAATGGAATAATTGCCAAAATGAGTCGAGTATTCAAATGAATTCTTTTGGCCCTGTTCAGGATGAAGGCAAGGAATAGGCCGAAAGGAAAAAGAAAAAATAAATTCAGGAATAAATTTATGCAAAAACGAAGAAAAATGGAATGCAGAAATTCATCGGGCACCGAATCGAGACAACCCATTTTTTGGGGGAGAAATGAAAATGACTGAAAATAGGGAGAAAAATATTATAAATTATTGGGGGAATGAGGGCACGCGAATGAATGAATAATAATGACCAATTAAATTATAAGAAATTTATTAAGGTTGAATATTTTACTAAAATGCCACAAAATATTATTTTGGATTTTATGATTGATGCCGTGACATTGTGACTGACTGAAACATGGAAAAGGTGAAATGGATTATGGTGAACTTTTGAAAATGATTTTTATGGCCAATATAAATTATAAATTATATTCGGACAAAAATGGCTGCCTAATGTTGGTTAATTAGGCATCAACCATCAATGCATTCACTGGAGAATGGCAATGAATTGGTTGGTCTATTGGCATTTTATTTTAATTGAAGTGGAAAATGGTAAGGGAGGAGGAGGAGGCATTTAATTGGCCGTTTGGGACCAACAGAAATTGGCCGGCAATTTGGCATTGAGGGGGGGGGGGGGGTGGAATGCCCCAAAGGGATTAATTCGAGATTAATAAATGAAGCAAAGGAATCGAGAAAATAGGACCGGAAATTGGGGAAAAGAGAGGATTATTTGGATGAATGTTTTTTGCCAAAATTGGGATTTGGAACAAAATAACATTCAATGAAGTTAAATTGTAAATTAATTTATTAAAATATTAAATTGAAAATTATGCAGAAAATAAAATTAAACTGTTTAAAAATGGAGGAAGTGTTTTTTTTTTTATTCGACTGAGGGAAAGTGCAAATTTTGTATACTAATCCGGTTTTATTGGCCCCCAAAGAGAGCAATCATTAAAAGGGGGGAAGGAAAGTGTGGCCAATGTTTGGGACGGAAAAACATCGGTCAAAAAAATATGGAAATGAGCAATCATGTGGGGGGGGGGGGGGGGGGGAATTATTATTATTATTTTCTATTGGCTTTGACGCAAAATTTACCGTCCAAAATTTGCCTAAATTCGTTTGAATTTTAAATCGTTTTTAAAATGAATGTTTTTATTTGGAATTAAAAATGACAAATTATTTCAAAATTGGCCAATGAATTGAATGGGAAGAATGGCCAAATTGGAAATGGTTTTAGGCTTTTTAGAGGCCCTTTAGCCTTTACATTTTCCACGAAAGAAGTTTTTTTCTAATTTTATTGCGTGTGAAAATTTGGGAAAGGTCCCCGACTGACTGGATTTGGCCAATGAAGAGGGAAATTGAGTTAAGTGAAAGATTAAATTAATTTATTAATAATTCAGGGGAAAATGGTTCGTTGGTTGACGTAGGCAGGTGAAACTGTAGATTGTGATTTTTTCTGAAATATTTTTGAAGTCATTTCGAATAATGCCAAATGGGTGGCCAAAAAAGAGGCCATGAAAGGTTCACAGGCATAGAAGTGAACCAAAAATATATTTGGGAAGGGAAAATTGGTGCCAAAATTAATTTTTAGCTAATTGAGATGAAACGAAATTGAAAATTTATTAAATTTAATTATTTCCCATTGATTTTATGATTTTAATTTGAAATAATTTGAAATTTATGTAGTTTTTATCATCGAATTCAACGGAAGCCCATTTTTGACTGAATTTTAATTCCACTTTTATTTTATTTTCATTCATTTGCATAATTCAATTCCAACAATTTTTGTACTATTCCTTCCAACCAAATTTGCAAATTTGTACTATACATTGACGGACAAAGACATAAATTTGAATTTGATTGGTTTTTGAACTTTTCATTGTATTTTGTTGAACACCACAGATGGCATTTTCAAAAAATATGCAAATTTGCATAAATTGCTCACATTGCACGAAAGATAAAATTAATTGGAGGATGGAGGCTAGAAAAAAGAATATGAAAGAAATGAGGGACAAATGAAAGAATTTGAATGGTCCTTTTGGATCCAAAGTCATTTTTATAAAAAGAATGACTTTTCCCTAAAGGCAAATCAATCTATAACTTTTTACTTTTATTCATCAACATAAAAATCATCCATTTTTAATCTAATTTATTTATTTTTTCCCATTTTTTACCAAATTTCTAATTAGAAAATTGAATATTTTTTTATTGTAGAAATAAAATAAATTCCAATTAATTCAAAATGATCGGATTGGGCGCTTTCATTGGTTCTGTCGCGGTTGGAGCAGTTTTTTATGCGAATTTGCCCACTCGATTGACAATTGGGGCCCTCATTCCAACAGTGGAATATTTGGCCGATGCTCGACTCAAATTGTTTGAACCAGGCAAAGAGGCCAATGCCATTTTGGCCGGAAAAGAAATTCAGGTTTTCAAATTTATTAATCCTTTTTTTAAATTAATATTTTAGGCAAAGGAAATTTTCCAATCTTCGCCCACACTTTTTATGGCCGTTCGTCGCCCCGGTTGCGGTTTTTGCCGAAAAGAGGCCGCCCAATTGTGCAGCATTGGAAAGCAATTGGGCGAGAAGGGTGTTCGGGTGGTTGGCGTCGTCCACGAAACATTGGGCGTTAACGAATTTCGACCATTCCTCGGCTGTGCTGATTCCATTTATTTCGATCCGGAGGTGCTGCTTTTTTATTATTTTTTAAAATATATTCATTCCCAAAATAATTATAGAAACGTTTCTTTGGGCCTAAACAACGTTGGCTGCCTCTTTGGATGGGATTTCTGCGTTTTTCCACTTATTTGAACCTTTATAAGACCAAAAAGGCTGGCATTGAAGGGAACACGGAGGGAGAGGGTCGATTGCTGGGCGGTAAAATATTCACAAAAATAAAAATAAATTTCCAATTTGAATTTAGGTGTTTATTTGGTGAAAGATGACAAAATGTTATTTGCCCATTTGGAGCAGGAATGGGGCGATGAGGCCAATTTGGACGAACTTTTGGCAACAATTCAGAAAATTTAAATGAATTTGAAGAATGAATGAATGAATTATCTATTTTAGTCGGTCATGTTGGGTAGAAAAAAATTGCCTTTTTGACTTTTACTCCTCAATTTTTGCTAGACGATACTCGCCTATAATTGAATTTGTATTTAAAATTAAATTAAATGATTTCTACTGAATAAATGAAATATACATGAAATGTTAAATTCCATATTTTATGGTCATCATTTCATTAATATTTATTGGCATTTAAGTTTGAAGGATTGTAATTGTAATTAGAATGATAGCGTTCAAAACTAAAACTTATTGTTAATTTGAATGATGTCTGAAGCATTTAGCCATGCCAAAAATTAGGCTAAAGATAAATCTTATTGTTTTTTAATCCGAATAATAAGTAGAATATTTTTATATCAATAGATAGAGAATTTTTTGTTCAACAAAATGATATCAAAATCATCAAAAATGGTTGAGATTGAAGGAATTTATGATTGAATAAATATTCAAAGGAAACTGCGATATCGTATCTCATTCACTCTTGTTAAAAGAAAAGAAGTGAAATGATGATTGCCGCAGGCAGTGAGAAAGATTTGCATTCCTTTCCATCCTTTTCCAAAAATACAGTATACCCTTTTCTTCTCAAGAAGGTGAATCTCTATTTCATTTATGACGAATATTTTTGCTAACTCATAACTCCCTTCAATTCTCCATTTTTTGATATAAACAATATTCCATAAATTTTTAATTTGAATAAATTATTAAATTTAAATAAACAAATAATTTTTACTCATTCCACCAATGACGATCGCATGATGTCGAATCCGGAACCTGGATTTGGGACTTGTTCACACCTCTTCCTATATTTCAAATAGTTTATACAGAATTCGTATTCATTTTATTAGACATTATAAATGATTTTTTTCTCAAAAATTCTGGTTTATTATACTCAAAAACATTCCAATCCTTGGTGAACCTAATTTTTTTTTCATTTTCTGATTTTTTATCAGAGTTTAAAGAAATTTCCAACCCCCAAACGACCCCTCCAATAATCATCATCTTTTTCCTTGCAAAAACAAAGCAATGAAAAAAAATGAGGGAGTGAAGAGGGAGAGGAGGAATTGGGAAAAGCATAAAAAGTGAAGGAAGGCCACTAAATTTTGGTCATTTATTTCGTTGTTCTTTTTTATTCCATCATATTTCCCTATTGGACCTCACAGAATGATTGAACCGGTGGATTCCAGAGGACAAATTTTTGAAAAACATCGAAAAGGAGAGGAGGAACGATTCTTGAAGGTTAATTGAATGGAATTTGAGAATTTTGATTCATTTTTGTGGGCCAATTTCAGAGGGAATTCCTGCAACCGGCAATCCCATTTGCTCCATTCCCGGAACTTTGCCATTCCTATGGCCAAAATTGCCAAATTCGTCCACATTTGAAAGAGGCAATTCAATTTAAATTCAAATAAATTTCCTTTCATTTTCTCCAGAATTCGGCCAGCAACAAAATTCATTGGTCAATTTCCTCCCCACAATCTAATGCTGATTTGATTTCCTCTCCCGAATCCATCGACTCCAATGTTTCCTCCTCAAAATCTGCTGGCCATGTCAATGAACAATTTCACATTGGGTCCAGCGAATTGGAAAAATGTGGAGGAGGTGTTCTTTTGGAGGAATGGGAATTGATGCGATTAAGTGTGAGAGAATTAAACCAAAAATTGGCGGTCAGTCCGGATCAATTTTTAGCGGAATATTCACCCCTTTTTAGGGCCAAGACCGATCAATTGTTTGTGCATTGAAACAAAAACGAAGAACATTAAAAAATCGAGGATATGCGCTGAATTGCCGGGCAAGGAGGCTGAAAAATGTGCAACAATTGGAAAAGGAGAATGCAAAATTGAGGGAAATTGTGGAAAAACAAGCCGAATTATTGGCAAATTATGAACGAAAATTGGAAATTAGCGAAGGAGAAAAAAATGATGGAAAAAAGGAGGCAAATCCTCATCGAAATTGTGAGTTCAAATTAAAAACGGAAATGTTCGAATTAAATTGTAAAAATTTAGCGAATGATTTTGGCAATTTGAATGGAGGACAAAATGGTGAAACATCATCATTGACCCTTCCAATGTATTCCCCAAATTGTGGTGGCCAACATTCCCAGCCAACTTTTGGATATCCACCAAATTCAATTGGCACTCAAAATATTCAAAATTACGGGGAAATTCCTTCCCGAAATTGTCCGGCTTATTCTCATAGTTTTGCCGAATGCCATGACAATTTTTGGACCAATCAACAATTTCATCATTGAATGCAACAAACTCCAAACAAAAATGCGAAAAGAATCTACCAATTTTATTTAATTTTTAAAATTCCCAAATAAATTCCAAGAATCTGTCAATTTTCAATTTCCCTTCTCTGATAATAACATTTACATATGTGCCATTCGCCCCCATTTTGTCTCAAATATAAATTAAATTTGTTTGAATTTTGATTGAATAAATTAATAAAAACTCGGCTCTGAACAAAAAAAAAGTTAACTGATAATTTGATAAAAATCAGAATAATAAATAAGCAATGGGGCAATTGTTTTGTTTTCCTCCAATTAGCACCACATTTGATGAGGAATGGTACCGGCTGGCACGAACAGAAGATAGTGAGGTACAGGCCAGCACGGAAATTATTAGGGAGGATGAAGTCCATGCTGGGTTCATGCTTTGCAGCCGGGGAACGACGGTGGATTGGAGAGGGAACGGGGAAACAATGATAAGAGGAAAATGGAGTTTTTTGGAGGAATTTTTGATCCACAGAAATATATCAAAAATAATTTTGATGAATGTTGTTACTTTGATCTTTGATAAAATAATCAGTAAAAAATAATGGATTAAAATGAAGTCATCATTTATATTCGAGGGATTTGCTTTTCCTTTTAATCTCGCTCTACAATCTGTTTGAAACCTAGATTACTAAAATTGATTGACCCAATGACCTCATCCACATTTATTCTTCCCTCATCCAATCCATCGTCCATCCGTCCATCATCATTTTCGGGCGCCACTGCCCTTTGCCCCCCTCTTTCTGGATTCTGGAACTCTCGTGAATATTTCGGTTGGAGGATATGTACATTTTGGATGGATATTTCAATATGAATGTGAATGTGAATGTGGATGAATTGAATAAGCCAACCACCACAGTAGATCCTCTCTGTTCATTCCCTCTTCCTCTCTTCCCTCCAAATCCCCTCCGGCTGTGCTGTGGCGAATCCACTTCTCTCCCACCCTCAATCCTCATTCAATGTCCATCTTTTGAAGATCCAAATCTCACTTCATCCCTCCTCCCACCACCGTCCATTCTAATCCCCCCAAATAAGCTCATTCCCTACTCTCTTTTTCCATTCGATCGCGCAATCGTTTTGTCAGCCGAATTCGCCTCATTTTTCTGTTGTTGTTCTCTTAATCAATTGTAAATTTATTTCCAAAAACTTTTTCTTTCAACTTCTAAACGGATCAATTCACTTTTTTTGACCTTCGAAAGGATTTCTTCCATCCTTTTTCTTCTTCTCCGAATAAAAATGTTTTTTCTTCCATCTTTTATTCTCCTCTTCGATGACTATCCTCTCCTCCACCATTTTCCATTCATTCCATTTTCCCCCAGTCGCGAATCCCCCTAGGCACACTCCATCGGCCCCTTTTATGGAAGATTGTTTTGTCCCTTTTTCATCCATTTTTTCATTCCTCTTTCCAACCGGCTCCTCCTTGAATTGGACGACCAAATGGAATCGAAGGAGACAGCCACCTTTTGATTTGGTCCAATCCCCAATGCTTTTATCCGCCTTTTTTCTCCATAAATTCCACTTCTTTGTTCCAATTCAACAAATAATTTTTTGTAAATTTGCCACGGCATTCTTCTTCTCAAATTGTCACATCCAACTATCTCCAACCATTAATTTATCCCCTTAATTTTCTTTTTTTCCTTCTCCAATGACGAAAACACATTACAACAAAATGGAAAGGAGGGGAGGTGGAGGGCAACAAAACATTATTTCTTCATTTTATATATATTTGATTTGTGCCCCTTCCATTCGCCATTCTCGCCTGCCTTCATCATCCTCTCGACTCGATCTCACATTTTAGTTGGGGGAATGCAATCGGTAAGGGCAACCATGAGGGGCAGCACTGGAGGGGATCGGTCATCCCCCCCCCCCCCTATTCCCATTTGCCCATCCATTTTTCCCATCAATTTCTCCATTTTCATTTGTCCTTGGCCTCGTAAACATCTGCCCACATTGCCCTAATGCCGATGGCAATATCCAAATAATTCATTCTTGCCACCCAAAAATGGATTGATGATTTTTAAAGATTCCCTCTTTTAGACCACCAAAAATGCCAAAAATTCATTCGGCCAGCATTTTGGCCGAGCAAAATAAACCACAAATGGAATCGATGGCCACAAAATCAATGCCAAAATCGGAATCCTCAAAAAGATTGGCAATGATGGCATTGGCCCAGCAGAATTGGTGTCGACCAATCAGCGATTCGGAACAATGCCAAATTGAAGATTTGCGAAAAATACTGGAACCTCAATTGGCCAAGTATTCGCAAGAAGAGGAAGTGGAAAATGATGGATATTTGCTGCGATGGCTGCGCTCAAAGGAGGGAAAATTCGATGAGGCCGCCGATGTAATGAAATATTCCAAAATAAATATTTTTGACCATTTTAGGGAATCAAAAAGGATTTAGTCTTCCGAAAGGCTTGGGGCCTTGACAAAATTGGCAATTGGACGGCACCGGAGGTGGGCAATAAAAATAGACAAAAAAGACCAAAACTCATTAATTACACCTTTTCCGCCTTTGTTCTTCTTTTTACCCAAAAATCACGAGGCCGATCCACTGCCGCGGCAGATTTTATCGCTAAAAGGGGAATTCGCATATTTCTTTGTTTATTTCCTCACTAAACAATAATAATAAAATGAATGGAAAAGATGAATCACCAAAAATAAGTTCATTCATCCATTCATTGAATATATTTTGTCCAAGTTTATTAATTAATTCATCAATTCACTTTTGGGCCAACCAAAACCATTTTGGGAAATGAATTGGGCGAAAATTGAATGGAATTGGGGAATAAATTGTTGATGATTGATTTTGGATGGACGAAAAAGGCGGTGGAACGACCTTTGCCCTTGGATGGGAGGGGAGGCCCAAGAAAAACTGGAATTGCACGCAAACAAGCCAAAATAATATTTTTCAGCATTTTTTGATTGTTTTTTTGGGAAAATTGGAAATGAAATTGGATGGAATTATAAATTAAATTGCAGATTTTGGAGAAATACTGTGGCTATGGATTCCTGGCCGATCGAGAGGGAAATCCAATTTTGATGTCCCTTTTGGGCAATATGGATGTGGAAGGTAATTAATAAATTTGGCAATAATTTGATTGATTTAAAATAAATTTGATGGATAAAATATACCGTAAAATGAAATCAATTCCACCTTTCCCTATTTCCATCCCAATTATCTCTTTTTTGATTGCCCAAAAAGAATGTTGCTTTTCCCTGCTGGGTGAATTCTGGTATTTTATTGCAATTGCGGGGAAAAGGGGAAAGCCGGATTCAAAGAAGCGCAAAAAAGTCCAAAGGAAAAGCATTCCATTGGTCCCACGCAATCCATTCCAATTATATATTTTATTGGATTTTTGGTGGTTAGGCTAAAAAGATGCATCGAAATGTTTAAATTTGGAGGGAATTGTTGAGGGAATATTTACTAATTTAATTAAGGAATGCTTCGTTCGGTCCAATCGCTGGATTATATCAAATTTTCATTGGCTGCCATTGAAAAGGGCATCGAATTATGCCGACGGCGTGCCCAACACACCGGAAGGCCATTCGAGCAAATGATGGTACCCAACCCATTTTGGCACTTTTCCCCTCAAAAATTGAATTCAGCTTGTCTTCGATTTGGACCACATTTCCTCGGCCCATTATTCCTCCAAACAATTTGCCTCCTCTTTCACAACATTGGTTATGCTTTTTCAGGAACATTATCCACTCGTTTTGCGCAAAATTTTGATCATTCGGGCGCCGGAAATGGCCAGAATTGCATTCAATTCGATGACTCCATTTTTGTCGGAGGCAATCCAAAATTTGATTGAAATGCCATCGGAGGAGGATTGGAAAATGGCACTCAGTGAATATGTGGTCGGTCAATAAAATTTGTGGAAATGGACGAAGAATGAATTATTCCATTTTTTAAGGATTTGGATGCTTGGCCCGTCCATTGGGGAGGAAAATTATGCGAAAATGGGGACCCAAAGTTTGTGGCCAAATTTCCATCCAAAATTCCCTCAAATTCATTTCCATAGATGCCCTTCCAAAATTCGATATGGACTTGGCCCAGTGCCGGATTCATATTACGTGAATCAGGCAACCGCAATGCAGGATTATGATCAATTGACGGTGAAATTTCAAATCGAAACAAAAACAATTATAATCAATTTTAAGACGGTCTATGCCGGCGACAAACATTTGATTGAACTGAAAGTAAAGGCAAATACCCGGATCAGGTGATCAAAATCAAAGCCAGGGTAGATAAGATGGGTTGATTGGATTTCGGAGAAATAAATTCCCATTCATTTTTTTTGTAATTGATTTGTGCGCAATGACCCAAATAAAAATGAAGGGGCTTAAAAAAGAATGGGAACAAAAAGAATGGATAATATGGGAAAAAGGAATAAACGAATATTGGGACATTTTCAGTTGGCAATATTTGACCGAGGAAGAGGATATTGGCTTTGCGGTTTATTTCGACCCATCTGGCACGGCAAATAATTTAGCTGAAATGGAATGCGTTTTTCCGTGAGTAATTCGCATTCATTCCTCACAAAATACAATTCAAACTCACATTTTTCGTAGATATATTCGCCTTGAATGTTCCCAAGTGCCAATTTCTGGTTCATTGAATTGTGAGCAAACCGGACGATGTAAATTTGAATATCCCCTCTGGCTAATAATATTTAATTTCCCCCAAAAAGATATAATCGAATTTGACAATTATTATTCCTGGTTTTCGGCCAAACAACTTCGCTACAATATTGAAATTGACGATTGCGGTGCAAAATAAACAATTTATGGAGGAAACAGATTAATTGATGGCATAATTTCCAAGCGATTTTAATTTTATTTGAAGCGGTGTAAAACAAGTCATTTTCCCATTCATTTATTCCAATTTAATAATATAATATGCATAAAATAAATTTTCGAATATTTGTCAAATTGAAATTGTTCAGAAGATTTGGTCTTTAATTAAAACTAGAAAATAAAAAAATTAGGTGCACCAAGCAGAATAAAAAAGTTAACATTAATCAGAATTTTCTAAACATTTTAAATATGGTTAATGATCCGAATTCTATGTAACCATTTGAATAAGAAGAGGAATGAACAGTCCCGCCGAAGCCATTCGATCGTCATTGTCAAGTGGCGGAATGTGTAAAATCATTTGATTATTTAATACTAATAATCTATTCAAATTTTAAAAAAAGATGGAGAATTTTCTGCTCTACAAAATGATACCCAAATCCATCAAAAACGGCTAAAATTGAAGGAAGAAGTTCGCAAAAATATTTGCCAGAAGAAAAGAGAATACTGTATTTTGGAAATGGAGGGAAAGGAATGTAAATCTTCTTTGCCTGCGGCAATCATCATTTCACTTCTTTTTGAGTGCGATACGATATCGCAATTTCCTTTGAATATTTATTCAATCATAAATTCCTTCAATGCCAACCATTTTTAATGATTTTGATATGATTTTGTAGAGCAAAAAATTCTCTGTATTTTGATATAAATGAGATTTTTCTGGACCTAAATTTTTGGCATGGCTAAATGCTTCAGACATCATTCAAATTAACAATAAATTTTATAAATTTGTTTGAATGTAATCATTCTAATTACAATTACAATCCTTCCGGAAACATTTTAATTACAATTTTAGAACATTCTTTAATTTATTGCCCATCATTTGCATTTTTCAAGCATAAAATCAGTGCATTCAGTACCACGTTTTTTAGTCTAGGTAATGTTTTTGGCCTGGATATGCAGAGTAAAGTGTAAAAAATGGTTAAAAGTGACATCCAAGCTTGGAAAAAATATTTGCCTCTAAGTGGGTTCGAACCAGAGAACTCAATTTTACAAAAAAACATCAACCCACTAAGTTAAAAATGTCGCTTTTAGTAATTTGGTTAAATCCTCTTTATAAATCCCAAATTTCATATCAATTCGTCATTTTTTCCATAAATTATATCATTCCAAAAATGAATTAAATATTGCTAATTAAATTAAGCAAATATTCTGAATAAAATAAATAAATTTTGCATTAACTAATTTTATCAATACAACTCCACCAGCCAATCCAAAGCAATAAATGATTACAAGTCAAAATTGGGGAATATTTATTTACTTTTAAAAATCATCCTATTATATTTCTTCCTCTATCCTCTCTCTTTGTCCATAATAAATTCCCTCATAATTCTTTATTTTTGCCATTTATCCGCTGCCGAAGCTTTCCACCGAAACTGAATTCTCCATTTCCTTGTTCACACCTCCTGATGGCACTTCTTCCACCTTCGGCGCAAATGGGTCCTCGCCTATTGTGATGCCCTTAATCCATTTTTATTTTTAATTTGATCAATTAATTCAGTTGCTAAAAAATGAACCTTTTCTTTGAGTTTCTCATAGAGAACGTCGGGACAGCTGACCATATATTTCTTCGGATAGCTACAAATTCGTCGCATTTCCTCGTATGGATCATAGTTTCTAAAGATAATAAATATTTATTAACAATTTGATTGGTGATTAACCTTTCGTATTCGCGGTATTGATTGCGGATTGGGATGACGTAGCAATAAAAGTAGGCGAGTCCAGATGCCAGACTTGAAGCCAGTGCAAAATAGCAATATGATTTTGCCCGATGATGAAGCATATAGCGCATCATATGCTCGGGTGGTCGCGGAATTTTGCCGGTTGATGTCGACATTTTTTAATTTTTATTTGCTGAAAAATGATTAATTTCAATTAAATTAAATAGATAAATTTTATAATTTAAAAATTAAATGGTTAGCTGCGCAGAATTGTAGGTTGTACAATCTTCGATATTAGAACAAATTGCATCGCAATACTAAGAATTGCGATTGTATTTTTGTGATTTTGTATGCGATCTGCGAACTCTGGAATCTGTGGATGCCGATGGCGTATGCGATGCGAAAACATGCTATTTTTTTTCCTCCAAAAAAAACTTTTTTTCCGCCAAAAAAATCTTTTTTACCGCCAAGACTTTTTTTCCTCCAAAAATCACTTTTTTACCGCCAATACCTCTTTTTCCTCCAAAAATAACTTTTTTACCGCCAATGATCCCAAAACATGAAATTTTTGATTTTTTTTTCTAAAAATCATAAAGTAAATGGAATGAAGCTCTCTCAGCCAAATAAGAAATAATCTTAGCTTTGAAAAATCTTTATTCTAGCCCTGACCTTTTACGATATCCTTATTCTATTCTTAGCCCCTAGAACTCTTGCTCCGACCCTTAGCCCCTAACCCTTAGGACCCATACTCCCAACCTAACCTACCCTAACCATAGCCCTTAGCCCCTAGGACCCATCCTCCGACCCTAACCTACCCTAACCCTAGCCCATAGTCCCTAGATCCGATGCTTCAACCCGTGTCTAAGTCCTAAATAGTGGCCCTAAAACATATTTTGAATAAAAAATTTTAGATTTTTTTGAGCATTGAACGTTTGAAATGGGTTGGATTAAATATAATTTTATGATTTTTTAGAAAAAAAAAATCAAAAATTTCATGTTTTGGGATCATTGGCGGTAAAAAAGTTATTTTTGGAGGAAAAAGAGGTATTGGCGGTAAAAAAGTGATTTTTGGAGGAAAAAAAGTCTTGGCGGTAAAAAAGATTTTTTTGGCGGAAAAAAAGTTTTTCTTGGAGGAAAAAAAGGTTATCACGATGCGAAATGCGATTGCAAATGAGGATAAATCGTCATATATTATTTGATAAATAACATTATGCTTTATAAATGAAAATTGATTTTAATGAATGGTCCTCATTCCACCTCATTAATCATTTTCTCTCATTCACACAAAAAGTTATTCATTAAACATCATAATTAAAAGCACGGCCCAAAGGCAATGCGCAATCCAAAATTTTGCCAAACAAATCTTTCATTGTCCCTCATTAATTAATTTAATTATATAATTCATGAAGAAATATGAGGCACTCAATCTTTACTTTATGATAAAAATGGAATTGGAATTATTTATATTTATTAAAATTGATATAATATCATCATGAAATATTTATGTGAATATTATTTATTCCTCATCCTTTTATGTAAATTTTGCTCATTTCCAATGTCATCGGCCACAGCTGATCCTTCCAAATCAAATTTGCCACTAGTGTAAATGTTGTTTGTATAAAATTCATTCAAAAAGGCATTTAATTTGACAGAATTTCCACTTGGTCGACCGACGATTTTCAGGCGGCTGCCCAAAAAGGCAAACAATTTATTAATTTTGAATTTGTATTCTCGGGGAGGAATTAGTCCATTCGAGTATTTTGTCCCAATTTTAGCATTTGATACACTTCTTTCACTCCCTTTTGCCAATAATGGTTCATTTCGACGCCTCAATGCCCTCGTGGAAGGTTTTGATGATAGCTAATAAATGAAAATGATTAGAAATTTAAAAAGGCCTTTCTGAATGTGAAAGGCGTCAATGCGATGGGACAGTGGGTTTTGGTGGATCACCGGATGAAAAAGGAGAAACAACTTTGGATTCGTTGGTGATGGATGGACCAGGGCATAAATCTGGGTCCGTTGCTGCAATTCGGTTCAAATCTTTTTTGTTTGGAAATTGCCAAAAATTGTTTGGATTTTTTGAATAAAGACGAATAAAATCGGCTGCAAAAGTTGCATGGGCAGTGATGAATTACACGGAACACTCATTATTGGTCGGCGAAAAAGGTTGAGGGAGAAATTAGCAATGAAATGAATAAAATTCCAAAATAGCCACAGAATTTGCATTGGCCATGGGTTTTAAGGAGGAATCATTGGAAACACCCGAATCGAAGGAAATGCACCGAAAATGGTGGGATTCGAATTGTCAACCAAATTTTTGGAAAGTTCGAAAAGGGCAATAATATTTTGGTTAAAATTCCCTTCAAAGAATGTCCATCCGGATCCAAACACAAATTGTGGCCCATATCATCCGGCGAATTGGCCACAATTTGGCACACCAAATCCGAATTGGAAGGTTTCTTCCCCTTTCCATTCAAATGTATTCCTCAAAGAATATTTTATTGGATCAAACGGAAGCCTTTGGCCAATTTTGGCTGCCCAAATTCATCAAATGGAATCGGCCAATTTTTGATGGCACAAATCATGACACCATTGGGATGGTCGTAATTGATGAGGCCAAAAATATTTCGGTTGGGACTTCAAGCAATGGGGCAAGGAATAAAATTCCGGGGTATTCCTATAGAATGTTGCCAAAAATGAATTTAACCCCATTTTTAGAAGGGTTGGCGATTCTCCAATTGTTGGGGCTGGCGCCTATTTGGATAACCAAATTGGCGGGGCAGCAGCCACCGGCGATGGGGATATTATGATGCGATTTGTGCCGAGGTAAATTCATCTCAGATCCAAACCAAAAAGAAAGAAATTCCTCCAGTTTTTTGACCGTTGAATTGATGCGACAAGGCAAAACACCTTCAGAAGCAACGGCCGAAGCCATTGGCCGCATCAAAAAATTCTATCCAAAATATTCGGGTGCAATTATTGCCGCAAATGTTCAAGGAAATTTTGGGGCATCATGTGCCGGAATGGAGAAGTTTGGTTATTCTGTTGTGAATCCAAAAATGAGAAAAGTTCAAGTGGAATGGATTCGATGCTAAAAACAAAACATCCATCAAAATTGGCCCCTTTTTGTACACATTCAATCAAAATTGTCATTGCCATCCATCAATTTTGCCTTTCCAATTTCCATCATTTCTTCTCTTTTACATTTCCCGGAATAAAATCCAATTTTCTTTCCCACTTTTTTCCATGCAATCTCAATCTTGGCCAATGTCAAAGTGGACTTTTTTGTGCCATTTCCATTTCCCCTCTTCAACAATCGATGCCACCTTCCTTTTTCCACGTATTCCGCCTTCCATTTTCCGCTGCTCCGTTTCCCCTAGTAACAACAGTGAGTCCCATTCCCTCTAATGGAATTGTGCGCTTCACGTCCCCCACCCCCACCCAATTCCCAATGCTCTTTGGACGGCACATGCCGAGAAGAACACAAAACCCCATTTCTCCTCCCAGTCCTCCTCATTCTCGTCGCCCGCGGCACTTGCGTCAATATTCGCCATTTTTTGTTTGCTGTGGCCATTTGAGAAGGATAGAAAGAAAGAGGAGAATGTGGCCACAAGAATATTCAAAAGGGAATCCGCCGGTTCTTCGTTTTCTTTTGCCAAATTGCCAATGCAACGAATTTTTTTGCTGACAGCCGGCCACAGCCATGCCCAACCAACCGAAGGCCTATTCCCATAGTGCCACCCCAATACTTTTTTTTGCCGGTGCCATCTTGGCCTCTTTCATTTTTCCATTTATGCACATATTTTCCTTACTTCCTCCATCGAACCTTTAGGGTTTCAGATTTTTCCGTCGATGCCAACAAAAAGACCAAATGGAACCATTCTTTGGGCTGCCTTTTAGCAAATGAAATTGGTTTTTGACCAGGAAATTGGTGGGAAAAGCCAAATATAATGCGAGGCCATTTTTGGCTATCAATTTGGGTGAATTGGTACTTTTTCTCACGGCCATTCCAATTCTACGAAAATAAAACTTTGCTACCATTCTACAATAATTTTTTCCACTTCTATGATTCTCTTTAGTGTCCCCAATATTTTGTTTATACCAAAATTCGTCTGCCTCATCATCAGCTGGCTCAATTGGATGACTAATTGCTTCCAATGGCACTTTTCCCCTTTCCAACTTCCGCCATCCCTGTTCCCCCCCCCCCCCCCCCCCCCCCTACCAAACATGCATTGCCAATTAGTCCCATTCCCCCTTTTCCATCCATCATTAATTCATCATTCATTTCCACAGGGCAAAAGGATGACCAATGCCCATTTCTTTTCCGTGGCCCTTTCCCTCACTTTTGTGGGCCAATTCATTTCGGCTGGAATCATTTCAAATGGAATTGAGGCATTCGATGAACCGTGGGCCGAATTCCAGCAACAAGAAGGAAAAGGTACAAAAATTCACATTCCATAAATGAATGACGAATAATTTTTGTAGGGGATTTGAGTTATTTGGAAAATGCATTGGCCCAATTCCAACAAAATCAACAGGCACAACAACAGTACCAAATTGATGACCAAAATGAAGAAGGGGATGAAGGCGAACAAGTCAGCCTAAAATGCAAATTAATTCCCAATAAAATTACTCAATTTTAGCAGCAACAAATGAGTTTCACCCTTCAATTGCCACCACAAATTGGCCAAACCCCGGGAATGGCATTGGACCCACAAAATAGGCTTGTCCTTTTCCACCGTTCCGGACGTGTTTGGGACGAATATTCATTTGATGAGAAAAACCATTTTAACAGGTCAAAATCCCCTTCCATTTAATTTTAGTCAAATCCCCTCTTTTTCAGTTCATTGGACATCATTCCAAACAATACAATTGCAATTTTGGACACTGAATCAGGCAAATTGATTGAGGAACATGGCAAAAGCCAATTTTACATGCCACATGGATTGACCATCGATGGCCAGGGGAATTTGTGGCTGACGGACGTTGGAAGCCATCAAATATTCAAAATGGACAAAAACTTCAAAACAGTGATGAGCCTTGGAGAGAAATTGATTCCCGGGTAAATAAATAAATGTGGAGAAAGGATTATAATTATATTTAAATAGTTCCGATGATAAACATTTCTGCAAACCGACGGATGTGGCTGTGGCCAGCACCGGCGAATTCTTTGTTGCCGATGGATATTGCAACAGTCGAATAATGAAATTCGACAAGGATGGAAAATTGCTCAGCCAATTTGGACAGCCAGATTGTGGGCTCACTTTTCACATAATTTTAAACAAATTTTGTCCTTTTTAAGCGAGTGATTCACCAAAAGCTGGCGAATTCTTCGTTCCCCATTCTTTGGCATTGATCGAGGATTTGAATTTGCTTTGTGTGGCCGATCGAGAGAATGAACGGTTGGAATGCCCAATTTTGTTCTGAATTATTCAATTTTGAAGGATTCAATGCTTTTCGGCCGGATTGGAAGGCGCCCATCAACATAGACGGGCATATGTGCCGACGGGAACATTCTTCACGAAGGCAGAGAATATTGGCCGAATTTATGCCATCAGAGAGAAGGAACATTTCCTTGTTGGGGTTACTGATCGGGATCGAAGTGGCCAATTGGATCCGCAAGTTTTTGTGATGGACATGAACACGGGAAGGGCAAACAGCTTTGCAAAGGTAAAATTCACAACAAATTTATTCCATCAATATTTTTAATTAATTTTAGGGCCTTGAGAATGCTCATGCCGTGGCACTCAGCAACACCGGAGACATTTATGTTTCACAGATGCAACCAAGCCAAATTGTCAAATTCAGCATTGGAAGCAACGACCAAATTGCAAATTGATGGGCAAAAAATCAAATCGCAATTCACATCCTTTTTTTGTATCCAAAATCATCAGAATTCTTCTTCCTTTCCTCCAACAATTCCCATAATATCCTCCATTCATTAAAATATTACTTATTAAAAAATGGCGGGCGAATGGCTGGCAGAGGATGGCGATAAATATTTCTGTTTTTTTACTTCTATTTTATACAATTTTTTAAAATTTTCTGCAATCGACAAATATGAAAAAATATTATTAATTTAAATGTTTATTTCCTTCCTTCCATTTCCATTTCCATCATTCATCCAGTTGTCAATAAGCCGCAGGCATTGCAGGATTGAACACAAACATCGACCACTTTTGATGACTGAAAATTGGGCCCACAAAATTGAATTTAAATATTCTCCAATAATACCAAAGAACAAAGCGACAAATAAATTCGACAACTCGGGTCCAAATCACGGCATAGAGTAGTGGCTATTCAAATCAAGCAAATTGATATGCAAAATGGATTAACTCACTTCCTCCTCCCCCAATTATTGGAACAGTTCCACCAATTCCTGGTACAGTGCCTGTTGGGATTGTGCCAACACCAGGAATTGTGCCAATACCAGGAATTGTTCCCACACCTGGTACAGTGCCTGTTGGGATTGTGCCAACACCAGGAATTGTGCCAATACCAGGAATTGTTCCCACACCTGGTACAGTGCCTGTTGGGATTGTGCCAACACCAGGAATTGTGCCAACACCAGGAATTGTTCCCACTCCTGGTACAGTACCCACACCAGGGATTGTGCCCACACCTGGTACAGTGCCTGTTGGGATTGTGCCAATACCACCATTATTTGGAGGATAAGTATAAGGAGGAATACTATTGGGGTAAGGATTGGTATTTGGGGGATAATTTGGATTAATATTTCGAGGATAATTTGGATTAGTATTCGGAGGATAATTTGGATTAGTATTCGGAGGATAATTTGGATTAGTATTTGGGGGATAATTTGGATTCGATGGATTGGTGTTTTCTCTGCCTGAAATGGCATTATTTTTGTAATATTAATTTTGAATAACCCACAGCATGCCCCTTGGACGCATTTTTCGCCAAAACCGCAAACTCCTAGCGGACAAGCTGCAAATTTGTTAAGGGTTCAATGAAATTGAATGTTATTTATTTACCATTAGTATAAATATAATTATATGGACATTGGCCAACACCCCCGGGTGTATTTGGATTTGTCGATTTGCCTAAAAATGTTGAATTCAAATAAAAATCAATATTTGCTAACAGCATGCTCCATTCAAGCAATCCTGCGTTGGATTCCAGCAGAAACCGAGTTGTCTGCATTCTGAAGAAAACAAAATACTTATTCGAATTGAAATTCATTTTTAGAATTACGTCCATCCTGGAGAAAATTGACCGGACATGTCCCATATCTACAAAATTATGAATTTCTATCACTCTCTTTCCATTGATTTTCATACGGTGTAGCTATTTGGGGTTGTCCGGTGATTGTGGTTTGTTGAACGGGAACATATCCAACATTTGAAGGCTGATAAACGGTTCCAGTGTTGGTTTGGCCCGGTTGGGGCATTGTATTTACATATTGACCATTACATGGGAAATGGAGGAGTAAATGGATTAAAAAATAGACAACAAATTGTTTGGGGACCATTCGGACAATTTGACCAAAAAAAGTGGAATTGAAGTAGAGCAAATTTGCCTTCTCGAATCAATTTTGATGACGTTAAACCAAAAAGTGTCCTCAAAATTCCATCAATTTAATTTTAATTATTTGTTCACCGGTTTCATCTTAAATTGATTAAAAATGGAAAATTTTGGTTTAATAATATTCAAATTCGACACAAAGTTTGATGAAAATAGACTGAATTTATGTGAATATTGTACAAAAAAGATATATCAAAATTAGATTATGCAAATGGAATTAGTTAATTGGATGGCATTTTGTCAAGGATTCAGTAGAATAGAATGTCAATATATTAAGCAATTGTAAAAAGTTTTGTGTTTCCTCAGCTGTCTTCACAAATTCCAACCCGTTGAAAGTGCATCTTCTAATTTTCAATATATACCCCCAAACCCTAATTGCTCTTAATTAATAAATCCATCCTTAATCCTTTTTACATTATTCCTTCATTAATATAATGTCAAAATCATTGCAAATTTCCATCATTTTTGCCCTTTTCCTTTTCATCTTTTATCCAAATCAAATTCATGGCCAAGGTTGTGCCGATTCGGCCACAAATTGTCCAGATTATCGTCAATTTTGCACAGTTGAAATGTATTCTGCCTGCATGAATACACATTGTCGCCTAACGTTTCTCAATATTCCAAATAATTACAAACAATTTTCTCATTTTAGTTGTGGTTTTTGTAGCACAACGGCATCATCAGCATCATCGAATGCCAACAGCAATCCATCATCCACTTCTTCTCCAACTATTTCTTCTTCTCCGTCTTCAACAACACCAACTTCTTCCACTCCCTCCACAACTCCTTCCACAACTTCCGCAACAACAACACCCACAACCACAACTTCGCAACAAAATGGAGGCAGAAAGAGAAAATGATTCTATTTTCATCCGAAATTTTGCATTCAATTAAAGGAATGGCAAAGTCTAGACATTTTATATTTTGTTGAGCTAACAAATATAATTAAATTTTCATTTTTGTTTTGGTTAAATTCAATTTGTCTTTTTCATCATTTGGTCAAACGAAAAGTGTACCCCTTCGAACATTCCTCCTTCCATATGGATTATTCGTGTTCATCACTGGGGGCATCGTCATTGGTCTTTTCATGGAAACATTCGACCGTTGGACCATTGAAATGTTCAATGGTTGAATTTTGGACATTTTGCGGGTAATGGCCGCATGGGAGACGACAAAAACGCGTTCAGCCTGTTCACCTTGGCAACGGAACATCATGATAAAACGATCACGGAATTGGGCATTCATTGTCAAATAGAGGAATGGATTAATGCCACAAACAATAATCTATAATTGAATTTTGGGATATGGAATTGGATTGGGGAATGGATGGACCGATCCAATATTGAGCATGGCGGCAATGTCAAGAGGCATCTCCATGGGCAGAAAGTAGCTTAAAAGCATCAAAATACTGAGCAAAAAGAATTGTAGGCCGGACTGAAATAATTTGATGAAAATGTCGGAAGGAAATTGAAGTGAGGACAATGACCTGAAGGAGAATTCGCTTTTCTTGATTATTCAACAATTCATTATTGAAATTTCCTCCATTTTGATTCAATGGGGATCTTCTCTGCAAAATTATGTGGGGAAATAATAATAAATCAACTTAAACATTCTGCACAAATTACCCATTTTAGTAGGCCAACAATTAAGCAATAGGCACAAAAAGTTGCCAAAGGCAAAAAGCCAGTTGCCTTAAATTCAATGTCCCGCACAATAATTGTCCATGGAGAATTTATATAGTTCCAATAGAATTTAGTTGGATTGAAAGTGAGACTACAATATGGACTGGCAAAAATGGCCACAATGCCAATAAAGAGGACGCTGAAGGAGAAATGTTAAATTGGAGGAATTGGATTTGAAAAAGAAAACTAATTTTTCAAGGAAATTGTAATTGTAAATGTTTTCTGGAATGATTGTAATTGTAATTAAAAAGCTTCCGGAAAGATTCAATTATATATTGCGAGTGCTTTCTCTGATAGTTTATAAAGAATAATTTTCCAAAAATGTTAATTCATCATTTTTAAATTCAGTAAATGTTCAAATTTTACATTTTTTAAGAATTATCAAAAAGAAGTACGTAAGAATTAAGGACTAAGGAGGAGTGGGAAGGATTCCCTCTGGGCCAATCTGAATTAAATTCATAGATACTGGATACTGTAATTGGAGGAAAAATGATTCCTCTTTGATTGGAAATGGTGGAGTAAATCCTGAGGCAAATTATGATGGATGGAAAAGAAAAGAAAGAGGGAAATTGACAGGTAGTGATACCGTATTTGAAAGGGAAAATGACTCCTCTCTCTATCCTCTTTGGAAATGTGACATGAGTGTGAAGTATTTGACAGGCAATTTTTGATGAAAAGAAAAGGGAAGAGGAGAATAGATATGGATTGGATAGGTAGTTTTGATTTTAATAATTGAAATAATCAACTATTTATTATTCCTAAAAGATGTGTAAGTATTTGTAAAAAATGTTTCCGAAAGGATTGTAATTAAATTTAAATTGAAAATAAACTGACAATGTGAAGAAAAGGAGAACCTGAAAAAAGGGGAATGAGGTTAATATTTTGTTTCTATTCAAATTAAAACGAACATTGAAGAGGACTCTTTCCCAGGGCAATTCCTGCTTTTTGACGGTGATTAGAAAGGAATTCTTGAGAATAACGCTGAGTCGATTCAGGGCCAACAACATTTGGAGGACGAAAAGAATATCCCAACTGGAGGCATTCAATGCACCGGACCACTGAAATATTATTAATAAAATGTGATTATAATGTGGTGGATGCCTTTTCGAATTGTTCGGAATATTCAAAATTGATGAGGCCAAAGAATATAAACAATCCATTGACCAACAATTGGCAAATGTCCACAAGGCCAATGGCCAGCATAATCCGATAGCAAATATTCTTGCGATAATCAGAATAGATGAAAAAGAGCTTTGAAAGAATGAAATGAATTGAATGAATGGGAATATATTATGAATTTTACTGGAAGAATGGCCAATTGGAGGAGGAGAAAAATGGCAGAAAGGAGAACACGCAAAATGGCATAAATGATGATTGGGTCCAACATTGAATTGAATGGGATTGGTTTAGAATTGAAAATGAGAATGCGAAATTGGAGCAAAAATGGAAAATGTTGGAGCAAATGAGTGAAGTAAATTAGCTTCGGGCAAAAAATGTTCCTTGATAATTAAATTTGGAGCAGAACGACCATTTTGGATGGATATTCCAGTGAATTGTTGGGAAAATTTAAATAGAATTTGGTACTTGGCCCATTAATGAATGCCCATTTAGAATTAGATTAATGTTTAATGAGAAGGGAAAGGGCACAATTTCCTTCCTCATTCACGGTTGCCCTCATCATGGGCAACAGCAGGTGTCCCACAAAATTGGCCATTTCTCAGTTTGTTACTTCTTTTTTTCCAAGTTCATCCATTTGTGACTTGTGATTGTTTTTTATTTGATTAAATTTGGATTTTTACACCAAAAATAGCCATTCGCATGAGCAGCAGGTGTAAGTCAAGGTCAGGCTTGTGGCCACCGATGAGTTCAACATAAATTGGAAATGTTTTAAGGACACAAACATAGGCCTTTTCATTTTATAATGTTCTTCCTTCTCTTTTTTTACTTCAAAATTTCATAATTCAATTTTAAACTAAATTAAATTAAATCAAAAATGTTATTTAAAGCATTTTTACGCACTTTATGGATCAACCGAAATGGAAATAAAAATTTATTTATTCTTGGAATGAATTCTTTCCAAATTTGACATTCTTTTAAATATTTTATTCCCTCTTTTAGTATATTAATTAGTATTTTTAATGTTCGAGAAAATTCCAAAAATTGATAAGAGCATTCTGGAGGAGGCCATAAATAGCCTATTCTTTAAAGAACAAAACGAAATAATCATATGCAATTTTAATAGATTAAATTTAATACTATTTTGTTTTGATAAGCGAAGACCAAAGATGCTCCATGCTCCAATGGAAATGGATAGAAATTCCATACATTTCTAAAATTATTATCAAAAATATTACATTCTTTACATTTCATTCATTTTAAAGTTTATTTTCGAAAATATGAATATTTCCACCAAATCTTCTCCTTCTTTGGGCTCAATTTTCACATTGGATGGTGGGGAATGGCAAAAAAGAATGGCAAAAATGTCGAGGAGAAAACAAAATGAAAAGCAATATCTTTTCCTCATTTCCCTGATTTGCACCCTTGGTTTGCTTTTTCTTCTCAAAAATTTCCCAAAAATATTTAAATTGGTCAAGGTGGCCTCCTTTTCGGCTATTCCACCGGTGTCACCAATGGGGCATTTTCCTTCATCCAAAAGGACCTCCAATTGAATTCGGCCATGTTGGGCATACTCACCGGTTCCCTTTTGATTGGAGCCGCTTTTGGTGCCTTCATTGGAGGTCATTTGGCCGGTTTGTTCCCTTCAATAGTATTCCTTCCAGTTCCCTTCTTTTGCCAGACCAATTTGGCCGTCGTCGAATTACCCTAGGCAACAGTGTTCTATTCATTATTGGCACACTTTCCTCCTCATTGGCTCCCAATTTTCGTATCATGCTTGTCGCTCGGTCCATCCTCGGCCTCGCCGTTGGCTGCGCATCGGCCACTGTTCCATTGTTCCTGGCTGAATTAGCATCGGCCGAAAAACGTGGCCAAATGGTGTCCCGGAATGAGTTGATGATTGTGGTTGGCCAGTTGATTGCATTTTTGAGTAATGCCATTTTGGGCACAATTTGGGAACAAAAGTGCGCCAATTCTGCTTATTCAAATGATATATTCTCAATATATTTTATTTAGCCAACAAATTTGGCGTTGGATGTTGTCAATTGGTATCATTCCAGCCATTGGCCTTTTATTTGGCACTTTGGCTATTGTGCCCGAAAGTCCACGTTGGTTGATTTCCAAATCGAGGAATGAACAAGCATTCAATGTTTTGAAGCAAATTCGGGGAAATGAAGCCGAAGCAATGGCCGAATTAGATGATATAAAGGAAATGGTGGAGGAGGACCAGAAGATGTCTTTAGGGAATGCAAATTCAATTCGACTCATTTTTAGTGAAAGGCAGGGGAAAATTAAATCATTTTTGAGTTCGTTTTTGTTGTTTTTAGCTGGGTTCGAAATTGCATTTTGATTGGCACTGGCATTGCCCTTTGCCAACAAATCACTGGTATTTTATTCCCTTTTCCAAATATTTAATGAATATTCATTCCTTTAAGGTGTGAATTCAATAATGTTCTATGGGACTGAAATTCTAAGGGATACTGGCCTAACAAATGGAGCCGCATTGATGGCCAATATTGCGAATGGGGCTATCTCTGTTTTGGCAGCCTTTTTTAGTATTTGGCTTTTGGGAAGGATGCCTCGTCGTAAAATGCTCATTTCCGCCCAAATTGCGGTCATTTTTGTCCATTTCCTTCTTGGTATTTGCCAAATGTTTTTGCCGGATGGAACGCCCAAAGGATTGTTGGTCCTCTTCCTTTGTGTCGCATTTCTTGCCTTCCAACAAGTCCACCCAAATTTATTTTCATATTTTATTTTATTTTAGGGTTCCATTTCACCGGTCACTTGGCTCCTTCTTGCCGAAATATTTCCTCTCCGAATTCGTGGTTTGGCCATTTCCTTGACCACATGCCTCCTTTGGCTCGTTAATTCCATTGTTGGCATTCTTTTCCCAATTTTGGCCGACACCTTCGGCATTTCGCGCACTTTTCTTGCCTTTTCCCTGTTAAATGTTTCTGCTGTCATTTTCTCATTTTATTGTTTGCCCGAAACCCAGGGAAAATCGTTGGAAGAATTAGAACAACAATTCAAAATGGAAGATTGGACCAGATTGAGAAGGGCTGGCAATTTGGATTTGGACGATGCAGAAAGTTTGGAGGAGGATGAAATAAAAAGAAACAACTATGAATCCATTCTACCATAAAAATATCACAGCTTTAAAATATTCCAAAGGTGATTTTATTTTGTAAATATAATTTAACTGTAAAAATGATTATAATTTCAATCAATTTTTGGGGCAATTTCCCCAAATTCGCCATTGGCCATTTGTCCGGCGGCAATAGCAAAAAGGAAGGAGGGAACATCGGCGGAAGATTAAAATGGATTTAGGGCCAATTCTTCCCCCACACTCCATTTTTCCCCTCTAATTTGATGGATCGACTCTTTCATCCATCCACCGGCCCCCTTTTTTGCCTCACAAGGGAAGTACCTCACCTTAAGGTGGCCCTTTTTAATGAGACTTTGCATATGTTTAGGGCATAGGATGCCTACACCTAAATCACAATTTTTATCTGCGGAATGGACACGCCTCGGATTTTATGGCCATAAAACCTATTTTTCAGCCATTTTGGCCATAGCTCATATCTCGGTATAGGGATGTCCTAAAATTATGAACTAAACGTCATATTATAGAGAATTTTATTGGCTATAATATTGGTAAATGTTTCCTAGGCCTAAAAATTTTTTGAAATTTTTTATCGATTTTTTTCAAAAAATCCCGAATTTGGCCAATTTTCAATGGTCCATAACTCGGTTAGATGGAATCGTTGGACTTTGGCTCAGTTATCTTTTTTGATCACCATATCATAAAGTATCTCTATGCAAATTTTCAGATTTTTCTGACTACCTGAAAATTTTTGCGAATTCGCAATGCTAGGCCTGTAATGGGCAAAATACCTAGAATTTTCAGGTTAAGGGAAAAACCTAAAAATTTGCACAAAAATACTTTATGATAGTGTGATCAAAAAACATAATTGGGCCATGTTCCAATATAGCCATATACCCGAGTTATGGCCCATTGAAAATTGGCCAAATTCGGGATTTTTCGAAAAAAATCGATAAAAAATTTCAAAAAATTTTTAAGCCTAGAAAACATTTACCAATATTATAGCCAATAAAATTCTCTATAATATGACGTTTAGTTCATAATTTTAGGACATCCCTATACCGAGATATGAGCTATGGCCAAAATGGCTGAAAAATAGGTTTTATGGCCATAAAATCCGAGATAAGCTCATTGGGCAGATAATTATATTGCGGTTTACATAATTTTAATTATTTTATTTAATTTTTAATAATAAAACTCTAAATTTGTATTAAAAATGAGTTTAAGAAATTAAAAAAATTACTCGCCGATGAGAGGAATTGAACACATGACCATAAAAGTATTCTACATACTTACCCCATACACCATCCAGGCATCTGCCTCTCTCTATTTCCAATCCAATAAATCGTCAAATTAAAAATTTTTATTGGCCATAAAACAGTAGGCGAGCTCATTCCGCAGATAAAAATAGCGGATTATGTGTAGGCATCCTATGGCCAAAAGACATGCCAAGTTTCATCAAAAAGGGCCACCTTAAGGTGAGGTACTTCCCTTGTCAATTCCCACTTCATCAAATGTCCATTTCCTCCTCATTTTTTCCACAAAAATGTATTTTTCCTTCATTTCCAATTTTATATTATTATTTTTGTCCTCATCAATTTTGGCCCTTCCCAATATTATTTTGCTGATCACCGATGATCAGGATGTGGAATTGGGTTCGCTGGACCAAATGCCAAAAACACTTCGACTTCTGGCCGATCGTGGTGTCCAATTTCGGAATGCATTTGTGAGCACCCCAATTTGTTGTCCAAGTCGAAGCAGCATTCTCACCGGCCTTTATGCCCATAATCATCAAATTATGACCAATAATCAAAATTGTGCCGGAATTGATTGGAGGTGTATAATTTTGTTTATTGTGTTTGACATTTTGTATTTTCATCAGAAATTTGCATGAAAATGGCACATTTGCCGTACATTTGGCCAATGTTGGCTATAGGACTGGATATTTTGGAAAATATTTGAATGAATATGATGGAGGATATATTCCTCCAGGCTGGCAACATTGGGAGGCCATCATCCGTAATAGTCGATATTATAATTATTCATTGAATGTGAATGGCCAAATTGAGGCACACGGATTCGATTATTATCAAGTTTGATTGTTTTCCATTTGTTCTCAATTAATCCCAATATTTTTAAAGGATTATTTGACGGATTTAATTACAAATAGAAGTGTCCAATTCATTCAAAATTCTTCAAAAAATAATCCCTTCCTTGCCGTGATCAGCTTTCCTGCACCCCATGGCCCGGAAGATCCGGCACCAAAATTTGCCCATCTTTTCGAGGGAATCGAAACACATCGGTGAGAAATTAGGTAAAAAATTGGGCCTAAATACCTATTTGATTAAAAGGACAAAATCATGGAATTATGCTCCAAATCCAGATAAACAATGGTTACTGCAAAGGACGGGCAAAATGGAGCCAATGCACGTGGCATTCACTGATTTGATGCAAAGAAGATGAATTCAAACATTGCAAAGTGTGGATGATGCCGTGGAAAAGGTGCCATCCAACAAATTGAGGGATTTTATTAATATTTTTGGCATATTCCTATTCATTAATTGATTTATTGATTAAATTTAATCCATTATGGAGATTATTTAGTATATTTTCGATTAATTTGTTAATTTTCAGCTGGTCCAAACCCTTCGTTCCCTTGGCCAATTGCACAAAACATTTTTGCTCTTTACCAGCGACCATGGATTCCATTTGGGCCAATTTGGTCTGGTCAAGGGCAAATCGATGCCCTACGAATTTGACATTCGTGTTCCATTCATTTTACGAGGACCAGGATTGCCCAGGGGCAAAATGTAATTGATATTCCCCTAAAAATATTTATTTTGTCAACAGAATTCATTCTCCAGTGGCAAATATCGATATTGGGCCAACAATTTTGGCAATGGCTGGATTGGGGCCGGAAATGAGAGAAAAAATGGATGGAAGATCAATTTTGGATATGGTAGAATTTGAAGGAGAAAATGAGGAATGGAGGGAAACAGTGCTCATTGAAAGAGGGCAAGTCAGAGGGAAAATTATTAAAACAAAAAGTGATTAAAGGAAAATGCCGAAAATGAGGCGAATTGGCGATCGACTGAAAGGCCAGAGGGAAAGAATGATGGGTGGAAGGAAAGGGAGGAAAAGGAAAATTGAAAAGGAATGTGCCAAAGGGAAATATGCGGCCGGATGCAAATTGGCCAATCAAAAATGGGAATGCTTGATGGGGGAAAGAGGATGGAAAATTGGCAAATGTAGAAGAGCAAAATGTAAATGTGAAGAGAAAAGTGGGAGGAAAAGGAGGGAAAATGATAGGGAAATGGAAGAAGATGAAGAAGAGGAGGAATTCTTGCGGGAAATTGAAAAGGTTAATTGAAGGGAAATGATGATAAATGATTATTCATTCAGGAAGAGGATGAAGGATGGTTTCAAGGCAATTTTGATGAAGAGGACGAGGAAGAAGATTATACATTAATGGGTATTAGGGAAAGGAGACAAATTGACGATGGATTGGCACTTTTAAGAGGTGAAAATATCCAATTCATCCATTTTATTTCTATTTTTAAAGAGGCTTGTTCCGGACAAAATATTCGATTTTGTCAACAAATTTTGATGAACGGAAGTTTTAATGAGGAAAAATTGTTAAAGAGAGGAAAAAACCAATTGAATACAAAAATAGGAACATTGCGCCGAAGATTGGCAGCATTAAAGGCAAAATTGGCCATATAATCCATATAAATCCCTTTTTAGGATATTCGAAAGGTCCTTGTGAGCAATGGTCGAGTGAATTTGAATTCAAAGTGTAAATGTACAAAAAGTGGAAGGCATTCATCCAAAATTATATTTGTAAAACATTTTCCCATTTTCAGGCGAAAAGCATTAGACTCGAATAATAATAATAATACAATGGAATCACCCATCTCCTGTCATGTTGCCCAACTCAATTGTTTCCATCATTCCGCCCATCATTGGCGCACTCCCCCATTATGGCCATCTGAATTTGGCCAATTTTGTTTTTGCCAAAATGCCAACAATAATTCATATTGGTCAATTAATCTACCCCTGATTGAATATTCAATTTTTATTTTAGGTGCCTTCGAAATGTCAATTCCACCCATAATTTCCTTTATTGCGAATTTGTAACAGAGGAATTGGGTTTTTATGATTTGAATAAAGACCCAAATCAGGTGAATGGAAGGAGGGGGTGGCTAATTGATGAATTAATTTAAATTTGCATAAAGTTGGTGAATTCGGTGAATGAATTAGCGGAAAATATTTTGGAAATGTTGAGTGCACAACTTCGATTGTTGAAATCATGCAAAGGAAGGAAGGAATGCGAACATCGGGCATCAAAAAAATGGAATGAGACAATCGAGAAAAAGCGGGAAATATAAAAAACACATTTATTTATTTTATTTTAAATTATAATCATCTATTTTATGTTTCACCTAATACTATTCCGCCAGTTTGTGTTTCATCTAAATAATTCCGCCTGTTTGTGTTTTCGCTTAGACTAATTCCGCCTGTTTTGTGTTTTCGCTTAGAATAATTCCGCCTGTTTTGTGTTTTCGCTTAGAATAATTTCGCCTGTTTTGTGTTTTCGCTTAGAATAATTCCGCCTGTTTTGTGTTTTCGCTTAGAATAATTCCGCCTGTTTTGTGTTTTCGCTTAGAATAATTCCGCCTGTTTTGTGTTTTTGCTTAGAATAATTCCGCCTGGTTTGTGTTTTCGCTTAGAATAATTCCGCCTGTTTGTGTTTTCGCTTAGAATAATTCGGCCTGTTTGTGTTTTCGCTTAGAATAATTCCGCCTGTTTGTGTTTTCGCTTAGAATAATTCCGCCTGTTTTGTGTTTTTGCTTAGAATAATTCCGCCTGTTTGTGTTTTCGCTTAGAATAATTCGGCCTGTTTGTGTTTTCGCCTAGAATAATTCCGCCTGTTTTGTGTTTCTACGGATTAATTCCGCTTATTTTGTTTTTAAATTTTAAAAATTTGATTTTTTGATACATTTTGAATTTGTTATAAGAAAAAATATTGGTGCATTTTCACAATTAGCCAGCCATTTTGCATTTCCACTCCAAATTCTACATTGTGAGCATTTTTCCCTTCCCCTATCTAATTCCTTTCCTAGGCCATTCTTTCGAAAGACCTCTTTTGATCAACCCGACGATGGATGATGATGACCCCTAGGAGGCCCAAACCCACCATCATTGTGCCTTCTAGGAATAGGTATGCTGCAAGTGGCAGAACAGAAGAATGAATGAATAAATAAAGGAAGGGAAAGGAAGCAATTGGTGTGAATATATTTATGGCCTTTTAGTGTTCCTTCGCCATTTATTAAAAACACATTCACCCTCCATTATCCATTCGCATCCATTTCCCTTTTTAAACGAGTTTCGTTATTTTAAGCCTTGATAAAAACAAAAATCTTCCATATTAAGTAAGGCCTTAATAAAATAAATCGTCTAATTGATCGAAATTGTTGGCCATAATATTCAAATGAATTTACTCTCTATTAAAATTGGATCACTTTCATTGGATGATGATCCGCCATCATCAAAATGGCAACATTGGATTTATGATTGCAAGGACTTCCCAATCCACGATCATTACATCAATAATCGTACCAATAATGATAATGAGCAATGTCAATTCTGTGTTCGTTTTATACCTTATTCGTCATCTAATATTAATATCCCATTTTTATAGATCAAAGTCAAGAATTTGCAATCATTTAAGCCCCAATCCACTTTTGAATCAAAGGAAAATTTTCTGCACTATATTAAAGAAGGTGATAAATTTTTTAGTATCAATTCAATGCGAATTTTTGTGGAATATACCAAAAAAGATGTTTTGCCTAGTCAATTGGCCGAATTAGTGTGTGAGTCATTTTATTAATCTTGATTTTTGGTCTAATTTTTCTTTTTAAGTTTTCAATCGAAAAGTCGGTTCTGCTTTCCTCCGAGATGGAATTCCCCCAAACAAACAACATTCATCAAATGCTTTGGGTGGAAATTTTCAACTTTTATTGATTGGAACAACGGGGGATAAAGAATTGTTGGAAAAATTTGACAAAATCTTCAATAAAATATTCAAAATGACTGTAAATGAATTGGAAAAAGGTGAACCATTTGCCAATGCCATCAATGGAATTTTCATTCGCTGTGAGATTAACCCGGGAAAGAATATCAAAAATCCGAAGGAGGCTTACAATGATTTATTAAATTTGCCATTTATGATTAAAATTGAAATATGGATTGGAAATAATTGGAATCAGGCAATAGTGAAAAAGGAATTAATTGACAAAATCACTGATGAATTGGACAAAAATGAATTGCATAGAGGAAATTATCGGGAATTTCAATATCATCTGGCGGATCGGGATAGAATCCAAATTTGGCTCTATGAATGCAAGGATTGGCCATTACATAAGGACAAGAATAATAAAATCCAAAAATGCAAGGAGGACGAATGCCAATATTGTGTATGTTTATTCTCAATCATTGTCATCAGAAGAAATTTTTAAATGTAGCCAAATTCATCTTTTTTGTCAGAATTGAGCTCTGGAATTCCTTTCCTTTTATTAGCCCTCGGGACATTTCAACTGATGTACAGAATAAAAACTGTATTATTTTATTATTCCAAAATGATTTTATAACGTTATTTATTTTCTTGAACTTAATTAGTCTACATTCACTTCTCCAGATGAAAGTGGCGGAACATTTTGACGGCAAGGAATACCGTATCGAATCACCCGAATACTGGAAGGATTATATCAAAGAATATCAATTGATTCAAAATCTCAATTTGATGTTGGAAGTCATTGAACGAAATAAAGAGAAGATAATGCCAAGTTTTTTGGCCAAATCAATTTGTAATTATCCAACCAAAAAAGGATCTATTTCCGTAATCAACTATAATAATTTCAGCTTTCAATCGAAAATTGGGTGCAGCATTCTTTCGTAATGGAATTGAGCCTAGCTATGAGCATCCATTGAATACTGGCAGTGGATGTTTTCGATTTATGTTTTATGGGACTACTGGGAATGAGGAATTGTTGGCCAAATTTGATGAAATTGTTCACTTGTTCATCAATGATATTGCAAATTCACCAAACAATTCAATTAATGGCATTTTTGTTCGTTGCGAGATCAACCCGAATAGCCGAATAGAATTCAATAATCCGGCAAATTTACCTTTCATTTTCAAATTGGAAGTGTGGGTTCGTAACCATTTTGCGAATGAACATAACAAATTAAAAGTGATATTTATTGATAAAATTGTTGAGAAAATAAAGCAAATAATACCCGTGAAAAGTTTTAATCATTTATTCAGACCACATAAACAAGACTAATCCACCCTAATTTAATCCTTACAATCGATTGGTTGATTATCATATCATTTGCTAAATGTTGTTCTGATCTAATATAGAGCTCATGAATAAAATTCAATCATTTCTGTAAACTTTAATTTTATATTTTCTTTTGAAATTGAATAAAAATGAATTTTTCCCGACAGTTTAATCAGAATTTTATTCTTCTTTTTTTTCTTGAAATGCTCATTTTTTATGATATGGTATGGAGGGACGACAATCATCTTGATGAATTATGAATATGTAGATGGCATCTATTTCAACGTTTTTTGATAAAAACAATTTACTAATTTTCTTTTTGATGAGACTTTGGCCTCCACCAAAAACCATGTTATTCTGCTAAATGGATCACCTGTTTTGTGTTTCACCTAACTAATTCCGCCTGTTTTGTGTTTTCGCTTAGAATAATTTCGCCTGTTTTGTGTTTTCGCTTAGAATAATTTCGCCTGTTTTGTGTTTTCGCTTAGAATAATTCCGCCTGTTTTGTGTTTTCGCTTAGAATAATTCCGCCTGTTTTCGCATAGAATAATTCCGTTTGTTTTTGTGTTTTCGCTTAGAATAATTCCGCTTGTTTTGTGTTTTCGCTTAGAATAATTCCGCCTGTTTGTGTTTTCGCTTATAATAATTCCGCCTGTTTTGTGTTTTTGCTTAGAATAATTCCGCCTGGTTTGTGTTTTCGCTTAGAATAATTCCGCCTGTTTTGTGTTTTCGCTTAGAATAATTCCGCCTGTTTTGTGTTTTCGCTTAGAATAATTCCGCCTGTTTTGTGTTTTCGCTTAGAATAATTCCGCCTGTTTTGTGTTTTCGCTTAGAATAATTCCGCCTGTTTTGTGTTTTCGCTTAGAATAATTCCGCCTGTTTTGTGTTTTCGCTTAGAATATTTCCGCCTGTTTGTATTTTATTTAAATAATTCCGCCTGTTTGTGTTTTATTTAAATAATTCCGCCTGTTTGTGTTTTCGCTTAGAATAATTCCGACTGTTTTTATGTAACCGGATTTTTAAAAATTTTTGCCATATTTTCCCTGATTTTTAAATGCAAATTCCATTTTTTTTGTTATTGAGGCAGCATCTATAAATGTATTGTCAAATATCTAATAATTTATTTGAAAGCCATCTTTTGACACCAATAAATTTGTTGGGATTGGGATTTAACCAGTTTTCGATGAATTGGGTTATCTTTTTCATCTTTTGATGACCTCCAATTGTTTTATCCATAAGTTGCTTCTGAACGGGTCGTCTACCAATTCTTCCACATTCTCTCTTATTATTTTTTACATTCTTTTCCAACCAAATTTGGATTTCCGTTCGGCTTATTCTCTTCATTTGACTAAATCCTTTGATTCCACAAACTCGTTTAAGCATTCTCAATTCTGACGATTCCTAGAGGCGGTCATTGCCCGAGGCAATGAATGAAAAACGATAAGAATATTCTTCCTTGAATGTAGAAGATGAAAAATGGAATAAAACGGTTAATTTTCCAACATAAAAGGAATGCGCAGAAAAGTTGCGGAGAATTTGGGGGAATAAAACAATAATACAAAAGGAACAATAAGATAGTGGTTTATTGGGCACTTAATTGGATGAATTAATTTTTTATTCATTCATAATCAAATGAATGGATGCAAAAATGTACCTTGCCACGAAAGATGCGCAACTTTGATTGTCATTTCCTTCCGCCTTTGCTAATATTTTGTTTTGTTGGTTAATGAATTCATTGCGATTTTTCCCAGATCCCATCAATTAAAATGGATTATATACCGGTTATTATTGCCTAACGGCGAATGGGGAATGCTCGCTCTTTACCATATTTTCCTTTTTTTGACAATTAACGGATTGCCAAACCAAAAAAGGACATATGAACATGTTTGTAAAAAGGGTGTAATGCGATTCTTAACCAGTTTATCCACTTTTTTTACTGTCAAAATCCCATCTATATAAATCGGGTAACAATCCGAATAAAATCAGATTTAGCTAAACTTTCTCCATCAGCAGAAACAATATGCAACGTTTATTCCTAGCAGCTTTGCTTTTCCTTCCATTCACGCATGCCTTTCTCTTTGGCGGTGGCGGCGGCGGTGGAGGAGGCGGATGTTGCTGTCCACCCCCATGCCCACCACCTTGCCCTCCGCCATCATGTGGAGGTGGATGCGGTGAGTTCTCATCAAAATTGGCATAGAATCTTGGCCAAATACTAGAACAATTACGATAATAGACAGTAATTTTCGGAGTTTGTTGGGATAATTAGTGAATTAACACC
The DNA here is from genome assembly GCA_030063045.1 of Pratylenchus scribneri. Lineage (NCBI taxonomy): Eukaryota > Metazoa > Nematoda > Chromadorea > Rhabditida > Pratylenchidae > Pratylenchus > Pratylenchus scribneri. The sequence continues at coordinate 2,008,674 of JAQSEB010000020.1, read as the reverse complement.
TTGTATAGTTGGCCCAAAATGCCCATATAGGTAGCTTTACAAAAAGGGAATTGATCTCCATTTAAGGTGGTGGTGGCGGCGGATGCGGAGGAGGATGCGGTGGTGGAGGAAGTGGAGGCGGTGGCCCCATCATAGTTAACTGTGGAGGAGGTTGGATTAGGAAAATGAAGTCAAATGATAGAATTATTGAAGGTGGTGGTGGCGGTGGCGGTTGCGGAGGAGGAGGAGGCTGCGGAGGCGGAGGCGGTATGAATATATCAATTATTACTTATATGATTGCTTTAAATAATTAGGCTGTGGAGGCGGAGGCGGTTGTGGAGGTGGATGTGGCGGAGGAGGCGGATGTGGAGGAGGCGGAGGTAATAATAATATTGGTGAAAATATTTGACTGATTTGAATGATTAGGTTGTGGTGGCGGATGTGGAGGCGGCGGAGGAGGTTGTGGAGGTAGGAATATAAAATATTGGATCAAAATACTACATATTTCTGGCTATTCAGGTGGTTGCGGAGGGGGCGGCGGTTGCGGAGGCGGATGTGGCGGTGGAGGAGGAGGATGCGGAGGCGGATGCGGTGGTGGAGGAGGCGGATGCGGAGGAGGATGTGGCGGAGGAGGCGGCGGTTGCGGTGGTGGATGCGGAGGAGGCGGAGGCTGTGGCGGAGGAGGCGGTTGCGGAGGAGGCTGTGGCGGTGGAGGTGGTTGCGGAGGAGGTGGTGGTGGATGCGGAGGAGGCGGAGGCTGTGGCGGAGGAGGCGGTTGCGGAGGAGGCTGTGGCGGTGGAGGTGGTTGCGGAGGAGGTGGTGGTGGATGCGGAGGAGGCGGAGGCTGTGGCGGAGGAGGCGGTTGCGGAAGAGGCTGTGGCGGTGGAGGTGGTTGCGGAGGAGGTGGTGGTGGATGCGGCGGTAAGAATAATAAATTTTGGATTTAAATTAGTCTTCGCATATTCAGGAGGATGCGGCGGAGGATGCGGAGGATGCGGTCGACGAAAGCGATTGGCCCTTCTTCAGAGAACCTCAGCCAAATTGGCCAACAAAGCTTGAAATGCCAATGATGATGATCATTTTCATATCAATCATAGAAATTAGGTCCTCCCCTCATTTGTTTATCCAAAAACATAGACATATTAGTTTCCCCTCCTCATTGTTGTACGTGTAATATATATCCGCCCATCACCCTCAAAATTGTTAGTGAATGCTTATTAGTTTCCAATATATTAGAATCGCCTTGTTGCCATAATTAGATTGTAGTTTCGCTTTAAAAATATAGACGACAATAAAGGAAATATACTCAAATTCAAGTGTGTTATTTTTACTGATTTAATTTGTTGTTGTTGCGAATGTTGAGCACCGACTTAAGTGTGAAAAAGTCGCAGATGGTTTGTTCTGTTCCACTCCTCACATTCTCATTAAAAAAATAAAAAGTCCTCCCCAGCTTCCATATGTCATTTCCCTTTGTCAAATTCATTCAATTTCGGTTCATTCATTGTCTTCTCCGTCGATGTATTTCCTGCCGCGCAATTAGTCCCCCTATTGAATGCAATTATTGTTTAGCTCATCCTCCAAAAAATGTGAATAATAATGGGGTTTCCTTGGTCAAGTGGGTGGAGGAAGGGAAAATAAGGAGGAATGAAAGCGAGCCCAAAATTGGCCGCCGGGGATGAGGAGCCTGACTTCAACGAACAAAGAAATGAGCCATCATATTTAAGTGAAAAATTAGTAGGCTAAACAGGTTAAATCTTCAGAAGATTGTTCCCTTCCAATTATTCTTCCGAACTCTTTCAAAGGCTTCTCAAAAACTTTCCCTTTTATCAATGAATTTCCTCCTCTTTTTGCCTTTTTTGCTGGCCATTCCCGATTTGTCTGAATCATTTTTATTTGGCAGTTTTGGTGGGGGATGCGGTGGTGGATGTGGCGGCGGTTGTGGTGGAGGTTGTGGAGGTTGCTGCGTCAGTTGTTGTTGTGTAAGTTGCCTTTTTTATTGCATTTTGACAGATATTTATGCCCTACAACTTATATCGAATTTATAATAGAATAAATTTGCCAAAATTGAATAAATTATTATTATTAGATAAATCACTATTAATTCAGGGCGTAAATCTCGTCCATCCCCCAAGCCCCCAACTTCATTCAATTCTAAAATTTATTTAAATTAAAGCCTCCTCCGCCGGTTTGTTGCTGCTGTGTGCCCCCTCCTCCACCTCCCCCCTGCTGTTGTGGCTGTTGCGGTTGTGGTGGTTGTGGAGGAGGTTGCTCTGGGGGATGTGGAGGAGGATGCGGTGGAGGATACGGATATGGAAGGCGAAAACGATACGCATTGGCATGGATTCAAAGGGCAAAAGCATTGCATCATGAATGAATGAATGAATGAATGAAATGAGTTGATGATGCCTGAAGCAAAGGGAAAATGTCAACAGATTCTTTCTTTAAAATTTTTGTCCACATTAATTTCAACAATCTCACAAATTGACTGAACTTTTTTAACATTTATCTTTATTTTTGCATTTATTATTCCATAAAAAGAAGAGCACAAAACACTCAACTAAATTGATATGAGATGATCATTTTCTTTTGTAAAAACTGAGTCAAAAGTATGTTTATTCTTTATATTTCGTACCAAAATTTGGTGGGTGCGATTATTTGGGAGAAAATGCCGCAATTAGTCAGCAACTGGGTAGAAAACTGATGAATTTAAAAATACATAAAATGACCAAATTTTGATAAGAAAATGGAAATGAATCCGGGAAGAATGAGATGAGAGAAAGGGAAGAGGCAATTCCAGCTGCTGGGCAATGGCCAAACATTTAGGCATATAAAACAAATTCATTCACTGTGGCCAATGTTCACGGAGAGTTTAGTCATCAAAGAGGACACTGATGAGGAATAGAAAAAGTAAAAAATATCAAATGAATAATTTTGATGAGTAGATTGGCCAAAAGAGTGACTTAATCAAAATCAACAGCAATTAAATTGCATAAATTTGACTTCCCTATCAATCCGGGATTGGTCAAATATAAATCAGCAACATTTTCTGGCCCACCTTATTCATTCTCCCTTTCATCCTTAATGTCTTTTTTAATATTCCCTCCTCCTTCTCCTTTGCCTCCCAATCAAATTCGGCACCATTCCCATTTTGCCCATTCCCATCCGCCGGTCGCCCAAAGGCCCATCGATGATCCAGATGTTGATTTTGATGGATTCATCCAGGAACCAGATGCCGATTTGAATTGCATTTTTTGCACTTTGATTGATCCTGAAATCTCTCTTTTGGATATTCATGGTTAAATATTCATTTTCTTTTTTAAATTTGCATTCTCTGCATAAAGGAGTTTTAATGGTCATCGCCTGGCTTGGCCTAATCCCTGGTGCCATTTTTTCCGCTCGATATTTGCGTGGCAGTTGGCCGAATAGAAGTTTATTTGGGCTGAAATTGTGGTTCCATGTGAGTTATCCCCTTACGTATGAGTTTTCCTTAAAAATTGAAAAAATAAACATTATTGAATTAAACCAATAATAATTACAATTACAATCCTTCCGGAAGGCATAATAATTAGTTGAAGATAGTTTCAATTAAAATCAAAACTACCATACCTATCCAATACAATATCCATTTCCCTCTTCCCTTTTTCTTTCCCATCCATCGAAAATTGCCGCAGGCAAAATACTTCACTCAGTCAGCCATTTTCCAATCAAGGAGGAATCATTTTCCCTTCAATTACGGTATCCTATTCCCACATCTTTTAATGAATTAAACATTTTTTGGAAAATTAATCTTTAACAAAAACTTTCTCAAAATAATCTTTAACATTTACAATTACAATTATAATCCTTCCGGAAACTCTCAATATTTTCAATTTTTTGAAAATATAATGGCACAGAATTAGCACATTCTCCCAAAATTGGCTAATTCCTTTTTGATTATCAGATTCATCGAACATTGAATTTCATTGCCGTCCTTCTCATTGCCATTTCCACCTTTTTTGCTTTCTATGGCCGCGGCAAATGGACTGGCCCATGGTTTGGCCGAAATGCCAAAATGAATTTCTCCTATGGGGCTTGGCATTCTTTGGTCTTTTCTACCTTTTAAAATTCACCCAATTTCCAATTTATTAGTTTGGCCTTTTTGCCATTATTCTCGCCATTCGTCAACCCTTCAATGCCCTTGTTCGGTGTGCGCCCGACCATCCCCGGCGTCCATTCTTCAATTGGCTGCATCGAATCGCTGGACTGGTTGCCTATTTGTTTGCAAGTTAATTTTCCCATTCAATTCCCATTATAATCCATTCATCTATTCAAAAGTGGTTCCTCTATTCATTGGCGTTTTCGTACGCCGAATTTTGCATCGTCGATTGTCCGAATGGATTCTGATTTCGTATCATATTTTCCTTTGCCTTCTCATTTTGGCAGCCGAATTCGTCAATTGGCTCGATTCTCGAAATCAACGAAGACATCAATTATTGGTGAATAGCCAAAATGGAAATGAGGATGAATTTGATGATGGATTCGAGGAAAAGGCAAATCCGGAGAAGGTTAGAACAAAATGGGAATTTTTATTAATTGTTCAGAAACATTTTCTGCGAAATTCAATTTTTGTTCTCCTCCTTTTGGCCTCAATTTCATGCTCAACATTGTTGGCCATTTTCATTCTGATGCATGGATGAAATGAAGAAGAGAAGGGAAGGAAGCAGATGAAATAACAAATATTTGAAATTATTCCACCAAAAATTCCATAATTGGAAACATTCCTTTCACCTAAATCCTCTATTTGAATAGTCAATCCCTCCCCCATATTTGCCATTTTGATTTCATTTTTGTATTTTCCATTCATTAAAATTGCCATAAAAGACCAAAAGTTGTATTCCCCCATTTTATTCGTATTGTGATGTTTGGTCTATCCCCCCCCCCCCCCATTTCATCAACATCATCCAATCCAATTTCCCAATCCTCAGCCTTTTAATTTTCTGCAAAAGCACATTCATTCATTCATTCAATTGTAATGACCCTGACTGAATGAATTGTTCAAAGTGGCCTTTAAAAATCATTTAAAAAAACTGATTTTCCTTTGTATTTATGGGGAAAATGCTTTTGAAAATCATCACCCTTTCCATTATTTCCACATTTGTCGGCGACATTTTAAATGTGGCTGAATATTTTGAAAGCTGCCGCCGGAGGGGTTTCCCACAAATTGAAGGGGAATATGGAAGGATGGAATGGAATGGAATGCACGTGAACATTTGAGGGGGACAACGACGCAAATGGATGGAATGGAAAGCAAATATATGGGAGAGAGGAGAGGGGATATCCCCCATTCACATTCCCATTCGCCGGAATAAAGAACGACGAGGGCGGGAAAAGCGCCCTTTCCAATCTGCAATGCATTTGGCCAATATATTTGTGGCCATATTGCCTCCTCTCTGATATCCCATTCATTCATTCATTCATTTTTTCAGTCGTTTCCAGGCTTCCCCCTCATTATTTTACATTTGGGAATATTCCCATCGGCCATTTAACCACCAAAATTTTCTCAAATTAATTTTTGCCTTTTTTCAGTTGCCAAAAATTTCCAATGATTTTTGCACGTTTTTCCCCCAATTTTTTGACCAAATTTTCCTCCTTCAATTTAACGAATAGTAAGTCTAATAAAGAAATAAATATTTTTAACCAAATTTTTAGGCCAATTCAACAATTTTTCTGCTTTCAATGTGTCCACCCTCCAAAGTACCTCTCCCGCCCATTCGCCGGCCCATTCTCTCCTTTCCAAGGCCAATGTTCGACATGGTCGCCAATCTTCCCCCAAACAGCCTCGTCTTCTCATTTTTGACAAGGATGGCACTTTAATTTGCTTCAATTCACTTTGGGTCCCATGGATTCGAAATTTTGCCGAAAAGTGGGCTTAAAATGAATTCAAAATTGTACATTTTGATATTTTAGGGTGGATCAGGCCAGCCAATTGGGAATTTCTTCAAAAGTTTTTGGTGCCCTCGGCTTTTGCCCAGTTCAAAAGAAGGCATTCCCTCCAGTTCCTCTCCAATCACTTTTATATTTTCCTTTATTAGGTCCGACGCGGTCTTTTGGCCGAGGGAACAATGGGCCAAATTCGGGAAAGGATTGCCCAATTGCTGGTCCAACATGGAATGGATTCGGGCACAGCAAAGGAAGTTGTCGATAGGGCAGCCAATCAAAGTGCCACCGCAATTTCGCCCCAAATTGGCGGTGTCCGTCAAATTTGCAATTTGGAGGCACTTTTTCGGCAATTCAAAGGGCGAGGCATCAAAATTGCAATTTGCACGGCTGATAGTCGGTCCGTCAATTAAATTTCCCTTTTAATATATTTATTAAAACCTTTCAAATATAAGGGAGGATTATTTTAATACTTTTGGATTAGTAAATGATTATATTCTTTGAATTCATCCCACTCCCTTAAGCTGTGAGGATTAGAATGGGATAGACACAATTTGAATAAAATTATAATGGAATGGAATATATACATTTTTGCCTTTAACCATTTCAGTGCCAGCACTTTGCGTACTTTGGAGGCATTAAGCCTTGGCAATTTGGTGGATTTGGTGGTTTGTGGCGACGATAATGGATCCAAACCAAAGCCGGACCCGGGCAATGCCCTTTTCATTTGCCGCCAATTGGGAATTGACCCACAGGACACAATGGTCATTGGGGATACGCCGGCCGATTTGGGAATGGGCCGAAAGGCACGATTGGGAATGACCGTGGGCGTATTGTCTGGAGTGGGATTGAAAAAGGAATTGGAGGCAGAAGCCGACCATTTGGTCAGATAATGAATTGGATTAATTAATAAATTAAATAATTAATTTAGGTGGAAGATGTTGGCGAATTGGTCAGATTGATTGGATGAAGGATGGCATTTTAACGAGAATAATTCCATTAAGAATCGAAAACAATTTGCATACAATTCAATTCAACGATTTATTTTTAAATGTATTCCTCACATTTTTGTCATTTTTTCTGGCTATTTTAGGATTTGATTGTTCCCTCCTATTAATATCCAACAATAATCCAAGCATAATTCATTTTAATACATTCCCCCAAATTATCATTATCAGCAGGGTATTCCAATTTGTTTTTTTTATTATTTATTTTTGTCTCCAATTTTGAATGAATGCATAAATCAAATTGATTTTCAATATTAAAATTCATTAGCAACATTTTTCTATTAATGCTTTTTCTCTGGCATTTGACTTTGCCCCAAGGCCATTTTGGCAATCCATCATATTGAAAACGGAGGCCACGTGGAAATTTTCACGGACCAAACGAATGGCAGTCTGCAAAAAATATTTTGAATGGGAAACATTTTTGGGAACAATAAAACAAACAATTTAATAAGTTAGCCACCTCCAAAAAAAGACATTTAAAGCAGATAATTATTATTTTTTAATTTTATTCCTTCACCAACAATAAAAGCACAAATAAAATTATAATAATAAAATTGGAATGGAAGGAATGGTCGTCAATTTGGCATAAATTTGAGGGTTTGGTTCACCATTTTATATGGGCCCTTCGAAGCAGAATTGTTTCGGGCAATCCATTGATGATGCCAAACAATTCCAACATTGAATAATCCTCAACTTTGGAGCGAACAACCCGCTTCAAAGATGGAAGGAAATTTATAAATTTAAATTGAATTTGGCAAATAAATTTGCAGAAAAGAGGCAAATGAAGGAAAGTTGGAAATGGCAAAATTGTTAATTAAAAATGGCGAAAAATTAGAATTAAAAGGAATTTGGCAATCATTTTTGTTCATTTTTGAGGGTCATTCATCAATTTGCCAATTAATCATTGATCAATGCACATCGATTTGCCCTTTTACATGCTCCATTCACGCTGAGCATGTTGAAAAGTTCAGAAATGCAAAAATTGTCATTCAATAGACGAACCGATTTCTGGAATAATAAAAAATGATGAAAATGAATAGTGGAAATGAACATTGAATGGTGCAGGCAAAATGCAAAAATGGGGGAAATTTATAATATTATTGGATTGGGGAACATTGGGTGAAACAATGGGCAATATATTAAAAGAAATTTGATATTCAAATTCAGTGCCAATGCCAACATATTTGTGGTTCATTCATTCAATATGAAGATGCCCAAAAGCAATTTAGACGAAACTTGAGGGAATATGGCCAATATAATTATAATTTTCCATAGACGGCATTTTCCTTCCGGTGTTGGCATTGGCATCGAATATTATTGAATTCATCCATTCCAACCAAATTCCAATTTGAATTATTAATTTTGTGGGTGAAAATGAAAAGCACATTTGGTGTGAAAAAGGCAAAATTGTGTGAGTGGCAAGAAGCTAAATTTAAAAGGGCAAAAGCAAGGCAAAAAAATATCCAATGAATAGCTTATGAGCATCTTTCGCCTTCCATCATTTGCGGCTGATGTTCATGTTCACCATCATTACTATTATTATTTGCCCGAACCATGTTGAATAATTCGGCAACCTCGAAATCCTCTTTAAACAGCATAATACTCCTCTGTAAAATTAAAAAAAAAAGCGGGGGTGAGGCACAAAAAAACGAAAATAAGCAAAGCAAACGGTTAATGAAAAATAAATATTTTTTATTTTGATGGGACTCACCTCCAATTTTGGGATTAGTAAGAAAAGATTGGCCCTAAAAAATAATAATTTAAATTGGATATTTTTGAATAACGTTTTGAGGGTGATTTCGGCCTCGGAAAGTCCCTGGCTACGGTAGTACAAATGAAGGTCAATGATAATTTCATTTCGGACTCTCATTGCCAATTGCAATGATTCGGGCGAAATTTCTTCGGCTAATAAAGCCAAATTTATTCTATTTTCCTTTCTATTTTAATTAGCTCACAATCACTCCAAAGGAACATCCCAAATAGTGCCATCATTTCCATTTCGCCCAATTCAATATTCCGCATATGGACGACCACCGTTTTGACCAAATAATGCATTGCATTCTCGAAAATCCTAAAATGGCCAATTCCCTCTTTATCATTTCCCTGTATATTTCCCTCACTTTGCCACTTGGATTGGATCGCCTCGGACCAATGTGTTATTCTCGTAGAATTTTTGTAGTTCACTCAAACGAATATAACCCTGCGTAATTGAACAATAAAATATATTAAATTCAATAGTGATTTAATGGGATTTAAACAAATCCAATTAGGTATATAATAATTAAAGTTTTGTTTAAATTTGAATAAATTATTGGATTCTAATCTTATCCCCTTTATTTCCCTTTAGACTAACTAACCCCATCCGGCATCAGTAGCCGATCATCCCCAGCTCCGAACATTTTATATGTTCGAAATGCCCTTTCCGCATTGGAAAAGAGGCAATAGAATGGGTCGAACATTTTATGCTGTAAATTAATAAAATGAATAAAAATTAATAAGTTTTGCCTTGTCTTCCATGGCCAATTGGCTAAATGGATTGAAGAATTTGTCCACCGTGTCCATTATTAAACTGGCCTTAAATTCAACAAAAATTCATACATTCCCTCCAATCCAATTAAATTAAAACCTCAATTTTGCAAATTTTTTTGGATGTTCCAAAATTACTTTGAGGACAATCTTCATCATCACGTTTATCCAAAGGGAATCCCTCCACCAAAGTATAACTGGCCTTTCGAAGGGAAAGAAAATGATGATAGCCTTGGGGAGGGGTCAATTATATTGGATTATTCACTAATGCCGAAATACCTTCCAACATTCGGGACAAATATTTCAATTCTGGTTGATGGAAAGCGGATGAAGTTGATGGCTGCTGTTGGGGCTGAGCCTGTTGCTGGCAGGAAGGGGAAAAACCGGAAGAAGTGGATTGGCTACTTTGGCCAGGTTGAGCCAACTTTAGGAGAAAATATTTGGAAAAATGAATTGAAATGGGGAGGAAACCAAATTGGTGAAATTGCCAACCAAATATGGTGAAACGGCAGTCATATTTGATGATGATTCGCCGGTGGTGGTTGAGGGCGAATAATGTTGCGGAAGTTGACCAAAAGCAACGGCCGCTTGGCTGGAAGCATTCAATTGGAGAAGGGTTTGTTCAAGGAGAGAGGGCGATTGACCCCTTATTAGAATGAGGGATAATTGAATTATTTATGGTCATTCAATTAAAATAAGAGGAATACCCCTCTGGGACATTTCCACCTCCCTTACCCATATGGCACAAAATGTTGGCCACTTCCACTTGGCATCGATGGTTGTTGTTGATGAATGCCAATGAGGGAATATTGGGCCGGTTGGGGGAATGTGGAGGATGAAGTCGATGAGGAAACAATGGCCAAGGAAGTGGGCGAACCCAAAAGGCCCTTTGGCATTTTTATGTCGGGAGTATCCGAAGAGGAAGAGGTGGAAATCTTTTGCGCACTTTTTGTCCTCTTCCCAATTCCATCGCGGGCATGCTGAACTGCGGAAGTCAACATTCCACGTTGAAGGCATTTTCGATATCGACAAGAACGGCACATATTTCGTTGGGCTAAATAATGGAAATAAATTCAGTGAATTTGAATTTCCCTTAAAGCGAAAAACTTGCTTTTATCCACTTCACAATTTCCCTCCCTTTTGCAAGTATATTGCAATTTCAATGAAACAGTTCGCCTAATGATAATGAATCTATTTAAAAAGAATATTTTTGGGAATGATGGACCTGAAAAAGGCGGCGCATGCCCGACAGGTGAATTGGCCAAAATGAAGACCTCAAATATGGAACATTAATCCTTCCTCAATATTGGTTTATTCCTAACCATCACTTTCATCCCCGCAAACAACACAAATATGTTGGGATTGCCTTTGTCCTGGCCCTTCGCCGCCTTCCCCACTTCCACTGGGCCCTGCACCACCACCTGTAGGCCCATTTCCATCTTCTCCAATGGAATAATTCACTTGAGGGCCATGGGCCACGGTTGTCATTTTTTAACTTAATTCGTTCGAAGGATAAAAAATGAAGACCAAAAATAGGGGCAAAGGGAGGATTTTAGTGGCAATTAGCGGCGAGTGGCCGTGTGGCCATTTATGGACGATTCGAAGAAAGAGAGGGACAAAAACGGAGTAGCAATATAAACTATTATGGCAATTTTGTGATTTGAATCTTTATTTTGAGGGTTCAATGAGCGGATCGAAAAGGATTTTGTTATGGGGAATATTTGGATGGCATCAAAATTGTAGCCAACAATTTCATAGTTGGCATTTTAGCAAAGTAAACACTAAACAACCAATAAAGAATCAAAAATATATGTGGAATATGGGGAAAATGCCAAATGAGGATTAATAACTCCCCTCGTTTGGGGAATCAAAGAATGCCGAAAATTGAGGGGGAAGGCGTTGGCAATAAATTGATGAAAAGTGAAGATGGAATCGAAGATGATGTTGATGATAATGATAAGAAGTATTTATTTATCAATTCCGCCTGTTTTGTGTTTTCGCTTAGAATAATTCCGCCTGTTTGTGTTTTCGCTTAGAATAATTCCGCCTGTTTTGTGTTTTCGCTTAGAATAATTCCGCCTGTTTTGTGTTTTCGCTTAGAATAATTCCGCCTGTTTTGTGTTTTCGCTTAGAATAATTCCGCCTGTTGTGTTTTCGCTTAGAATAATTCCGCCTGTTTGTGTTTTCGCTTAGAATAATTCCGCCTGTTTTGTGTTTTCGCTTAGAATAATTCCGCCTGTTTTGTGTTTTCACTTAGAATAATTCCGCCTGTTTTGTGTTTTCGCTTAGAATAATTCCGCCTGTTTTGTGTTTTCGCTTAGAATAATTCCGCCTGTTTGTGTTTTCGCTTAGAATAATTCCGCCTGTTTTGTGTTTTGCTTAGAATAATTCCGCCTGTTTGTGTTTTCGCTTAGAATAATTCCGCCTGTTTTGTGTTTTGCTTAGAATAATTCCGCCTGTTTTGTGTTTTGCTTAGAATAATTCCGCCTGTTTTGTGTTTTCGCTTAGAATAATTCCGCCTGTTTTGTGTTTTGCTTAGAATAATTCCGCCTGTTTTGTGTTTTGCTTAGAATAATTCCGCCTGTTTTGTGTTTTGCTTAGAATAATTCCGCCTGTTTTGTGTTTTGCTTAGAATAATTCCGCCTGTTTGTGTTTTCGCTTAGAATAATTCCGCCTGTTTTGTGTTTTGCTTAGAATAATTCCGCCTGTTTGTGTTTTCGCTTAGAATAATTCCGCCTGTTTTGTGTTTTGCTTAGAATAATTCCGCCTGTTTGTGTTTTCGCTTAGAATAATTCCGCCTGTTTTGTGTTTTGCTTAGAATAATTCCGCCTGTTTGTGTTTTCACCAAAATGTATTTTTCCTTTTCCATTTACGCAAAATAGTAGTTTTTCTCTATTAAAATCAAACAATTTTATTTATTTATCTACATATTTTGGGAATTAATTTTGATATTCAATTCATTTTTTGAAGGGGAACAATTAAAAAGAATAAAATCAATTGGGAGATCGATTTGAAGGGGTTGGTCGTGGCTGACGAGAATGGAGAGTCGAGACCGGCTTTCCGCAATGCTTCGCGTGACGTGAAAAAGACGAAATAAAAGAAAAAGAGGTACACCAAAAAGTGGGAACGAATGATTTGGACGGAAAAGTGAAATGGGCGAATATAAATGTTGGAAAGGTGGGGCGAATTTGTTGCCTCCTCCGTACCCATCGGCCACTGTTCCCACTCCATAGTCCATACTCCACTTTTCCAATTGTCACCAAGGCTATGAACGGCTGTGGCCCCTCCCCATTTGTCTCAATTGCCTTTGGACAGAAATAAAATAAATATACATTGGATGTTTTGTGTCCCCGCAGGGAGGAATTATGCTTTCACAAAATGGATTGTGACCAACAGTAAATAATAAACTATATATTCGAGATTCGACCCATTAAATTGATGAAATGATTAATAAATTATTGATAATGGATTATTAATTCAAAGTTTGATGTCAATTTGGATTAGGACTTTTTGTTGGATAATTCGGCTGGTAGAAAGCAATTTGGTTTATAATATTTTTGCTGTATATTTGGTCAGCTTTTCTCGATGAATTTTGGATATGAAAGGAAAAGGGAAATAATAGTCAGTCGACGCCAAATCGGTGGATGGCCATTTTTCCCTTTCATCGGCTTTTCGTAATGCAATTCTCAAATGGATTATGAATGGTCATTCCCAAATTGGTCGTCAATTATGATATTCTTGCAATAATCCATTCTAATAATCTTCCTCCTTATTGAAATGTTCCAATTTTTCAACGGCTTTTCCCATGTCAAATGACCGGAATCGAGACGTATCCGAGGCATATTCATGTGAGTATACTGTATAGTTGAGAGTGTCATTTGATATTGTCATTCATTCCCATCATTTCATAGCCAGCGGCAGTGCTCAATCAAACTTTTCCGCCTCTGCTGCCCAACAACAAAGTCGACAAAGTTATGCGCCAGGGACTGGTGCCGCATTTATGGCCCAATCGGGATGGATCAATCGAGACGAGTATTCATTTATTCCTAAATTATTACATTTAATTTTCTCATTTCCGATATGGCCGTCCCCGCCAATCAACCACTACCGTATTCCCTGTTTTCACCCCAGCTCCCCGTCCCCCAATTCAACTCCAACGAAGACCATTTGGGAGTAATAATGGAGTTCAACGTGGAGAAAGCATTTTGGGAAGGCAACCGCATGAAGTCACATTTTCGGAGGCACCGAACTATAAGAAAGTTTATTTGATTGCATTGATCATTGTTACGGTGTTGTTGATTTCGTTGATTGCACTCATTGTCATCCTTTTGGCAACAAAAGGCACCAGAAATGATTCCTAACTCTCAAAAATTCATTCAATTTCAGTTTTTATTTACAATGTGGCCCAACCTCCTCCTTCTACCGTCTCTCCCACCTCCACAACCGTCCAAATTCCCGTCGTTTTTCCGCCGCCATTTTCGCCTCCCCAATTGCCGCCGCCCCAACCCCCTCCACATTTGGTGACGAGAACATTCGAATGCGAATTCTACATTTTGGATCAGGCCAATCAGGCTTATGATAATGCAAATAGTTTTGAGCAATATCAGGCGCAAACAATCATCCAAAATGCGGTCGATTAATATTATTCCAATAATTGAATTTTCCAAAATTTTAGTTGGTCACCACATTCGAAGGTTCCTCCCTGCGTGATATGAATCCAACAATTGGTTTGGAGAAATTGGAAAATGGGTTAAAATGGGATAAGAATAATCCAAAATAATCTTTCCCTTATCACTTTTTGAGTGGCTCCGACCTTCGAATCATTTTCCGGCTGAGTATTGTTGTGCTTGAACAAAACCCTGGTTTACGGGAATTGACCATCAAAAATTTGTTATTGAGCGAAGCTGGCACATTGGAAGGACTACTTAATCGGACCAGTTTGGATCGGAATAGAGTTTCCGTCAAACCAATTTCAAAAAAATGAACTAAATATACAGTATTTAATTTGCCGAAAGGAATATTAAATTAAAATTGCCAAAAAAGAAAATATCAAACCGAAATAAATATATGGTTTAAGGGTTTGCCATACATTCACAAATTATAAACCATCCGCTGATAGAGCTCATCTAGACTCACGAATGATTTATAATTTAAATTAAAGGATATTAAACAGTTTAAACCATTTTTAAATTTTTGAGTTCAAATTTATTAAAAATCATTTGCCGCCACCGGCGGGTATCGAACCACCGACCCCCGAGGAGAAATCTAGCGGTCTAACCAACTAAGCTAATTGGGCTTGCTGCACGGACTAAAAAAGTTAGATTAAACCAAAGTCAAAATTTAAAAATTCAAAAAATGCATCTAAACTAGCATATCGATTGGATATAAAACGTTAATGGGTATCTAATAAACCTGAATTAATCTTTTCGACATTTTCAGTATTCTTTTCGGCAATTTCAGTGTTTTTCGATGAATTAATTCCCATAAATATATTTCAAATTTTATTGTCTTTCCTTTTGTCTTTCAAAAAAAATTTTATTTCAAAAATAACAAAACAATGAATTGTAAAAAATATGAATGAATTATTTTCATCTCTTTCTTCTTCCTCCTTTATTGTTTATTTATTGACCCGAAATGCATGGGATTGTTGAGAATGGCCGTCGATGATGAGCGAATTGTCGACGGGAATAAATTGATGGGTGCACAATTTGATGGCCTCCTGCGAAACACAACCACCCAAAATTGCGGCCACCACATGGGGTTCAGCATTTCCATAACGGCAAATTTCATTGAGCAATTCGTTGGGAATTAATTTGTCTTGGACGGCCATTAATTCCGAATCCTTTAATTTGAATAAAAAAAATTATTTTTTTTTTGATATTTTAATTAATAAAAAGACATTTTTAAATATTTTTTTCTATGGCAAAATTGTACCTTTGTTTCGGCAAAAAGTTCGGTCAGACATCGTTTCAGGTCGCGTAAATCGGCTTCCTCCAACGGGAATCGGCCATTCTCAATGCAAAATCGATCAACCGCCCGCAAAAGGACATACCAAATCAATGGATTCACACAAGGAGTAGATTGGCCAAAATCGGGTTCATCAATTTGCGACAAAATTGACTAAAAATGGAATATTAAAATAATATTAATTTAATATTATTTCACCTGAATATTGCGGGAATATTCCGAAGCCAGTGATGCCCCATATTGAATGCTCATTTTTGATGCATTTTTGCAAAATAATTGGCATTCCTCCAAACTAATTATGTTCTCATTTGATGTTGCACTGTTCATTGAGAGTTCATTGGCCGTACTTGTCACAATATCCTCACTTAAATTTAATTTATAAAATAATATTTAATTTAATTAAAACATTGTTTCAAATCCATTCCCTCTATTTTCTCCTTCCATGCATTCATTGGACAATGATATTTTGGGTGGTTCATCATTTGCATCGGATGTGCTCATTCGGGAGAGTTGGTCCTCATCGTCATTGCTGCTACTTTCATCCGTTTCTGAGGGCGCCGTTGGATTTGTTGGAAGCAAAAGTGAGGAGGAGGAATTCTTCGATTTATTTGGGCTCATTTCCTCTTGAATGTTGAGCATCAATCGTTTTTCTCGAATTTCTTCGGCCAATTCATGCAATTTTGCAGCATCCTCTGCCGACTTTTTCCTATAAATTTAATTTTATATTTAATTTTAATTCTTTTTTTGAACCTATAAATGCCCAATAATTGAGTGTATCTTTTCGAATCGCTGGTCATATCCGGAAGTTGCCCTGAATGCGGCATATATTGATTTTGGGCAATGAATTCACGAAGTGCGGAACAAAGAATCCAAAAATGATTGTTAATCCCCCATTTGCCAATTCCATTCATCAAATTGTTATTTTCCAGCGATGGAGCAGCTTTTGGGTCAGTCAATACTTTTTTGACATTTTCTGGCACCTTTATATTTTTGATTATTTATTTTAATTGGATTCGAATATTCACCTTTGTTCGGCCAATGCTCTTCAATAAATTTGCTTTGGCTTCATCAAAATTTTCCTCATCCACAATGAATCCTTTATCATTTGGTTTGCGTAGTTCATTTAAAATTGCCAAAATTTCCGAACGAACTTTGTAATTATTCTCCGGATAATTCGCACCCTCATTCTTATGTCTGTTATAAATTAATTTTAATTAATTTTAATTATTTTATTTTACCGTTCTTTCCAAATTTCCAATGCTTTAAAATATAAAATGACATATGGAGTGTGTTTATGTTGTTCATAGGTCATCCCGTTCAAATCATTTTCATTCACCATTTTCAACAATTCAGGGAAAGGACTGTCCAATCTTAAATGAATTAAATTATTCCATTTCTATCTATATGTTTATATTAATAAAACCTTAAATCGAATGGATCATTTTCTTCATTATGATGATTCCAAATGACGTGTTCCCGGAAAGACAATCGCATATAGCCCAACAATCCGTAAACTCGAGCATAAATGAATGGGATGTTGTTCTCATAGAGGAAATGATCCAATTGGATGGCCTCCATTGCGGACATGTTTGTGCCAATGACCAGCGAGAATTGCAAAAGCATTTGAAGATCATGATTTGAAAATTCCTTGAAGGAAAATGATGAATGTTGGCCATGGACCGATGGATTCAATTCCTAAAATTAATTTTTATTAATTAAATTATTCTAAGCTAACCATTATTAGTTTAAGAAGGCATTCTCCTCTGGGTTTTCCCAGAGATTTTTCGTCCAAAAAGAAGTTTTGACCCAAATCTGTTTCGGTTATGCAAACATCGTCGATTATATGAAATGAACCAATGCCAGCAAGCACCAAACTCTTCAGAATTTCTGAAGCCAATGCTGATGAACCAAAAATACAAATTCGGGCCTGCTGAATTGATTGTTGACCTTCATCGCCCCAAAGACGAATTTGTCGATCATACCGAATTTGTTGTTTTTCATCAATATCCATAATTATAACAGAATCTAAAAATGATAAAGAAGAATGCTTAATTAATTGGCGTTTGTAATTAAAATTTGTTTGTTTAACAAACAAATGTGATTAAAACTGGAAAATCTAAACCTAGAGATTTCGCTAAAAAGTAAATACATGAGAAAGAGAGAGCATGAAATATTTTAATTCTTTTTCATCCCAACCTCCCTATTTTGTGTACTATTTTTTTAAATTTATTGTCCCACATGTCAAGAATTTATTTTTTTTTGCGAAAATCGCTAAAAGCTTAAAGCTTAAACAAATTAATCACAAATCTAAAAATATTTCGGTTTTTGGCATTAGATGGGTTTTTAAGGCTAGGCTAGGTTTTGTTAGATTTTTAAGTGGTAAATTTCTTCATAAAAAAGTTAAAAATTAACACATTTTCATTTTTTTTTCATTAAAATTTCAGAAAATTATGAAAAATTATCTCTTTTCTCGATTATTTAGAGAAATCTTCCTGAAATCTTTTTTAAAATGGCAGCAGAATTTATCAACTTCATTAATAAGAAGGACGGGCGATTTTGAATATGAGGATCCAAAATCTGAGGAAGAAGTGGTCAATATTACCTACATAACAAGGGATGGAACAGAGAAAAAAGTTCGCGGCAAAGTTGGAGATAATGTGATGTATTTGGCACACAGGTTTGTAAATTTAATGTAAAATTAATTAATTAAATTATTTAATATTTAAATCAAAATATCCAGAATCCAATTTTCTAAAATTTTCATTAAATTTTAGATACAATATCGAAATTGAGGGAGCATGTGAAGCATCATTGGCTTGTTGCACCTGTCATGTTTATGTTGATGAAAAATATTATGAAAAATTGCCAAAACCAGTAGAGGACGAAGAAGACATGTAATTTTCATTTATTTTTCATATTTATATTTAATTAATAATTTTAGGTTGGATATGGCACCACTTCTGAAGCCGAATTCTCGATTATCTTGCCAAATAATTCTCAACAAAGAATTGGATGGCCTTATGGTCTCATTGCCAAAAATAACGAGGAATTTTTACGTGGATGGTCATGTCCCTGAGCCTCATTAGAAGACTGAATATTCCTCTTCACAATTTATTTGCTCATTTTTTGATTATTCATCAAAATTAAAATTGTGAAATTAGATAATTTATTTAAAATCGAATAAATATTTTTAATATTTTTGTTCTACTTGGATGACCCAATATTACACCCCCCTCCCCCCACTCCAACTTTAATTCAATCACCCTTTTTTACTCTCCATTATAAATCCACATTTTTGTTTGCGCAAGTCAATAATATAAGAGGGAAAGTGTCCCCCGTCAACAAATGAATGACCAAATCCGTCAAAAATAACACATTTCATATTCTCACCCACCCAAAATTCTACATTAAAGTCCAAATGACCTGTGAAGAATCCAAAAAGAGAATAATGATGATCGATTTTGGCCAACAAAATAATTAATTTCCTCCCCAAATATGCTAAATGCCTCTTCTCTGGCCATGCCCAAAATTCTCCTGCTTTTCATTTTTGTCATTAATTTTCGGGTCATCAATTCTCCTTCCAATCCTCCCCCATTATTCCATTCCATTAATTCAGTTCTTCTGTCCAATGATCCTTCGGCTTCATTCCAGTGCCCTTCGCGATTTAGGCCAAATGACACGAAATTGGATGCGCGAATCCGTCAAAAGGCATTTCCCTCTTCGTTCCCATAGTAAACATTTGGCCCATCGATTCGGCCAAGGCCGTCTTCAACTCCACAATTTGAGCATTGTCGACTTTTCTCCGCCCGATGTACATTTTCAGGCATCAAAGAATTCCCTCCTTTATATGAGCACGGACGGAGGCAATTCTCAAGTCCATTATATTCCATCTTTTATTCATTTTCTCCTCAAAACATTGTTCAGCTCGATGCCCAATGGTCACTTCAATCCGATTTTCTCCTTTCTTTGATCCGTTCTCCGGCATTTGCCGGCATTGTCCGAGCAAGAATTGTCGGATTCAGTGCCGATGTTTCCATAAAGGTCCTCCATAAAATTGCCAAATTGCCAACCAATTTAGGTAATCAAAAATAGTCATTTGGTCATCCATCAATGCATTTCGCGTTTTGATGAATTCCAATTGCATTTGGGCGGTTCATTGGCCGCAGATCTCAGTCAGATTGAATCCAAAAATATTTCTTTATTTATTTTTAGTCCATTGGTTCCATCGTCCTTTGGCCCAAGCCCTCCAATCCCACGTTGAGGAGACTTATTGCCAATTAATTGGCGAAAAATTATTGGTAGAACAACAAAGAATTCAATCAAATTAATTGAGAAATTAAATCAGCCATGGCTCCATGAACAATTGGCCAAATTGGCATTGAAATTGCGCATTGATTTTGGGGGCGATTTACAATTGAACCAATGGCTTCATTCGGCCAAAATTGGGGATGGATATTTGGATTTGGGAATGGCCCAAAGACTCGTTCAAAGAGGGGGGGAAAAGGGAGGCAGAGATCGAATTTTGGCTGAAAGTTTGCCTTCGGAAATGCCGGCGGCAAAATTCAAATCGAAGGAAAATATTGGTCAAAATTTCGTGCGAAATTTATTCAATCGAGCATTCATTTTAGGCGAACATAGTTTGGACTTGTTTTTGCATGAAAGTACACTTCAACAAGTTTTTTCGGGCGCCCATCATTCCCACCAATTGAGGGTCAATTTTTCGTCCCCATTTCTTCGAACCAATTGTCCTCTTTTGTGCCTTGGCAAATTTGTGCCCAAAATGAGGGCTAAATTAGGCCCAACAGAATTGTTGGCTGTGGTTTGGGAATATTCCCTCATTCTAAATTCTTTTCGTTCAGTTGCGAACCAATAATCCACCAAATGTTCGGCTTCTTCAACAAAAAATTCGACTGAATTTGAATATTTCCTTTGAATTATTCGAAAATTGGAAGATTGAAAAGAGAGAAATGGAAGAAGGAATTGAATTAATGGCAAATTATGATGGAATTGAGGAGGAGGAGAATGGGGAATTTGATCAAGAATTGGGGGAAAGGGAAGAGGAAGATGAGGAGGAATTAGTGGAAATTGAGGAGGTGGAAAGGGAAAAAAGTAAGCCAAAAATTGTACAATTTTTTTTAGAATTTGATCATTTTTAGGCATTGAAGTGATGAATAAAGGAAATGCTTTAGTGGGGGAGGAGGAGGAGGATGGAACATTAATTCGACCAAAATTTATTGGAGTGAATGGAGAAGGACCGAGAATAATTGATTTTAGCCAAAAAGGCAAAATATCAACGACAATGTTGAGCACAATTATATTCACCCAATCGACTGAAAAAGGCGAACAAATTGTGGAATCGACGACAACGTCCCAAATGGAAATTGGGCCAATTAACAAAAATCGGAAATTGGCATCAAAAATGCATCATGAACCAATTTTACGGATTTTGCTAAACAGTGGGATGGAAATTCTATTGGAATTGGAGAAGAGGCGGAGAAGAATGAAAACTGAATTAAAATTCACAAAAATGCGAGCCATTTTGGCACAAAGTGATGTGCGAAATCTCTCACAAGAGGTTTGGCATTGTTATGCATATATTCTGATGATTTCCTCATATTTTCAGACAATTGATTTGTTGGTTGAGGCTTCAATTCCATTTCTGGAAAATTCCATCAAAATACTGTACCGTGATGGAATTGAATTGGACGAATTGATGACATTGCCTACGGGCAATGAATCCATTAACATTGAGGATGGATTCATTCGCTACAGTGCCGATGTGCATTTGGCACAAATTCTCCAATAGATTTAAATATTTATAAAATGCATGAATAAAAATAACAAAGACAAATTATTAGGAAAATGTTATGTTTCCCACCCCAATTCATCCTTTCCCCCTCATTCCTTTCCCAAATCCTCATTCCATTCCAAACTTCATCAATTTCCCAATCATTTTCTTTCTTCAACGGCAATGTGCCCGATAGCATTGTCCATCCTTGATTGCGCGCAATTCAGCAACAATTTCATCGCGACGTTCTTTTTCCTGCTTCAATTGTGTTTGATAGCGATTCACTTCATTTTCATGGGAAATTCGAAGATTGTGGGTGTGGCGTTGTTCGGAATTGACCAATTGTTGGCTGGTTTCGAGCTGAAAATGCAATTGAAAATGATCATTTTATATTGTGGTGATTCACCTGTTTGCGCATAATTTCCATTTGTTTTTCCATTGTATTGGCCCTTTCTTCATGACTTGCTTTGGAATCGTTGGCAATTCGAAGAATCTGAATTCCGTAGCAATTTGGAAATAATGTTCGATTCATCCCAAACGACCCACCTTCATTTCCTCTTCATAATGTTTGATGTCCTCATTCTTGGATGCAATTATTTGCTCATTTATTTGATTTTGACTCTCCAAATCTGCAAGCGTTCCATTCAGTCGATCCACCGTTTCCTTCAATATTTCCAATTCGTCCTTAAATCCAAATTCAACTCAATCTCCATCTTTCCCTTTGGCATACCTGTTTCCCCTCAATGTCCTTCTTCAATCCCTCAATTAAATTGGCCATTTTGTTCAGCTCAATTTTCTTCTGCCCAATTTGATCATTCAAAGAATTGACCAATTTTCTTTGATTCTAAAAGGAATTCCCCCATTTCCACTGCCCCAAATTCCATCCAAATTCACCTTAAAATTGCTTTCGCTCAAATTCAATGATGCCTCCATACTTTGTTCCATTCTTTGCATTCGCTCCATCTCCGATTTCATATTCCACATTTCCGACTGCAATTTGTCTCGGCCATCAACGCATTTCTCCAACAAATTGTTCGTCTCATTCAATGTTTCCATCAATGTTTGATTTGACCGTTCATGCAATTCAAGCACCATTTTTTGCAATTCCAAATGTTCACGATGAATTTCGCTCACATTTTTGGCCTTTTCCAGTTTTTCACGATGAAATTTAATCAACTAAAATAATTTTGAACTGATAAAATTGAAATAATTCCACCTTCTTTTGATTCTCAATTTCCTCTTTTCGTGCTTGAATTTGCATCTTTTGCCCTTCCATTTGTTTTTGTTGGGTCGAATGGCGCATTCCCATGGCCACCAACAACAAAACAAGGACGGCACTGATGGCCAATAGGGAAAAAATCCAAACTAAAAATGAATAATATTAATTTTTTCACTTTCCAAATTACTTCGTTTGTTGCGTTTCATTTTGGCTTTATATTCTTGGAAGCTGGTTTTAGCATTTTTGAACAATTCTTCGCGATCATCGACCGGCGAAATGCCATCGAAAGATGATCCGGCACGAAATGTTTCATTCAGATGGAAATCATCGTGAATTGAATTGGAAAAGATGGTCGAGATTTGGGGCGATTGGGCGCCATTTCCACCAAGTTGGGGTGAAGGACTTTTGGGCATGTTTTAAAGTTAAAAGAGGAATTTGTTGGATTTTGAAAGAAATTAAAGTTAATTCTAAAAAGGAATTGAATGAAAATGTTAAATGAATGCAAGAGAATGAAAATGTGTACTGTGGAGAGAATGAGGGAACGGCGAACGGCATTATGGTGATTGGGGAATTGAAGGAATTGGACGGCATTGGCAAATCCTTTTGGGAACATTCATTTGATCATCCTTTCGGATTAAAATAATAATCTGCCCCCGTCAAATCCATCAAATGGTCATTCAAATGCAGATTAATTCAAAATAATTTATTCAGAAATTAAAAATAAATATTTTTTGATATTTCAATGATAAAAATTGATGTTCAAATTTCGTTTTTCCCAATAATTTTTCTCCTCCTCTTCAATTTCTTCTTCCCCATTTTCTGTTTTTCCATTCTTATTTTTTGACAAATTTCCCAGCACAATTCCCGTCAAAATCGCCGCCCCAATCCATTGATTTGAATAAAATTTATTCCAACAATCCTCGGCTGAATCCATTTTCAATGTTCCAATTTGCCAACAAAAATGACCAATCGAAGCTAAAAATGATGGAAAATTAAATAAATATTATGGATGAGGGGAATTCACCGATTAATGCGGCATAAAATGGCCATTGTTGGTCGGCTGCCAGTCCAACCAATGCCAAATTTCCGATCATCCCAGCCGAGAATGCGGCCAACCAAATTTTTGTCTTTTCGCCAAATTTTATTGCCGTTGAGCCAATTCCAATGAGAATATCGTCCTCCTTGTCTTGATGGGCATAAATTGTGTCATAAACCATTGTCCAGCAAATGCATGCAAAATAAAGGGGAACACAAATTTGAGCAGAGAAATGGCCGGTGGCAGCAGTGAA
Source organism: Pratylenchus scribneri (assembly GCA_030063045.1). NCBI lineage: Eukaryota > Metazoa > Nematoda > Chromadorea > Rhabditida > Pratylenchidae > Pratylenchus > Pratylenchus scribneri. The sequence continues at coordinate 1,984,983 of JAQSEB010000020.1, read as the reverse complement.
ACCGAGCAAAGCGCCCCAATTGAATGTGGCACCTTAAATTGGAATTTTGAATTTAATTGATTTATTGTAGAACTTACCCAAAACAATTTGTGGCCAATTTGTGTACCTTTTTGCCAGTGGATAGGCCACAACAAAGCAGAGTGAGCAGGCACCCAAAATTATGCTAAAATTTGTTCAAAATCAATTTTGATAAAAAGAAAATACCTAAGTTGATTGAGTTGAAGTAAAATGGCTAATGAAATGGAAAGAAGTGAGGCAAGGAGGATGGTGGCTTCCTTCTCAGTCAATTCTCCACTGGCCAATGGCCTTCCCCTCGTTCGTTCCACCCAAAATGCTGGCAAATTTATTTGGAAAAAAAAGGTTAAAACATAGGCCAACCTTTTTGTCAAATTCAATGTCCCAAAGATCGTTTAAAATGCATCCGGCACTTCGCATGAAAAAGGCACCGGCACCAAAAAGTGCCAATAATTGTGGATCGGGAAGACAGCCGGCGGGTGCACTCAAAGCAATTGACCAAGTACAAGGCCAATATAATAGCCAAGTGCCTGAAAAAAATAATGAAATTAAAATTATTAAAATAAAACCAATTGGTTTATTGGCCCTCATCAAACGCAAATATGAATTAAATTTTTTGGAAATTGGTGAATGAACAGGAGGAAGAGTTGGCCGTTGATTAGACGTTGATGTGAATTGAGCCATCATTGGAAATGAATAATAAATTGACGGTTTGCAAAATCGGAAAAGACAGCAATGTTTGGGAAATAGAATTTTACTCGCTATTTGAAGCATTTTTTATTCTCTAAAAATTAATTTTTAATTAAACTTTATCAACCAAATAAAAAATAATAACAACAAATGTTAATAAATCAAAACAGCCAAACTAAAACCAATCAAACCAAACCCAACCCAAATCCAAAACTCATAAACAAAAGGAAAATAAAAAAATAAAAGACATAATATCCTAATTTTTATAAAATAAAAATTAATTAAAATTCAAAAAATTCACGAACACCCCCTTTTAGTACAGTACCTTAAACGACATTTATTGATTTTTAAATAGCCTTAAAATTTGATTAACAAGCAACAAAATCGATATAGTTATGAATTAAATTATAATTATCCGATGAAAATAAATCAACAATCCACTATCCATCCAATTTCATTCATTTTGGTCCGTCCAATTCACTCATTCTTTAGCACCAATGACGATAACGACAATTGTTCCATCGGTTCAATCGACGTTGTGCTTCTTCGATGGCCTTTTGCTTTTTCTCCAATTCCGCCTTCAATCCCGTAATTTGATTCTCCATCTCCGAAATTTGTTCTTCCTTTTTGCGCATTTTCTCCTGATGGACTTGATGTTTGGAATTGAGGAAAATCTGTGCAAAAATTCATTCATTCTTTCATTTTATTCCCTCCCATTAGAACCTTCCGGATTGTTTCCTCCGCCTTTCCCTGTGAATGGGCCAAATTCTCTAAAGCATGAATTTGTTCATCTTTTTGGACCAATTGGTCTTTCAATGATTTTATCAATCCCAATTTGGCCGCATGGCTTTCATTCATCAGACGCAACAAAGTCGATTCCTCGTCCAATTTTCGCAATTTAGAATCTCGCCACTGAAAAATTAAATTCATTTTTTCTTCAATTCTCTCAATGACAATAATATTTAGGGGGCTTTCTCATTTCTCTTACCGTACCACTTTTTTGCCACTCACTTTTACCTAATCATAATCATCAATCAAATATTGCCCCAAGCCTCCTTTTTAAATAAATCTTTTCTCTACAAAAATGTTCACTTTTACAGCGTTTTATTTTCATATTTTATAATTTAAAGGCTCTTTCCCCTCAAATTCCTATCCCGTTTTTTGGGCCACTGAGAGCCTAGGCCCACTCTCGCCCCAAACCATTTTAATCCAAGATGAGGACTAATAAATTTCATTTCCATTCCAAATTCCAACCTCCATTTCGACTCTTTTTTGTGCCATTTTTTCGCCCAATTTTTCCACCGATGAATTCAAATTTGCTTCAATCATTTTCCATTGTTCCGCTTGCATTTCCAATCCTTTCAATTTTTCCTCTTTTTCCACCATATTTTGCTCCAATGAAATTCTCTTTCCATATTCATTTACAAAATTTTCGCTGCTCGACGATATAAATTTTTGGTGCAATTCAAAATGATTTTCTTGAATGTGAAGTTGCCGTTCGACCCGTCGGATTTCTTCCTGCTTTTTCCAAATTCTTTCTTGATATTTCCAATAGGCATCCATCGTCAATTTCAAATGGGATTTGCAAAATTGCAATGAATTTTCCTGGGGCAAAATGAAATTACCTAATCAAAAATTGCTTCAAATTACCGTATTTTCCAATTTTTCGGCCATTGTCCCATTCTCCTTTATTTTATGGGCCAACAATTTTGCTTGAAGCATGCTCCAAATGAAGTCGACTTTCATTGCTTAAATATGTAAATTGCCCCCAAATTGCCCATATATTCTCCCCATTCACCGTTGCCATTCCAGATGATTTTCTTGGCTAACCATTAATTCATTTTGCAATTCCAAATCCTCTTTTGTTGACCACAAATGTTCCAATTCTGCATCAAAATTCTCATTTTGGGTCAAATAGCGCATTCCCAAGGCCACCAATGCCAACAAAATGAGGAAAACAAGGCCAAAGAAGATTCCATTTCGAACTTAAAAACCCCAAAAAATATTCAACCACTCCAATTTCTTTCATTTTCTCACTTTTCTTCAGCATTCGTCCTTTTCCCAATTGGCCATCTTTGTTCACTCCATTTTGTTGAATTGGCAAAATGGACGAAAATGTTGTTGAATTGGACGGCACATTCCGCGGATTTTCCTCCTCAAAAAGACGATTTTCAAAGGAAATTGCCGGATTTGGAGGCTGTTCAATTTCCATAATTATTTGAAGTAAAACTTGAAATTGGAACAAAAAAAAATATTAAATTGAAGAATGGATTGATCAAATTATTATTTTTTAGAGAATGGCATCGATGGAATGAATTCCCCTCATAAAATTCTAATTTGCTCCCAAATAATCCTCCAATCATTTTCCACAGTCCCATATTAATTTTAAAGAATTGTTCTCCATAAAATTCACAATTCCAATCAAAATCATTGTTTTATTTCAAAGCTTCATCCAAAACAGAATCAAATGAAGGAAAGGATGATTAATTTGTAAAGAAGACAATATCCTCAACTCAATCCAATGAAGCAAAAAGTGCATTTTACACAAATGGCGACTAAATGGCCAAAAGAAGGAAAGGTGGTAGCCAACTTGGTTTGGATTGGACGATGGCCGTTTATCATCGAAGAAAGGGGGAAAATGGATTAACAAAAGGGGGATTAAGAAGGCAATTAGCCATTGATGAAAGAAAGAAATGAATTGACTACTTTTTTGTTGGCCATTCTCTGCTTCAATTTTGCCAATTTTAGTGTTAAATTTTGTCCTATATGTAATTATTTCACGATCAGAACACAAATCCTCCTTTTCTTTGCCTTATTATCATTTTGTGTTATCAAATATAATTATTAAAATGTGTTGACCTCACGCCCTTTTTTCGAAATAAAATAGTTCAAAATTGAACATTCAATGAAAATAAATTCCTAATCATTTTTTTCAGAAGCATTTTTTCCTTTTAATGTAAAAGTTTGAATCATTTTAGTGCTCAAAACAGGGCCAATTCCTCTCCCCCCAATCATCATTTATATCAGTACATTCATTCATTCCCTCCTTCCATATATTTTGATGATGGGCCGAAGTACAAATACAAACATTGGGCAGCCATGGGAAAGGTGACATCAAGAATGAGGTGCACAAAAAGGGTGCTTTGATATTTGGGTGTGTTTTTGTTGATTATTTCCACAATTCAATTTTATATTTTGGATTATTTCCTTAAATTCTCATATTTTCCTCCCCCAATTTCTCATTCATCGTTCATCATCAATTTATGTCCAAAAATCGGTCGAAATATGCAAATTTGTTGGTGAATGTTGGCATTCTCCATTCATTTCCCATCCGCTTTTCACATTTTTCCTTCCCCTTTTTTTTCCTCTCAATTTTTCCCCCAAATGGTTGGCCAAAGGAAAGAGACAGACTGACTGTACGACGACCGCAAAGGATCAACAAAATTGAGTGAATTTATTTATTCCATCTTTGCACGCAAAGAAATTTGGACGGGAATTGGTGGGGGCGGTGAATTGGTTGGCCAAATATTTGCCCAATCATGGAATGGGAATTTTGGCGTGGCAAAGTAAGGAACAAAAAATAAATGGGCAAAGTGGATTACCAACAATCCCTGAAGGAAAAAATAAAAATACAATTCATCCAAAATAGACCACCCCAATTATTGAAACATTTCCCCCATAAAATGCCATTATTTATATTAATTCATCATCCTCCAATTCCTTTCCAATTTCTCTTCTCATTTTTTGGCCAAAATGATTCATTCTCCCTCTCTAAAAATCACCTCACTTCTCTCAGAAAGGAAAATAAGAATACGTAAATTATTTGGTTTTTTAAATTCCATCCAAAAATTAGTCAACATTAAAAAATGGAATCATTTAATTTTTAAATTGGCCACACATTCACATTTAAACTAATTGGCCCATTCAATTGATGGGCCAAATGGATTTATCCCATCCAAAACTAATCTCCAATCTTTGATCCATTCCCAATTTTATGCCAATTATTTCCCTCAAAATATTTTCCAAATATATTTTACCCATCCATCTATCAGATGTGCATTGTGGATCATCCACCCATAATAATCCCCCCTGAGCCCTGACTAATAAAATTGTTGCCAATTCCATCCCATCCCCCAACCACTTTCACCTGTTTTTCCCCGCATTCCATTTTGTTGGTCATCCATTCGCCGGCCTCTGATCCTTCACCCCAATTTCTCCTTTTGGCCATCACTTTTTTTGCCACCACCTCCGATTATTATTATTATTATTTTCCCGGCGGAAGATGAAAAGCAGCGGGGAACGGAAAAGGAGGTGGGGGAATTATGTGGAAAACAGCCACATTTTTGTTGGATTGAAGGGCCAAAAAAAGGTGGCGGCTGACAAAGAGGAAAATGGCTTAAAAAGAGAGCCGAATGGGTGCTGACTGGATTGGTTGGCCAACCAATTTTGCCTTCCATTTTCCTCAATTCCCAAAAAAACCTTTTGTTTCGCCATTTTCATATTCATTCGCAAAGAACAAAATTTGAAGGCGGCGATGATTTCATTCATTCATTTTTGCCAAAATTCCGCATTTTCCAATTTTTGAAAAGGCAAAATATTTTCTATATAAATTCCTTCATTCCAATTTTGGACAACAAAAATAGAGGGAAGGCGGCTTTTTCTTTTAAAATGGGAAAAAAGCCAAGGCTGTCAGCTGGCCGATCGTCGGTCATTCCCGTGTCCCCTACACCCTTTGCCTTTTTATTTTTATTACCATTAAAAATAAATATATTTCCTCAGTCTGTCTCAATTAGATAAGCAAATTCCCCTCATCAATTTACGACATTAATTTGGGGCCAAAGAAGGGGGCATTCTCCCTCCTCCCTTTTTTTGATTGGCTTCTGCCATTTTATTATTCTTTCCAATTAAATAATAAATTTCCCCCATTTCAGCCAAATTCCATTCCCAATAATGTCCACTCCTCCCAACTCCCATAAATGGCGTAAATCTTTGTTCAGTTTTGGCATCAATTGGCCAACAAAATCCACAATTCCCGCCAACCCTTCTCCCCCAATTTCCCCATTGGATTCAAATTGCCGTCAAAAACGCCACAACAGTGTCGTCACTTTTGCCCCTTCGCCTCCTCAATCCCACCATTCAAATTGCCAAAATATCGAAGAAGAAAAACCCCAAATTCAACGCCAAAGGGGCTATTCCACTCAAAGTTGCCGTTCAAATCATCAAATTACCTCATCCAAATTTGGCCACTCACATGGATCCGTCCAAAGTTTGGTGAATCGCCAGAAAATTCAGCAGAAATCATCGATGCTCTCCACCACCACAACAACAACGGCATCCGGCAGCAGCACCATTTTTCGCCGTCCATCCACACCTTCACTGCCATTGGCCATTGTTCAGGCGGTCACCGGGCGCATTCGAAAAGGTGCAAACTCCAGCCTCTGTAAATGTACAAAATGAATTCCCCTTTTTTGGACAAATATCCCAACAAATTCTTTCCTCAATTGAATTATTGCCTTTTATTTTGCAGGTTCTTCCACTTTTTCGTTGGATGAAGGGGATTCGGCCTTCTATTCTGCCGATGATTCTGCTTGTTCAACCGCATCGTTGAGTTCATCTCCAGGCAAAAGGAATAGCAGTGAATTAAGCAGCAATGTGAGCGAGACTTCAAGGCAAATGCCCTCTTTTCTTGCGGAATGGACCGAGGAAGATGAAGGTGACAAAATGAATTGGTTTTGGATGGAATAATTCCACAAAAATTGCAGAAGAATGGGAAAAACGTTTTGGCAATTCCATTGGCCATCTAATGGTGAAAAACTACAAAACATTGGCTTGGTCAAATTTGCCGATGATGAAGGAGGAAGTACCAAAAGTGGAGGAATCAAACATTCTTTATGCCGAAGGGTCAGTTTTGTCCATTCAATTTCCAAATAATTTAATTTAAATTTAAAGGGAAGTCCAATTCCAATTGCTTTCACTGGTCTGTCCTCCGGGCAAAAGGGTCGTTAAAGTTCTTCCAAAAAATGAGAATTTGTGGAATATGTCTTATGCAGAACTGATGAACCGAAAAATGAAATCCGAAATGAAATGAACTTTATGGATTGATGCCAAAATAACTTTGTTTCTTGCCAACCAAAATTGTCAAAAATATAACTCAGCAATGAATGTTTCCCATTTATTTTAAAACCATTCACATTCCTTTCAAAATGTTAAAAATGTACAAAATTTCAGAATAAATTTCAACCATCATATTCATTTATTCTCCACTTTCTTTTTCTTCTTTTTTGCCTTCTCCGTTACCGTTACCGTAGTTGTTTTTGGTTCATTTACCTCACGGCTATATTCATTCCAAGTGCAATTCTCCCTTTGACATTTTCCATCCGCATTCAAAAGAGAAAGGGTGGTCACACAATTGAATTGGACCGCCGATTTTTGGCCTCGGAAACGGATGGGATAAGGATTGTAAATGCCAGCAGTGAATGCATTCTCATACTGATCGAATATTAGAATAAAATGAGAAATGACCCCTCTATTCCCTCACTTGAACATGTTCAAACAATGAAGGTTCTGTTGTGCACCCACGGCCATCAATAATCAAATATGGTGGTTTTTGATCATCCGAATCAGCGCTAACCTATTAAAATGTAAATGACCCTATAGAGGGTCAAAAACCTAACCGAACAATTTGCAACTCGGAGGCAATATCCTGCAATTTATTACAATTTTTATTTGATTCTCATTTCACCTTCAACCGGTTCACAACGAATTTTATAGTAGAGTTCTTGGTCAAGTGTGACATCTGAAAATTGCTTATTAGGATTTGGATGTTCCTTCACAAATTCACACCTTTCACTTCCTCTCCATCTGGATCTTTGACATGAACCGAAAAAGGAAAAAAAATGAATGAAATAATTAATGTTGAAAATGTGTATGATTAATTCTACCCCAAAAGTGCATTTAGCCTGTGGCTCATCAGCTTGACTGATTGCCTAAAATTGATGGAATTTATGCAAAATTATTAATTAATTCAAGATGAACTTCATGAATTGGAAGTGAATTTCCGGTGATGGCATTGGTTGCCTCAAAAAGGCTTAATAATAATAAAATGAAGGAAAAGTGTGGAAATGTTCCGAAGAACAATTGGCGATTGAACATTTTAGAAGACTCGTCAAAAATCAACTGCTGGCTTTAATCGATTCCCGAAAGTGAAGAAGCGATGGATGCGCTTTAATAGTGGTGGTGGAACGATTAATAATATAATGGGAAGTGAAATGCGGGGAATATGAAGGCAAGGGCATCCATCCATTAATCCAAATATATCCATCCATCCTTCCACTTAATCCCAAACCGGGTCAAGAAAATCATCCACAACTATTCAATCCAATTAGAAATGTTTTATCTTTCTAAATAAAATATAATTAATAATTTATAATTAATCAATCTAATTTTGAGCAATATAATTGTGATGGATGGTTATTTATTGGCTCCGTGCATTTTCAGTTTTATCTTCTTCTTCTTTATTTTCAATTTCTTCCGAATTTTCTTCCTTTTCTTCAGCTTCAGTAGCATTTGTTGGCATTGAATAGCACGCATCCAAATAAAGGTAGGCCACCTCCTCGACCACAGTTTTGTCCGGTATTTTGGCAGCCATTCCATAAATTGCTGCCGTTTTTGAACTATTCCCTTTGTCCTCTAAATTTTCAACTTCGGTGCATGCTTTGCGAAGGGCATCCAAAAATTCCAAAATAACAATGCCTTGGGATTGGTTGTAAGTGAGGCAAAAATGAAGACTGAATGGATTAAATTAATTATTTTGGGGATTTAATTCTTACGCATCAGGAAGTTGTAGAGAATTCAAATTCCAGCCTAATTTGTTTAGCCGATCTCCAACTGCGTGAATGTTGAATTTTTGTGAAGAAAATGCAACCTAAAATCCAATTTCAAATAAAAAGTCTTCTCTTTGAATAATTTTTACCACTGAAACATCGGGTGAACCAACAATGAAAAGGCCGGGAATCTTAATTAAATAAATTATTAAATAATTAATTTAATTATTTTTGCCTCACTTTTTCAATTGCATCCGCCAATTGAGCTGTTTTTGAGGCAATCAAATGTGCTCTATGTGCATATCCAGAACGTCCAAAATGCAGGAGGGTTGCCCAAGTCAATGCAATATTCCTATAAATTATAAATTGATTTGGAATATTAATTTTTCCTACAATCCGGCACGACTTCCAGCCAAAGTTGGTGTGGCATAAATGCCTCCAGGCCATTCGGTAATACAAAAATATTGATGGTGAAGAAGTTGGGTTGAACGGTACAAAATTATTGAAGTTCCTTTGGGCGCATATCCATACTGAAAAATTCATAAATATACGGGGTTGGGTAGTATTTGATTTACGAAAGACATTGGATATGGGATATGGCAAAGATTATAATGGTTTACAACGGTTCAATGGTTTGTCCTCGAGTCCCAAACCATATACCCAATCGATATGTTTGATTAAGACGCATTGAATGTTATAATATTTGTCATGGTTTAAAACTAATTTGAAATAGGCCAAACCCAAAGTTCTCCACCGTTTTAAACCATTATAATTTTACATCATTTTAAATATTTGCCAAAAATATTATTAAATTACCTTATGAGTATCGCACGAAATTGAAGTAACACCGGGAAGTCGGAAATCAAAAATTGGAACATGTTTGAGTGCCGGCGATTCGTTGGAAAATGCAATAATGAAACCGCCGAGGCAGGCATCAACGTGAACTGGGATTGAATATTCCAAACCCATCTGCCAAATTATTATAATTAGAATAATTTAAATTAATTCAAAATAACCTGCGAAATTGCAGGAATATCATCAATTGAGCCATAGGGAAAATTTGGTGCTGAACCAACCAACTGGAAAAAATTAAATTAAAAATTATAATTTGAATTTAATTTACAAACCAAACATGTATCCCGGTCTATTGCTCGTTTCATTGCCTCCAAATCAACTTTTCCCGTTTTTTCATCGCATCGAATGTGCCGAATTCGAATTCCGAGCAGAGAAGAAGCTTTGTCGAATGCGGCATGGGCGGTCTTCGGGACAATAATCACCGGATTGGCAACGCCCTTAGAATGGGCATAATTTCGGGCGGCCATACATGCCAATATTATCGATTCAGTCCCTCCAGAAGTAACCTTAAATTAATAATTAATCAAATATTAAAAAAATATTCTCACTGTTCCAACGGTTTCCGGTGGTCCATGGAATAAATTGGCAACCATTCGAATTATTTCCGTTTCAAATTTGCGAATAACCGGAAATATATCTAAATGTTGAATATTAGAATAAAATGGAATTAATTCCAAACCAGGATGTAATGGATTTGAAAATGCAAATTGGTGAAATACTTTGCCCAAAATTGCCATATGACGTGGATCCATATTCGTATAGACTGCACCCGAAACTCTGCCCTAAAATAAATATGCCAAAATATTAATATAAATCAATAATATATTTTACCCTCAAATATTCAAAACGGCCTTCCATTTGTTGATAATATTGAATTGTTTCCATAATGCTTTCTTCTTGAAAACCACGCGGTGGCAAATAACAAATGAAGTCCTTGTTCTTGTCACATTCATGGATTGATTTCACCAATTCCATTTTGGTTTCGTGCAAATTTGCTTCAATCTTTCGTTGAATTGGCGGCAATTTCCGTAACAATGAAAAGCAATATGCGGAAAACCTAAAATTAATTTTAAATTTTGATTGATTTAAATAATTAAAAAACCTTTTATAAATTGATTGTTCGGAATTTTTCAACAATTTCCGAACATGCAAAATGAGCAATGTTCCCGTAACGGATGCCACAATCAAAATATATGGATTTATTTTCGAAAGCCTCTCATTGACATTCTCATGAACATAAATAATCTTCTCAACTATTTCGGCTTTCATTTCGAATCTATGAATTTCAATAAATATCATCAATTCAATTAAAATTGTATATATAAATATTTCTTGAATAGATTACAAATATTGCAAAAATAATAAAGAAAAATAAAACACTTTATTCAAAATAATATCAAAATAACAATTAACTATGAAATGAAATTATCCACAATAAATTAATTATGCCTCCCAGCCAAGCATTTTCCTGACCAGTGGATTGTCTAAATTCTTCAATGTTTCCTTATAATCCTCCAATTGCGGGTCACGGATGTACCTGTGTGTATTCTAATATTAACAAAAAAAATTATATTTTGGATATAACCTCTCGGAATCATCCGTTGCATCATGCCTTTTTACAGTTATGTTAATTCCAACTGGAGTATGTGTTTGAATGAACATTATAAACAGTGGAAGTTGAATGGCATAAACTGGACCAACACGAACAATCCGATAAAATGTTTTCAATTCATATTCGGCTAATGCCACATTTGAGCCTGGTCTAAATTCCTTCACAAGCTCTGATTTATGAGCAATTGCATAACTAAAATATGAATGCATTTTTAATGTAATTTAATTGTTTTTTACCTTTCAATGACATCGAATTTATATTTTAGTGCAGTCCAATGAACATAACGCTGGAATTTCTCCAATGGTTGATAGTCATGTGATTGGAGTTTTATATTAACCAATGGAATATCCGGGTAATGGCGATGTACTTCAAATCTTAATAATATTGCTTTGAATTTATACACAAATTAAGAATATAAAACCTTGGTTCATATAAATCTGAAGGCTGGGGAGCATTCGCCCTTTCTCGCAATGTTGGAAAAGTTCGAATTTGGAAGATGCCTTTTGCTTTTTTATTGAATAATTTGCAAAGCATCTTTATAAAATTGAAATAAAATATAAAGATTTAACATTAATTCGATATGTTTTTGATTTATTTACTGATGTTTTATAAAAGATTTTTTGATTGTGAATTTAAAAGTTTATACTCATAAATAAATGATTGGGAATTTGTTTTGCAAATTATTTTGTATCATCTTCTCATCTTTTTATTCTTCCGATGTTCATCTATTGTAATAATTGTGTCGATAGTTCGCATCATTCGATCCACCATAATCCTGTGGTTTGTTTAGCATCGGATATGGACTGCTGCCGCTATGACCACTCAAATTCGATGCATTTGCTTGTGAGATCCTGGACATCGGCTGATATTGTTGTTGGCTTAGCAATTCCGTCAATTTCCCACTTTTTATTTTCCTAATATTCAAATAAGCTATTGGCAGCTAATTTTTGAAAATTAACCTTGTATGGGCGACTGCTCGTTTTGCACAATATTGTTTAACAAATTCTTCCACATCAATTGTTCCATTTCGGAATTCTTCGGAAATCTTCTCACTTTCTTCTTCTGCATCTTGTGCCAATGTTTTGAGCATTGTGCACACCGAGTCCAAAGACCTAGACTCGGTTATCTAAATATATTTTTAAATCCAGGCAATTAACTTTACTTTATAAACTAACTTCTTCAAGCTTCACTTTCAATTCCTGAACTTCTTTCTTCGTTTCGACAAGATTTTTGTGCGTCGATCCCAATTTTCTCAACGCATCATTTAATTTTCGCTCATATGATAAATTGCATTCGGCAAGTGATTTGGCGTCAACCAGTCTCATTTCCTTGTCATTTGGAAGTGCACTTATCTTAAATTAAACAAATGTTTAAATAAGCAATACATTTTATTTATTAAATTTACCTGCGATAAACCATCTACCATTGAATCAAGTCGCGATTCATCCTGCAAAAGTGCTTGCAATTGGTCTTCAGTGAAATTTCGTACACGCGTCATAAGATTTGAAGTACAAACTTCGATCATCCCTCCAAAATCTCGAGTGCCCATTTTAGTATTTTAATTCTGATACTGCTGATCTTAAAATATAAACTCATTATTTTTTTTGTGTTTCGTTTAATCCTTATTAATTGATGAGAACCAGCAGTTTGAATAAATGTCTCAAGACTTTATTTTTACACTTTTTCGATGAACTGAGAGACCCCTAAAATTTTCAATATTTAGCAAAATACAAATTATTGATTGAAAAACAATAAATAAAAAGCAAAGTACAAATCAATTTTTCACAATTTATTCAACAAAAAAAATACAATTACAACAGAAAAAAAATACATATGATACAAAAAATACAATTTATATATGTGATGGGAAAATTGGGGCACAATTGGATAGGGGGAATGTATTATCTCACCATCAATGTTTCGTCTTCAAATTTCTCTTCGCAGCCATTTGACAATGTAGGCGAACGAGGGCCGCTCCTTCGGGTCGTCGTCCCACGTCCTGATCATCATCGAAGCGACACGTGTTGGAATGTGCTGAAAATAAAAGTGAATGTTTAAAATATTATCGAAATCAAAATGAACTTACGTTAGGGACGTCCATCCGGTTGTTTTGAATGACATACGCTTTGGCCTCTTGATTCGTCATTTCGGGGTACGGCTCTGCTCCATCATTGTACACCTCCCAACATAGGATGCCAAACGACCACACATCACTGAAAATTGAAAAATGTTTAATAATTTAATTGAGGTTGATAAATAATAACTCACGTTTGTCTCGAATAAGTTCCAAGTTGTAGCGTCTGAAAAATGGTTTTTATTGATTTGTAATTATTTTATTTTCCTCCCATTCTTACCTCTCTGGCAAGCCATTTCACTGGTACTTTTCCTTGCACTTCTGCTGTTCTTGCCGACGTTTTGATTGTGAGGCCAAAATCCGCGATTTTCAGTATGAGGTCCTTGTTGAGTAAGCAGTTCCGGGCGGCGATGTCACGATGCAGGAGTCCTTGAGCGGCGATGTATTGCATTCCTTTTGCTGCTTCCGTGATCCATTTATATTTCTGCTCGTCGCTGGTCCTGTTGCTTCGCAAGAATTTCAGCAGACTTCCTTTCTCGCACAATTCCATGACGATCATCAGGGGCCTAAAAAGAAGAAACATTTTCCAGAAAAAAGACCCAACTAACATACCTTTCATACACTGCCACGCCATACGTTCTGATGACGTTTTCATCCCGCAGATCTCGCATTGTCCTTGCTTCGTCCAAAAAGCTAAAAAAAATGGGATTTTAATCTGTGAAAAAATTACTTCAAATTTATACCTTTTTTGGTTTTCAATGAGCTCGCCATCCCGTAATACTTTGATTGCAACATCGCCTCGGAAGGATGCGGTCTTGAGCCTGCCACGGAACACCTAAAATTATGTTTAGTTATTAGAACAGTTTTTTAATGATAAAAATAAAATTACCTCTCCGAATTGTCCTTGACCAATCTTGTTCCCAGTTGTGATTGATTCGTGCGTCAAAACCCATTCTTCTTTTGCAATTGGACGTTTGATAATACAGCCGCTTGCCTTTGTTATTGGGTGTTTCTTCCTCGCCATCCACTGTATGAGCGCTTCAATGTCTGAAAAATAATAAATTTTACATTTACTATTAAGAAATAAAATATTTAAGTACACCAACCTTTGTCTTTGGGCCCTCCATGTTCAAAAAAAACAAAGCCGGCGTCTTCCATTACGATGAAGTGTTTTGATTTTTCTTCAGATTTCACGGATAGCACAACATTTTCCGCCCTTGTTTGTTGATTGATGCTCTTCCTCAGTAGAAAATCGCCATCTTCTTTCAGTAGTTCTTCGACGTCTGCTCGCTGGATCATGCCTGAAAATTAAGGAAAGAGTTAAAATTGAATTTAAGTGAAAATGTAAACTGACCGTGATAGAAGTCCTTGCCACGTAAACGCTGTGTCCTCGTCTTTGTTGTTGTTTCACTGTTGCTGCTGTTTGTCCTCATTGTGTTCTTCGGCTGCTGCTGGATTGATTGCTGATGAGTGATGACTGATGCTTTATAAAATGCTCCTTTTATAGTTTTTTTGGTGCTAGTACATACAGCGTACCAATTATGTATGCTGTAAGTGTAGGTTACAATAAATTTGCATTACAGTACGCATTGATCTTTTGATTAAGTAAGTATTTAAGTGTGCTAATTTTCCTATTTAACATCCATTTTCCAATCTATCTCTTGCCAACAATACCAACGAAAATCCTATTCTGCTCAACACAATGGCTCCAGCTGCAGCAAAGAAGACAAAATCGAAGGCAGATGCAAAATCAGCAATGACAACGAATGCTCCTGCAAACGATACAACCGCCGATGCCAGCAATCTCGACTTTGTGCCCGAAGCAACCCAACCAGCACCGAAGGCAACGACAGTCAAAGTGGAAAATAAGAAGAAAAAATCGGGAACGAAGAAGGCCAAAATGCAAGTACGCGGACCACCAAAGAAGCGCCGGTTCGGACAAAAGCCTCGTCGCAACTTCAAGTGAGTTTTTGAATATTTTGGGTTCAAATAATTTGATGATTTTATTTTAAGGATCTACGTTTACAAAGTTCTCAAAACTGTGCATGCTGAATTGGGTATCTCAAAGCGGGCCGTTGAGGTGAGTTCCTATTTTCTTTACACACATTTTATTAACTAATATTCAATATTTTAAAGGTGATGGACAGCTTCTGCAACGACATCTTCCTCCGCATTGCTTCCGAATCAGGCCATCTCTGTCAAATCAACAACAGGAAGCCCACATTGAATGCCAAAGAAGTGGAAAGTGCCTCAAAGTAAGTGGTGTATTATGGCAAAATATTTATTAATTCTATATTTTTAGATTGGTGTTGCCCGGCGAAATTCGATCTCATGCACTCAACCAAGGTCGTATGGCAGTTCAGAAATGGCGAGATTGCTGATGTGCGGCAGAAGACAAGAAAAGGACATTCCCTTGTGATATTCCCCCCTCTCGATTGTAAATATTGTCTTAAAACCCAATAATTATCCCTAAATATGTGATGTTTCTGTATAATGATGTCCTATATATTCCATCAAATATTGTTGTTATTGTATCCTATATAATTGTCCCCAAAATATGATATTTTCTGTATGTATGTAATGTATTGTTGTTATTCGGATAAAGTTTTGAGTTGGAGTATTTATAAATCAAAAATCAAGTCAATCCATATCAATCAATATCGATAAGAATCTGACTAATAGTTAGAAATTGATTGTGTTTTATCATCAGTAAATTATTTAGGCTTTCTATCATTTATCACAGCACCAAGTCGCCTTTATTAATAAAATATCTATCGAACAAACAAATTAAATGTATAATGCTTATTGCCTTGAAGAAGTTGTATCAAAGCTGCCGATAGAAGCTTTATCAATCTCGAATCATGGTAAAATTAAACTTATTTGTTTATTTTATTAATTTTATTTTAGTTGCAAAGGATATATTATTTATTGGATCGAAACCAGGACATTTACTTTGTTGCAATCATATCGTTGAAGGTTATTAAGAATAAAAGCATGGATTTTTCCATTAATGAAAATATTTTGATAGGAAATAACAACCATTATGAATATATTGTGACCAGAAATTTTGAGAAAAGACCGGTGATTGATTTGAAGGTAATCGAGCAAATGGATTTTATAGCTTGTCTTACGGATTCAAACTTTTCCATCCATGAAGCAACTCAACCTTATAGGTAAAAGTTTACAAAAATACTTATTTGATTTCAATTCAAAGATTGGTCGCATCTACTACAAAATATAAACCAATTTTCAATTTTACTTTCCACGTCGAGCAGCAGGCAATATTTATAATTATTTTTAAAAAAAATATAAATTAGGTAATTTCAGAAATATGCTTTCTTTTTATTGGCATTAAAAAATCGTTTGGTTCTCATAAAAATGTTGAACAATGAAATGGAAGAAATTGCAAATATCAATCTTGTCGATACTTCAATTAAAAGTTTATGGTGCAATAATTCAATATTCATTGCTATGAAGAATGAATATCAATTTGCAAAATTAACAATAAATTGCAAGGATCCTGATAATTTAGTAAGAGTACTGATGGAATTAATAATAATTTAAAAGAAAATTTAGGTTGCTGATATATTGGAACAACCGCGAAATTTGTTTGCAATTCCACAAAATTCAAATGAAAATCAGCCATTACTGATTAATTTGAAGGATAAATCATTAGTTGGACTTTGCCGAGAAGATAAAACCGTGGATTTTGTTGATATTGGCAGTGGGAATTTGACAGGAATTAATAATTGTCGATTTTCCGATGTAATTTGTGAATTAGGTTTTTTTTTAATTTTTTATTTCATTATTAATTATAAAATATTTAAGCCTACGATTCTCCATATCTTATTGGAATTTTAAATTCAAATATTGTTGAAATTCGCGCAATTTCACCTTCAATTTTCATTCAAAAAATATCAATACCGAAGGTTTCAATGCTTTCCGTTGGAATGAGGTAAATTATTATTAAATCATTGTTAAATTAATTATTATTTCCAAGGGGTTCAATTTATTGTGCTAATGAAGGGCAGGCATGGAAATTGAATGCATTGACAAATCTTCAACAAAATTTTAGATTCCTAAAAAATGAAAAACAATTTGAATTAGCACTTCAATTAGCAGTAAGAAATGTTTTAAATTAATTTATTTAAATTTATTTTTAGCAATCTTATCAACCATTAATTGATCAAAATCAAATAATCGATTTGAAGAAAAACATTGCGGCAAATTATTTTTTGGAACAAAAATTTACAAAATCATTTGGAATTCATATCGAATTAAACACTGGTCAGTAAATTTATTGATAAATAAATAAATTGAATAAAATTTCAGACATTTTATTTATTATTAATTTATTCAATGAATTTGTACCCGAAAAATATGCTCCATTGATTTCGAGATTTAAAGAGGAGGATTTACAAATGTACAATATTTCACAAAAACAAATAATTATTTCTGATCGAAAATATGCAATTCAGGCTCTCGTTGAATATCTTTCAACGGTATATTTAATTTTTTGGATTATTTTAATTATTAATAATTTAGAAAAGGAATGAGCATTCAAAATTGGTGAATTTGCATTATATGGATTATAGGGATGGAAGGAATGAACATATTTTGTCAGTGAATGAATTAAAAAGGAATGAAGCATCGTTGGAATTGATTGACAGTGTCCTTTTGAAATGTTATATTCAAGTTGGTTTTTTTTTTTTTTTTGATTATTAAATTAATTCAATTATTCCGTGAAGATCAGCCCAACATTGGTTGGCTCACTTCTTCGCTCAAAGAATTGTTCTTGCATCATTTCGGAAGCAGAAAAAGATTTAAAGAATAGTAAAATGTTCGATGAATTATTAATTTTATACAAACAAAAGAAAATGTATCGAAAATGTAAACTAAAACAATAAAGAAAATAAATAATTATTTTCCATTTACAGTTCTCGAATTTTTGAAGAGAGAAGTCAAAAAGGATGGAACCCCGAAGAAATTAATAATTGAAAAAATTACATCTTTCCTCATGGAATTAAAGCAAGAACATTTTTCATTAATTGTGGAATTTTCTCCAATAATATTCAATGAAAATATTAATTTGGGAATTAAGGTTAATTCAAATTAAAATATAATTATTTTAAATTAATTTTAAGATATTCACTGAAGGAGAAGATGCAAATAATTTTGATCGCGAATTGGTCCTCCAATATTTAAAAAGAGATTATCCTCAAGCAGTCATTTCATATTTGGTTAAATTAATTTTAAATAATTTTTAATTATTTTATTTTAGGAATATATAATTTACAATTGGAATGATTTGAGGCCAAAATTCCATGAAGAATTATTATACCAATATATTGCCCGGGTCCGTACATTAATGGCGGCATATGTGAAATCATTGGCGGGGAATAATGCAATTTTGGCATCATCAGCGAATGACCAACCGGATGAATTGACAATTCTTCGAATGAAATTGAGAAAATTTTTGGAACAGGACAAAAATTATACAATTAAGGATGCCATCGAATTGATTAAATCTGATCAAAGTATAAATATAATTAATTAATTATTTAAATTATATTTTATAGATTTGGTTGAGGAAAAAGCAGTACTTTATGGAAGGATGGGCCAACATTTGGAGGCATTGAATATTTATATAAATATTTTAATGAACTTCGATGCAGCGGTTTTTGATGCTTTTTATTGTAAATATAAATTATTAATTATTTAAAGGAACATCATTGTCAAATTTATTACAATGAGAAAAATGGGAAAACATCAAAATTATTTTATAATTTATTTCATTTCTATATAACGGGTAATATTAATCCGGCCAACAACAATGAAAATGGAGAACAAAACTTCCAACAAAAAAGACAAAATTTGACAGAGGCATTAAAATTGCTGCGGAGGCATCCGACCAAAATCAATATTGGTTTGAATTTTAATTATTTAAATTAAAAATAAATATAAAGTTTCTGCATTTTCCCTCATTCCATCGGATATTCCATTGCAACGGATTTGTGGGGCATTAAAAGTGGTTTTCGAAGCATTCAATAATCGATTGACATCCGTAAATATGATGTTATCCCTGACCAATATTACAATGAGAAGAGTGGAAATGAAATTAAATTCATTGAAGAAACAAAGAATTCAAATCAATGAAATGGTCGAATGTATAATTTGTGGCAAGAAAATTATGGACAGGTAATATTTTTAATTAATTAAATTTTGGTTATATTTTAAATTTTAGTGCATTTGTTCGCCGTCGTGATTTTTCAATTTCGCATTTCTTTTGTCATAAAACCAATCTTGAACGAAGGCAGCAAAGAATTGATTCTCCGCTGGATCATAAAAAACAAAGTCATTGATTATTTTTGTTTTGTTTAATTTTATAAAATTCTATAAATTTATTTTTGCTCAATTATATTGTGTTATTTATTTGTTTGTTAAATTTCAACAAATTATTTATTATTTAATTTATTTTATCATTTTTTTCAACATTATTTTTAGTTTTTCAAAAATGTTTGCCAACACAGATTCCTCATTAATGGTTTTGGATGGTTTATTAACATCCACTTCGAATGATCAAGTAAATTTAATTCAATTTAAAATTAATAAAAATTAATTGATTCAGTTGAATGTCGAAATTTTGGTGGAAAAAGAGAAAAAGCTGAAGAATTGTAATTTAAAATTATTTCGTGAGGCACACATAAATTACATTTTACGTTTTCTCAACAATTTGCCCAGCAATTGCATGGTGTTAATTTAATTTAATTAAATTATAAATAAATTAATTTATTGAAGAGTATGGATTCGAGTAGAGCATGGTTTTGCTTTTGGGGAATTCACAGTCTTCGTTTGCTCGGCCATCAACCTGATAAAAATTTGGCACACCGGTAAATTTAATATATCCATTAATGATTATTTTTTAGGATGATAAATTTTCTGAAAACATGTCAAACCAAAGAAGGCGGCTATTCCGGTGCTCCCGGTCAATTTCCTCATCTCGCAACAACTTATGCTTCGGTTTATTAATTTCAATTTTGATTACTCGATAATTTGTAAAAAGGTAATGGCATTAATTAGCATTGGAAGTGACGAAGCATTGAATTCAATTGATCGAAAAAGTTTGAGGAATTTTATTGCATCAATGAAAAATCAAAATGGAAGTTTTTCAATTCACAAAGGAGGCGAAATTGATGTCAGGTAATATATTAAATTAATTAAAATAATTGAATATTTAATTAGGGCAGCTTATTGTGCCATAACCGTCGCCCACATTTGCAATCTTCCAGAATTGGATGAATTATTCAAAGACACACAAACTTGGCTAACACGTTGTCAAGTAAATTTAAATTATTTATTAATTTATTTAATTTTAAATTTAAATATAGACTTATGAAGGTGGATTTGGAGGAGAACCAAATTGTGAGGCACACGGCGGGTATACATTTTGTTCGCTGGCTGCACTTAAAATATTACAAAAAATTAATTTAATAAATTTGGACGATGTTTTCCGATGGTTGGTGAACCGGCAAATGAGATATGAAGGAGGTTTTCAGGTCTGAAAAAATGGGTTGAGGGCAACTCCCACCCTGGCAACTCCCACACTGGCATCTCCCACACAGGCAACTCCCACACTGTCAACTCCCACCCTGGGGCAACTCCCACATTGTCAACTCCCACCCTGCCAACTCCCCTACTGGCAACTCCCACACGGGGAAATTAGGTCAACTCGCCTACTCTCGAATTTTAAGGTAATTCGGGTTCAAAGTTAGGGTTATTATATATCAATCGATTCCTCTAAAATAGATGAATATAAATCAGCAAAAATTTTCTACCGGAGTCGCCTAGAAAAAGAGTTGAAACATAAATAAAAAATAAAAGAATGTACAAGCAAAGTGGAATCCTTAAATTAAATTTGTATGCAAATTCTTTTGACTTAAATTATACAATAGATATCTAAGATATTATTATTGACTAATTCCAAAAAGTTAAAAGCTTATATTGGAGTAAAATATAAGCTTAAACCAAAGAGCATCTATTGGCCAATAAATATCCATATTATTATTTATTAATGAGTTTTATAAAAAACAAATAATAAATTCGTAATCATCTATTTTAGAGGAATCGATTGATATATAATAACCCTAACTTTGAACCCGAATTACCTTAAAATTCGAGAGTAGGCGAGTTGACCTAATTTCCCCGTGTGGGAGTTGCCAGTAGGGGAGTTGGCAGGGTGGGAGTTGACAATGTGGGAGTTGCCCCAGGGTGGGAGATGCCAGTGTGGGAGTTGGCTTGACCCCTGAAAAAATAAATGAAAAATTCAAAATAAGTTAATTTTTAGGGTAGAACAAATAAATTGGTGGATGTTTGTTATTCATATTGGATTGCTGCCTGCTTTCCAGCACTGGAAAATAATGCAAAAGAGCAATGTTTATTCAATACTTCAACTCTGCAAAAATATATTCTTGAAGTGTGCCAAAACAGCGCCGGAGGATTCAGCGACAAACCAAACAAGTAAAAATCAAATAAAAATTAATTTTTAATTATTTATAAAGACCATCCGATATGTACCACACATGTTATGCCTTATCCGGACTTTCAATTGCCCAATCTTTTGCAAAAACAAATAAAGAAGAAATTCTCGGCAATGAAACGAATCAATTGGTTGGTTTAAATTTTAATTTATTTAGTCAAAAAAAGGGATTTTTAGGAGGCAACTCATCCAATCTATAATATCGCAATGGACTCATACAAAAATGCAATACAATTTTTCAATCAATTTTGTTGATTTTTTAAATTTATATTTTTTTCTTAATTTTATAAAAATAATTTGTGCAAAATAAATTAATGGGTTAGCTTAAACAAATATTGGATTTCCTCCTCCCCAAATCCCTCCTCCTCCTCCTTCTCTTTTGTTTATTTTAGAGAAGAACACGGTGGTGAGTGCCTCAAATTCTTGAGTGCGCAAATTCTCCTTTAGCTCATCAGTAGAGTAGTTTCATTTTTTTGTTGAGATCACATTTTAGCCTCCCAAAAAGTTAATTAAATCGATTAAAAAATGAATGGTTTGGGTTATGGTCGCTATAGTGGTCTGTCCGGGTCAAGTCATTCCGTCAAAGAATTTGCAAACACTTATAAAGACAAAAACACATCAAATTATGCATATCTTGATGTTCCACCAGCTAATCAACAGCAACATGGATCCAGTCGAAGTTCAATGAGGTTGTTTTTTTAAATATATAAATAAATTTAAATAATTTTCAGTCGATTGGAAAGTGCAATGTTCGGTGGAAATCAGCAGAGGGCATATTCTGCTGGATCATCGCACATTTCAAATGCAAGCCGAAATCGCAAGAAATTCCACTCAAATGATAATTTCCATCAACCTTTGACAAAGGTAAATTTCATAAAAATTTTATTTATTTTTTATTAATTTCACAGCAAGTCGACCAACTTCTTTACGAGATTCCGGATTTTAAATTTACGAAAAATGCTCTCTGCCAGGCTCCGGAATTTTTGAAAGTTTTCAGTGATGTTAGATGCATTGAAGGGGACAAAGCTCTGTTTGATTGCGTCCTCCTTGGCTCACCAAGACCAAAAGTTCATTGGCTGTTCAATAATGAAAAAATGAACTTTGACGATGTTTCACTTGAAGACACAGCTGGTTGGTACTTAATTTACTAATTTAATTAATTTAAATTCCAATTAATAGATATTTGTCGCTGTACAATTAAAATTGTTCGTCCCTATCATTATGGTAAATTTATTGAATTTTTTAATCTAATAAAAATGAAAATTTTTCAGGTGTTTATACGGTTAATAATTGTTGAATATGAAATTGATATTTTCAACACAAAATTCCAGGTTCTGGCTGAAAATGAAGCCGGCAGAGCAATAACCACGGCAACACTTTTTCCAGTGACATTTTAATGAAAAAGAAGATTTTAGAGAAGAAACAATTTATTATGTTCATGTTCATTTTATTCAATATTTTTTGTATGTACTATAAATAAAATGAAGAGGGAATTTTAAATCATTTACTCATTTAATGGATTTTGTTTTGTTATAAACCAAATGATTATTTTTGTTAACTTTCTTTTATGTTTAAAAAATTGATGGATAAATCATAAATTTTACGAATAAAATTATTTTAAATTTAGATCAAAATGGGAAAGAAGAAAGGTCGCAGCAGGAAACAAAGGTGATTTAAAACATTTTATCATTGAAATTAACATTAAAATTTCATCAGAACCAAACGAGAACATCATTCCAATGTGCAAATTGTTAAAAATGATGGCGGGGAAGATGATGATGTTTATGATGAAATTGACAAATTCAATATGGAATATGATGAAAATATATTAAAATTAGTGAAAACCAAAAAGCCATTGGCCAAAGAAGTGTTGCGGATTGCATCGGATGACGATGTTACGGATGAAGAGCTCATCGAAGAAACACTGGCTGATTCATCAAGAGAAGGTAAAATATTAATTTAATTTTAATTAAAATTAAATAATAAAGTGACAACAACAAACAAATGGGGAAAACGCCGTCAAAATTATTATGGTGCATCCTATGTCCGGAAAAGTGGAACAAAAAATGATTCGGAAGAGGAGGAGGAAGCACTTCAATTGGAGGAGGAAGATGCTTTAAATAGACAACATAAATTGGAATTGGCAAATTCACAAATTGATTATGATCAATTATTGATTAATTCTTCCAAAAATAACAATGAAAATGGCAATCAAGGAGGACTTGCCGAAATTCTAGAAATTACATCGAAACCAATTGTTGTTGTTCGGAGTGAAGAAAATGAAATGGAAAATTCGGAAGAGGTTAAAAATACCAAATATATTTAATTAATTATTTATTTATTTAAAGGATGAATCCGATGATGAAGAAGATTCCACTTATCATAAGAAATTGGAGAATAGGAATGAGAAGGAACGACGGGCAATAACTTATGAAGTAATTCTATTTTTAAAAAATTACTGAATAAATTATTTATTTTTGTTTAGATTCGCAAAAACAAAGGAATAGCAAAAGATAAAGGTCGCCGGAAGGGAAAACAACATTCGAGGGTGATGAAAAGACATCAATTCAAGAAAGCATTGATCAAAAAAAGATCACAGGTTTTCATCCTATATTTGACAAAACTAATTTATCAATTAAAAGGTTCCGGATGTCGTGAGAGAAATGGCCAGATATGGTGGAGAGAAAAGAGGAATTCGGATTAGCACAATTAAATCCATAAAACTTTGATTTATTTTTTGATAAATATTAATTATTTGTTTATTTTTTAATTAATTAATTTGTCATCATTTGTTAATTTTTAAACAATATAATATTTAATTTTCTAATTATTAAAAATAATTTAAATTTAATTTCATTCAAGGAAAAATGTCTTCACGAATTTCTAGACTTTGGCATCCGGGCGATCCTCGAGTTCGCGTTTTTCTACCAGATTTTTGGATAAAATTATTGGAAACGCCGAAGAAGGGATATAGACGACAGCCGAAAAGTGCTGCCACCTTCGAAGTTGACCCGAGAATGTCTTCTCATGGTAAAAAATCAATTATTTAATTAGTATTAATTATATTTAGACGTCCGTGAATATTTGGAGAAAATTTACAAACTTCCCGTGCGCGATGTCCGCACAATGAATAAAATGGGAAAAATCACTTGGGATTATCCATTGGACCGTGTCCGGAGGACAGCATTATGGAAAAGGGAGGACAGAAAAATTGCTTTTGTTTATTTTAAGGTATCAAAAATTATATAAAATAAATTTAAAATTATTTTATTTTAGAAGGGTTTCGAAGCAGAATTTCCGGACTTTTTTGTCGATTCGGAAGCAACGAATGAAGCTGAGGAAATGGAGAATAGAGTTCATCGGGTTAAGGAAGGAGATGCAAATGAACAAAATAAGAAATATATCAACAAAGACAGATTGGGAATTGGCGAAGATTTACCACTTTAATTTATACACATTTTTGGTGGTTTTTGTTTGAATAAATTTTAAATTAGCACATTCATCTCACATTTGTTATTGATTTTAATTAATTCAATTTTATTTATTCATTTTTTATTTCAATTTAAAAATTATTAAAATTTTCAAGCACCGGATATTCTTCAATCAATAAAATATGAAAAGCCGAATTGATTTGGGCACTTCAACAAAACCGGACATTTCCAAATTCAAAGAGCGTTTTCGTGCACTTCATCAGAAAAGAGTATTATTAAATATTAAAATAATGTATTAAATTTAATTTATTTAGGAGGAGTCAAGAAAATTAAACCATGAATTTGTGGTGGAAGAGGACAGAAAATCAAAGCTACCAAAGAATTTTGAATCGAAGAGAAAACGACAAGAATGGGAATTGGAAGAAATTGTGGCGAGGAAGGAGGCGGAGAAGAATGGCGAAGATTACGACCGGCTGAAGGCATTGGACACACAAGTGGATATGGCCGATAAATTGGATGCGGCAAAAAGGCGAAAAACAAATCCGGACACTGGATTTGCTAGTAAATAATTTTAATTAATTGCCGTAATCATTTATTTTTTAGGTTATGAAGCAATGTCTCTTCGGCAATATGAACGATTGACAAATGGATTAAAACCTGATTTGGAATCATACCAAAAGATGAAGGAAGTTGTGTAAGTGAATAGGGAAAAAATAATGGAATTTATTTATTTTTACAGTGGCGAAGAGCAATTTTATCCGACTGCAAATACTCTAATCCATGGATCGCATTATCCAACCAACAAAGAATTGGATCGACTCTCGGATGATGTCCAAAACCAGTAAGGGTTTATTTATTTTAAAGGAAATATTTTGATGAAAAGATTTAAAAAGGTTCAATGGTTTGGCATAGACCACTAAACCATATCTCAATCAATAAATCTCGTCATTGAACGAAACGTTCGATGATGAGTTGGTTTAGGTTCAAATCAATTTTAAATTAGTTTTGAACCAAAAACCGTCAGATGGTTTAAACGGTTTAATAAAACCGGTTCAACGGTTTAATACCCTTAATTTAAACCATGACAAATTATATACAAATCGACAGATGAGATTTATCGATTGAATATACGGTTTGGGTCTAGGTCAAACCATTAAACCGCTATAATCTTTTCGCCATTTTAAATGTTTTTTGCAAGATTAAAATCCAATTTTAAATTTGTTCTTTTTCAGAATGAAGAAACGTGATGAATATCATCGCCGCCGAATGTTCGATCCGGACGCTCCAATTGACTTCATAAATGAACGAAACCGAAAATTCAACCACAAACTGGAACGATATTATGGAAAATTCACGGCGGATTTGAAGGAGGATTTGGAACGTGGAACAGCAATTTGATGAATGGAAAATGGAATGAAAATGGGAAAATATATTTTTGGATTTTTTAAGTAAAAATTAAATTCATGATTCCGATACGAATTATATAAATTACATGCATAAACTATACTCGATCCACCTTTCCTTTATTCAATCCTCCCATTGTTTCCTCCAACAAATGGGGAAGAACATATTCTACTACATGATCGTTGGAATGAATTTGAATGGTCGATAAAATAAATTTAACTTCCAAAGCGAGGCGCCGTGACCTCTCTTATCAGCAGCTGAATTCTTTTCCGAACTCATAGGTTCACGTTTTTTTTGCTAATCCTTTGCGGCTCTAGGGCGGAACCCCTTTGTGTGTGGATATTATGCAATGATGAAGAGGGGTGCGACAACAAATTCTCAGAAATTTCCAAATTCATAAGATCCCATCCCCAATGTTCTTTAGTCATTCATTGTACCAATTCTTACAAAATTTAAAATGACAATAATTCCTTTTGTCTTTTTATTTGCAATTTTTTTCTTCAAATTTCCACAATTCCCGTCGACCTCCCATCAACGGTCCAACAATGAGTTTTTTCCCGTCCGAAAGATAAGGTAAATTAGTAAAAAGGAATACAAATGTTCAAATATCCTTTCAATTCAAAGTACTGGCTTTGTTCGGGGCCGGTCAATCCCGATTGGACCAAATGGGGAAAGTGCATTCATATTTTTGGGTTGGCCAATATTGGTTGAAGGCAAAAATATAAGTTAAACAGGAATTCCTTACGCAAAAGAGCCAAAAGGCGAGCTTCGATTCCGACCAATAAATGAAGCGGCGACGAGTTGGTCGGGAATTTTGAATGCCACCGAATATGGACCATCTTGCCTATACAATTCTCTGTAAGCCAACAACATAACAAATTTATCACAAATGAACACAAAATAAATAATACAACAAGGAAATATACATAACAAAATAATACTCATCCATCTTTCTTTCTATTTTTGCTGGCTTTGCGCTGTCATCAACAGATTCTTCTTTCGGGCTCCATCCAATGTAACGTAGGCAAGCATTTCGTCCTTGTACTAAAATGGAAATAAAATTAAAATTGTTCAAAAATGGTAAATAGCAAACCTGAAGTTCCACAATTTTTCTGATATATTGCATCTGATTGAAGAAATGTTTTTGTGTTCCTTCACCCTCAATCTCCCTCGCGCAATAAGCCCGTTGTGATTCGTAAGCCTGAAAATTAAATATTACATAGATAAAGTTTTATTGAAATATCCAAACCTTTTTTGCATTGTCCTTTGCTTGTTGGTCCGCTTTTTTGGATGCCTCCAATTTTCTCACTTCATCCTTCAGCATTTGGCATTTGATCAAGTCCTTAAAATGAATGTCATTATCTGCTTATCCAAATAAATCAAAATTATTACCTTCATAGTCGTCTCATATCCATCTCCAGCCCATTGTCGCATCGGCCCAATGCATTCCTTCTCAATTTGTTCCTGCATGGCCATCGTTGATTTTCCCATCTTTCGCAAGGCAGCCCCAAAACGATTCAATTGGTCAGCATATTCATGGCCCGCAAACGTAACCGCGTACTAAAAAATGTCAAAATTATTGCCAAAAACATGTAAATATGTTACCTTGTTGCAAGTTAGAGCCATTTGTTCGGTAATACTCGGCTGTTTTGTTTGCTGCTTCTTTTTCTTCATCATTGGATTGATCTGCTCCGTTGTATTCATCTTCTCCAATTGCAGAACAATTTGCTGAGTCCCTTGGCGAATTTTCTGTAAATGTAAAATGAATTATTTGAATGAATGTAATTTTGAAAAAGACTCACCGAAAACTGCGCAATTTGTTTGGCGAATTCCTCTGGATATGCCGGCTCCTTCTTTGAACAAATGCCCATTTTGATGAAACGCAAATAATTTGAATAATAATAATGTAGAACACGGGATGTGGGGATAGGAATTTAGGAAGAATGATGATTTGAAGCTAAATTAAGTCGTCCTTTTATACTGATATCGATTATTGTATCGACTACGATTTTATTATATTCATACAAGATTTAAATTATACTGTAACCCAAATACCACCATACCTATTCTACTTTTCAGATTTACCAGTGCCGATTCGACTCCCGTTCCAATGAGTGAGAATTGTTTGCTGGTAAATGTTTTTACTTCTGAAAAATGTTTGCGAAAAGGCGGATGCCCCGTCTTCCAATACATTTATGGCGGCCAATTTATGTTTGGAACTGCCAGAAAATTGGATCCACAAATCATTGTACGAAACAAATTTAACAATGACACTTTCTTTTCAATAAGGCTGAAAATTTTTGTTCGCCCGGAAGGGATATTGTTGTGGTCACTTTCGGTCCGTTTTCATTTCTTTTCTTTCATATCCAACATACCCCATACTTATAGGCTATCGAATGAATGTTTTTGGGCTTCTGAATTTGAATTACCTTTTCCACGAATTGAATCCTCCAAACACTGTTCTCCACGGTTCGTTGGCCCTATTCATCTGTATTAATAATTTTTGCCAACAGATATTTTGGCTGCAATTCGTTGGAGCAGAAAAGAAATTGTTAATTTTGGTGGTGATCCAAACCGTGTGTTTTATTATTATTTTTTGGCATTTCATTATTTTAAGGCATCACTTTGGGCGGGGAAAGTTCTGGCTCAGTTGCAGCCCAAATTGTTCGTTCGAATCAGCCAAAAATATTTACCTTTTCCCATTATTTTGCTCATTAGTTGTCTGTTTGCCCTCAGGCGAATTCTCTTTTCCAGCAAATCATTTCCATGAGTGGCCCTGGAACAATTGAAATGTTGCCCAAAAATCGGAATCAACGGTCAAGTCGAAAATTGGCTTTTTTGATGAATTGTATAAACGAAAAGGAATGGAAATCGGCAGATTTTTGGGCCTATCCTTCCAATGTTTCGGCCGTTATGAAATGTTTGGAAAAAGTGCCGGCACAAAATATTTTGGCCGCGTTGCCCCCGATGGAAAGAGAGGACCTATATTTTCATGGTCTGGCCAAGGAAATTGCGCCGAATGGGGTGAAAATGGAAAAATAATAGGTGAATGGAATTGATGCCTAATTTGCAGATTGTGACGGACACATTCCAAAATTTATTGAAGCAAAATACTCCCAAAATGCCTTTGCTAACCGGCACAGTTTCCAAAGAATTTCAGGATACCCTTTTCGCAGTAATTGACCCAAAAAATGGTCAAATTGATCCATTGAGACTTTGGCTCTATTGTCGGCGACTTATTCGCCAATTGAATTATGAGAATATGGAGGCGGCATTGGCTGAATGTTTTGAGGAATACAATGACGGTAGAGTGAATATTATTATGAATAAATTTGGATGATTAACTGCAGATGAACGGGTCAAATTCCTATTTGAGGACATCAATTATTTTGTGCCTCATTATAATTTTGCGGCGAGCACAGCCAACCAAGGTGTTCCCACCTTCCTCTACCAATTTGAATATGAATGGATTGGCACGGCCTATGGACATCCACCAAATAGGCAAAATTCGGGCGAAAAATGGCTAGCAAATAGTTTTGGATAACATTCAGATTCGGTAGCCCCAGGGAATGGACACCAAAACATGTTCAAGATTTGGTTTATTTATTCGGCCAAAACAAGGGAAATTTTACGGCAAAAGATCGACGCCTTCAACGACTTCATTCCGCACTTTTTGCAAATTTTATTATAAATGGAACACCGAATGGGGCAGAAATTTGGAATGCGCGACAATTTGAACCAGCACTTTTCAATTATTATCGAATTGATTTTGAGGACCAACAAAATTGGACTGAATTGGCCGGCAATACCCTCGGGGGATATCACAAAAGGGCAGTGGAATTTTGGAATATACAAATGACAAAGTGAGAAAAGGGGGAGGGGCAAAAGTGGAAACGGTAATATTTGATGAAGGGCCGGAGGGAGAGTGAATTGGTTGAGCGATGAGGCACTGATTGATGATCAAATGATGAGTGAATTCATCGAAGGGGATGTGGCCAAAATGCGCGAATTGAATGTGCCTTGGCAAAAATTGAAGGGGCGAAAAGGTGAGTAGAATAATATTATGAATGAATTAATCATTGTTGTTTTAGCATTTTGGCAACATTTATTCCTCATTTCCTCATTTACATTTTTGATTGGATTTGCATTGTTTTGTGCAATTTTATGGGCATTTATTTGCGAGAGGAGAAGGAGGCAAAGACAATTTGGATACACCCAAATTAATGGAACAACAATTTGACAAAAATGAATACTCCCCATTTATTTTGTACATTTAATTTAATCGGAATAAAAACACCAATAACTTAGAAATCAGCAGAATATCTTTCCAGAATGAATTCCATTGTGGAATAAAAATGATCAATTTATTTAGTCCCCTTTCCAATCAATTTTTTTGAGCAAATGGAACCGCGCAAATTGACACCATCCTCCTACCCCAGCGGTTTCACATTTTGCACAGCAAATTCCAAAATACATTTCCCCAACATAATTCCCCCAAATTATTGCTGAATTGAATTCGTTTTATCCATGTTTATTTCCCCTCCCTGTGACCGGTTTCCTCGCCTCCATCCAGCCTACCTTTGCTGCCGTGGAATTCATGTCAAGGTGGGCCAATGCCCTCATTTCCATTCTCGCATATTTCCCCCCAAAGGATGCCATTCAATTGGTTGCCTTTATGGCCACATCCTTCTTTGCATTTTGCTTCATTTCTTTGGCCCTTTCTTCGCCTCCAATTAAATTCATTCAAAATGTTTTGACAATTTTGCCCGATTTTTGTGCCATCATTCTCCTCTTAAATGCCCGATCCACTCAATCCCATTCCCTCCTTCTTCCCTTCATTTTCTTTCAGGCAAATTAATTTCCTCCCTCAATTAACATTTCCTTTAAGGCAATTTATTCCTTCATGTTTGCCTTCTTTTCCATTTTATGCTTCATTTCCTTTTGGACTGATGATCAAATTTTAAATGAATTATTCCAATTTTCTCCCGTCCAATCAACGATGCAAAAGAAAAAAGGTGGTGAAAATTATAAATTTACAATCCTCAATTTCAATTTCCTATTTTCCAGTTTCCAATTTGGCCAATGTTTTTCTTTTCGCCTTCTGCTCTTTTATTTCCCTTTGCTGGACTCAAATGGCCATTCGCTGTTTTCATTATTTTCGTGATTTGGCAACATTCAAAGCTGAAAACATTGGCCAAAATGAGAATGCGGAATCGGCCATTTCCCGGAATTGGACTAACCAAAAAGGATGACCAATTTTGGAATGGAAAATTGAGGAAAAAACAGTTAATTTTTGAGGAAATCCATTCCATTTTTATTATTATTTTCCCAACTGCTCCCTTCCAATAATAAATTAAATATATCCCACTTTGTCCAATATCCGATCCTTTTCTCCTCTGTTGCTTGCTTCAAGCCCAACAAAAAAAATTATGTCAACAAAGTCCGCTCCCCACATTGGTCAATTTCCCTCTCCGTCCCTATTCCCGACCTCATTTTGGCCATTCATTCCGTTCAGTGTCAAAATTCATTCCATCGTCCCTAATTCCCCTTCCAACTTTCTTCCCTCCAACCCATTCTCCCATTTCTAAAAGCCCCCGGAATGCGTCCAATCCCCACAAATCCATGCTCTGGACCACCAATCAACCGGCCGAGCTGAATTCCCCACTAATTTCTTCCATCTTCTTGTCATCACTTCTTTTGTTCATTTTTGCCTTTATCTGTCCATTTTCGCCAGTTTTGGCTCAGAATAATCAACAAATGCTCAGCGAACCCGAAAGTGCATCGAATTTATCCGAATTCTACACGAAAGAGCCAAATTGGTCAATCGGGGATTTTGATGAAAGGAAACAGCCTAAAAAGCGAAAAGACAATCAATTGACTTCCAGATATGGACTTAGAATTGGTATTTTGTTTGAATAGGATAATTGGATTAGATTGAGTGAATTGGCCTTCCAAAAATAGATCATTGCCCGGAGGGGGGCGAACCCGAATTGGATTCGTTGAATGGCCAGGTCAAATTGTGCCAATTGGACGATGAATGCCGTCCTTCCTATAAATGCCAAAACATCATTGGCCTCACTCATTTTGGAAAACAAATGCGTTATTGCTGTCCAACAAAGAGTAAGAAGGAATGTTTTCAATCATTATTTAATCAATTCATTCCCTAAAACCAGCAACAGCATGCACTGAAAAACCAAGATTGGAGCCAATTATCCCGGGACGTTGTCGTCCATTGAAAATATTTTATTATTTTGATGTTGAACAATTGTCTTGTGTGAAGGCGAGAATGGCCCAATGCGAGGATTTTGGACGGAATCGATTCGCCTCCATCCTGGAATGCCGAACAAAATGTGAGACGACTGCCTGCGAATTAGGCGAGTCAATTCTGCTGCGCAATGCCTCATTTGATAAGCCATTCCTCTGTGAAACTGATGAGGACTGTCCGGTGGGGTAAGCCGAAAAAAGGAATTTTAATAATCCAAAATTATTCTCTGTAATTTTTGGTACAATTGCCGTTCGGATAAAATATTTCGGCGCAATGTTTGCTGCGGATTCCTAGATTTCGGTTCAATTTTGATTTCATTTCATTCCTCAACAAATCCCCTCACTCAGAACCGTGCCCACTTGGTTTTCGTTCATTCACTGTCCCATTCTCGGGTCGTCCCAAAACGTGTATTAGCAGTGACACCCGTGATGAATGCCCAACCGATTATGTTTGCACCCAAAATCAAATTAATCAGGAACATTATTGTTGCACTGTGGAAAATGGAGTTTGCCCAGAGGGCCATCAAGCTTATATTCATCCACTCACGGATGGAACAATTAAGGCAAAAAAAGTCATTCAATTCATACAGAATTCCTCCCTTCCTTATTCAGTGTAATTTGAAGGGCTACGATTCAACGACTGCCTGTCCCCCGGGCTATGCATGTTTGGCTGCCGTTTTTGGCTCCTCCTGGGGTTTTTGTTGTTCCCAAGCTGTTGTCGGTAAGGCAACAAACAATATTCACCCTTTTTATTCCCAAAAATGTATAGCCAGTTGCCCGGATGATAGCTATCCCCAAATTAATTCCTTAACAAATCAGCCACAACGTTGTGAATTGATGCAACCGCATGCATGCGCGTTAGCCACTAATCCATCATTCCAAATAAATTAAATATTCCAGAAAAGGATTCGTTTGCGAATCGGATTCACTCAGCCATTTGGGTTTCTGTTGTAGTGTCCCTCGAAAATTTACTCGTAAAAAGACGCATCCGCCCGAATTGATTCCCAGAAAAAAGGCAAAGCCAACACCCCCAACGACCACAATTGAACCTGAAGAGGAGGAGGAGGAGGAACAAGATAAAATTGTTCA
Source organism: Pratylenchus scribneri (assembly GCA_030063045.1). Taxonomy (NCBI): domain Eukaryota; kingdom Metazoa; phylum Nematoda; class Chromadorea; order Rhabditida; family Pratylenchidae; genus Pratylenchus; species Pratylenchus scribneri. The sequence goes on along the minus strand of JAQSEB010000020.1, from coordinate 1,951,190 downwards.
TTTTACGGAGGCGACAGCCGTGACAATGGCCACCACAACAACGCAAAATGTTCAGCCAACATTCGTTGTGACAACCACGATTCGGGGCAAAAGGAAGGGAGATATGCGAGGGAAAGGAAAACGGAAAAAGAAGAAAAAAGATGGACGAAGGGATGTGGAGAAGAGGAATCGGGGTGAAACGGATGAGAATGAAACGAGTGAAGAGGAAGGGCCAAGTAGGTTTTAAATTGGGCCAACATTATTTTGATTTCCATTCATTTTTACAGATCTCACTTCAACTTCGGATGAAAAATCCTTCGAAAAACACGAATTAACAAAGCTCTCCACTAAATTGGATCGATTCATTACGGGTATACGGAGGAGAACAGCATTGCCCAAAGGGCATCGAAGGCCAAAACCCCGAATTTGGAAATTAAAAAAGGGCAGAGGAAGAGGACAGGAAATGATCGACCCACCGGCAAGGAGGAGGGAGGATGAAGATGAAACGGATGAGAAGGATGAGAGGGAAGAGGAGCTAAGTGAAGAGAATGAAAATGAGGAGAATAGGACGGGAAAAAGGCATCCAAGGCCTCGATGCCCTTCTAATTATCGGCCAATGGCCTATCCAGGCACAAAATGGACTTATTTGGAATGTTTGCCGGAGAAGGCCAAAAAGAAAAGGCGAAAAGGAGATGAGGTGGAGGATGAAGAAGATGTTGAAGAAAATGATGAAGGGGATGATGAAGGAAGAGACAATGATGATTTGGAAGAAGAAGGGAGACGAAGGCATCATTCATCCATTTGCCCAAAACCGGCAATTTGTTTAATGGCAAAAAACGATCCTTTTAGGAGGGCACTTTGTTGTTTAAGAAGGGAAGAAGAAAATGGAAGTAGCAGGGAGGATGAAAAAGATAATGGCGAAGGAAATGAAGAAATGGAGGAAGAAGAAGAAATGGAAAAGAAAAGAAGGAGGAAGAAGAAAAAGAAGGGAAGAAATGAGGATGATGAAGAAGAGGAACATGGGGAAGAGGAGGAGGATGAGGAAGTGAATGAGAAGGAGGAGGAAGAAGAAAGGGAAAAAATGTCGGAGGAATTGGTGAAGATCAAAAATGAAGAGGAAGCCGTTGAAGCATCAATAGGGGCCAAAAAAAGGAGGACAAAATCACCGCCGATTGTGCAAATTGAAACAACCCAAATGGCCACAACAACCACAACAACAATGCCATCAACCACAACAACAATATATCGAGGCAATGTTTTGATGGTCGAAAAGAGCAATGGTGAATTCGAAAATTGAGAATAATTTGTGTTAAATGTTCAATTTTGTCAGATCCGGCATGCCCTCGACTCATTGCCGACCGAATTTGTGTCCCAGGATCGACCAGAGATTGCAAAGAACGTGGATTCTTTTGCCAATTCAACAGGGAGAAACGCCAATTTGTTTGTTGTTCAAAGAAATAAAACAAAAAGAATAATGAGAAGTCAATGAATACAAATACTGTGCCATTTCTTTCGCCCATAAACTATTTTTAAATCCAACTTTTTCCAAGACAAACCAGCAATAAATGTGAATCTTTCCATGAATTGACTTTTTGCCATTCAAATGACCCGCGCGATTATTATTTATTCCACTAATTCCATTCATTATTTCCTTCATTCCATTCTTCCATACCTTCATTTCAAATCCATCTAATACATCGATTCAACCGTTCTTGACCCAATTTCCACATCCATCCGCAATTCTCCTCCTCTTCATTCCTCCTTTTGAAAATCCAAATTCCGTTTTGCGCCTTCCAAGTTGGGATATTTGCCATCATTTTCCAACAATGTCGCGCCCAATTATTCGCCCTTATTCGTCCATTTTCGCCTTCCGAAAATTCCAATTTGGGCGATTTATTAGATGAAAAGAGGATATGCTGGAATGGCTGCTGAATTCCCAATTAAATGCTTTCAAGTCAACAACATTCCTTTGTACATTCCACTTTTCCTCAATAATATTTCCATTTTGGCAAACATCCATTTTCATCGATTATTAAGCCAAAATGCTCCACCGAGAATGACTCATCCATTTCATTTTCTCCTTTTTGAAATCCCGTTCCATTTTTTCTGCGCTGTCCATTTTTGTTCACGGGGAGTATTTATTTTCGACCATCTGCCGCCGATGAGTAATCCTCCCCATTCTTCGCCAGTCGTTTCCTCAAATTTTCCCAGTCCCCAGTCTCGCCTTTTCTCTTGTCCCATCTTCAAATTGGCCTATCTTCATTATTTATTTCCAATATTTTTTTATAATATTTGTCTTATTTCCCAATTCCCATTAAATTGCAATTTTATGCGCAATAATACGTACAGTATAATCACTTCTGCTGATTTGGGATTGAATTTGCCTCGGGCAAAATTCCTTGTCACTTTCATTCATTCCCTCACTTGGACTGATTGATGCCCATTGCCCATTGGACAGTAGTAAAATGTGAATGAATGAATGAATGGGGGATGGATTTATGGAGGGAGGAGGCCAAATGCCATTTGTCCATCAAAACTCTTCATTGGACGCACCCAGCTTGAGTCCGGCCCAAACTCCCGCCTTTTTCTTTGTCCCCCGAGGTTATTTTTGGTGGGAAGAGGAGGAAGGAAATGGCCTAATGCCACATTCGCGTCCCCCGTTTTTGTCCTCTTGCAAAACCAAGTAGACTCCCCAAACCCAATCCATTTGTTTGGTTGGTCCCCACTTCCATTTGACCCTCCACAATTTCCCCCAAAGCAGCAAATGCCCTTGCACATTGCCCTTTCTCCCTAGCCCTTTTCCCCTTCATTTTCCTTCTTCGGCTGTCCCTCGCGGCCATTTTCTGACCAGCCTTTTTGCCTCCTCAATTTTATGCACATCCATTCGCCTTGCAATCCCTCCCAGAGGCCCTTGCCATTCGTACCAGACGGTTCCTTCCTCCTCCCTTCCTCTCTGTCCGTTCCTTTTTTTCCTTCCAGCTGCGCATATCGTTCCTTTCCTTTTCCATCAATTTTTGGACAATTTCCAGGATAACTCATAAAATTAATGCAAATGGCCCCTCATATTTCCCAAAGGAACGCAAATCAAAAAAAAATTAGTGAAATTGAATTTGCCCGAGGGAATTGGATGGATGGATGGAATCCGAAGTCCATGCCTCACAATAAGCCTATCTATCCAATTTTTAATCTACTAAATTGCGATTTTGCCTCTCTTCCTTTCTCCTCTATTAGAGGATTATGCAAATTCATCCGCTCATCAAAAGCGCATTTGCTCGCCAAATCCAAATCCGCACCAGCGTCCTTCGTCAACTGCGTCAAATCCCTTCGCTTCGGTTCATCGACTTCAAATTCAAATGTTGATTATTTGAGGGGAAAATTATTCGCACCCCAAAAATATTATTATCAATCTCCCTCCCCCTCCCCCCATTCATCACATTTTAGTCATTCCGATATATTGTTGACTAGAAAAATAAGAATAATGAATCATTTTTTTTCCAACTAAAATGGGACAAAATGGGAGGTGATTCGATCAATTCCGGACGCAATTTTGCTGATTCATCCCCGTCCCTTCCATATAGAGGAATTAGAACGTCCGAGAAAGGGTAGGGTAGGGTAGAATTGGCAAATTTTGGGAGGCGGTTCTAAAAAGCGGGCCCAACAAAGTCAGAGCCACATCAGCATAATTCATTGCCCAAAAATTTGGGCCATTCCAAGCCCCTTTGCTTATCATTTCGAACATTATTATCAGCCGCCCCCACACCCTTTTGCATTCCTTTTCCTTCCTTCCTCCACCTTCTTTCCAGAAACAATTCATTCAAATGCGTCAAACGATTTGGCAAACCCCTCGTTGGAGGGACTAGTTTTTAGGGGTTTTTGTTTGGCCCTTCCCAATCCTCGCCCCCCTCATTTTCATGTGTTGGGTGTCCTTCACTTCCTCCTTCCTTCCTCCGGACTGCTGTTGACTTCAAGGGAATGGAGGATTAGTCGGGCCGAGTGGGCTGGAGAAGCTTAAGCCGGTTGGCCAGATGAATGAGAATTCCCAGGATCAGCAGCGGGGTTTGTGGCAATCACCACCTCCTTTCTTCTCTCTTTCCGCAACACATGTGCAATTTGCTGCTGCTATTGCACCCGCTTGTGCTGCTTTTTCTATGATTGTTCTTTCTTCGAAGCGGAAGATGAGGATAAAACCCACCCAGTTTCCTTCGTTTTACCAAGAATGCGGGTCAGATCAGTAACAGCTGTGCAATTGCAGCCAGCCTAGGCCGAAAGGCATCGAGAGGGATCAACACTTTTGATCCTGGGAAGTGGGTACATTCACTAGAAATAGGTCCCAGTCTTCAGCAAAGCTTCTTCTCATGCTTACTAACAAGAAGCCCAGATTCCCCGAAGTTCCGCCCTCTTTCTCCCACTCATCGGCCTTCCGGCCATCGTTTTTAATTGCCAGTTTTTGGGCCATTTCATTCATTAAGAAACATAAACATAATTTGAGTTAATGCCAAATTATTTGTGCTATTTTTCTAATAATAAAAATCAAATCCATTGAAACTTGAAACATATTAGGCTAGGCCTAGGCCTATAAATCCAAAGCACTCTTGCATTACTGTATATGAAGTATTATTTTAAGTTTTAAAAAGATTAATTTTAAACTTTGGCATTTTTATAAATTAAGAAATAGTACAAGAAAGAGAACACAAAAGAAAAAACACCCCGTCCATTCTCCATTCCATTCCATTTTCACTCATTCCGTTGTTTTAAAAAACATCTGCCTTGCGAAATTATTTCCTAATTCTTAATTGTGAAGACCGCATTAATTTCATCCTAATCTAGTGAAATTTCTAATTTTAATCGAAAATTTAGATATTCTAGCTTAAATCAATCTAAATATCCAAGAAAGCAAACAATAAAAATGTGCGACGAAGAAGTAGCTGCTCTTGTTGTGGACAATGGATCGGGAATGTGCAAGGCTGGATTCGCTGGAGATGATGCACCCCGTGCAGTCTTCCCATCAATCGTTGGCCGCCCCCGTCATCAAGGCGTCATGGTCGGTATGGGACAGAAGGACAGCTATGTCGGAGATGAGGCCCAATCCAAACGTGGTATTCTGACATTGAAATACCCGATTGAACACGGCATTGTCACCAACTGGGACGACATGGAGAAGATCTGGCATCACACCTTCTACAATGAGTTGCGCGTTGCCCCTGAGGAACATCCCGTTTTGCTCACTGAGGCTCCACTCAACCCAAAGGCCAACAGGGAGAAAATGACTCAAATCATGTTTGAGACATTCAACACCCCAGCAATGTAAAAATAACCATAAATGATTTTTATAACATTCAATTTTGAATAGGTATGTTGCCATCCAAGCTGTGCTTTCGCTCTATGCTTCTGGCCGAACCACTGGAATCGTGCTTGACTCTGGCGATGGTTTGCTATTATTTTGTTCATTAAATCAAACCATATGTTAAGGTGTCACCCACACCGTGCCCATCTACGAGGGTTATGCTCTGCCCCATGCCATCCTCCGTTTGGATTTGGCCGGTCGCGACTTGACTGACTACTTGATGAAAATCCTCACTGAACGCGGTTACTCATTCACCACCACTGCCGAACGTGAAATTGTCCGTGACATCAAGGTTATTATTATTACCAATAGAAGCAGAGAATACTAATATTTTTAGGAAAAGCTTTGCTATGTTGCTTTGGACTTTGAACAAGAAATGGCCACCGCCGCTTCTTCCTCGTCCCTTGAGAAGAGTTATGAACTGCCTGATGGTCAAGTCATCACCGTGGGCAATGAACGTTTCCGTTGCCCGGAGGCCCTCTTCCAGGTTTGCTCTAACTCACTATAACAAAGAGAAAATCTTATTTTTAAAGCCATCCTTCTTGGGCATGGAATCTGCCGGTATTCACGAGACATCCTACAACTCAATCATGAAATGCGACATCGATATCCGTAAGGACTTGTATGCCAACACTGTCCTCTCCGGCGGCACCACCATGTACCCCGGCATCGCTGACCGCATGCAAAAGGAAATCACCGCTTTGGCACCATCGACAATGAAGATCAAGATCATCGCACCACCTGAGCGCAAGTATTCCGTCTGGATTGGAGGCTCTATCCTGGCATCGCTGTCCACCTTCCAGCAAATGTTCGTTTATTTTTATAGATTGATGAAAAATAAATTTTCCTTATTTGTCCAGGTGGATCAGCAAGCAAGAATATGACGAATCCGGCCCATCCATTGTTCACCGCAAATGCTTCTAAACAGTGTGAAGGAAAAGCAGAGCAGAAAAGGCGGAGTTGAGATGAGAAGAGACAAACCATAAGATCTTTTGCCTATTCCCCCACCATAATTTGTTTGGATTTCTTGACCTCCTCTCTTGGATAAAAAACAATCTATTCCCCCTTATCTTAATTTGTGGATCGTATAATTTGCTTGTTCGACACTATAAAAAATAAAATCATATAAATTTTTGCTGTAATTTTTATTTGAAATGCTTAAACCTTTCGGTGAATGCGTATTTCATATTTTTAACATTGTATTTGGTTGGTATCGATTTTTTGAAACCAATAGTTTGCCTATTAAAGAGCTAAGTGAAAAGAAGGAAAATAGTGCGGAACATATAGTGCAAGGAAATAAAGGTTTTTTCCACCATAGTTTTATAGACGAAATTCTCATCTATTCTTCGTATAGAAAGGATAGAGAAATGAATTGACATTGGCATAGATAGGAGAATAGGTCGGCATGAATATAGGAAAGATGATGGCGGTAGTAGCCACTAAATTTTACGTAAGTCAACCCCTTTGTGCCAATTCATTTTGACCTTAAGTTTTAATGGCATTCCTTATCCCATTTTAAAATTTGAACACCTTATTAATATTTGACTACACTTAAAAATGTTTAATTTCTGAAATTCAGAGACTGCCTAATCAGTTGCTGACTCTACGAGAGCTTTCAACCAAGTGTGATTGCTTTGCCGGTTTTCCTTTCTTCGCTATAAACTTCTTTAAACAAGCTTCTTTTGTCTTTCGTCAAATTGCATCGATATTCCAATCCTGAACACCAAATCTCCTCTCATCTACCCTCTGGCCTTAACCGAGTATGTTTTTGTTTAAATAAACCTATTAAAAGTTCATTAATTTAGTTTCGTCAAGCTGGATCCTCAACAGAAGCAGCCGCCACCACAAACTCTTCAACAACAGGGAGATCAACCAGTACAACAACCACAACAATCGCAGCAGCAACAACCACAATCTCAAATTACTGTTACTGCCCAACAACAACAACAAACGCAGCAAATACAACAACAAACTCAACAGCAGCAACCCCAAATGGCTGCTATTGATCAGCAAGCGGTCCTCAATATTCTAGGTTTTTTGACAACCATTTATGACTAATTTAATATCCTATATAATAAAGAGGCGCTGACAGTCAATGAATCGGGCGGAATGCCACCAACAACATTTATCCCTCATGGTCATGGTTTATTGGGCGGACCTTCACTTGGCGGTCCAGGCGGTTCCCAATTTCCACTTGGTCCAATGCAAGGTGGCCCAACTTTTTCTCAACCTCCGTTACAGGTTTTGAATAAATATGTGAATTTACTTTAAATAATTTAGTATTCTGAGCAATCCTTCTTCATGCCTCAAATGATGCCACCGACGGGAGGTCAAATGATGCAACAAAGCAGTTTAAGCAGTACTCCCCTGCATTATGAACAACGACCACCAACAATGAGCGCAGGAGGCCCAATGGGCTCGGCGGTGGCAGAAATTGGGCCAATGCCAACTGGAGGGACCAGTGGAATCTCATCTTCAGCCCAAACTCCGGCTCAACAACAACAAAGAGCATTGGTTCCACAACAAGTACATTATTAAAATTATTGGAATAAAAATTAACGTAATTTTGTATTAAGACTGGTGCTTATCAATTGACACCAACTGCTGTGCAATTTCAATGCCCCCGTCGACCAAATCATGGCCAGGAGGGACGACCAATTCTTCTCAGAGCGAACCATTTCAAAGTGACAATTCCAGGCGGTTTCATCCATTATTACGCCATTGACATTCAGTAAAAATATTCATTGAAAAATATAATTTAATCCATTATGGCAATTTAGACCAGATAAATGTCCTCGTAAAGTAAATCGTGAAATTGTGAACACAATGGTCGAATCTTTTGGCAAAATTTTCAATGGGATAAAGCCAGTCTATGATGGAAAGAAAAGCATGTACACAAAGGATCCATTGCCAATTGGGCATGAGCGAATAGAATTGGAAGTGGTTATGCCCGGTGATTCTGCGGTCGATCGAAAATTCAAAGTGGCCGTTAAGGTATAAAATTCATTGTTTAAAATAAATATAAAATTAACAAATTTATAGTTGGTCAGTAGAGTTTCATTGCAAGCATTGGAGGATTCCATGGCCGGCAGAATAAGGCATATACCGCCGGAATCAGTCCAAGCAATGGATGTCATTTTACGGCATTTACCCAGCATGAAATATACTCCAGGTTTTTCTCATAAAAATAATAAATCTTCATTTATTTCTATTTAGTCGGCCGTTCCTTCTTTTCCTCACCAACATTGGCCCTCGGCGCTCAACATATAAGTTCGGCGGCTGGTGCCGGCTCATTTCATTCCGTTGACAGCAAATTGGGCGGAGGCAGAGAAGTTTGGTTTGGTTTTCATCAAAGTGTTCGGCCAAGCCAATGGAAAATGATGCTCAACATTGATGGTAAAATATTGGAATAAAAATGAATAGGGATAATCGGTTTTTTCAGTTTCTGCCACTGCTTTCTATCGAAAAATGCCAGTCATTGATTTTATGGCTGAAGTATTGGAATTGCCCGTACAAGCATTGGGTGATCGGAGGAATTTATCGGATGCCCAAAGAGTAAAATTCACAAAAGAAATTCGCGGATTGAAGATTGAAATTACACATTGTGGACAAATGAGAAGAAAATATCGAGTTTGCAATGTGACAAGACGACCGGCCCAAACTCAAACGTAAATTTTAAATTAATTCAAATCAAAATTTAATAAAATAATTTTAGCTTTCCATTGCAACTTGAAAGTGGCCAAACAATTGAATGCACCGTGGCAAAATATTTTTTCGACAAATATCGAATGCAACTCAAATACCCACATTTGCCATGTTTACAAGTTGGACAAGAACAAAAGCACACTTATTTGCCGCCGGAAGTGTGCGAAATTGTTTCCGGTCAAAGATGCATCAAAAAATTGACCGACACCCAAACTTCGACAATGATTAAAGTATTGGGATTTTGTTTAAGCCTAATACATAATTTATAATATTAAAGGCCACTGCCCGCTCTGCACCCGAACGTGAAAAGGAAATTTCTGCTTTGGTGAGGAGAGCGGAATTTATTCATGACCCATTTGCCCAAGAATTTGGCATTTCAATAACTCCGGTAATTAATAAAGAATAAAATGTTGATTTAATTTAAAAATATTAAAAGATGATGACCGAAGTGAAAGGTCGCGTTTTGAATGCACCAAAATTGATGTATGGAGGCAGAACGAAGGCAACAGCCCTGCCAAACCAAGGAGTTTGGGATATGCGAGGCAAACAATTCCACACGGGAATTGAAGTGAAAACATGGGCAATTGCTTGTTTCGCCCAACAACAACATGTAAAGGAGAATGATATCAGGTTATTTTGGTGGTTTAAACAATTTAATTAAAATTAAATTATTTAAGAAATTTTACAATTCAATTGCAAAAAATTTCTACGGAAGCTGGAATGCCAATCCAAGGTCAACCCTGCTTTTGCAAATATGCAGTTGGCGTTGATCAAGTTGAACCAATGTTCAAATATTTGAAGCAAAACTTTCCTGGCCTCCAACTTGTTTGCGTTGTGCTCCCCGGAAAAACTCCAGTTTATGGTATAATTAACTTTTTTATTAAAAATATTAATCCCCTTCTTTTTATAGCGGAAGTCAAGCGAGTTGGTGACACAATTTTGGGCATTGCCACTCAATGTGTTCAAGCAAAAAATGTGAACAAAACAACACCACAAACCCTCTCAAATCTTTGCCTAAAAATGAATGTCAAATTGGGCGGAGTTAACAGGTTTTTAGCGTCTATTTTGAATATTTTTTTGGCAATAAATTTTAAGCATTTTGCTGCCCACCGTTCGGCCGCGTATTTTCAATGAGCCAATCATCTTTCTCGGTGCGGACATAACCCATCCACCTGCCGGTGATTCTCGGAAACCTTCAATTGCAGCCGTTGTTGGCAGTATGGATGCGCATCCTTCTCGATATGCGGCCACAGTTCGGGTTCAACAACATAGACATGTTCGTTATACTATTTAATTTTAAAATTAAATAATAATTTTTTAAAGGAAATTATATCGGAGCTGACTTTCATGGTCAGAGAATTATTGATCCAATTTTATCGCAACACTCGCTTCAAACCAACACGAATTGTTCTCTACCGGGACGGTGTCAGCGAAGGCCAATTCCTCAATGTATTCAATTCAATATAAAATATTTTTATTTTAATATTTTTAAAGGTTCTCCAAAGTGAACTTCGTTCAATGAGAGAAGCGTGCATGATGCTGGAGCGGGGCTATCAACCCGGAATTACGTTTATTGCTGTCCAAAAACGTCATCATACTAGGTGAGGAATTAAATTTTTTTAATTATTATTCATTTTTGGATTTACAGACTGTTCGCTGTTGAAAAGAAGGACCAGGTTGGGAAGGCTTACAACATTCCGCCGGGCACTACAGTCGATGTTGGAATTACGCACCCAACAGAGTTCGACTTTTACCTTTGTTCCCATGCTGGAATCCAGGTAATTAAAAAACATTAATTTTGTCATTTAATATAATTTTTAGGGCACTTCCCGACCATCACATTATCATGTTCTTTGGGATGACAACAATTTGAGCGCCGATGAACTCCAACAACTCACATATCAACTCTGCCATACCTATGTTCGTTGCACTCGGTCCGTTTCCATACCAGCACCGGCCTACTATGCCCATTTGGTGGCATTCAGAGCGCGATACCATTTGGTCGACAGGGAACATGACAGGTCAATTTTGGTGGTTGAATTTATTTTATTTTTTGGCATTTTTAGTGGAGAAGGGAGTCAACCTTCTGGCACAAGTGAGGATACGACACTCAGCAACATGGCACGAGCTGTGCAAGTCCATCCGGACGCAAATTCGGTTTGTAATTTAGAATATTTTTAATTAATGAATTCATATTTTAAGGTCATGTATTTTGCCTGAACCACTCAACTTCATTTGAATCGAAGCATTCGGCAATTCAATATCAAACAAATCAATTTTTTATAATCACAATCACATCAATTGTAGCGTTCTTTCTTCCTATTTGGCCTCCACTTCCCAATTCTCCTTATTTTTTATACTTTTCACTTTTTTATTTTATTGTTTTGCCATCCAAAATTCATTATATTTTTTTATGACATTTACTCATTTGGTCTGAATTCTCTCGAATGCCAAATTTCTTTCAGTTCACTAATAAAATATCTTTAATCAACAAATTCCCAATCCATATAATCACAATAAGCTCTAAAGTTAATTTAATATGTAAAAATGTTTTTTAAGCCGATTAAATCCATCCAATTTGTTCAATTTATACGTTTTTTTTATATTATGTTGATATTGTTTTTTTTTTAAATCTCCGGCCATTTTTCGATTCAAAATTGAATAACAATTTTTAATGTGCAGCATTTCCTTCCCTCCCTCTTTTCCCGCAATTTAATCCCAATAATACAAAATAATATTCTCCTTTTCAATTTGGACAGCATTCCAATTGGATTCTTCTCGACTAATTCTTTTGGTGTCGGCCGTCATCCATGCCCAAATGGCGGTCTTGGCCCAGTTGCAGCGTTGAATTTGGCGAAAAGTGTTCAGTTGATCTGCTCGTCACGTCTAATAAAATATTATTTTTGCCTCCTCCAATAAATGAGCAATTTGTGCAGAATCATTTCATATTAAAATACTACTTCCTATGGATTTTATTCATCACATCCAATCCATTCATTAATCATTAATCCAATAAAATTGTGATGCCGAATTGTGGACAATAATCTCCTCCTCCTCATTTCCTGCCAATTTTTGTGTAAATCCCAATTAAATTCATTCTTGCTTTTTAATTTTTCAAGCCAACTTATTCTCGGATTTCAAATCCAAGCTTAAGCCCAATCCCACTCACTCAATTGGAATTTGTTAGCCAAAAACAAATACAACAAAATATAAGGCACAAAATTCCCCTTTCCTAAACTCAATCAGCTGCCCCTTCGACCGGAATTTGCAAAAAATTCCATGATATCCATCCTTGATTTTTATTTTTTATCTAATAGTAATTTTTCGCCATTATTCGCATCATTCATTATAGTGGCTTTACCACCCAAAATATACACAAACAAATTCCGTTCAACTTAATAAATTTTCTCTAAAATCCATCCATTTTGTGTACTCTCTCTTTCATGCACAAAAAGATTAACAAATCCACAATTTTGGTGATTTTTTTTTCCAATAAAAACATAAATTTGCTTGGAAAACAAATTATATTTGGAGTAAAATATTTGTAATCCAACAAAAAAGCGGGTAAAAAACAGGCGGAATAGGTGAAACACAAACAGGCGAAATTAAATTAGGCAAAACACAAAAAGGCGGAATTAGTTAGATGAAACCCAAATAGGCGGAATTAGTTAGATGAAACACAAATAGGCAGAATTAGTTAGATGAAACACAAATAGGCGGAATTAGTTAGATGAAACACAAACAGGCAGAATTATTCTAAGGGAAAACACAAACAGGCAGAATTATTCTAAGAGAAAACACAAACAGGCGGAATTATTCTAAGCGAAAACACAAACAGGCGGAATTATTCTAAGCGAAAACACAAACAGGCGGAATTATTCTAAGCGAAAACACAAACAGGCGGAATTATTCTAAGCGAAACACAAAACAGGCGGAATTATTCTAAGGGAAAACACAAACAGGCGGAATTATTCTAAGAGAAAACACAAAACAGGCGGAATTATTCTAAGCGAAAACACAAACCAGGGCGGAATTATTCTAAGCGAAAACACAAACCAGGCGGAATTATTCTAAGCGAAAACACAAAACAGGCGGAATTATTCTAAGCGAAAACACAAACCAGGCGGAATTATTCTAAGCGAAAACACAAACAGGTGGAATTATTCTTAATCTAAAAACACAAACAGGCGGAATTGTATATAATATAAAAAGATATGTCAGGCGGTTTTTGGGGTATACTAAGGTGTGGGTTTAGAGTTGGGACAGAATTAGCCCAAAAACATAAAAAAAGAAAAACAAAAATATGAAATAACAAAACATTTTCCGGAAAAAAATCCAAACAGTCAGAATACTTTTCGGAGATATCAGAATTAAATCAGAAATTCATAACGAACAATTTGTAGTATGTCTTCTCCCATTAACTCATTTTTAATCCATCTATTATATTTGCAATTGCAATATAAATTTGCTTTAATTAAAACATTATTGAATATTTATTAGTAGGAGTAAAATATTCATAATCCAACAAAAAAGTGGATACACTCGCCATAAAATTGTCATCTTCGGTGATAACTTTTTTATGAATCCAAATCCATCGTTCATCATTTTCAATAGCCTGGGGCAGTCCTCGGCGGAGGGCAATGATCTGAAAAAGAAGAACACAAAAAGGAATTGGAGAAAAATGGGTGAATGCTCCTCCCAATGATGGTGGCCAAAAATCAACTCACCGCAAACTCCTTGGCTTCCAGGGGCACCTTTTAAAATGAATTTGATTGCATGAAAATGTCCTCCAATTGAAACTCCGTTTCCAAACCTGCTTGGCCTTGTTCCCCTAAAAAAACAATAATTAATGTACAAAAATGATCCCAACAAAAGGGCTAACCATTTTCTCCCGCTTTTCCAGGCGCTCCTGGCGGTCCCGGATTACCTGAACATAATCAATACAAAATCTTATTTATCTCTTATCCATAAATATGTTACCCGGTGGACCAGCTGGTCCTGCTTCTCCCGGTTGTCCTAAAAGAACATTTTAGCTTCATCAGTCGCCCCATTTTCCCTTGCCTGCTTCTCCATTTTTGGCATCGCTTCCCGGCGGTCCTGCTGGCCCAGGTCGACCTGGAGGCCCTGCCGGCACTTTTACCTTTAGTCATCACACAATTCATTACTCCTTTTCCCACTCAAAAGAACCTCCTCTAATGTGCCAGCTTGGCCAGGCGTTCCCGGCTCTCCGGCTGGCCCCGCATTGCCTCGAGGGCCGGGGGGACCTTGAGCGCCTTGGGATCCAGCGCCTCCCGAACTGCCATTTTCCCCTCTTTCTCCTGGCTTGCCTGGAGGCCCTTTTGGGCCAGCCTTTCCTGGGGGACCCGGCGGTGATGGTTCACAGGTGAAGCAAAAATCTGGCCAATTATCTCAAATGATACCCGCCAAACTTTTTCCCACCTTCGGCCGTTGGCTTTTTGTCCGGCGCCGCATCTGTTCCAGGATTGCCATTTTGACCAGGTTTTCCATCTGCCCCGGGTTGCCCTTCTCTGCCTTCATCACCAGGAGGCCCTCCAGGCCCATATGAACAAGCGCAAACCTGAAAATTGACAATTCAAATGACGGAAAGATAATTTTATCAGCAAACCTCGCTTCCAGCCACATTCCCTCCAACTGGTGCATTTTGACCACCACCGGGGCCATATCCACCTCCAGATGGCCCTTTGTTGTTCCAATTTAGAGTGACCCCTCCCCATCTCCTATACCTCTTCCTGCCCCTCCAGGTGAACCTATTTTTGGGGAAATATTCCAATTAAGCAACAAATTTGGCAACATTTTTAGAATTTTATTTTTCACCTGCCCCTGTCGCTCCTGCCGGGGCCGGCTGACTTCCAGCCTTTGGCCCAGTTGTTTGTGCAATTGCCTCTTGTGGAACATCATAGCCCGCCTGTCTTTTTGTCCTTTGCTCAATTCCCTCATCCAATGTTTCGCCCATCAAGGTGGGACTGTGAATTTCACGACGGAAATGGCCTCGGCCAAATTGTTGCCAAAGGGTGCCCGTCGCCGATTTGCAATATTCAGCCTCAATCTATTTTAAAAGAATGGGTGAAAATCAGATCCATTTTTGTTGCCTGCAATTCGCTTTGAATCCTTTGCAAATAATTGTAGACCATTGGAACAGCACAAATTCCTATTTGTGAATGTTTTGGAATGTACGGTATTATATTAAATGGAGGGCCAACCAATTGCTGAAAGTGTGGCGGCAATGAAAACGGAAAAAATTGCAAGCCTTCGGAGTGAATCGGCCTCCTTGAGTAATTTTTTGGTGTTGGCCTCATCTGATGAGGAACATTGTTTTTGGCCAAAATAATCCATGGAAATGGCCATAATATCTAAATATGAATGGACAATCAAAATAATGAAGAGGGATATGGAGGAGAAGGAATAGGCCAAGGATGTGAAGAAGATTTGGTGGATTTGGGGCTTACCTATTATCATTATCATAACATATTCTTCATTTTATTGTGTGCGCAAATAAAACCGGCCTCCAATCCTTAGCCAGCCAAAAAGCAGCGTTGATTTCCGCCAAAAATGGGCCATCAATTACGCACAATTCTCTCCTCCTCCTTCTCTTATTCCAAATCCAAATCTTCTTTCCCAAATCTCCGTTTCCCATCATTCATTCCTTTTGGCTTGGCCCACTTTTTTCCGTTCGCCTTTCTTCAAAGAAAATAGCCCTCCAGCAGCAATCATCGTTGAACAACACAAAAAAAGGATTTGTTGCATTTTAAAGTATCAAAAAATGTAAATTTCCGGATGCTCAAAAACAATAAAGCAACAAATTTGTATTTTCTCTTCTCTTCAAAATGCATACACAAAAAAATATTTAATTGGGGCCCACTCACAGAGATGGATTCGAAAATGCAAAATGGAATTGAATGAATGAATGAATGAATTGGGAATGAATTCAAATTCATATGACAAAAAAGCTAGCGACAAAAAAAACACATTGCTGATCTTTGTTGATTGGCGGGGAATGAAAATGCAAAAATTGAAAATTGTGTTAGTTCTTCAATTGTTGATTATTCCATTCTTCAAAAGCCGAATGAATTTCCCTCCAATGCGTCCAATGCCCTCCGTGCCCGCAACATTTGTTGCCGTTGCCAATTCATCTTCTCCAATGCCCTTCAAATAATCAAATTTAATCATTAAAATTTTGGCTAATTTTCCGCCCACCTTTGAACTCCACTACTTCGTTTCCGTTGCATTCCCATAAAATCATCCCCTTCCAAAATGTCCAATGCCCTTTTCTTCTTCAATCCCATGAAATCATCGCCCTCCATTATGTCCAATGCACGTTTTTCTAATCCACCGAATCCGGCACCGTCCATCAAATCCAATGCCCGTTTTCGTTGCATTCCAATGAAATCGTCGCCTTCCAACATATCCAATGCCCGGGCATTTCGTCGGAATCCTCCGTCTGAATTTATTTTGAATGAATTGAACCAATTTCCTCCATTTCTATGGCCATTTTTAGACTTCATTTCCGGTCATTCTCATTTCAAAATTCAAACCCAAAAATATCCCTCCACTACCAAAAAATGCTTCCATTTTAAGTTCATTTTCGTCCCACGTCGTCGTTTGTCTGTGCTTCTTCTTTTGTTGTACCCAAATTTAGCCCTTTCTTTACCGAATTCCCTGGGGGTCTTTGGTCAGTCGGCGGTTAGTCGGTGTCATCCACCTCCTCCCAACCCTTTGAATTATCTACATTTCCTTTTCCATTCATTCACCTCTTTGCGTGCCACCGATTATGGCCACCCTGACATCATGATTGGCCTCATTATTATTTTTGTTGTTGTTATTTGCGCTGGTCAGACAGAAAAGGGCGGCGGCCAAAAACTGCAAATATTATTCCAAAATTGGTTTTTAATTCAATTCAATATTACCAAATGGAAGAGGAATGAATTGAAATTGTGTTGATTGTTGTTGCTGCTTTGGTGGATTGATTGGCCCATTTTAATGTGAATTTGAATTGAATTGGATGCACAAAATATACTTTAATAATTAAATTATGCAAATGTGCGGTTGATTTCCGTGTTGCCGAGGAGGAAATAATGGAAAGCAGGGAAACCCTCTGAAAATGAAGCAATTGAGTCTGATGGAGGGGGGGGGGGGGTGGGATTTATGCAATTCACGCAATTTCAAAAGAATTGACACAAAAATGTGGGGGAGAATATGTGGAATGGCCTTTCCAATTGGGACAACAAAAGTGCCAATGCCAATTGAACACCCATTTTGCCCTCTTCTCGAATTTCGATGCATTTTTTGTGCCACTTTTTTTTGGAGTCGCAATTAACATGAAATGGGGAAGGGGGAGGGAAGGTGACGCCAATCCGAAAATTCATTTTCATCAAAATTTTATGTTTTTTTTTTGGTGATTTTTGCTCTGCGCGGAGGAATGGCCAAAAATAGAAGAGTGCAAAACATTCAAAAATGGACATTTAGAGGAAAATGGGGGAAATGATGAATGAGGCCACTTCATTTAAATGGTCGCGCAATTTGGCCAACAAATTTATCTATTTTTGCCAATGGCCATCATAATTGGCCTCCCCCACTCACTCCGGGGAGTTTGTTTATGGGTTTCCGATGAAATAATAAAATAATATATGGGCCAGGAGGACCACCGGTAGGTGGAAGGAAGTACAAAAAATGCAGGTGGACAAAAAACATTGAACGAAAAAGGATGAAAATGGGAATTTGAGGAAAAACGGAAAAAGATGAATTCCATCATCAATTGGCATCAAAAATAGGAGGAGAATTGCGTGTTCCGGGGAAAAGCGGCCACAATTTTTGGGGGCAAATTTGTGGCCAATTGGATATGAGAAGGGGGAATGGAGCCACCACCATTATTGTGGCCGATTATTAAATGGCATAAAATAAAATGATGGGCGGGGGAAAGAGAGGTCATTGGCTGGGTTGGAGTCCTTTCCATGAATTAATCCTTCAATTTAATGGAAAAATAGCTTAAAAAGGTGCGCGGTTGGCCAATGCCCAAGGGAAATTGTGCTGCGCATATTTTGGATCAAATTAGGCAATTTTTGTGACGGCAAAAATTGAGAAAATGCCCTCACTCTGGGGTCAATGTGGAAAGGACCACGCGATGCCCGAAAATGCGCGTCAAATAAGGGGGAGGGACCATAAATGAATGAATGGGCAAAAAAGGTGCCGGAAATCGGAGGCGGAAGGGGGAGGGGCAGAAGAATCGGGGAATTGGCGCAAAATAGGCCAAAAAGGGGGATGCCGTCATGAATGAATATATATGGGAGGGAGAATGGGATGGGAGCATATTCCAACTTTGTTTCCCTTGTTTTTTTGTTGAGGACTTTCCTGGAAAATTGGAAATGGAAACAACACCGGCCATCTCCTTTTTCCACCCTCCATTTTGCTCATCTTCTTCCAAAACAGGGCATTTTGGCATTGGCGACACATTCCCCAGTGAATTCCACGGGAATAATTTCCCCCTACCCCTCCCACCACCAAATTAACAAAATGATAAAATATTCTTTTACGTGTGCCAAAAATGCCAACAAAAAGGTAGGAGGAAATGTGGCCCTGTCCAAAATGACTTTTGGAATTTGAACAATGTTTGGGAGGGGTGAAGGGGGCAAATGGATGGAATGGCCATTTGGGAGTTGAGTGGAACATTGCCAATTGCCAAATTCGTTGGCCATGTGACGCTTTTTGCCCCCTTTGCCAAACATTCCAACCAACCTTTCCTTGATTTATGCGCTTCGAAGGCGAAAAAGGGGTTAGGGAAAATCGAGGGAAAAGGTGAAATTATTTTGTGGATTCTTTTGTAAACGAATGGAAGGAACATTTATTCGAGTTTTTGAGAAGAATGGACAAAATTGGATTCTGAGTAGAAATAGAAACGGAAATGGAGGAAATTCGTCGAATCATCTGAAATATCCAAAAAGCCGAAAAGGCAAAGAAGGCTCGAAAATGGAATGGCCCAACCAAGAAGGCAGCCATCTCAACGAATTATTAATTGGCAAAATGGGGAATTTGGGCATTGTGTTGCGTAAATGCATGGAAAATGAGGGGGATGGGAATGGGAGGAATAATTTATTTGGGGCCAAGAAGATTCGGCAAAATGGATGGAAAGGGAAAATTGCGGGGGGGGGGGGGCTAATTTGGCGGAAATTGGCCGGATGGCCAATGCAAAGAAGGCGTCAAAGACGGCGCCGAAAATGCGCTCCCAGGAATGGTGAGGGGAAGGGGAGGGAGTACCGCAATGGGAATTGGCCAATGCCATTCACACATCACACAGTGGCCATCACATTTTTTTGCAATTTTTGCAGGAAACGGTATTTAGGAAGGCAGCTACCCATTTTTTCTTATTATCATCAGCAAATTTTTGCATGATTTATGGCCAACGAGAAAAGAAAAAGACTGGAAAAAAATAAAAATAAAAAACAGAGGCATTCAGGCGGAAATCCGCTCCAAAAGTTCATTTTGGCCATTTCGTCAAGAAAAAAGTGCCAAGCAAATGCTGTAGGAGAATGCAACCGGAAAAGGAGGGATGAAAGGATAATGTTAGGGAATACGTGACCGACCGCTTCAATGACCAAATAAAAACATTGAATTTGGAAAAGGGAGGGAAATGTGCACTTTCGGATGGGCCACTTGCTCAATATATTCTTTCCCCCATTCAAATTAAGCCCAACATTGTCCCCTCATTCCTTTTCATCTATTTGAATTCCCCGTCTGTGTCGACTAATTAAACGAAAAGAATGAATAAAAGACGGCAAAATGAATTGGGGGAATTGGCACAAAAAGGGCAGAATAGTGTGGGCAAAATATGTAAATTAAATTTGCCAATTTAAATGTGTGGAATCATCATTTTAATAACAGGAATTAACAAATTTATATCGAACGAAAATATTAATAAATTTGCTATGCGCAACATTTTTAGTTCAAAAAACAATGAAAATTTAAAATAATATTTTTCCATCCATTCTTCCATTTCCATGTTCATCCAAACAATCAACAAAAATTGGTAAAGAATCGCTTGATTTAATGATCGGTCAAATGAGTTCTCCAATGTCGGCCGGCATTTCCTCAATTTGGGTGGAATAATATGATTCCAATTCCTTCAGCATTTGTTGGTCCTATTCAATACAAAAAGATTACATTTTATGTATTCAATTTGTGATTATTAAATATTTCTCAAAATTTATTTTCCTGCCCACCTGTTTTGTCACAAAATTGATGGCAACTCCTTTGCGACCAAATCGACCCGAACGACCAATACTGTAGGATGGAATAATTTGAAGGGAAGGGTAATTATTATTTGGCATCAAACCGATGGATGTAATTTTCGCGATTGCCCGGTAAATCGTAGTTGATGACCACGGAAACTTGTTGAACATCAATTCCACGGGCCAACAAATCGGTGGTGATCAGAACACGGGATGAGCCCGAACGGAATTCGCGCATAATCACATCACGTTCACTTTGTTCCATTTCACCGTGCTATGAAAGTGAAAACCAATTCCACAAATCATTTCCTCCCAAGAAGGAGATTTTACCATGAATGAAACGGTGAACTTTTTTTGTTGCATATTTCGTGCCAAATCCTCAACCTTCTTTCGGGTATTGCAGAAAATGACAGCTTGGGTGATGTTGACCGTATCGTAAAGGTCGCAAAGGGTTTCGAATTTCCATTCCTGCAAATTGAATGAGGGAATTTCAAAAAAGAATGGGATTCAGAAAAAGATTGGATGCATCCCCAAAAGTAAAACACAAAACAGGCGGGATAAAACTTCGCGGAATTAGTGCAAATTCAAACAGGCGGAATTAGTGCAAATTCAAACAGGCGGAATTAGTGCAAATTCAAAACAGGCGGAATTAGTGCAAATTCAGGCAGGCGGAATTAGTGCAAATTCAAACAGGCGGAATTAGTGCAAATTCAAACAGGCGGAATTAGTGCAAATTCAAGCAGGCGGAAATAGTGCAAATTCAAACAGGCGGAATTAGTGCAAATTCAAACAGGCGGAATTAGTGCAAATTCAAACAGGCGGAATTAGTGCAAATTCAAACAGGCGGAAATAGTGCAAATTCAAACAGGCGGAATTAGTGCAAATTCAAACAGGCGGAATTAGTGCAAATTCAAACAGGCGGAAATAGTGCAAATTCAAACAGGCGGAATTAGTGCAAATTCAAACAGGCGGAATTAGTGCAAATTCAAACAGGCGGAATTAGTGCAAATTCAAACAGGCGGAATTAGTGCAAATTCAAACAGGCGGAAATAGTACAAATTCAAACAGGCGGAATTAGTGCAAATTCAAACTGGCGGAATTAGTGCAAATTCAAAACAGGCGGAAATAGTGCAAATTCAAACAGGCGGAAATAGTGCAAATTCAAACAGGCGGAATTAGTGCAAATTCAAACAGGCGGAAATAGTGCAAATTCAAACAGGCGGAATTAGTGCAAATTCAAACATGCGGAAATAGTGCAAATTCAAACAGGCGGAATTAGTGCAAATTCAAACAGGCGGAATTAGTGCAAAAACAAAATAGGCGGAATTGGTTAGGAGAAAGACAGAATTAGACAATTTCACCAAATCAGAATAACCGATTTTAAAGCATTTATACCATTTTATGGACCTAATACCAATTGAACTAATGAATTCCCCTCTCATTCACCTCTTTTTCAATAGCAATGAAAAATTGGCGAATACCCTCCAGGGTCAATTCCTCCTTTTTGATCAGAATTTGAATGGGATCGCGCATGAATTTTTTGGTAACTTCCAACACTTCGCTGGGCATTGTGGCCGACAAAAGGACAACCTTAAATTAATAAATATTGGAATGGCCCAATTATAGATGAAATGAACAGACTTGAACATCGTTTGGCAGACTTTTGAATACATCGTAAATTTGGTCTTTGAAGCCACGGGACAACATCTCGTCGGCCTCGTCCAATACGAACATTTTGATTTTGTCCGTTTCTAATTAATTTACAAATATTAACATTGAATGGCCCATTAATCATTTATTATTTATTTTTTGGCCATAATTCATCAAAAATTGATTCCTTCTCCATTGTTTTTGACTCACTCAATGCCCCTCTTTGGATCATGTCATTCACTCGTCCAGGTGTGCCCGCAATCACTTGCACTCCGCCCTCCAATTTTCGTTGATCATCGCGCACACTTGTCCCCCCAATGCACATATGGAATTTGACTCCCGTATAATCGCCGAGGGCACGCATCACCAACATTATCTGCCCCAATTTGTTACATTTTTAAAGCAACAAGTTAATGTTTTTTGATGGTAATTCCCGAATAATACATTCCCCCTAATTTATTGGCCAATTCCTCTTTTGCATATGTCTTTTAATTTTAACCTGTTGGGCCAATTCCCTGGTCGGGGCCATCACCAATGCTTGCGCATTTGGGTCTTTTTCATCGACGCGTTGCAGCACCGACACGGAGAATGTGGCCGTTTTGCCAGTTCCCGATTGGGCCTGCGCAATCACATCCCTCCCGGTGCAGCATGGCACAATTGCCCGCTGCTGGATGGCCGATGGCTTTTCAAACCCAAAAGCATAGATGCCCCGGAGCAATTCCTCTTTGAGGTTCATGTTATCGAAGGATTCCACCACTTCGGTGGTGTTAGATTGAATCAAGAATTCACCGCCGTCAATTTGGGTGGACGTCATTGTGGGCGGCGATGAAGCAGCACCAGTTGGGCTTGGCGAGGCAGCCGTGGCCCCAACGGCGGGTGGCCCTCCATTTGGAGCGCTCTCGTCACTCTTTACATTATCTTTTTGCCTAATAGGAATAATTTTGATGGCATCCAAATTTTGAGGACTCACTGAATGTTGGCATCAGTCATGTCAGGTCAAAATCCCAGGCTCAACACAATTGGTTAGCGGAGAAAGAAAAAAGAGTTGAATTTGTATTTGCTTTACCTAATAAATATGAGGGATATTCCGAATTATTATTAACCAAAATCCATCCAAATCCAGTCTAGACAAATTGGACTGGAATAAATGAATTCCTTTTAATTTTTCCATTTTTGATGGAAAATTCGCCCGACCGTCCAGCCAATTTTTTTGTGGGGCGAAGAAATAATGTCCAAAAGGGAATACAGACAAATTTTCTCATTTTCTCCATCCATTTTCCCAGCTCAACTCTCCAAATTCTCTCGGACCCTTTCCAACATTGCCTTCCAATTTATACGGTAATCCGGGTATTCAAATGGAAATAATTCACATTTGGCTTGATGAATGAATTAGAATTGAAAAAAGAGAATAATCCAAAATAATATTTAATTTTGCCAAAAATGGACTTGGCCAGCAGTTCGATGAAGGAGGAAAAGGTGTTGGCACCAAAATTGATGGTCATTGCCAAATACAAATTCGAAGGGCGAAACAATGATGAGGTGGAATTGGTTGAAAGTGAAAATGAAATTTGTACATTTTCCACTTTAGCTTTCATTTGCCAAAAATGACATTATAATGGTTAGCCAGCAATTGGAGGGAGGATGGTAAGGGCCAATTAAAGGGGGAAATGGGCCAATTCAAACAATTTTGGGTGGGAAGGATCGTTGGATGGGCGAATTGGCTGGTTCCCGGCAGATTTTGTTGGAATTGTCAAAAATGGGCCGAATGGGGAGGTGAAAAAGAAAGGAGGCTTAATTGAAAATGGAGGAGATCAACACAAATTGGAGGCAATTAGGATGGCATTTCGTGCCCAATTAGTGAAGGAATTTTTGGAAAAAGAAAGGGAAAATTTGGAGTCGATTGAGAGGACAATGGAGGAACTTCGAAATTTGGCCAGGGAATCAAATGAAATGTGAGAAGTGATTTTTGGAAATATTTGGTTGGAATATTTTAGAGGACGAGAAGAATTGGTCGGCGAATCAATTGGGAAATTGGCCGAATTTGTTCAATTCAAAAGAAAATTATTGGGCCAAATGGAGGAGGAGGCAAAGTTTGTGGAAATAAAAATGGAGAATATTTGTGAATGAATGAATTCAGGAAAACAATGCAAAACCAAAAAATTGGGCAACTTTTCTTGGATGTTGCAGCGGAAATGCGCAACAATTTGCGGCAATATTGCGGAAAACATTGCGATTTGGTGAAATTGTTGAATCGAAAAAATGGAGGAGGAGGAGGAATGGTGGATTTGAAAGGATTGGTGCTGGGATTGAGTTTGGTTTTTCGGCATGTCCAAAAATATGGGGCAATGTTGCACGAAATTGAGAGGAATACACCGGTTTAATTAATTGGGAAAATATTCTCACAATTTGGACAATATTTTAGGAAGCACATTCGGATCGAGGCAATTTGTTGAGGGCATCGAAAGTTTATTTGGAATTTCATGTGAGAAAGGAAAACGAAACAAAATAAAAATTAGTTTTTAGGAAGAATGCGAATTAGTCAGAAAACAAAGGGAGGCCCAATTGGATTTTTTGGAAAGTGGAGTACTTCAAACGAATTTTGGGTCCGATTTTGAG
Source organism: Pratylenchus scribneri (assembly GCA_030063045.1). Lineage (NCBI taxonomy): Eukaryota > Metazoa > Nematoda > Chromadorea > Rhabditida > Pratylenchidae > Pratylenchus > Pratylenchus scribneri. The sequence goes on along the minus strand of JAQSEB010000020.1, from coordinate 1,926,656 downwards.
AAGAAATTGGGAAAATTATTGTACACAGGAAAAGTTGGAGTTTTGGATGGGAATGTGAATTTGTTGGATGAAGAAGAGGAGGAAATGGGCGATGAGGAGACAAAAGAATTGGACAGGTTTTGGAGTAAAAATGGATGGCATTTTTAGATTCCATTTTTGCAGATGTATTTCAATTTTTTCCTCCACAATTTTATTGTTGGAAATGCAAATGCCTTCTTGCAGATTTTTCCTCAAAAATCGGTTTGGAACGGCCGATTTGGCCATCAAACAATTCGATTCAAAAAATGCAATCCAATTGAAGAAAGGTTCACACAAAGAGGGCGTTCATTTCTATATTTGAATATTCCATTTGAGGCAAAGATTCATTGATAATTAAAAGTGTTGGCAAAAGGGATTATGGCCAACTTTTGGATGCCCTCCGAGAAAGTTGTGGCGCGCAAATGAGCAATGGGGAAATGAGAACACCAATGAGGAAAAAGAGCCAAAAGAGGGATGAAAATTTGGATCAGCCGGATTGTTATACTGTAAAAACAACGCCAACAATTGGAAATATTAGAGTGGACCATAAATTGGAAATGATTATGCCGGAGGGAATTTTGCCTTCCAAAGAATTGTCTGCGAATATTTCCAATGGAAATGGCCAAAAAATTGAAGAAAGCAACTTAAAACCATATTCGGGTTGGGCCCTTCGGCCGATGCCCCCACAAAGGGCCACTTGGTTTCCGGACGGTGATTTGGAGAAATTGACGCAACAAATTAAGCTGAGAAAAGGACGTAAGTGAATGAAGTATTTTTGGCAAATAATGGTATATCCGGTGGTTTTAGTATCGGCCGAAGAGCAAGAAGACGCACTTTTGCTTAAAATTGTTGAAGGCTATCGACTTTCGGGTCCGGGCGGTGGACCCTCCTCCTCGAATATCCAATTCCAGCATTGCTGTGTACATCGACAAAGGCAAAGGAATTCGGCCGATTCTTGCCATTCTCCATACGGTGGTGGAACGGTTCGGAGGGCGGCTTCATATCCAGACCATCCGGAAATGGTAATGGGCCGTCCCCCACAATTAATTGTGGCAGAAGAGGAGAAAATATTTGTGGAAGAAATGGATGGGGACCAATTGGTGATGAAGGAAAAGTAAGCAAAGAGAAATGACTAAAACAGCTTCAAAACATTTTTAGAAGCTTGGTGGACACCGTTTATGCATTGAAGGATCAATTGAGTGCGTTGACAAAGGTTTGGGGAGAATGGCGTTTTGAAATACAAAATATGCTCAATTTAAGGAGGTGGCCACAATCTCCAAATCATTGGAACATGAACAACGTGCCCGAAGAAGAATGGAGGAATATATTCGTCAAAATGAGAACAATGACATTGTTAATGATGCCAATGCTAAAGTGCCAATTGCCTTATCAAAACAGCCATCATCATCATTGAATTCAAATTAATTAAGCCACAAATAATTATTAGCCATACCTCTGCTCATTTCATTCTCTTTTTTTAATATGAATAATAAATTATTTTTCCTTTCCTTCATTTAAGATTTTTCGAATACCGTATACAAATGAAAAAACGAGGCGAAGTGCCAGGATAAAAATGACATTTTATCCAAATCGGTTTTTATTATTTTTTTTTTCTCTTTTCTGCTGGTTTCATTTCTAAAGTTTCGTTCGGCACGGCAATTCATGGTTTTTATTATGTTATGGAATTATTAAACCAAAAAACAATGATATTTTAGGGTTCAAAAATTAATTGTTTTTCAATGATTTAAAAACATCAGTTTTATTAAACTTCTTAAAGCTTCATTTTTGTCTATTTTATAGATTTATATTGTAAAAATTACAACAAATAATGGCAAGGACCAAGAAGAAACAAAATTTTGATTTATACCCATCAATTTTATGGCTCCTTCCTATATTTATGATTGCTTTGAAATTCACTTTAATGCGAAGTTATCATTCAACGGATTTTGAGGTATATTAAATTTTAAAAATTAAATTAAAATTTATAATTTAGGTTCATCGAAATTGGATATCAATTACATTCAATTTGCCCATTGACCAGTGGTATTTTGCAAATATTTCACAATGGACTTTGGATTATCCGCCTTTATTCGCTTATTTTGAATGGATTTTATCCAAATTTGCGGCACAATTTGATCCGTCAATTTTGGCACTAAAATCAGAACCTCATTTTTCCCAAAATGTGCTCATTTTTCAAAGATTAACAGTGATTGCCGGTGACCTTATTTATGTAAATTTTTTTAATTAAATCTAATCCAAAAATATTTAATTTAGTTCATTGGATGCGCCCTAATTGCCAAAAATTTTATTTCTTGGATTAATGGACAAAATTATCGGAACAGACTTAAAATTGGAATTTATTCATTTTTGATTTCAACACCGGTAATAAATAATTAAATAAATTAAAATAATAATTAAATTTATAGGCCTTAATTTTGCTGGATAATATTCATTTCCAATACAATGGATTTCTTTATGGCATTTTTCTCCTCTCTTTGAATGCAATTTTCACTGGCAAATTAATTCAGGTTAATTTAATTAATTAAATATTAATTAAAATAATTAAATATTTAGGGTGCCTTTTTGTTTGCCGTTCTTCTCAATTTTAAGCATATTTTCCTCTATTATTCGCCGGCATTTGTTGGATTTTATTTTTCCGCCTATTTATTGCCATTCAATGCCAAATTCATTAATCGATTCGCAAAACTTGCCTCCGTCCTTTTATTCGTTTTTTCAATTTCATTTGGTCCATTTTTGTGCAAAGGTTTCGTTTTTCCCATTTTTATTAATTTTTTTTTTAAAATTTTAGGTGGAATTCCAATGTTCAAACAAATTATTTCGAGGCTTTTTCCCTTCAAAAGGGGTTTAACCCACGCAAATTGGGCTCCAAATTTTTGGGTTATTTACAATTTGGCGGATTTTTTGTCAGCAAAATTGGCCACAAAAATAGCAAAAAATTGCACAAAATTTCCGTGGAATTCAATTTTGAAGGAATGTCCATTGAAGGCGCCGGAATATACGAAAGGATTGGTCCAAGAATATTCGCATTCAATTTTGCCAAATATTTCACCTTCAATCACTTTGGCATTGGTTTTGGCCTTTTTGACACCGGCTTTGTGGATTTTCACAAAAAAAGTAAAAATAAATTAATTAAAATTAATTTTAAAACCAAAATCAAAGGAATTTAATCGAAATGAACAATTTTTAATTTCATTGACCCTTTCGGCCTATTCATTCTTTTTATTTGGATGGCATGTTCACGAAAAGGCAATCCTCATGATTTTCTTCCCAATGGCATTTTTGTCAATCAAAGTAAATTAATTAATTCCAAAATTTAATTTAATTTTAAATTATTTTAGAATTTACAATTTTGTGAGCCATTTTCGCTAATTTCCATTGCCTCAATTTTTGCCCAATTTCCACTTTTCTTCACTCCAATGGAAAATTTCATCAAATTTTCCCTATTTTTGGCCCATTTTGCCCTTTCAATTTTTTTGGTCAATTTTTGTTGGCGATTACATCCGGCAGAATTAATTCAAACTTCAATTGGCCGTTTCCTCCTCAAAATGATGTTCGCCGCCGAAATTTATGCCCTAATTTTCCATCCAGTTATTTTTAATTTAATATTTTAATTTAATTTATTTTTAGTTATTTTTTGGCCAAAATCAATTTCAATTTTTGCCAATTATTATTTGCTCATTTTCGTGCGCATCCACAATTTTATATTCATATTTTTATTTTGTTTTGGCAATTTTTGGCCAACAAATTTGCATTCAAATTGCCAAAGAACAAATTATCAAAAAAGAAGTTTATTTTAAATTTAAATTAAATTAATATTAAATTTATTTTTAGAGAAAAATACTCCAAAATGAATTCCACAAATTTTACCCAACCAAAATTCGACATATTGCTGGGATTGACATTTCCCAATGCCAGCAACAAAATTCACCCCTTTTGGTGGTCACCCTCACCATTTTGGAATATCCTTCAATGAAGGTTTATTTTGCCATTTTTTAATATTTAATTTATTATTTTTGGGTGGTCTATTGTGTCGATGAATTCATCCTTTTGAGAACATTTGCCGGCCACATTCCCCCATATATTCCCGAATTTCTTGCCCTTCGTGAGGCCGCATCACTGGGAAGGGCAATTGGCCGGCATATTCAAAAATGCCCAAAAATTGATTTACTTTTTGTGGATTCAAATGGAAAATGGCATTCCAGAGGTACAATCAATATTTATTTTTAATATTTAAAAATATATTTTAGGATGTGGTTTGGCTTGTCATGTTGGTTTTGACAAGGGAATTTGCACAATTGGAGTGGCAAAAACATTCAATGGATTTCCTTTGGTTTCAAATGGAAATTGTACGAAAGAAAATTTGAAAGAAATTGAAATGGTTTTTTATTCATTTTTGAAAATTAATTATTTATTTTTTAAAAGAATATTCAACAAAAATGTGAACAATCCATGGATGAGGCTGCATTATTTGAATTTATTTTTGGCAAAGAATTACCAAATCAACAATTGGCTTTGATTCGCACAAAATCATCAAAAAATCCATTTTTTATTTCATCCGGTTTTGGCATCGATTTTGAGGAGGCAATGGAATTTTCATTTGAATGTTTTGCCAAAAATTCCAACAAAGCAAATCCAATTAGAATGGTTTGTTTTTCAATAAATATTTCTGACGAAAAAACCTTAAATTTAGAGTGATCTTCGTTCAAGGAAATTGATAGAAGAAATGTTTGAAAATTAATTATTGTAAATTAAATTGAATTAATGTGATATTATTATTTTTAAATTAATTGTTTATTTTTTGTTGATTTTAATTTATTTAAAATTATTATTTAATTTAAAATTATTGGAAATCAACCAATCAATATATCGATTAATTTTAATTTATTAATTTATTTTTTATATTTAGAAGAATTAAATGAATGGATGATCTCCGAATAATTGCGGTAAAAAAATAAAATATTTAAATATTAATTTTACTATTTATTTAGTCAAAAGAAGAAGCCTGTCAATTGTTGGGCATTGAAAAGCCGCCAAAATTCATTGCAGCTCCAATGGTCCGATACTCAAAGTATGTTCTTAATTTCATTTTTAATTAATCTATTTTTTACATTTTTGGACTCCCATTTCGTCGACTCGTCAAATCCTACGGATGCGATTTAATTTATACGCCAATGATTTATGCGGATTGTTACATTAAATCCGAGAAATGTCGCCAAGTTGAATTTCAGCCGGCCCCCGATGATTGGCCGATTATTCAATTTGCGGCTAAAACACCGGAGGAATTTGCGGATGCGGCCGAATTGGTTTATGGGTGAGTGAAAAAATGAAACAGCACAAAAATTCATTTACCGCCGCTAGGTATCGAACCATTGACCTTTAAGTAAAAATCGGGGAATTTACCACTGCATTATAATTGACTGTTTTATTTACACTATTTCCGCCTGTTTGAATTTGCACTATTTCCGCCTGTTTGAATTTGCACTAATTCCGCCTGTTTGAATTTGCACTATTTCCGCCTGTTTGAATTTGCACTATTTCCGCCTGTTTGAATTTGCACTATTTCCGCCTGTTTGAATTTGCACTATTTCCGCCTGTTTGAATTTGCACTATTTCCGCCTGTTTGAATTTGCACTATTTCCGCCTGTTTGAATTTGCACTATTTCCGCCTGTTTGAATTTGCACTAATTCCGCCTGTTTGAATTTGCACTATTTCCGCCTGTTTGAATTTGCACTATTTCCGCCTGTTTGAATTTGCACTATTTCCGCATGTTTGAATTTGCACTATTTCCGCCTGTTTGAATTTGCACTAATTCCGCCTGTTTTGATTTTGCACTAATTCCGCCTGTTTTATTTACACTAATTCCGCCTTGGAAAATAGGAAATAAAATTAATTCATAACCTACTATGAAAATAAATTATCAATCACTCAATTTACACATTAACCCCCTGCCACCCTTGGCGCAAAGGTAAAATTGCTCCCTTTTTTCCTTTTAGTCGAAAGTTCGATACCCAGCAGCGACAAATATTTTAATATCAATTTTTATACATTTATTTTTATTTTTAAGACATTGTCAGGGCATCGATCTGAACTGCGGTTGCCCAAAGAGTGATGTTCGTTCCGAGGGTTATGGCTCAAAATTGTTGGATAACCCCGAATTAATTGCGGACATTGTGCGACAATGCAGTGCCCGAATACCCGACGATCAATTTTCAATTTCAATCAAAATTCGCATTCAATATCCGTTGGAAAGGACCGTGGATTTATGTAGAAAGGTGGGCAATTGTTACACTAATGCCTTAAATACCTCTTATTTTTTTTTGTTCACATTATTTCATCATGAAATATAATAAAAGTGCATTAACCATAAAAAATATTTATCACGGAGAGGATTCGAATCCGAGACCTAAATTTTTCAAAAAGAATGGTTATCCCTCTGGATCAAAATTTTTTTTTGTTCAATTTTTTCAATTCACCAAAAAATTCGAAAAGTATCTAAAGCACTTTTAAAAAATAATTTCATTTCATTTTTTAAGATGGAACAAGCCGGTGTTTCGCACATTGCCATCCATTGCCGAACAATTCAACAAAGGAATGAGCCACCGGATTATTCGGCAATAAAATTGGTCAAAGAAGCAGTCCAAATTCCCATTTTTGCCAACGGAAATTGCAAATCATTTTTGGATGCGTTGGAAATTTCCAAACTGACCGGGGCCGATGGAGTGATGGCAGCCAACGGATTATTGGACAATCCGGCACTTTTTGGTGGACATTCCACCACACCAAAACAATGTGTTTTGGATTGGCTACGGTTGGAGGAGACCGAAAATGTTCCTTTCGATTATTTTCATCATTTACTGGTTTTTATGCTCAAGTTGGTGCCAAAAATTAAATTGAAATATACTTATTCTTTTTTAGATCCTCCCTTTCCAAACAACAAAGAAAGATTTTCAACAATTTGAGGAATTCAACGGATGTGAGAGAATTTTTATCAAATCATTATTTTATTGATTCCATCACTTTATAAAATGCACAATTTCATTTTTAATTTGAATAAACTGTTATTTATTAATGTTCTTCTTTTTCCTCTACTTCCATTCCTCCTCCTTCTTCCATCATTTCCTCCTTTCCCCCGCCATTCTCCTCATTTCCCATTGACGTTCCATTTCCCTTCATCATCGGCATTGCCCGGGGCATCATCATTTTTGTTGTTCCATTTGGCCCACCGTAATCCATTTCCATCATGCTTTGATTTGTTACTTGAGGATGAGGAGGCATTATTCCCTGTAATTTTATCAAAAATGAATCCTTCACTCAATTCAAATTTACCATTTCTTCATCATTTCCTTTGGCCGAATGGAATATGGTCAATGAAAGTAAAAAGAATAGGGGAATTATGTAAGGAAGGGACATTTTTTGGACTGTAGGAAAATTTGGAGAATAGGGGAAAACTTGGAAATGAATGATTTGGGAGCATTGAAAACCTTCAAAATTTATAGGAAATTTTTTATTGATGGACTCAATAATTTTGGAAATTGAATTGAATTGGCTGAAAATGAAGAAGAAAGAAATAATAATAATAAATTCGGCAAAATCCAATTATTTTACATTTTTGATGGCCAATTTTTGATTTTTTTCCCATCAAAAATGAATTCAATGATGAGGGAAAATGATGTTAGAATGGCAAAAATGAAAACACCAAAAACCAGTTTTTTGCAAAGGCCATTATTATTGCACATAAAATAATAAAATATTCTCGTCCAAATTGCGAAGGGAGCAGTGTTTTTTTTGGCTAATTTTTCTAATGACTTCGACATTATCAGCCTTTTTGGACACAAATAACGTGGTTTTGGCTCAATCCCAAATGCCAAATGTGACTACGGCGGCATGTGTCCCCAAAATTAGCTCAACCCAGAGGAAAAAGCAATTAGAGACGAAAAAGGGGATTGGGGCATTGGTAATGAACTAAATTAGTGTGTCAATCCTCCTCCCCTCCACCCGCTTTTACTTCATCACCAAAATTGGCAGCTTAATCAAATGAAAGAAGCAAACAAATTTAGGGCGCCAGGCGAAATATTTTTACTTAAAAAGGGCAATTTTTCAATCCTCATTTCCATCGAAAAGTAATACAAATTCGTACATTTTGACAGATAGACAACAATATAAAATTCTCTGAAAAATTATCAAAATCCAACAACCCAATTCAAATTCAATTAAATTTAATGTATTTTATATTTTATTTGGTACGAAAAAACAAATCACGTTGACCATCGTGCGTAGTCCTCCCACTAAAATGTTTCGTGACACTTCGAGAAAAGGCAAAAAAAATTGTTGCCATCATTTTTTGGGAATGGAAAATGGTGGGATTTAGGGAAAGGGGGCAATGATGTTATTTTTGGATGAGAAGGCGGCCCCGCCGGATTTGTTTGGATTTATTTTTATTTAAGTGGCCCAAATTTAGCAGTTTAAAATATTCATTTTTAGAGGGGTTTTTGATGACATCCCCCACTCATTTTAACAATTTTATTTCATTTTTGTTTATTTGTCCAAATCTCCACCCTTTTTCGTTGATTTAGTCATTCATTTCATTTTCTTAATGAGCAAATTACCATTTTTGCCATAATTCAAAATTGAGGCCATCCATTGGGGCATAAAAAGGGGGAATAAAATGCGAATTTACAAATTAAAATTGAATAGCAAAAAATTTGGATGCGCGAATTCTTTTCGGTTGCCCTTTTCCTTTTACTTCAATGCCCCTTTGGCCATAAAAATGTCAAAGTTTTACCTAAAATTCATTCATCAATTGTCGAGACAATGACGACGAATCCCCTTCAATTGTAAATTGCTAAATTCCTTCATTTCCTAATTTGCCATTCCCTTCTCGACACCCTCGTGGATAAACCCAAATGGGAAAATGACAACATTGACAGGGCCAACTTATACTAAAAATAGGCCAAAAAGACGAATTAAAAAAAGTAAAAAAGGCAACATAAAAGCATTTACAATGGAAATGCCATCAAAGGAGGGAGGTATACCCAAAAATGGCCATCAATGATGATTCATTCTTTCTTTCCATTCATTTTGAATGATAAATTTATTTATTTCTTTAACCAATTTTTTTTTCATCAAAATTGGCCAATCTGTGCCCATCCATTTTGTGCAATTGACAGCCGGTCTGGCTTGCCAATAATTAAAAATGCCAAAAAAATACATCCATTCATTCACCGGCAATCCGTCATTATGGGGCAAAGGCCACAATCCCCATTCATTCATTTTAAGGGCATTCTCAGCATCCAATTTCCAATTGTCCCCCATAAAATTTGCACCTTTTCCACCCCAATTTTAGGTCATTTCCCATAAAAAGGACATATCAAAAATAGTAAAATTAATCTTTTCACAGGCACAAAATAAATTAAAAATAAAATATCAAAAAGCACCAAATCCCATCCATTCATTCCATCAAAAATGTTCAAAAATGGATCATCTGTTCGCCTTTTGTCATTCAAAATGTTTGTTTGTAATTTTGGCCAAATCCATTTCCAAATTCCCCTAATTCAGAGCCTTCATTTTGCTCCTTTTTGCCCTTTTGACCGCCTCCAATCCACTCCTTCAAATTCAAATTCAACCCGAACAAATTCAACTAAATCGACCTTCTTTGCTCGAATCCAATGCCGCATCCACAATTCGCCGTGATTGGCTTCAACAAAAAGTTCGTCCAGATTCGGATTGGCAAAGAAAAATGGAATTATTATTGGGAAGGACAAATTTGATTAAATCCGCCGAAAATGAATCAATCCAAGAGGCCCAAAGGGTTAATTTCATCCACTAATTTATTCATAATTCCCTTATTTAGAATTTAATTGCCGCAAGGAAGGGCGGACCAAATGACACATTCCGAGCCACAATCAAACAAATTCTCCTCGGCATTCACTGATAAAATATTTTATCGTATTCCACCAATAATTGTACAAATTTGACGCATTTCCCCCATAAAATTGTTCCCCCTTCCAATTCACATTTTGCCATTTTCCAATTGCTTCCTTACTACTTTCATAATAAAAAATTGGTCATTCATGCGACTAATAAAATAATAAATAAACCCAATTTTGTCACATTGTATTTTTTAATTTGAGGCTACAAAAGCAAAAAAGAATACAAAAATTTGATATCAAAATGTTGCGCATGAAACATATTTTTCGCCACTTTTTCGTCATTTTCTGTTTGCTCATTTTCGTACAAAGTTTAAATTAAAAATTTGAATGTGAATTTCGAATTCCGAAATATAAACAAAAATTTGATTCTAATTTGTGTTGAATGTTGACTATGAGAGCGATGAATTTTTGTAATATTATTTATTGACCATTCGTGTTCATCATGCCCGGCTCCGTTCCCCTCAGCTCAAATTCGAATGTGTCCCCACTCAATGGTTTTGTTGGGCGCATTGTACTCAATGGATCGCCCCATTCTCGGGTGGATGATGATGAAGAGGAAAGGATAAATAAGGTGCCAATGAACAGGGAAGTGGAGAAAATGATCAACAATAGGCGATCGAGCACAAATGCAACATAGGACCAATTTTCGGAGACCTTCAAAGGAATAAAATCATAATGGCCATCGTAATGTGCCCAACTTTGTCCCTCTTTTGTTTTGCCCGAAAGTAGTCAGCGATGAAATGGACATTTTCCAACATTTGCCTCAACACTTCTGGACCCAATCCGCGCATTTGGGCCAAATGTGAAAGTCGCATGTCCATTTCGGGTACACTGCCTCTGGTCAATGTGGACATGAAGAATGGACTTGGACTGCGACGAAAACTGCTAGGGGCATAGCCAGAATATGGGGCTTGAGTGTCTTTAAAAAAAAGAACAACTGTTTTTCAATTTTGTTCAAGATTCAAGCCATATTTTCAAATGTCTAGTCTAAGTTTAAGCCCAATTCCACTCACTCAATTGGAATTTGTTAGCCAAAAATAAATACAACAAAAAATCATCGCTCACTAAACAAAAAAGCATAAAATTCTAATTTTCTTTAATCAATCAGCTTCCCTTTCAAAATGTATAAAAAATTCTACAATTTTGGTGAATTTTTCTAATAATTGTTTTATAAAGAGCCCATAAAAATGCCATAAATGAATAAAACTAAACAGGCACAATTAATGTTTGGGGTAATAAGTGGAATTAAAATGTTTGGGGCAATATGCGGAATAAAAACATAAAAAACAGGTGGAATTAGTGCAAATAAAACAGGCGGAATTAGTACAAATTCAAACAGGCGGAATTAGTGCAAATTCAAACAGACGGAATTAGTGCAAATTCAAACAGGCGGAATTAGTGCAAATTCAAACAGGCGGAATTAGTGCAAATTCAAACAGGCGGAATTAGTGCAAATTCAAACAGGCGGAAATAGTGCAAATTCAAACAGGCGGAATTAGTGCAAATTCAAACAGGCGGAATTAGTGCAAATTCAAACAGGCGGAATTAGTGCAAATTCAAACAGGCGGAATTAGTGCAAATTCAAACAGGCGGAATTAGTGCAAATTCAAACAGGCGGAATTAGTGCAAATTCAAACAGGCGGAAATAGTGCAAATTCAAACAGGCGGAATTAGTGCAAATTCAAACAGACGGAATTAGTGCAAATTCAAACAGGCGGAATTAGTGCAAATTCAAACAGGCGGAATTAGTGCAAATTCAAACAGGCGGAATTAGTGCAAATTCAAACAGGCGGAATTAGTGCAAATTCAAACAGGCGGAATTAGTGCAAATAAAACAGGCGGAATTAGTGCAAATAAAACAGGCGGAATTAGTGCAAATAAAAGAGGCGGAATTAGTGCAAATAAAACAGGCGGAAATAGTGCAAATAAAACAGGCGGAATTATTTTGATGAAACACAAATAGGCGGAATTATTTAGATGAAACACAAACAGGCGGAATTAGTTTAAAGGAGAATCAGAATAAAACAAAACATTTACTGAAAGAAAATCAAACAGATGCTTTTGAAATCGATGGATAATAATCTCTGGAAAGGATTGACCTGAAATTGTGGTGGATTCGTCATTCTCGGATTGAGCATCCTCATCCGGAGGATTCATCAACAATATTTTGGGCAGAAACCGAATGAAAAGCCGATAAATCCATCGGGGCATTGTGTGCAATGTTCCATCGCGCCGATGGAAATTGAGGGTAACAACGGAGATTGCAATGGAGAATGAGACGAGGAACATTGTGAACAGTAAATAGCGGCCAATCAATGGGATAACCATGGAAGTGGGCGGAATCAACTCGATCAGAATCAAATAAAATACAGTGAGGGTGACCAACACCGAAACTGTGGAAATTGAATGGAAAAATATATAAAATGAGTGAATTGACTTACTGGAATATGTCATTTTGTGTTCACATGCGGGAATGTAAAAGACGAATACGGTCAAAATAGCTGTAGGGAATTTAAATGAATTCATAGGATTCACTAAAAATAACCAATTAGCATGCATGGTATGACCAAATTCACATTGTAGAACAATGTTTTCCTTCGAATTACCATTTTGAATGTGATATCAATGTAAAAGTCTTGGCCACAACAACCCGGATACAATTGTTCATGTCTTTGGGAGAAGGGAAATAGACATTTTAAAGATTTTAATAGGTGTTTAGAGATGCAAGAAAATTAACCTGCTGCTGCTGATTGACATCAAATCCCATTCCAAACTCCTATAAAATGTATCCTTTATTATAAATGAATTATGATGGCCAATTTTTAATTTACGCATGATAAGCGGACAAATCCATACCCAATTCCAAATATTTATATTCCCTTCCATCCATATAGCTCCTTGTTTGTGGTTTATCCTCGGGACGAACCTTCAAGTTTAGTGAATGAAAAGATGAATTAACATCCATTATCCACCGGTATTTGAGAAATATTCATCAAAAATCCATTATAAGTCCATCCACCAAATTTCATCAGACATTCTTGAGTGTCAAATGGGAAATATTCAATCTCAATCTATTATTAATATTCTCATTTGATGGGATTTATTCATTTCAAACATTGCAAAATGATTTGTAAATACTTGGCGGTTTCCAAACGACCAATCCGGTGTAATAAATTATGGCATCGGACACAATGGAAATATGCGGTTCACCATCCGCATTATTGTACAAAAGAATGTCCGGTGTCCAAATCAAATCCGATGGAATGTGCAATTTTTTGATGCCATTGAATTTTGCCGGATCCCTTTAAAATTTAGAAAATTCCAGTGGAATTGGTTGGACGGAAATTGAAAACAAACCAAACAAGTTTGTAGTCAAACCATTGCTAACAATGAAAAGGATGGAATTTAAAATTGGAGGGATAAAATAATAAACCATTTCAAGCCAAAGGGAAGTTGTCAAAACTTGATTCACTTCATCCTGGAATATTTTTTTGTGTAAATTACCTTTCCCTTCCCCTCCCTTCACCAATATAATTCGACCATGACCTTTTTCATGGATGGATGAAAAAAAGTGAACGGAATGAATGGATTTGGAGGAGAAAACGAGATCATTGGAATGTTGATTGGGGGATTTGGTGGAGAGGACGGAAACTTATCCGGCATTCAAGGGCATATAAAAGAGTAAGGGAAATCGAAATTAATTCATTTGCTTTTCCCTCCAAATGGCAGTTAAAAAAATAATGGAGGAACAAGGGCGATGGGATTTCTTTCGGATTTTGGCGTTTTCTTCTTGCGCTTTTTCATTGGCTTCCATTCTCTTTTTGGCCATAACAATTCCATGGCTTTATGTTCAAATGGAGGAGAATCGAACTGAAATTGTGGCTAAATCCAGGCAATTCAAAGTAAAGGACAAAATTGCCTCCAAATTATGAATATGTTTTAAAGGAGAAATCAAATCAAATTTGGTCAAAAATGGTGGACAATGGAGAGGCAGAGGAAAATGGAGCAGAAAATATCAAAAGGCGTAGGGCAGTTTTGCAAGCCGGCGGAATGTGCGAACAATGCAAACAATTGACTTGTAATCCGGGTCAAATTGGCCCACCAGGACCGCCAGGGGAAGATGCACAACCTGGCCAAATGGGACAGCCGGGAAATCCAGGGGAAGATGGATTGGATATTGCGCTTGGCCCTGAACAAGATCAGCCGTGCAATGTGTGCCCGGCAGGGCCACCAGGAATGCGGTAATTATTTTTGGAAATTGAATAAGGGAAAAAATCTATTTTGTAGAGGAAATCAAGGCGAACGAGGAATGAGAGGGCAACAGGGATTGGCGGGTGCACCTGGAGAGCCCGGACAAATTGGCGTGGATGGACCACCGGGGGCACCAGGGCCTCCGGGCAATGCGGGTCCAAAAGGAGGGGAAGGATGCCAAGGACCCCCGGGCGATCGAATTGTGGCCGGGATTGGGATGAAAGGGCCGAAAGGGCCACCGGGCGCAGTTGGATTGAATGGGCCAATGGGAATGCCGGGAAAGGCGAGAATGGTACCAGGAATGCCAGGGTCACAGGGTCCACCTGGACCAGAGGGTTTGCAAGGCCAAAGTGGAAAACAGGGACAAACAGGAATGGCTGGAGCACCGGGGGAACCAGGTTTAAATGGAATTTGGGTTTTGAATGCAAAATTATATATTTTGAAGGTCAACCGTCAACATTCTGCCCAGCGGATTGTGGAGTTTCCCATATAAAAGTACCAGGATTTAATATTGGTGCCAAAATGGAGGTCGAAGAGAAGAAGGCACCCGGAATAATGCCACCGCCTAAATATGGAGAAAGGAGGAGGAGGAAAGATTATTTTGATCACGAAGAAGGAAGAGAGATGAGAAGACATCCAATTGGAGGATATTATTGGCAATAATTGGAATTGGACTGACCACGTCAATTATGCGAATTAGACTGGCACCGAATTTGACTTCCAATGGTTGAGTACTGTTTTTGACTGGGCGTACATTTTTATTGTAGAAATACCTAAAAATGAATAAAATAAATAATTCATTTATAATTTAATATTTTGGCGCCTCACATTAAATCCTCATAAAGTTGATCGGCATATTGGCTGGCCTGAATGATGTTGGCGAGGAGGGAAAGGATTGAAAAAATTGGCAAAAACATTGAAAATATTAAGTGAGATTGGCAATTCCAATTTGGTTTTGGCCAAAGATAATATATATGTTTGGGAGGGAATCGATTTAGCAATTTGGAGAGGGGGATTGGGCGAGTGAACAGCTGTCGGGCAATTCTTCCTCTGGTGGGAAGTGAATTCCATTTGGCCATTTTTTAGAATTTGACAAAGAAATGAATATTTATTTATTATCAATATGTATTATAAACATTTAAAGAATCTGTACAATTTTTGTTGAGTTGGATATGCAAAATTGTTAGGGGTGGAATATTTGCAATTAAAGTTTGAATTTCATCACAAATTTATTTCATTTACAAATTCGTAATTTGTTTCTTCTTTTTCAATTCCTCCTCCAAATCCTCTTTGTCCACACAATCCTATAAAAACCATTCAAAAATAATAGCAAAAATGGAAAATCACGGAAAGGGCGGAACAATAAAGGAGCATAACCAATGCCAATGCCTGGAGGCGATTGTCAATTTGGTCGAATTCTTCGCCTTTTTAATTAATTAATTAATATAAAAATATAAAAGCATTTTTGCTGACCAGTTTTGTCCGGAAGGGATCTCCTCTCGCGGGTCACCTTCTCGATCATTCCCTGCACTCGATCAATCTAAATAAAATAATTAAATACATATTCACATTTTGGAATTGAAGAAAAATAAATTTGGATGGCATGGACATGGGTAATGGGTATCAGGTAATAATAAAATAAAATAATTTATTTTTAATTAAAATTTTATAAATATAAAGAAATTTTATGGCCCTTTAAATCCCAATATAATTCATATTAAAAATTTATGGAAGATTATTATGTCAAAAATGGAGAATTTTCCACTCTACAAAATGATACTAAAATCGTTAAAAATGGTTAAAATTAAAGGGAGTTATATGAATTCATAAAAATGTTTGCCACAAATTGCCCCAAAGGAAAAATCAACAAATTTTCCTTTCTTTGTAAAGAAAAGAGAATACTGTACTTTTGGAAATGGAGGGAAAGGAATACAAATCTTCTCTGCTGCCTGCGGCAATCATCATTTCCACTTCTTTTCTTTTAACAAGAGTGAATGCGATACGATATCGCAGTTTCCTTTGAATATTTATTCAATCATAACTTCCTTCAATGCCAACCATTTTTAATGATTTTGATATGATTTTGTAGAGCAAAAAATTCTCTCTCGTTTGATATATATTATTGGGATTTAAATGAACAAATAATTTTAATTTCCATATATTCCAATGGCTTCTCAATTATGATAAAATCGAATTCCAAATTCCAACCTGTTCATTGATTTTTGCCTTCCTTTCAGCCGGCCCAATTCCCTCGAACATTAATTGGCCTTTTGTTTTTGCCTCGCAAATTACTTGTGCATTATAGGCATTGCCAGGTTCGAAACGAAGTTCATCAAATTTTGATTCTGGCGGAAATCCTTCCAATGAATTTAGGAATTGTCGATCCAAAACTTCCTAAAAATATAATAAAATAAGTCGAATTATTGAAAAGACCGATATGGCTATCAAATGCTGTTGTTCCCTTTGTTCATTCTTTGGGTAAATTGGTGATTCTGCTGGTGACTCTGAATGAATCCAAAACCATTCAATTTTTAATATTCCTTTGTCCCACCGGATCCTTGTGCCGATTTTGTCTCTTCAATTTCCGCCGAATCCACCTTCGATCGTCGATTTTTCCACGATGCTCCAATTCCGGCAATTTTTTCGGCAATTCTCCTTCGCCGGCATCCTCCACCGCCACTTTTATCAATTTGTTCCTCTGTCATGGATTTCCTCTTTTCCATTGTTTTTGGCATTTCCTTTCCATTTTCCACAATTTTTGTGCCAATTCCATTCAACTCTTTTGGGTCCAATTCCTCAAATGGGCCATCATCATTGAATGTGAATGCCACATTTGGCTGGCATTCTTGATATTTTGCCATTTCTTGGCATTTTACACTATTATGGCAAGCCAAATTGCATCGTTCGCAACGGGTCCCTCCTTTTAACCAAATTTTTGCTCCACAAAATGCACAAGTGAAATGCAAACCGGCCACTAAAAAATTCCCAAAATATATTTTGTAAATTGTTGTTTGCCTTGTTTTGGATTCAATCCAATCCATTTATGTCCATTAATTGCCGGGGGCGATGGAGTTTGGGCGGAATTGCTGGTCGACGGTTGTTGTGCCATTTCAGCTGCCTCTTGGTCATCCTTTTCGCGCAATTCTTCCGGCAATCCATCGGCAAAAAGGCGAAAACCGAGGACAATATCGCCGAAACAAAGTCGCGGATCGAATCCATTATGTTTGCTTAATTCATCCAAATTAGGGGACAACAAATCTTCACTCTCTTTCGGCCCCTTCAAATGGAAACGTTCTCGATGGCAATTTGAGAGGGTTAACTGAATTGGAAATGAATGGGAATAATTTAAGTGGATGGCCACTTGCCATGCAATCATCCACAATTCTGGGCACATAAATACTCGTCTAATATTTAATAATTAATTAATATTATTGTACCCTTTTCTTACATATCCAAGCAGAATATTTTCTTCTCCTTCCGCATATATTAAAACATTCAAATATGAGGATGAATCTTTTTGTAGGCCAAAATGCAAGGATTGACCCCAAATAGCATTTTTGGCCAATGCCACTGGTTTTGTTCTTTTTTTATTCGCATCCGGTGCCATTTCAACATTCAATTTGGACATCAATTCAATCGAAGGCGAAGGCGATTTACTTAAAATTTTAAAAATTAATTCATTTAATTTTAATTTAATTTTATACCTTTTATTCCTGCCTCCTTTTTTCTTCTTCTCCTTTGTTGGTTTCTCCAAATGGTCCATTCCCCCAATTGTTGTTTTTGTTGGTGATCCAATGCCATTTTCTCCCAATATTATTGTCCCGTTTCCATCATCATTTGCCTCAATTCCCAATTCTGGTGGTTTTCTCCTCCATGGATGTGTCGTTGTCAAATTTGCCCATTTATTCATTCCAGCTTGCACCATTTCCTGTATATCAATGCCAAATATATTCCAATTCCCCCATCAAATAATGCTTACATGTATTTTTGCCCTTTTCGATGAATGTTGTTGTTTATTTTCCCCATTCTTTCCCTCAATTTCTTTCATGGAATTCCCCAATTGTTTTGTTGGTACTTCACTAAATTCACTTTTTTCGGTCAAATCCTCTTCGCTGCTTTGAATTCTCACTTCCGGCACTTTTAATCGTACCAAACTCGATTCGGATCTTGATCTTCTCATTCCTTCCCCTCTCCGTTCTTTCCTTCCAATTCTGGCTGCCCGAAAACTTCCACCTCCTCCGCCCCGAACAATTTTCCTCAACTTTTTTCGTTTTTTCTTATTCTTTTGTTCAACAACAATAATTGACGATGAATTCCCTTCCGGCAATATTGAAATGCCATTTATTCTTGTTGGAATTGAATTTGAATTTGCCAAAATTTGTGGCCTTTTCGGTGTTTCCATCAATGAACTTGGCCTCCTTTCCTTCGGCAATGGTTTCATTTCCATTGATTCGGATGTGTCCTCCTCCTCCTTGGACAAGGCTACAAATATTAAATAAAACAATAAATTATTTAATATTGCCTCCCACCGCCATTTTCTTCCCTCTCATTTTCCAACATTTCCGCCGCCGTTTCATCCCTGGCCTTTATTTCCATTGGCGGATTTTCGGCAAGAAGTTGAAATTGTTCATCATCCTCCATTGGGGACAACAAAAGTGGAATTGGCTCTTTAATAAATATTCTTTTTAAATTTATATTTCCAAATCCAAATTTCAACCTCCTTTTGTTCCATTTTCGGCCTTTTCTGTTTCATCCAATTCCCTTCTTTCCACCAAAACCATCAAATCGCCAGCCGTTCCCGTCAATAGCCGACTTGCTTGTCTTTCATTCCTCACCGGAATATTATTCACCGCAACCAAACAATCTCCAACTCGAAATCCGCATTTTTCCGCATTTGAACCGGCCTCAATCTTTTCCACCCTAACTTCCTTTCCATCCTTCAAAAAATATTCAATTTAGGAACAAATTTTTTAGCCGTACTTTTGAGCCAAAAGTGAGGCCCAATTTGTCCTGGGCTCCTTTCCTCGAAAATGCCAAAAGGACACTCAAAAGGTGGGAGGCCTCACGAAAACTTGGCACCGTATTTCCTTCGCCATTTCTTTGTTGGAAATTTGCCCCATATGGCCGCCTCTCTTTATTTTAATTATTATTTATTTTAATTCAATTCATTTTCCCATTCTCACCCAACATCACTTTACAAAACAATTTTTGGGCACCATTCCCCGGAAATATGTTCAGCCTTGTGGCCGATAAAACGGTCACTTCCAGGCCAGTCCCTGCCAATTCAATGTGCTCAAGTGAGGCCAAATTGGGCGACGGATTGAAAAGTGGATTTTGGAAGAATGGACGAAAACGCAATTTATAATTGGGCCAAACATGTTTTAATTGGAGAACTTTTCGGAATGCGGAACCAATCAAAGGAATTAGATGTCGAAGATTGCGCCCTTGGAACTGGGAAATGTTTTTTTTTATTTAAATTGGTTGGGGAATTGGAAACCTGGGACTCAATTTTCAATTCCATTTGAGGATTATCCACAAATGAAAAACTCCAATGGGCAAAAGGCTGACGCCGAATGGTCAATCTGGCACGGCCACACAAATTCACCAACTAAATTTGCGAGAATTGACCAAAAATGAGTGAAAAGGGGATCTCACTTTGACCGAAAGTTGCGCAAATTTGCCAAAAGCCATCAGCGCATCGACGGACATTTGAAATCCGCCGTGATAGTCCAAATCCAAAAGTAAAACCAATTCCTCAAACAAATCCGGATCATCCTCGGCCAATCCAAAACCCTCAACCCGAACTTTTCGAACCATTGGCGAATTTGTGCCGGCCTCCAAGTCACGGATTTGTATGCCCTAATATGTAAATACCCCTTTCATCAATTTTGATTTATTCAACCTGGATTATTCGGCCTGCAGCCGAACTTCTGGCCGTCACATCATTCAATTCCAATTGCAATTTTTTATACATCCACCTTTTCAATGAATGAATATGTTCATTTCAAAAGGAATACCAACCTTCGAAATTGTCGAGTATCTTTGTGCTCTTGGAACAGAAAATGGAGTAATAAAGTGAGAGAGGAACACGATTCCCATTCTGAGCCATTTCCATCGGAAGCAGAACGCAAAAATGCTTTCAATTCCTTTTTTCGGAGGAAAATTGGACAAATTAATTTCGGGATATTTACCGATGGAATCCGAGTTTTGTTTGTCAAAATTTGGGCGGAATATTGGTCGGGAATTTGGCGTTTGCCAAAAGCATTTAGGAAGAAAAGGATGCCAACAATGAGGAGACAAAGGGCACCGGAGAGGAAACCGGCAATGAACAAAAGGATCATTTTGTTCGGAATGTGTTGATTTGAGGAGAAACCCGGCGATGAATAACAAACAATGATAATTTTGGTTGAGGAGCTTTTCCCGTTTAAAAGTTGTAGAGCGATCAAAATATGTTGGAAAATGGAATGTTTGGATGGAAGAAATTCGAAAAATGAGACAGATGAAGTGGCCCTTTTGTGCCTTTGGCCAAAAGGATGAATTGCAATGTAAAAAAGGCGAAAATTGGCCTAGGTCGACTTTCGATGTTGGTTGCCTCTTTTTTCCTTATTATTCACGTTGTCAATATTCTTTTTCCCCTTTGTTTTGGCCCCAAATGTGAAGGAATGCGCTCAAGTGGAGGTTCTTGCGTTTTGCCTGACTCATCTGCCCAGGCTTGAAGCTTATTTTCCTGCCAGCCTTTTTCTCAAATTTTTTGTTTGTTTGGCTACAAAATTCCAAAGGCCAGCTAAATCTTCTTTTCCTTCTTCTAAATTAGTTGCCAGCTGATTCGCCAAATTAATTTAAAAATTTCCTTTGGGTTATTTTGTCCGACCAGTTCCCCTTCCTTCACTTCATTCAAAGCACATTTTCACGTAAATTTGAGAAAGAGAAAAAACAAATAAAAACAAGTTTAATTCGGCTCAAAACCAAATAAATAAATAAAAATGTCGGCCTTTGGAGTGATTGCCGCAGGGAGAATGGTTCAAACGGAATTTGTGGCCATAAATGAGAGCCAATTTGTGATTGAATTGCAAAATGCCGAAAAGTGGGCATTCAATATTATTTTGACAAATAAAAAAATATTCCAGCATAAATCATATTGCCGTTTTCCTCACCGGAATTCATTCTTTGCCACCCGAAATTGGCGGATCCAGTCAGTTTTTGTTTCCCACTTTTTATTTCCAATTTTCCCATCCAAGTTTATATAAATTGGCCAAATTCATCGGCGGATGAGCCACATTGGCATTTTTTGGGGTTTATTAGCAATGAAAAACCAAGTGCCTTTTTCAAAATTGGCCAGGTAATAATCCAAAAATGGCATTTAATTTTCTGAATATTTTTAAAGTTGAAAAATTCGAATCAATCAAATTCCCAGGGCCAATCCATTTTTAATAATTTTGTCCAATCATCAAATTATGCCCCCTCCTCTTCTGCAAAATTGGGCATTATTTTGGAACCAATTGGCCAAATTCAACAGAAAACAGAGACCGAAAAGGCAAATCCAATCACACAGGCAAAATGACATTGACCAATTCCCCTAGAGCATTATTCATCAATTTCAGTCTTCAATCGCACAATTTGCCGAAAAAATGGTGTCAAATTTTGTGAATTATGTCCAATCATTTGCCATTTCCTTGCCAAAACCGGGAATTTTAAATTCCACTGGACAAATGGAGGAATTTGTGCCGGCAAAGGCAGTCACCGATTGGTTCAACAATTTCCAACGGAAACTTCAAATTGATCCAAATTTTTGGAAGAATTTGAATTAATTTCCATTTCATATTTTCAATTTGTTTTTTTTTATTATTCTGCCATCAATTTAATAAATTCCTCATTTTTTATTTTTCATTGGGAAAATGTTGTTGGGATTGGGACCAAAGTGAAGGGAAAAAAGGGATTAAAAATTATACAAAAAATGGTGGAAATATGGATGAATGTGTGAATTTTAGTTTTGTGTGTTTTGGTGCAATGCAACATTTCAATTCATTCATTTCATTCATTCAAAGGGAATAATGGGATTAAATCTTCGATGCCAAATCAAAAAAAAAGGTTCAGAAGGGGTCAAGGTGAATGTTGGCCATTATTGACATTTTGTTGTGTTGTGATTTCCCCTCCAGGCGATCCTCCATTCACTCCAATTGGTGAACCACCCAATTCTTTTGTGCCACCGCATTTTGTGCCCAACAATGTGCCAATCTGCAAATTAAGGCCATCTTTAAGCAATTTGGATTCATTTTTGATTTGCCTGTGCCTCGTTTCCATTTTGGCCATTTCCCTCTGATGAATTTGTCCGTCCCGTCGTTGATCCGTTGCTGGCCAACCCACTCGTCGACTGAAATATACCGAAAAATTGTTCAAATTATTTAATTTTGAATATTCACCACAGAATTTGAAGAATTTGAGCCACTTGAATTTGGCGCAAAAAGACCAACACGTTCACGGTCCCTTTGGAATGCCTCATAGTCCTCGGTGCCAAGGATCTAAAAATTGATGAAATTGATCAATTGGAAATATGGTAAATGAGAATTTTTGTACCGTTTGAATCTCCTGAGACATAAAAGTCCAAGCTTGGCACGAATTATTGGCCAATGGGCATTTATCGCCCGAGGGGCAATGCACATCCTTCAATTTGACTTCAATTAATATCCCAAAAAAATAATTCACTTGTGAATTCCATTGCCGTTTAATGCTTTTTCGGGAACATGGAAAGCAGAATTTATGGCCATTTACGGAAGGGCATTGCACAAAATGAGTGTCCTCCAACCTTTCTTGGCAACTTGTACATCTCAAAATTGGCTGCTGGACTGGGGTTGGCACCCCTCCACTCTGTTGGGCAGCAACTGCGGCTGCGGCTTGTTGGGCGGCTGCGGCCATTGCCAATGAAGTTGGCGTTGATCCACCATTTGTTGTGCCACCCAATTGTTGGAATAGGGAATGCCGACGTTGGCCCCCTTGATGGTGGGAATGATAGCCACCTCCTCCATTTTGATGGGCCAATGATTGTTCCGGACTATTGGTGGAAGTGGGCGAAATTGACGTTGTTTGAGCATCGCCTTAAATGGCTAACAATTTTGACGGGAGATATAGTCCACAAATTCGCACCTTTTTGTACTTTATTCAACATTTCCTTATGTCCATCCCCTCCGTCATGTTCCCTTTTCCTTCCATTCATTACTGTCCCAGTCGCTGTTCCATTTGTTGATGTTGCCTGAGGGGGCATCAAACTGGCAGCCAATCCAGAAAGTGTTCCCATTGGGAAAAGTTGATGTGGATTGAAAAAAGGGAACATTGCCCGTAATTGATGTAATTGAAACTAAAATAAATATTAAATTATTATTATTAATTATTCTCCACCTCATCCAATCCATTCCCCGCTGCCAATGCCCCGGCAGCTGCCCTCGCATTCAGCAATGTCCGCTGTTGTTGTTGTTGTTGAAGTGTTTCCGTCAAATTTTGTTGTTGATTTGCCAATTGGGCGGCCAAATTCAATGGGGAATTGCCATTTGTTCCATTCCCATTATTATTATGATGATTTCCAATTGTTGTTGAGCCTCCTCCATTTGCATGTATTCCAGCGGCCCCATTGCCATTTACTCGGGGACTGAATCGACTGGCCAGTCCATTTCCATTTAAAGCCGAAGGCAGAATTGGCTGGGCAAAAGGTGTCGTCTTCAATTGAGCATTTGGCCCAGCGGATGTTCCATTCATCAAATCCAATGGCAAATTTGGACCATTCGAAGTGCCACCGGTGGAGGATGGATTCAATCCGGTTGATAATGCTGCGTAAATTTGTTTCTGACGTCGCGTTTCTTGCATGACTGCCTCAATCCTATGGGCCATAATTTAAATTAAAATAATATTAATTCTGTCCTACTTTTCTGCCCCTTCATAATTCACACATCCTCGGCACACTGCCTCGCCATAATCATGAACAATGGCCCAAGGCATTCTGGGCAAATCACAAAGGAAACAATTAATTTTGGAATTGCGCATTAAAATTGAAGAGGCTGAGGCCAAATTGCCAAATGCCGATTGGCCATTTTGGCCAAAAACTGCGGAAATGGATGCTGCCGAACCGCCGTTCATTGTTTGTTGGGTTGAAGAGGCAGAAATTCTCTAAAAATCACAAAATAAATTGAATTATTTTTGGGTGATATTCTTTTTTACTTTATTATTTGTTGGATGATGATTTGAGTTTGAAACGGAGGCGGCACCATTTGAAGCGGAATTTTGATGAGTTTGACTGGCAACAGCGGCGGCTGCAGCTGCGGCCTGTTGAAGGTTGAGAGCGGCCAAATCGGAGGCCGAAATGGACTGCATTTTATATTTTGAAAGCTGCAAAAATATGCGAAATTTATAAAAGTGGAGGGGGAAATGAGCCAAAAGGAAGGGTAAAAAGGAGGGAAAAGGAAGACCGGCTGGCTGCAAAAAAGGCAAAAAGGAAAGTTGGGGGAAGGGGGCACAAAAATGGCCGGACTGAACTCGCCCCTGTGGGGGCAATTGGGCCTGGGCCGGAGCCAGCTGCGCGACTAGCACCAAGGTCATCATCAAATGGGAAGTAAGAAGGAGTTCTGCAGCTGAAACACAGAACAGACTGAATAGGCAAAACCCAAAAGATGGGGTTTAGGAAATGAATAAAAATGGGAGACGTGAGTGAGGAATAATAATAAAATGGGGATTGCCAAAAACAGGGCGGCCATTCTCATTGGCTTTGGCTTTGCCATTCATTTTGCATTCAGCAATTCAGCTGAGGCGGCCAATGAATTATTCATGACCGGCCGGGAATTTGAAATGTCGGAAGGGGGTTGGGGAGGGGAGGGGGCAGAATATGCAATTTAGAGGGCCCCGGGCACTGCATGAATATTCATTGAATAAATGAAAGGGCCAATGGGAAAAGGAGGGCTTGGCCATTCCGCTCACAGTCATCTCTCTTTCCTTCCATTTTTGCCCTAAAGGGCGGCCCAACAATCGGCAAGCAAAACAGAATTAATCATAGGAGAGAAATGCAAAATTTTTTGGGAATGAGGATTTTGCTGGAAGGGATTTTGGTTGGACGAAGGAAGCCAAATGGGGAATTTGTGTATTTTTCGATTAGAGGACCAAAAATAGAGAAAAGGGGGAATATTTTGGAATGAGAATGAATTGGGGAAGGGGACTAAAAGGGTTCTGCTGATGGTTTTAGGTGGTTCAGAGAACAGGTCGAGAACAAGTTGCTGGTTAGTCGACCGATGGGTCATCCGCGTCGAGAGTCACAATCCCGCCATCACCCTCCCTCCCTTCTTTCAATCCGATTGGCGCCTTCTCTGCTGATGATGTCCTCCTCTCCTCAATGCCTTGATTGACTGGATGAATGGATGGATTGGTGGCTGGCAAAACGCAAAACACTCAATCGGTGCTGCGCAGGGGGAACCTGTTTCTGGCCTTTTTGCCCGGCCGCACCTGTTCCTCCCATTCTCCTCTCCATATTTTCCCCTATCTTCATTGAGTTTTCGCCAAATCGTGGAAATGCACGCCTTTCCCTTCTGACAGGCGACCTCAAAACCTGTCGGCCAGCAGCAGTCATTCCCCTCATTTTTACTTGCTCGATTGTCGCTGTTGTTGGTTGCTGCTGCGCGAGTTGTTGGGAAGGTCATTGGGAACTGCGACGAAGGCAGGGAGGGAAAGGGGCAGATGAGGACACGGAGGAGGGGAACAGTGGAATGGAAAGATCGACCCTAAAAGGGGCAAAATGAAGGAAGGGGCGGCGACCGGTAGAGCTGGCACGGAATCAATCAGTGCGCCAAAATTGCATTTCATTCATCAGAGTTATGGACCGACACGTTGGGGCAAAGGAAAGAATTGTGAAAAGGGGAATTGGTCTGATGATTAGAATTGAAATGGGAATGAAATGAAAGAAATGAATAGGCCTGGATTTGGCCATAAATGAAAGGTGGCCACAATTGAATGATGAATAATTTGTATTATTCTTGAATGAATGAATGAATGAATGGATGACTGGGCGGGTGGAGCGTGTCTGTTTTGTTGTTTTATTTCTCCAGACTAAAAGGCCCCAAATCTGTTTTGTTTGCTCATTTGCAACCCAAAAATGCCTCATCAGCCGAAGGATTTTGGTCTAAAATTAGCGTGTGTTTATTCTATTTGCATTCATTCTCTTCCCCCCCCCCCCCCTCCCTCGCCTTCGCTAAAATCGGCTTCTCCACATTGGCCCCTGCCCTCTGCCATGTCCCCAAAATCCATGTTGTGTTTGTTCTTCTCATTTTCGTTCGTCATCCCCCACCTTTTCATTCATTCCCCCGTGACCAATTCATTGATGATTCCCCCTTCATTTTGTGGCTGAACAATTCGAGAATAGCAGACAAAAAACGTGAAATAAAAGATGGAAAAAGTGGCAAATGGAGGGAGGGAGGTTGTGTGTTGGAATTTGAAAAACTGGATTTATTAAATGAAAATTTAACAAGAGAGAAAGAAGAGAATGATGATGTTAGCCGAAGTTAGAATGTGGAAAATTTGTTTGTTTTATATTTGAACATTTAAATTTACTTTCAAAAAATAACAACAGATTTGAGGAACTTCAGCAAAATGGAATGAATTTGAAGGTGGAATTTCGGAGAATGGAAGTTTGGAATGGAAGAAGTGACCAAAAGGATGGACGAGAGGAAGCAAAAATGACCAGTTTTTTGTGTGCATATTTATAGCGCCAAAATAAGGAGGGCAATTGCCTTCCCCCCCCCCCCCCCCCTTCGCCCCCAGCTTTGCGCAACCCATCATGAACTGGGTCATCGGGGCACACAAACTCCCTGCTGGGGGGATTGAAAAAGGTGGGAGAAGAGCGAATTGGGGCATCCGCAAAAAAAGGAAGGGAAGTTGGGGAAGTCAGTCGAGCCCATCCCCGCACGAAAAACACATCGCATTGGTCATTGAAGCAGCCGACGGACCGGCTGGCAGGTCATCCATCCATCCATCCGTTGCCCTTTGCCCATTGCGCAACCAACTGCTGGGATGAAGAGGAGGAGGAGGAGGAGCACACAATGCGCAATGAGAATTACCAACAAACACCACTTCCACCTTTTATAATTGAGGGGCACACAAAAAGAGGGTTGGGGAAGGAAGAAATCGTGACCGAAGTGAATTTTGCGAAGAAAGACCCAATCAAAAGTGGTGAGATGAGTTGTGGGAGGGGATTTACTGCTTGCAGATGTTCTCCCGTCAAAGTAGAAAAAAGTGGGATTGGAGGATGGGATTAGTTGGGATTTTGGGATTTTGGGGATGAGATGAAGGAAAATGAAGGTGGGGGCATTTTTAAAATGAAAAAAGGCAGAAGATGACCGAATTTTGGCGAACCAAATGAATGTGAATGAATGGGGGTCAAAAAGGAAGACTTGAATTTAATTCATTCATTCATCAGTGATTTTGATTGGTTCATTCAAAACTTTTCATTTATTCCGCCCAAATTGGTCGTTGATTCTGAATTTGACTATTTCATTTTGAATCCACGCATTCCCTTTGAAACTTTGAATGGGAAAAAATAAATGGGAAAGGAAAAATGAATTTAGCCTCCAGAAATATTCAATCAACTTAAAGGGAAATTGGAAAGGACTAAAAATACGGTACCTATGGAGTTTGTATCCTCTTTTTTGTTGAGAAGGAAAAAAGTGAAGGACATCCTATGGGTCATCAGGATTAGGTTTAGGGTCATTTTTGTGTCAATCTGGGATAGGATATCATCTCAGAGGCAACCCCTAATGACTCTAACCCTATTCCCTAACACCCTAATAAGGACCCTTCATTTTTTCTCTTCTCAACATAAAAGGGATACAAACTCTACAAGTACCAAAAATTATGAAGTAAAAATAATAATGAAATTGGAAAAGAATGGAAGGAAGGAAAAGCCGAGAATGTGGATTCAGGATAAAAGGGAGAAGACGGTGCAAAATGAATGGTATGGAATTGGAGGGTGGGGGGGGGGGGGGACTTGGGCAAATGAAGATTGCGCCTTTTGTGGCTGTGTTTTGGCTGCACAATTCATTTTCATTCCATTCCATTCCTTGCCTATCCGGGGTGGTAGAAAGTAATGTTTTGGGTGTTGGTGTTGAGCCTGTTGCCGACTTGTTTTTAGCCATTTCCCCAAAATTTCCCCCTTTTTGGAGGATGTTGTTGGCTCTGGATGAATGGAATGGAAGGGGGAGGGGGATGTGTTGATTTGAGGCAAACCAGTCCTCGGGGGCTGCAGCTGATCGGGCAGAACAACAAAACTGGATTCGTGTTGGGGAAATGAATGTGAATGAATGAATGGATGAAGAAGGGGGAATGGGATATTAAAATGGAAAATAGGAGGGGAAAGTGGTGAACGATGGGGGAAGGGGGGATGAGGACTCATCATCCAGAAGAAGAAGAAGAAGGAAGAAGATGGTGATGAAGGAAAGTGAAGCAGCGAAAAGCCGAATGATGATGAGGAGCCAAAAGGAACTTGTTTTGGCTATTTCTGGAAGTTGGCGATGATGGAAATAGGAAAAAGGGGTCCCCATCCCCACCCCCTTTGGGCTTATGTCTTCCACTTCTTCTTCAACAGCTGCGCGGGAATATTCCCCCATCCCGGATAACAATAGCCCCTCCTTCCCTTTCATCCATTGCCCATGGCAAACCGGTTCATTTCGTCCCCTTCCCCTCCAATTCAGCATTTTCTGCAGCTGTTCCTCTTCCACCCACCCCCCCCCCCCTTTTATTTTCCCTTTCTGTGCTGTTCCTGTTGTGTGTATTTTGGTCTGTTTGTTCTTCGTCCGTGGGCAATTGTTTTGTTGGTGGATTGAGAATTGGATTGAATGGGAAAAGAATATAAAATAAAAAGGGAGGTTTGTCGCCTATTTGGATGGTTGTTGGGCAAATCCCAAAAAGGAAATCAAAAAAAAAGTGGAAGGAGGTGATCACCGGAAATTTGGAGAGGCCACTGAATTGAATGTGCGTGGGAAGAGGACGAGAATAAAACACATTGAGGGAAAAGGGTTTTTGTTATTTGGAGGTGGAGGGAAAATGAACCAAAAGGGTTTCCATGGGAAAATTCTAGGTTGGCTTTTTGGCCAAGAAATTGGCCATTTTATGGCTGAAAATGACGAGGCAATATTTCAAATATTTTATTATAATATTTGGGAATTTGTTTGAAATTTGCGCAAATTTTTTGGTGAATTTTGCAGAAAATTATGGCAACTTTCCCAGAAAAAAATGTTTTTGACACTTCACAGTGATTGAATGAACGTGTGAACTTTTTTGAAGAAAAAGAAGTTAATTAAATTGGTGAATGAAAGTCGCAGTCGACGGAATCAAATTTCATCAAAAATTCGTTCATTCATTTATTCAATTCAATTTAAATGCGCCATTCCCCCTCCCTTCATTTTTATGACCAAAACAATTTGTAAAAGTCTAATTTCATTCATTCAATGGGAATTTTATTTAATTTGCATTTTCGCAAATATTTTCAAATTTCTTTTTCTTCATTCATTTTTGCCCTCAAAAAGTTCATTCCCATTTAATTAAATTCCCCATGGGCGACGGAATTTTCAATTTTGCCCATTTTCAACGACTTTTCCGCCTCTGGCCATTGCTGATGAGGACAAGTCCAAGTGCATTTGGCATTGGCACATTCTTTGTCTAAAAAGTCGGCACCTCCTCCTCCCCCTTTTCCTTGTCAACTTCGCAACATCTCCACTTCCCCCCAAACCTCCATTTTCCCATTTGTCCCCGGACAAAATTGTCCAAAGTTTCCCGCTTCGTCATTCAAATCTGCTTTTTCCCCCAGGCATTCCCCATTTTCATTTTAATCCATTTGGCCATTCCCTCCAAAACAACATTGTGCCCTCCATTCAATGTCTCCAACAAATTAGCGCCTTCTCCTCCAGATGGTCCCCAAATTTTCTTTTTCCATCGATTTTCATTCTCCAATTTTTGCCACTTTTCGAATTTATGCCCAATTACCTTTCCATCCCTTTCTTCTTTTGTCCTTCAAATTGGCTCCTCATTCATAAAAGACCATTTTTCCACTGATTTTGCCAAAAAAATTCATTGGAGCATTGGTCAATTTTTGGCCAATACATTTGCTTTTTGCAGCCTCATTTTATTTTTTTCTTTTCATTAGAAATTTTGCACCTTTCTTTCATTTTTACTATCCTTCCAATTTGTCTTCGTCATCATTCTTGGCAATTTTTGTGCCATTCAACAGCTCGAATGTCCTGGCATCGAATTTGGAACATTTTATATTATTTTATTTCATTTTATGACCATCGCTTGCCAAAAATCCAATATCCAGTTCATTCTCTTTTCCCTTCCCATTAAATGCCTCCACTTTGCTTCCCCTTCCGGCACCAAATTCATTCCTCTTTCCATTTCTCCTTTTGGGCAATTTAATGGCAAAAAACGTGTCAATCACGAAATGAGACACCCTCAACACTACTCACATGGATGAACTTGTGGCCATGCCAATTTTGGCAATATTCCGCCTTTCCTTTTCTTTTTCTTCCATTCTCTCTTTTTATGTGGAATTTGGTCGTCATACATAAATTTGTTTTTGTTCTTTGAACATCTACCAAAATGGATGATTGGCTCTTTTATGTTGAATTTTGCAAAATTTGGAATAAATTAAAATGGATGGAAAATTGCCCATTTTAACCATTCACGACATCACCATCAAATGCCATTTTGGAGAGCTTCTACAAATTTAGGTCCCATTTTTGCCAATTCTCGACGGCATTTGTGCCTCTTCTTCCTTTCTTTTCTTACAAATTCCTCACAAATTTGCGGTCCCCACAAATCCCGTTCCCTCTTTCCTTTTGGCCAATGTGTCTTCTTCAATCCCCGTTGAAATGTTTTTTTTGCCACACACGAAGAATAATGGAAAAATGGAAGAAGATTATTCCATCAACTGTTTTTTCCCATTCCTTCCAACTTTGGTGTGTGCATTTTTTGGTATCAAATGTGAGAAAATCCATTCAAAAATAATAATTGTCTCCCACAGTATATTTTTATTATTCTTAAAAAAGCACAAATTAGTTGGAATTATTCAACTTTTTTAGATTATACATTTTTGCATATTATCCTTTATGGCCATTAGCAAAAAATTTGAAAATCCAGCAAAATTCCTAGACATCATACATTTTTATTGGTTACATGTTATCCTTCCGAAAACAAAAAAAAACAGGAGGAATTAGTTAGATCTTAGATGTAATTAGGTTAAATATAAAACAGGCTGAATTAAAACATCAAAACAGGCGGAATTAGTGCAAATTCAAACAGGCGGAATTAGTGCAAATTCAAACAGGCGGAATTAGTGCAAATTCAAACAGGCGGAATTAGTGCAAATTCAAACAGGCGGAATTAGTGCAAATTCAAACAGGCGGAATTAGTGCAAATTCAAACAGGCGGAATTAGTGCAAATTCAAACAGGCGGAATTAGTGCAAATTCAAACAGGCGGAATTAGTGCAAATTCAAACAGGCGGAATTAGTGCAAATTCAAACAGGCGGAATTAGTGCAAATTCAAACAGGCGGAATTAGTGCAAATTCAAACAGGCGGAATTAGTGCAAATTCAAACAGGCGGAATTAGTGCAAATTCAAACAGGCGGAATTAGTGCAAATTCAAACAGGCGGAATTAGTGCAAATTCAAACAGGCGGAATTAGTGCAAATTCAAACAGGCGGAAATAGTGCAAATTCAAACAGGCGGAAATAGTGCAAATAAAACAGGCGGAAATAGTGCAAATAAAACAGGCGAATTAGTGCAAATAAGACATTACCTAATTTATTTTAGATTACATAGTATTAGCACAATATTCTTTGTATTCAAGATTCGGGTAAATTCGTTCGAAAAAAACCAAAATTTATTAGGCACCCACATTAGCCTAATTAAATGAATGGCAAAATTGGACCAAAAAATTTCGCCTTATATTCAAAGAGGGCGCAACATTCGGTGAATGTAGGAAAAGTGACGAGAGGAATGCCCAAAAAAGATTGTCACATTTTTGGTGAATTCTGTAGTTTATTTTAAAATCAAATTAAAATCAAACAAATGAATGCTTTTTAGTCAATTTTCCCCTCGTCGATTTTAAGTTGATTAATTCATCATAGTATTCTCTCCATTTGTACGGAACTAATTTTACAGAATCAAAAAGATTAGCCATACTTTTATTAATAAAATATTTTAATGAAAACAATCCAACATTGTGGAATAAATCCCTTAATATTGGCCAAAAAACACACACACCAAACAAATAATAAATGAAAATTAATGGATTCCATTTTCGATTCATTCTTTTCATGCCCTTTGACCTCGGGGCTCAATCTTCCCTTTCCCTCCATTCTTTCGTTGTTTTCCCTCCTATTGAATTCACCAACAATGGAAAAAGAGACCAAAAAAGGCCATAAATGAGGAAGGATGGGATATTTAAAATAATATATGAGAATATTTTATTTAATAAATATTCCATAATGTGTCTTGGGTCTTCGCCAACTTTTGTTGGCTTCACTCAGACCTCTTAAATGACTTCCTTCTGGCCTTTTGGCACATTCATACACAATCGAAATGTGCCAAAATTATGTCAATGCCATTTTTTCAAGCCCATTATCAATATCCATTTATTCATCATTGTTCCCCTCATTATTATTATTTTCACCTAAAATTGTCCTTTTCCTTCCTCTAAATTGTTGCCTCATAATTCCGTCCAAATTATTTTAATTCCCCATTTTAAAGAATACACTTTAAATGCTCCCTCATCCACCCTCAAATTCCCCAAATATATCCATCCGGTTGAGCGCCTGCTTTTTGCGTGTAAATCAACATCATCATCAATGCCAAATATTACGTATTTTGCGCAAAAATTGCACAAATTTGGGAAATTCGATGGCCAAATTTAGTTTATGTAACCAAAAAGGCACAAAATATTTGGGAAGATGATTTTTGTATTGAGAGGAAGTCACGCGAAAAGGGCGAACAATTGGATCCGGTCCATTACATATGTATATTGTGGGGCCAATATGCCGAATCCGCCCATTTCCCCCACCTCCCACCACCCCCAGGGCCATGCCATTCGCGCGGAAAGTTGGATTTTTCAACCTCCTTCCCACATTCATTGCCTCATTTATTTCCCGTGAGCATATTCTCCTTCCATTTTTTCCACTCATTAAGCAAAATTCTCGCCCCTTGCCCCCTCCCATACAAAATATTAAGTTCAAATTCATCAACACAGATTGCTGCCATGGCCGCCGCCAATTCCCCACTCACATTTATTCTCGTAAACAGCAGTGACGGTATGGAAATGGCCCCAAACGCATTTGAATTGGATGAAGAAGGCGAAATTGCGCGACCAGAAATGGTAAGTGCCATCCCCATCCCCTTGGGGCACAATTTGATTGGCAACTTTTCCCCTTCTTAATTTTAGTTGCCTTCTGATTGGATTGAACTAATCTTGTTGGCACTTTTGCTCCTTTTCGGACTTCCCCTCAATGCGATTGCGTTGAGCAAACAATTGGGTGGCAGTTCTGCCCTTTTCAACCCAAGGAAAGGTGCCAGAATATCGAGGGTATGTTTCCATTCTAAGCCAATTATCACTCGATTTTATTTCCCTTCAGCAAGAAGTCACACGGACCAATTTCCTTTGGCTTAAATTGCATTTGACCGTAGTCGATTTGTTGGTCATTCTCTGCTATTGCCCATCCCACATTGCTTGGCTGATTGGCTACACGTGGAGTGCCGGCGAATTTCTTTGCAAAGCAATGCAATATAGCTGGGATTTCTGCTTCCATTTGATGTCATTTGGTGTGGTTAGCATTGCATTGGACCGATTGAGGACCGTTTATGGACTGATGAGAATGGAAAAGACTGGGAAAATGACAGCCGGCGCCTCTCGTCAAATTCGTTTTGTGAAGGTAAAATGTTGGGGGACCCGTTGTTGTCACTCCTCCTTGTTGGTTTGTTCCAGTCGCTGATCTTCCTGCTCTTTCAGCGCCTCATTCTCATTTGCTATTTGGGTGCCGCCATCGTCTCCATCCCTCAATTCTTTGTTTGGACCACAATTGACCTGCGCAATTGGAGTCAATGCACAACCAGATGGCACAAACAAAGGGCAATTGAATATTTGAAGGGCCGCGAATTCACCGTAAATCAAAAACAAAATGCAATATTCGACGTTAATTAATACAGGAAAGTTTTGCCGGTGAACGCATTTACACATTGGTTCATTTGCTCACTGTCTTCTGGCTCCCATTCCTCATTATTCTTTCTGCCTATATTTACATTGTCCTTTTCCTTTGTTTTTATTCCCTTCGGCCATGCACTGCGCATCCATCCACATCCTCCTCAACAATAGCTCGCTCAACAGATCAACAACAAATTCCAACAAATCAGTCGAATAATTGCCAAATTCCTCCAATCCCCTCAAATGATAATCATCAAATCCATTGTCCTTTGCTCAATGGTGAAAAGGCCGGCAGCGTTTTGGTGCCAAAGAATGTGGCACCCAGTGAAAAGTAAAAAACAATCACGCAAATTCATTAAATCTCAATTTTTGTTAAAGTTCAATTTGTTGGCCAAGCACAACGGTTGCCTCCACTTCGCCACTTTCCCCATCCTCTTCTGCGCACACAAATGCCAGTTTATTGGGCGGTCAATTGCCGCCACTGAATAACAATAAAAAATATAGTAAACGGACACCCAAATCCCCAATTTACGCTCCAATTCCCCTCCACTAATTTAGATGTGCCCGCTTGGAGATTGGAAATGCGATCTCGGATCTTCCAAACCACAATCCACGTTATTGCCGCTTATTTGGTTTGCTGGCTTCCTTACAATGGTCCGTCCACCTTTTACCAATTTAATTATTCTTTTTTTCCCAAATTCCAGTTCTTGCATTGGCCACCTTTTTCTCGCGGGACCTGCAAATCACAATTTCCGTCCATTTGGAATTGTTGCGAATTTGTGTGCTCCTCAATACACTTTTGAATCCATTCATTTATGGTAATTAGACAATTTCCGATAATCAAACATCAATAAAACAAATCATTTTTCAGGCTTCAAAAAAGGCCAGCCGTGACCCTATGCCCTCAGGCCATCAAATAAAATGATGACGAAAAAGAAGAAGAAGAAGCCAATCCATGACCATTCAAAGATGCTCAAAAAAAGTCGATATTAATTAATTATGGACGAAATGAATGAATGGAATGCCCGATGGAATTCAATTCAAGCATTTATTCTATTATGGACCTCAATTTATAATATCATTCATTTAATTAACCTTTGCCCAATTTGATAAAAATGAACGCAGACTGATCGGAGCCAAGGAAAAGCCATTAAATTGGATTATTCCCATTAAAGATTAAACCAAATAATTCCCCCTTTTAATCCATCATCAATCCACGAAAAACCCCTCTCATCCTCCTTTTTTGGGCCGCAGTCAATTGCGCCCGCAATGCATCCAGCCCCAGCCAGTCATTTAGCCGATAAACGGGTTCCATTCCAACCACCAAGATGGAAGGAAAAGCATTCATCCATCCATCCAATCAGCCATCCAACCAACATTTTTAGGATCGCAAATCAGCCAATAATCGCCCCACAATGCAAAAACATTCATTCATTTTTGTCAATTCCCCAATAATATTAATGTCTTTCACAAAAATTCTTATTAGCCACCCATCTTCAAATCACCCAAAAAGTGCTATTATATAAGAAGAAGAAGCCAATTTTGTTTTTATGTGTGCGCGTGAAACCAATATTATTGGCCTTTTTTCCCGTCTCAACAATAATCATCCACCAAAAAAGGAAGAAAGCAATCATAATTTGGCCCTTTCTTTCTTCTATTCTTTGCTCCATTCAAGTATTTTTTGCTTCATTTTCGGCCATTCCATTTCCTCTGATCCCCCGAATTTTCTTCCTTCACTTTTACCTCATCAAATTCCCGTGAAAAAAGTTGGGTCTTTTTTGATTCATTCCATCCAACAAATTCCTTTGTGTCACCTTTTAGTGTCCAACAAATTCATTCATTCATTCATTCATTCATTCATTCATTTTTCACTCCTCCGCACAAATTTTTGCCTTTTTTCTCTCTGGGAAATGCCTTCCCTGATTTGGTGATGGCCCCCAAAAATGAACGGTTCTGGGGCCATTAGAAGGGAAGGGCGCAACCGGAGGAATGCGTCACAACTCGGCGAAACACTTAATTAGCCGCCACCAACAAAAAAAAGTGGGTGGAGCGACAGTGAAAGTGATGGAAAAATGGGATGGGCAAAATTGCTTATTTGGAGGGGTGGAAGGGGTGTTGTTTAAAAAAAGTTGAGGGGATTGGAAGAAGGACAAACAGGAAATCGCCAAAAGGACAGCCCCAGAAATGCGCATAAGAAGGCAAACATCAGCAGAAGATTGCACTGGGCTTGAAGGGACGGTTCAAAAAGGAGGAGGAACAACCCCGGAGGGGGCAACCCAAGATGCCAACCCCTCCCCTCCCCTCCCCCAATTCTCACAATTCCTAACTGCTGGTCGGCCTCCTATAAAGACGCTCGCTGTTCCAGTGCGGTGTCACTTGCCCCTTCTTGTCCGCTTTGTTCACGCTAATTACTTTTGCCCGATCAGAGCCAGCCTCCCACCCAAAAAAAGATACCTCGGGCGATGCTCAAAGGGAGCAAAAAAAGGGAAGGGGAGTCAAAAAGCTGCGGGGAATTTGGCAAAGGAAAAGCATTGACTGAGACCAACCCAATTGCGGCTTTTTTTGTTCTCATTCTCCATTTTTTACCTTTCCCTCTGCTGATTTAGAGTTATTTTTAAAAATGGACTACGAGGCCAGGATCAAGGCTTACCGTTTTGTGGCCTATTCCACCGTTTCATTCTCCGTCATTTCCCTCCTTTCCGTTTGCTTTACTTTGCCAATGCTCAAAAACTATGTCTCAAATGTGGCCGTAAATATGGACAGGGAATTGAGCATGTGCCAAGGATCTGCAAAGGACATTTGGAGCGAAGTTTTGCAAATGAAGAATTTGCCAGTGGCAATTGGAAACAGGTGAAAATGATACAAGAAAAACATCAAATATTCTCCCATTTAATAATAGGACTGCCCGTCAAGCTGGATACGGAGAAGGAGCAGTGAGTGGAGGTGGCACCAGTGCCGGAGGCGGTGGAGCATGCAGTGATTGCTGTATGTTAATATAATTAAAATAAGGATAAAATTTATTTAATTAAAGGTTCCGGAGGCGGACCAGGCCCTGCTGGACCACCTGGACCTCCAGGCCGACCCGGAAACCCAGGAGCACCAGGATCGCCCGGACAGCCAGGAAAATCCCAATCGGCCCCTTGCGAACAAGTCACAAAGGTGAGAGAAGGATTTGGGCCAATTAGAAATGTTCAAATTTGCAATTTTCAGCCTCCATGCAAACCTTGTCCTGGCGGCCAACCAGGCCAGCCTGGCCCACCCGGACCCCCTGGTCAGCCGGGTCAACCAGGCCAACCTGGACAATCCGGAGGCCAAGCAGCCCCAGGCGAACCTGGCCCAGCCGGTCCACCTGGACAACCGGGAAGCCCAGGCCAACCTGGAGCCCCGGGACAACCTGGACAGCCTGCTCAATCTCAGGTGGTCAAATTAATTCAATTAATAAGAGATTAAATTTAAGAGAATTTATTTAAATAAATTTAATTTTCATTTCCTTTCAGGAAGCTGGCCCAGCCCCTCCTGGCCCTCCAGGTACGAAGGCAGAGTATCTGAGATTGATGTAAAATATCATTTTTATAGGAGATGCCGGTGCCCCAGGTCAACCAGGAAATGCAGGAACACCCGGACAACCCGGAGGCCCTGGTCAACCTGGCCCGAAAGGACCACCTGGCCCACCAGGACAGCCCGGAAACGATGGAGCGCCAGGCCAACCCGGTCAACCTGGACAGGCTGGAGGCGCCGGAGAGAAGGGAATTTGCCCAAAATATTGCGCAATCGATGGGGGCGTTTTCTTCGAGGACGGCACTCGACGACGTTAAACAACAACAAAAACATCGACGGCAAATTGATGATGGATTTGGAGGCGATGCCGACCCTATTTTTGGAAGAAGATTATATTGGCCAATGGATTCTGCCCTTTTGCCGCTTTTGGCCAATATTTTCCCCATTCCTCTGTTTCCCCTCAACAAAAGACTGCCATTTTTTTATTTAAATATTAATTAATTAGTATTCCCCCTCCCATCCATTGCCCCCAGTCCATTTTCATTTTGTATGGGTAATTTTGCCGATGTTTTTTTGGCCACATTTAGTGTTTCCAAAATATAAAATTTATGTGTTTTTTTTTTACAAATAAAATCTCTGTTGATGTAAAATTCACTTTAAATTTTGCTTCAAATTTGAGAGATTTGATCTGAATTTGGGTTTTTATTCTTCTAATAAAATCATAAATTCCATTTAATTTACACATTTTTACGATTTTCCATTTCCAACTTTTAATCCCATCAGTCAGAAAATTCCACTCGAATTCTCGCATTTTAGTACTAATTCCACAACAAATTGTACATTTTGGTGTTTCTTTTTTGTCGCATTTCTTGAATCGGAAGGTCCCTTCCCCTTCTCCTCATTCATTCATTAGTTTATGGCCCCAGCTGCTATTTTTGTTTTGTGTAAAGCGGCGATGGCAGCAGCATTCTTGGTAAACTTTTTGGGCCCTAATTGAAGTGTGTGGGTTGATGATTTGATGGTCTCGTCGACTTGATTCATTTGAGAATGTACCTTCCATTTCCAAATGACCTTGCTTTTTTGCCCAAAGGTGGCTCATTTTGGCGGAACTTCTGTAACGATGCGATGAATCCGGTGGAAAGAGGCAAAAGGGATTGAGGCATTTTGAGTGTAATTAAATGCCAGAACAATACACAAATCTTTCCGTTACACAAAATGATCGCAAGGAAAAAATTTGGCCAAAAATTGATCATTTGTAGGGCATCTATGCTAGGGATGAAAAAAAAATGGGAAGATGAGATTTGGCATCTCTGATGAATATTTTAATCACAAATTTGATGAGAGAATTTAATAAAAAAAAAGCAAACAATCCAAATGAACATTATATGATTAGATTAGAAATAAAAAAGAAAGATTGGAGCTGAAACACAATTTTTGGCGATTGATATGCCCTCCGAAGGAACATCAAAAGGAAAGGAACCATTGGAAGCAATGATCCAACGGATCCTCGGGCAGCGTTGAAAGATTGCGGGATGCAAATTAGAAGGGAATTTGGGGATGAATTCGGTGGGGAAACGGGTTTTGTTGCTTCGGCGAAAATTGGGCAAAAAACATGAGGAAAAGGGGAGGATGGATGGATGAATGTGGAAGGAGATCAAATTATTGGTTCCCCACCACCGACAAATGTGCCTAGATCAGTGTCAGCATATCATCTTCTTGTGGTGCCCATTTTAGGCTGCTTTTCCTCTTTCCCACACAATTTTCTCATTCATTCAGTTGATTTATTGCCTGTTTTTGTTCGCCAAAATGTTGTGGCTTCTGAAAGGCAATCAGCAAATTGCGCAGCACAGGAAAAAGGCCCAATGAATGGAAGAATGACTCCTTATTAACAATTATAATAATTAATTCCATTCTTCTTTTGTCCTCATTCTTCTCTCCCTAATTTTTGTCTCAATTTCCACCCAAAAATTAATTCCCGACTTCACATTTTGCTAATTTCATTTCCATTTTCCTCATTTTTGATGTATTGAATCGACCAAAGGAGCAGAACGGTTCGGTTCCCCTCCCAATTCCCAAAAATGTTTGCTAACGGCTAAAATGTCGAGCAGTCAAAAAATTAAATGGGTTTTTACAACGACCAATTTGGGTGGTTGTGTTGCTCCGGGCAATGAAGGAAGGAATGGAATTGGAATTGTTTTTTTTGTCGGCGTTTGGCCCCAAAATTATTTCTTTTGTTTATTCTCCAACTCCAAAGAGGGAGAGGAAATAGTTGAAGATGGACACAGGAGGAACCGTTTTTTCCATCAATTGGCCATATTCGGCGACTCAATTTACAGTTGTTTGGCCCAAACTGGAATTAAAGGAGGGGGAAGGAGGGGGTTGGCTGGGAATGATCTGCGTTTTGTGTGCTGCTTCTTTCCCCCATTTTTTCCCATCGTAATAAACTGCCCGAATGCTGGCCGCAAGAAAGCGCAACGCCGCCTCCGGGTTTTATGAGGGCTTCCCCTCTTATTGCTCTCATTTTTTTGGCCGTTCTTCCCCAACAAATGCCTATAAATGTGCAGTGGGCCACCGGCTCGACTGGTCCTCTCCATCATTCTCATTTTGCCATTTTCCCCTTCCTTCATTATGTTTCAATGACCCAAAATTCTCGGCCAATTTCCTAATTAATTTTGTGGCTAATTTTTCAGCAGCTAAAGCACAAAAATGGACTACGAGGCCAGGATCAAGGCTTATCGTTTTGTGGCCTATTCCACCGTTTCGTTTTCCATCATTTCCCTCCTCTCCGTTTGCTTTACTTTGCCAATGCTCAAAAACTATGTCTCGAATGTGGCATTGAATATGGACAGGGAATTGAGCATGTGCCAGGTGAAAATTTTGCAGTAAAAATTAATTTATTTTTGTTTGGTCGAATAATTAATTTAAAATCAAATCAAATCAGCAAATCGGGTGGAACAATTCGCCCAAAAAAAATCCATTCTTTGGCCTTAAAATGACCTTGGGCTCTGAATCATAAAAACAAATTTTCCTTTCATTCATTTAAAATTCCATTCTCACCCAAATGTATATTTTAAACTCCATTTCAGGGTAATGCCAAGGACATTTGGTCAGAGGTCAATCAGCTCAAAAGCATTCCCGCGGCCGGCAACCGTACTGCCCGTCAAGCTGGCTATGGTGGAGAAGGTGCTGTGAGCGGAGGTGGCGCCAGTGCCGGAGGCGGTGGAGCCTGCAGTGATTGTAAGTGAATTTGATTGTTTTTGGTCAAAGCCTTTAATAAATCTAATTTTCGTTTTTTAGGTTGTCAAGGAGGTGGACCAGGGCCAGCTGGACCACCAGGACCGCCAGGCACTCCCGGAAATCCGGGAGCTCCAGGAACTCCAGGACAGCCAGGAAAATCTGTTTCCGGTAAATTCAATCCAAAATTTATATCTTCTATATATTCTTTCAGCTCCATGCGCCCAAGTCACACCTCCACCATGTAAACCGTGCCCTGGAGGACAAGTGGGAATAATTGGAAATATTTGTTAATTAATTTTAATTTAGCCCGGTCAACCTGGCCCACCTGGACCTCCAGGTCAGCCCGGAGCCCCAGGACAACCTGGCCAAGGCGGCGGAAACCCACAACCCGGTCCCCCTGGACCACCAGGCCCACCTGGTAATTTCAATTGGATGAACAATTTAAAATGATAATTTTCAGGAAACCCGGGAGGCCCTGGTCAACCTGGAGGACCTGGACAACCGGGACAACCTGCTGCCTCCCAACAGGCGGTCAGTGAATATTTTTGGAGGCATTTAAATTAATTCAATTTGCATATTTCAGGGTCCTGCCCCTCCTGGACCTCCAGGAGATGCCGGTGCCCCAGGGCAGCCAGGAAGCCCAGGAACACCCGGACAACCCGGAGGCCCAGGCACACCAGGCCCGAAAGGACCACCTGGCCCACCAGGACAGCCCGGAAACGATGGAGCTCCTGGAGAACCCGGTCAACCTGGACAGTCTGGAGGCGCCGGAGAGAAGGGAATTTGCCCAAAATATTGCGCAA
Source organism: Pratylenchus scribneri (assembly GCA_030063045.1). Classification (NCBI taxonomy): domain Eukaryota; kingdom Metazoa; phylum Nematoda; class Chromadorea; order Rhabditida; family Pratylenchidae; genus Pratylenchus; species Pratylenchus scribneri. Next base: position 1,884,683 of record JAQSEB010000020.1, on the reverse strand, counting down.
TCGATGGGGGCGTTTTCTTCGAGGACGGCACTCGACGACGTTAAATATTTTATTGAGAGGAGTCATTCATTTATTTGGTCATCATGTTTATTTTTTGTCCATTTTTGGCTGCTATTTTTCACCTGCTTTTCTATTCCATCCATCCAAAAAGTAGCAGAAAATTATGTGCCATTATTGCCATTTCCACATTTATATGATTGTGCCAAAAAGTCCATTTTGAACAATTTGACCAACGAATAAAGCGGAACATTAAACTTATTTGTGTTTATTTTTTGTATTCATTTTAATTAATTTAATTCGTGCGATTTATCCCAGAAAAACAACAAAAAGTATGCATTTTGGCCCCAAATTTGGTCAGGTGAATTAAATATTAACTTAATTGTTTTTGTGGGATTTTTAATTGGACAATTTTAATTGGACTCAATGAAAAGTACATTAATTGGATACAAAAAAAAGTGTAAGACGATGAAGGGACTAAACTTGACAAAATTTAGAATGGACTTATTAGGGGGCATTCCTCAAATTGACTCCAAATTGACGTTTAATATTTTGGAGCCCTCTGGGAAAATTTATTGGTTGTCGTTTGCCTATTCCGGTCAACAAAAAGTATATTCTGAATTGCGTGCCGGAAAATGGGAAGCGGGTAAAAGTAGGAGGGGAACAAAGCATAAAAGAATAAATTGGCCATTGGCATTGGTCCCCGCATTCACATTCGTCCCACCACATTTTTGGCCCAAAACCAATCCTAAATAAATCTCAAAAATAGCCTCAAGGCCGAAATGTGTGTTCAGTTTACATTTTCATTCATTCATTTCAAATTTAGAAAATCATTTTCAGAAAAAGAATAAAATATTCCCAAATAAGGAAATTATTTTATTCCCTTCATTCCACATCAATTTGTGCCAAAAATGACCTCAAAAGTTGAGGCAAATTGCAGTTCATTCCAAATGGACAGTCTTCGATTGGGATTATTCGCCGTTGAATTATCCATGAATACGGGCGTCATTTTCATGTCCGCCGTTTTGGCAATTCTCCTCAAAAGGACACAAACATTTGACCGGAATCCGAAAGTGTTGTTGGCCAATCATCAATTTGCCTCATTCAATATTGCATGGACACGGTAGAATTAAGGGGAAACCAATTTGAATGGCAGCATTCTGCGTTATTATTTCCTATTTAAATTAGACAAATCCAAAATAGCTTTTCCCTTTTAATTGAATAATTTTTATTTTTATTTAGATTCATCCTAATCCCCCAAATGTTGGTGCCAACCGGCCTTTTGCCCTCCCTCATCGTCGACCCAATCCAATGGTTCCACGACATTTCCATAAATGTTCGCCTAATTCCATCCCACAAAAATATATTCCCCCCATTCCCCCAAATAGGTGAATACATTCATCCAATTGGCAATCACCCTTGAATGCTTTTTCTCCACATTTTATCCAATAAATTGGGAAAAGTTCACCGCCCATCGTTGGGTTCCAATTTTCACATTTTTATGGCCCTGGGCATGCACTGCCCTTCTCTATTACGTCGAACAAATTCGTGAGCAGACGAAACGAAAAAAAATTGGCAAATTAAAATTTTCAGAATTGGTCGCAACAATTCCCCAATTCATTGGCCTTTTTCTGCTAAATATTTTCTGTTCCATCATTTTCTGCTTTCTTTATGTTGTGAATCGACGAAAATACAAAAGAGTGAATGCTGGGGATTTAGCAGGAAAATACAAAGTAAAAATGGGCCAAAATGGAGAAGATTTACATATTACTTATACTCATGAAATTATCAAAGAACATTCAATATTTGGAGTGAAGAAATTTATTAAAATTAGTCAAAAATTTAATAAAATAGTTACATCATTTTCTTTCAATTATTCATCTAAAAATGCCATTTTCCTTCCTCATTGTCAGGTCATTGTGAACATCAAAACTGTGCGCACCCTCAACTTCGTGTCCGCTCTTTCTGCCGCTCGCAATTTCATCACAATGTCCCTTCTCCTTTTGGTTCAAAATAGCCTAAAACCCCATCACCTTTTCCACATAAATTACAGATTATTCTCTACTTTAAACCACTTTGCGATTATTATGCCTATTTGATTTCCTCACATTCCTACGATCTCACAGTTTCCTTCTACAACCTTTTCCTCATTGTTCCCCTCGTCCTCACTCATGCCGAATTTGCTAAACGTTTCAGGTAATTTCATCCTTAAAAGCCAAATATATATTATTAATTTAGACATTTTTTGGGCATCCATGGCCGACGTGGCCTCAACCAATTTGGCCAAAGCACCGATCAACAAAATGGGCCAACCACTGTGGCCAAAAATGCGCTTGGCGAGAATATAATTGTCAGTAATAATCCAAATCAATATTTTCAACAATTGGCCGAATCCTGGGGCGCATTGCCGCGTCCATCCATTCCAAAACAACAACAAAATCAAAATAATAGTCCCGGCATTCGATCATTGCCTTGGGCAGGCGCAACGCCACAAAATAATCATCGAAGAGGCAGCAACAGAATGGTGGAAGTGGAAATTCCCGCATCAAATTAAAATTTAATTTATGTGATTTTGTGCCATTTTAATTAAATTAATAAAAATTTTCTGCTGCACGCAACGCAAATGTACAGTAGATTTTATTTATTTACTTTTTTAGACGCCAATATTCTATTTTGTATTTGGCCATAAATTTTTTCTCATTGCCAAAAAACGAAACATTTTTGATTTTTCCATGTATTTTGAATTTATCAAAAAATTTTGCAATAGGGAAATTGGAGACAGGTGCAAAAAATGGCCATAAAATGACGCACAAAGAAAGAAATATAAAATTTTTGGCATTTCTTTTTGTTCCATTCTTTTCATAATTTCCTTTTTACCCACAAATAAAAGCAACAGGTGAAGAAGAGGAATTTGAATATCATTTTGATTAATTTTGAGATTAATTTTTATTCATCAAATTTCCTTTTTTCGGCATTTTAATTTTACTTCCAATTTCACATTAAGTACTGTAAAAATAATCCAATAAACACATAATTTATTTATTACCAAAAAAAACATATTTTTAGTTGCTTGCCATCATTTTTTCCTTTAAATTAATTTTAGTACCAATATCAATTCCCCTTTCCTCATTGGCCATCATCGAATTCCCACCACCCCCTGTAGCTAATTTCATTTTTGCTTTTTTAACCACTTCCCCCAATATTTTCCCCCATCCATTCATTTCCTCATTCTCCTTCCAAATATGGGTAATTCATTGTTCTTCAAGATGGAGCCAATCCGCCATCGTGTCCCAAATTGTTCCATCACTCATTTGCCAATGGATTCGCTTCGATTGGTCCTCTCCTTCTTGGAAATGGCCATCAATGTTCTTGTTTTGATCAGTTCAATTCTTTTTGGTTTCATTCTATTCCGAATGTTCACATTCACTCGAACACTCAAATGCATTCTATTCAATCTTATTTTCGCATCATTCAACATTGCTTGGACCAGGTTGGTACATTTCAATTTTTTGTGGGAAATTCATTTCCGGGTGAACGTGTGAGAAAGTAGACAATTTTAGTGCCACAAAAATGGATTTATTTTCCCAAATTTATTCCTTCTTTTTTAGGCTTTTCCTGCTCCAACCCCAATACATTGCCGTTTGCCGATGATCAGCCAATTTTTGAGGCCACTTTCCTCAATCCTTTTCAAATTTTTCATGATATTTGCATAAATGTATGTTGATCCTTGCAAATATCAATTCTATTTTGCGCTTTCATTAGGTGAACACAATGCTCCAATTGGCCATCACCCTTGAATGCCTTCTTTCCACTCATTGTCCCCAAATTCATTCCCGTCTTTCGGCCCCAATTTCACTTGGCCTTTTAAATGGGCTTCTATGGTTGATTACTCTCCTTCTCTATATACTCACACAAAAATCCGTAATCTCCTAACGATGGCACTTTTGTTGGCCACATCATTCTTTGGCTCAATCCAAAATGTCTTTTTTCCATTGTGCTTCTCTGTGGCCATACCTATGATTTAACTGTGACCATTTATTCCCTCCTCCTTTGCGTGCCAATCATTGCCACCCATGGCGAATGCCGAAAACAATTCAAGTTTGAAGGGCAAGGGAAATGACGCCATTCCAACAAATTTGATAATAATTCTAATTTTGCAGGCTCCTCCTTTTTGGCCCTCGTCGAATTTCCACAGTGAATGTGACGCAAACAAGTGTAACAATGATTGGGGCTAGAAATGCCCTCGGGGAAGAGTTGATTTTGGCGCACAATAATTCGGATGAACATTTTCAACAATTGGCTAGCTTAGAATAATTCCGCCTGTTTTGTGTTTTCGCTTAGAATAATTCCGCCTGTTTTGTGTTTTCGCTTAGAATAATTCCGCCTGTTTGTGTTTTCGCTTAGAATAATTCCGCCTGTTTTGTGTTTTCGCTTAGAATAATTCCGCCTGTTTGTGTTTTCGCTTAGAATAATTCCGCCTGTTTGTGTTTTCGCTTAGAATAATTCCGCCTGTTTGTGTTTTCGCGTAGAATAATTCCGCCTGTTTTGTGTTTTCGCTTAGAATAATTCCGCCTGTTTGTGTTTTCGATTAGAATAATTCCGCCTGTTTTGTATTTTCGCTTAGAATAATTCCGCCTATTTTGTGTTTTACCTAATTCGCTTTTGTGTTTTGCGCATGTTATAAATATTAAAAAAATTATCAATTAATTCATGAATAATTTGGCTTTTTTTTTCGGAATTATTTGAAACAACATCGCCTTTTCGCATTGCCTTGCCTACATCGCTTCTTCAGTCAATTTCATGCTAGGCATAGAATTTGAGAATATTCATCATTTTCACCTAAACATTAAAACTATCAAATAAAAATTTTAAAATGTTATTGCTTTAAAAAGTGCAAATGCTCTATTTATTTTCACTGTTTCAATTTTAGTCGAATAAAACATATATATATATTTTCCATTGAATGGATTCATTCACCGGTGTTGCCTTCATCAGTGCCAATATTTTTGCCCCACATTTGATTATGCCATTCCCCACCCTTGTGTTTGTACCTTCTCTAGACAAATTCATTTCCTCCACTTCACCTTTTGTCTCCATGGTAATTCGCCGTTGGCCATTTCAGAGGATTCCTTGGCACTTTTTGTTATGCATAAAATGGCCAATTCTCCCTGTCTTGATGGTCAATTTTGAGAGAGTGGAAAATAATGTGGGGAAGGTTGGCAGGTTTCTCCCCCGGAATTTGGCCACCACCAAATATATATACGCTTCAACACTTTCAAATGGCCGCCTTCCTCCAAATCGATAATTGGCCATTGTGCCTTTAAAGGCAAAATTCTCTTCTTTGACCATTTTGAATGCTTTTTATTCGTTGACTTTTCCCTCAATTTTAATTCCACTCTATTTTTTAAGTCAAAGTGAAAATCCCCCTAAAAAAATGCGCGAAATTGTGCACATTCAGGCTGGCCAGTGTGGAAATCAAATTGGGGCAAAGGTCATCCAAAATATTGCTGAATATTTTAATTTATTTATAGTTTTGGGAGGTTATTTCCGATGAACATGGAATTGAGCCAACTGGAGCATACAATGGCGATTCCGACCTTCAATTGGAGCGAATTAACGTTTATTATAATGAGGCCAGCGGTTAGTGGCCAATTTATCGAGCAAAAAATATTTTCCAAAAAATTATAGGTGGAAAATATGTTCCAAGGGCAGTTTTGGTCGATTTGGAGCCGGGCACAATGGATTCGGTGAAAATAGCAGTAAATGAATTAATTAAAATAAACTGGTATTTGAAGGTTCGTGCCGGCCCCTTTGGTCAACTTTTTCGGCCAGACAATTTCATTTTTGGCCAAAGTGGTGCCGGCAATAATTGGGCAAAAGGCCATTATACGGAAGGTGCCGAATTGGTGGATAATGTGTTGGATGTGGTCCGAAAGGAGGCAGAAAGTTGTGATTGCCTTCAGGCAAAAATCATTTTTATTTGATGATTTGACACATTTTCATCCATTCAGGGATTCCAAATGACGCATTCCCTTGGTGGAGGGACTGGCTCTGGAATGGGAACATTGTTAATCAGCAAAATCAGGGAGGAATATCCGGATCGAATTATGGCTACATGTCAGTTTAAGGGCAATATCTATTTTCGGAATATATTTTTTTCACTATTTTATTAAAATGTATTATTTAATTGATTAAATTATGCATAGTAATCTTACATAGATTCGGTTGTTCCTTCGCCAAAAGTTTCTGACACTGTGGTCGAACCGTACAATGCCACACTTTCTGTGCATCAATTGGTGGAGAACACGGATGAAACATTTTGTATTGACAATGAAGCCCTCTATGATATTTGCTTTCGCACATTGAAATTGACCACTCCAACCTATGGGGATCTGAATCATTTGGTCAGCCATTCCTCTTATTTACCCATTAAAATGTTTTCAATTTGTTTAAGGTAAGTATGACCATGTCCGGCGTCACAACTTGCCTCCGTTTCCCAGGCCAATTGAATGCTGATTTGCGCAAATTGGCCACAAAGTTGGTCCAATTCCAATTCTCATAATTCCATTTCCCTTCATTTCAGTATGGTCCCATTCCCTCGTCTTCACTTTTTTATGCCCGGATTTGCCCCGTTGACTTCCCGTGGAAGTCAACAATATCGGGCATTGACTGTGCCCGAATTGACTCAACAAATGTTCGATGCCAAAGTTTTCCCCAATTCCATTTTGGATTAAAATTAATTTCACAAAAGAATATGATGGCAGCTTGCGATCCTCGCCATGGCCGATATTTGACGGTGGCTGCCATTTTCCGTGGCCGAATGTCCATGAAGGAAGTGGATGAACAAATGTTGAATGTCCAAAATAAGAATTCCTCATATTTTGTTGAATGGATTCCGAATAATGTGAAAACGGCGGTTTGTGATATTCCACCAAGAGGTAATTGAATTTAAATAAATAAATGTGATATTCCCATCCATTAAAAGGTGTCAAAATGGCGGCCACTTTCATCGGCAATTCCACTGCCATTCAGGAATTATTTAAACGAATTTCGGAACAATTCACATGTAAATATATTCACGCACTTAATAAAATAATTAATTTAAACATTTGAAGCAATGTTCCGTCGAAAGGCATTCCTCCATTGGTACACTGGAGAGGGAATGGACGAAATGGAATTCACTGAGGCCGAATCCAACATGAATGACCTTGTGTCTGAATATCAACAGTATCAGGATGCCACCGCCGATGATGAGGGCGAATTTGATGAACATGAACAGGAACATGAGATGGAATAGAGGGCAAAATGAGGGAATTATATTGGCATTTTTGGAGGGAATATTCGAGAATATTATTATGGATTTGCACACAATTTTGGCAATTCTTTCATTATTTTCATCATTTACTGCGCAACATTTCATTAATATATTTTGCCACTCTTCTCCATTTTTGAATAAATGAAATGTCCAATTCCCTCCCTCTATTCCCCATTAATTATCTCCAAAATGAATCTGCCCCCTTTTCCCTCCCTCCTTCCTTTTCTCATTTCCTAAAATAATTTCCAAATCCCATTTTTCCCATTTTTAGAAAATTTTTACTAAATTTTCTCCCGCGGTAGGAACAAATTTATAATCTGCTGAAATTTAAGCCTAAAATGGTTGAAGTAAGGTTGTTTCCCTCCTCCAGTGATTTATTCTGCATTATTTCCATCTTTTGGCCAATTTCCCTCCAAATAAAATTCATTTCCCTTTCATTTCATTTATATCGGATTATTATGAAAATATTGAGAGGGAAGGGAATTCATCCCTTTGGCAATAATATTCCCTCGCACTCGCATGAATATGGCCATTTGGCCAAGGCCATTGGCCACAAAGGCTAATTAGAGTGCGTAAATCTTGCCTCCCTCCAATATCATTGCCTTTCCTTTCTTTTTCCTCCATTTCATTCTGCCCCTTCCTTTTTAAAATTCTTGGCCATTATTCAGGAGGGAAAAGGCCAATGAAGGGTCCAAAGAGGGAGTTGGTTGTTTGTTTGGGGCGGACGATAAAATTGTGCGGCGTGGCGATAAATTCGAATGTAAAATTGGAGGAAAATGGGGAAAGGGAGGAGAAGGTCGACCGTGAATGGGAAATTGAATGTTGGAAAAAAGAGGGAATGGGCGGCTGGCCAGAACAAGTTTTGGGCATCAAACACTATCCAACAATCCTCCACAACCAAATCGATTACAAAAATATATTTGATGATTTCCATTTTTATATAATTTCGTCTATATAATCCAATTTAGCCATTTTATTACTTTTTTTTTGCAATTTTGAGCTCTCAAAATAATTATTTATTCGCTGATCAACACCGATCATTCTCCCCCCCCCCCTCTCCCCAATTTATTCCATCCCATTTTCTACCCAAATTGTTCCTTTGTAATTTACCTTCCATTCCACTATCGTCATAGAGCATAAACCAATTCCACCCACCGGTGACCATCAAAGAGTTCAAAGCTAATCGTCCGGCTGTCACCTTCTATTCCACTTTCTTTCCATTCCAACTCTTAGAAGCCAAAATTCATTGATCGGCCCCCGAGGCAACTAATTCTGCTGAAGGTATTCCCCTTCCTCTCCTACTAATAATAACCACTTTGGCTTTAGGGTACATCGCCAATCGGTTTCTTTCCCTGAATGGAATTTGCCTCAAAATTCCCCCCCCCCCCCCCCCCATAATAATCCCCTTTTCCCTTTCTTATCAATCAGTCAATTTGGCCTAAAAAGGACGAATGGCTTGCTGCCTTGTTGGTTTAGATAATTAATTATTCCTTCTTTTTTTGTTCTTTTTTGTTTCTTTCCATTTTTCTTTATTCCCTTACACCTTGTTCTAGTGCCAATTTCCCAAAAGAGTTAAATGGCCGTATAATAAATACAAAAAATGCGGCCAAGACAACAACATCCCCCCCCCCCCCCTCTCTCCCCTTTCGTCCCCATATCTTTCCATTCCACTTGTTTACATCCCTTCTCACCTCCTTTTGGCCGCATTCCGAATCCTTGACGCCATTTTGACTCCTTTTTAACCCCAATTTTTAGTCCATTTCGCGAATTGGCCATATTTTGCCCTTTACCCCTAAAAAATTTTGCTTTTCATTTATTACATTTTGTAGATTGTTAAAATCCAATCTAATTATCGAAAGAAAGGAAAATGCCAAAACAAGAATTTGACCTACTCGATATGATGGCACCTTTGGTTGTGGCCTGCATTTTTGCAGTCATTGTTTTCGTATGAAAATATTTACTCAATTTTTGCCCCAATTAAATTTGCCATTTTTGCAGTTAATTTCATTCACAATCATCAATTGGTATTGCATAACAAAGAAGGACGATTTGACCGTTTTTGAGAAGGTAAATGAAAAGGGAGAGAATATTTTAATTTTAATACATAGAAATCACATCATTAATTCGCATCCGAATCCCTTTTATAATAGTCCAGAGGCGGAAAGTAAATATCATAAGATAAAGAATTAAAATTATGATTTTTAATTATTTTGTCGCATTCTTTTTGCCATAATTTAATAAGGAAGTAACCAATTTTGGAAGGAAATATACCATTCGAAAGCTCTAAATCTTCTCTAAAAAGTGCTAATCTAAGTTTTGAAAGATTTATAAAATAAGCGGCTTTTCCTCAAAATATATTTGAGTATATAACCCTCAAATGGAAGTAGTTACTTTTTTTGAAAGAGGATTTCATAAAATTAGAAGCCACTTTTTAGAGGATACTTTAGGCTTTTCAATGGTATATCGCCTTCAAAAATTGGCCACTGCCTCGTTGAGCTATAGACCAAAATGAAGACATAGAGTTAAACTCACTCTATGGCACCAGCAGTTAGTTGTTCCCATACAATTAACCAAATGAGGTGACTCATTAATTTGACAATTTAATATCGAAATAATTGTTCTAATGGCCTAATTTCCATTCTTTTCAAGCTCGGTGCCCGTGCCAATCTCCGCCTTGGTCCCCATACAATGTTGCAAATTAAAAGAGGCGGATTTGCGAGTACATATGCACGGGAGGAGGAGGAAGAACATCGAAAATTGACAATGTCTTTGGATGGACCGGCAGCACAAACCGCGAGGTTGATCACCAAAAAGACGGAACAACAACAACAAAAAGCAGCAATCGCCGAGGATCCGCAAAATGTTGGCGAACTTTGAATGGAAGGAAAATGGGTCGAGTGGGCCCAATTGATGAATAAATGTATCCGCCAATTAGCATAGTCAATTGAGAATTGAATGCTTTTCCGGGCATCAAAAACATTTTATATTTCCTTTCCCTTCCTTCTCCAATTTTGTTGGTGTTTTTCCATTTCAACAATTCCCAAAATATTTTAAAATTTTTTGTTAAAAAGAGGGCATTTTTTGGATCGGACAATTCGCAGAAAATATTTCTAACAAAATCTAGCTTTTTAAGGCAAAACGCAAAACATAATTTGGCTTCACTGAATTTTCCGATTTTTGAATTGCCCACTTCGCCCCTATTATTTCCCACTTTTTCAATATCATTCCCTTTTTTATTTTTATTGGACAAATTTATAATAAATATATTTCCATAAATAAAATAAAATTCTCTCATAATTTTGTCCTTTTTTAAGAATTCTTTAAAGCCCTAATAAATTTGTCCTTTTTCCATTTCTCCAAATTTTCGTGCTTTATTTTCACTTTTTTTTATTTTTCACAATTTTAAAAATATTGAATAAAAATTTTTAGCCACATTCATTTGTGCCCTTTCCATTTGTTCAGCCTCTCAAATTGAGAGCATTTTTTCATCAAAATAAAATTCTAATAAATTGATGAGATATTTTCGACAAAAAATTGAGTTCCTGATCAACTAAAATGTGGATTCTCATTCTGTTGTTGTTTTTTGGAATTTGGGTAAATGGATTTGATGAAAATTCTGATGATGGGATTGTCGTTGATTTGGAGAATTTTTTACAGGTTCCACCATTGCCAAAAATACAATGATTTTCCCCACAGCAGATTTCTTCTCAAAATCAACAGGTTGAAGAAATTCTGGCTCGTCAAAAAAGGCAAAATGAATTGGAATTGGTGGAAATTGTTGACGCATTGACACCTTTGGAGAAACAAATTGAAAAGCCAAATCCATTAGTGGAGGGAGGAAATGAAATTCGCTTGGAATTAGTGGAAATGGAGAGGAATAATTCTGTTGGAAGGGAATTGGCAACTGAAAATATTGACGGTGATGACGATGATTTGTTGACAATGATTTGGAGGAATGATTGGATTTGGAGGAAGGAAATGGGCGGAAATGGAACTGATTTGATTGATGGAAGAAATGAAACAAATTATGAATATAACAAAATGGAATTGTTGATGAACACAACAGAATCGACGACAACAAAAAGAACGGCGAAGAAGACAATGACTCCATTTTGGAGGAAAAGAATCCACAAAAAGGGGAACAAATATTTTAAGCCTGCCGATTTTAATTCCAAAGCAACAGTTTGGCCCCTTGATTGGCTAAATTTGCCAATTCCAACAAATTCACCACAATCCACTCCACATATTGTTGAATTGTCCACCACAAATCAACCAAAAACAACATTGAAAGCCATCAAAAAACAACTTTGCTGTCCGCCTGGTGGCCTCTGGTCAAATTGGACACAAATTGGGCAATGCAATGATAATTGTGGGGGTTGTGGCCAACAACATTTTCAACGTGAATGTCTTTCCTCCATTTGGGGTTGTCCTTGTGTGTGAGTGGCCCGAAATGAATATTAATTTAATAATATTTTCGAAACAGAAAAATTTATTATTGTCGTTTCAGACCTTATAGGTTCTTTTGATCTTATATCAATAAAAAAGCAGTCAATTCGGTAATGCGATATGTCAACCGAAAGACCTGAAATTCTTCTAAAAAGAGGCTGATCTAACTTTAGAAAAATGCAAAATTTACAAAAGAAGAAAATATCGGGTTACTCAAAGACAAATAACTAAATTAAAAAAGGAAATTTTATAAAAATTAAAAATGGCAATTACTTTGGCCTTTCAATTGGTATATCACTTTCACAGATTGGCTATTGCCTCGTTGAGATATAAACAAAAGAATAGTCCAATTACTGAAACATCCACTACCGTAATATTTTCCAATTGTGAATTTTGCCTAGGGGCGAATCAAAGGTCCAAAGAGAATGCGCCTTTTCCCCCTGCCCCTTTCCTCGCCTTTCCTGTTGTAATGGCCGCAAAATCAACTCAAGCGGAGAAGGTCGACATGTAAATTGTGGCCCACCGGTCAAATTTATTCAATCCTTCTCCCACAATTATACCTTAGCAATTTAGCCAGATCCGCCGGCTAATTCCCAATCCTCCTTGCCTGATTGTCTTTGCTGTCCAAATGGAGGGGTGTGGGGTGAATGGAAAGCGGTGGATGAATGTTCGGATAGTTGTGGATCGTGTGGGACACAACAATTCAACCGAGAATGCATTTCAATGGCCTGGGGCTGTCCTTGCAGGTATCCCTCATAAATGAATTCGAATATTCAAATATTATTAGTGGGCCAGTCATCATAAAATTGGTTTGCAATCAGCGCCCTTGCACATTTCCTCGCCTTTCTTGCTGTAATCGACTAAAACTGAAGACGAGTGCCAATCGAACATTAATCTGTGGCCCAGAGGTATTCCAATTAGTGGGATTAAAGGTCATTCGGAATATGGAAATGAATTTTATAACGAATTGCAGGTGAAAATGCCAACTGAAAGTGGCCGAGGCAATCAACTAAACTGCAATTGAAACCAGTTGAATAAACATTCCATGGATTTGAGGGCCCAAGTGCGAATTTTTCTAATGTCGTTGTTTCATCAAATCCACACAAAATCAACCCATTTTTTTGTCCGCATGATTTTTACCCTTTTCCACAAATTTTAAATGAATTTGCTCAAAAGTGCCACTTCCTTTTCAAACTTGGGATTTTTTGGGGAAAGCTTCCATTGCCAAATTGGCAGCTGAGAAAACAATGGGAAAAAGGGCCAATTAAATCCTCTCTCAATTTGAATTTCAATATTCAAATTCCATCTCCTGGGCCAACTCCTTTATAAAGCCATTGAATTAGTCCACCCTAATCAGTCGAAACTTTTACCTCAATCTCAAAAAATGCTTCGCCCAAAATTGGGACTTTTATTCCCACTTTTCCCTTTTCTATTCCTAATCCCTCAATGCCTTTCCCATTGTGAATGGTGCAAACAATTTTCCGATGCTCCTGTAACCAAAAATGGGACATATCAAGTCATTGTTGGCCAAAATGCGTCAATGAATCCGGCAACAAAATGCAAAGAAATTGTAATATTTTAGTTTACATATTTGCCAATTATCTTTTCTCCCCTAATAAAATAGATTGTCACTTGTAAAGCCACCTATGTGTCGGAAACTCGTATTTTGAGTGTTTATCCATTGAAGGGTGGCAAACCAATTGTGAGTTCCGAGTGAATTGATATTTTGTATGAGCCATAATATAATTTAGGTTTGTGGACAAAATCATAATTCGGGTGAATCATTGAAAATGGTGGCCACTTGCTCCCATTTTGCCTATTGGGAATACAATGGAGTGCCAATCAGCGACAAAGTTTCTTGTGAAGAGGGGCCACCCGTCAAAAGTACTACACCTGCTGCGTTATCAACAATAACTGCTCCCCCGACGCCATCACCAACAACTGCACCTCCATCCTGCGGCGAACAAACACCAAGCACTAATCCACCATCAACAACAACAACCGTCGAAACGACAAAATATCCGGGATCTGGCACCGTAATATGCACATGCACAGATGGGTCACATTGGACTAAACCAGGGAATCCTCTGAACCCTGGAGGAGGAAGTTGCGGTAAGAAAATGTGTTTTCGATTAGCTAAGAAAAATGTGTTTTCGATTAACTAAAAAAATGTGTTTTCGATTAACTAAGAAAATGTGTTTTCGATTAGCAATGTGTTTTCGATTAACTAAGAAAATGTGTTTTCGATTAACTAAGAAAATGTGTTTTCGATTAACTAAGAAAATGTGTTTTCGATTAACTCAAAAATGTGTTTTCGATTAACTAAAAAATGTGTTTTCGATTAACTAAGAAAATGTGTTTTCGATTAGCTAAGAAAAATGTGTTTTCGATTAACTAAGAAAATGTGTTTTCGATTAACTAAGAAAAATGTGTTCGATTAACTAAGAAAAAAGTGTTTTCGATTAACTAAGAAAAATGTGTTTTCGATTAACTAAGAAAATGTGTTTTCGATTAGCAATGTGTTTTCGATTAACTAAGAAAATGTGTTTTCGATTAACTAAGAAAATGTGTTTTCGATTAGCAATGTGTTTTCGATTAACTAAGAAAATGTGTTTTCGATTAACCAAGAAAATGTGTTTTCGATTAACTAATAAAATGTGTTTTCGATTAACTAAGAAAATGTGTTTTCGATTAGCTAAGAAAAATGTGTTTTCGATTAACTAAGAAAATGTGTTTTCGATTAACTAAGAAAATGTGTTTTCGATTAGCTAAGAAAAATGTGTTTTCGATTAACCAAGAAAATGTGTTTTCGATTAGCTAAGAAAAATGTGTTCGATTAACTAAGAAAAAAGTGTTTTCGATTAACTAAGAAAAAGAAAAAGTTGTTTTCTTTGTAATTTGTAAATAAACAGAAAATATGAAAATAAAAATGTTAATTGATGAATAATTTAAGAGGAACTTACTTAATAGGTTCAACTCCAAGTGGAGGCAATACAGGAAATCCTTCCACGCCTAATGGAAATGATCCAACAACTCCGGATCCGAATGGAGGCAATACAGGAAATCCTTCCACACCTAATGGAAATGATCCAACAACTCCGGATCCGAATGGAGGCAATACAGGAAATCCTTCCACACCTAATGGAAATGGTCCAACAACTCCGGATCCGAATGGAGGCAATACAGGAAATCCTTCCACACCTAATGGAAATGGTCCAACAACTCCGGATCCGAATGGTGGCAATACAGGAAATCCTTCCACACCTAATGGAAATGGTCCAACAACTCCGGATCCGAATGGAGGCAATACAGGAAATCCTTCCACACCTAATGGAAATGGTCCAACAACTCCGGATCCGAATGGAGGCAATACAGGAAATCCTTCCACACCTAATGGAAATAGTCCAACGACTCCGAATGGAGGAACAGGCGATCCCGGAAACGGATCAGGATCAACAACCCCAAGCGGAGGCAATACTGGTAATCCTTCTACACCTGCTGATGGAAGTGGTTCAACCACAGCAGCTACTCCTCCTCCTGGGTCCTGCTTCTGTCCTTGTACTTCACCTTCCTCATTGTCATCATTGATGACAACACCTTCCCCATCAACTGCTGCTCCATCCACGCCTGCTCCATCGACGGAAGCTCCATCAACCGCCGCACCTTCTACGGCTTCCCCATCAACTGCCCCTCCATCCACGGCTTCACCTTCTACGCCTGCTCCTTCAACAGCTGCTCCATCTACTGCAGCGCCAACTACACAACCCACTACGACAAGGGGTACAACAACTGTGGCTTGTCCGGCTGGGTAATATATTTCAATGTTCAATAATATTCAAAACATTTTGAATTTGTAGTGGCCAATGGAGTGCCTTCACGGCAGGTCCCTGCAGTGCTACTTGCGGCAGCTGCGGCAGACAAACATTGACCCGAACTTGCACTTCTGCTGCCAGGGGTTGTCCGTGCACTGGACCAGCAACTCAAACACGAACTTGCGGCGATCCACCATGCATCTTCCCGGTTTGCTATGACATTGCTTAAACAAAATAATAGCGAATTTAAAGGCCCAATCATGTTGTGCGCCATTTACAGCTAAAGCCAGTGGTGGCAAAATTGTTTGCGGATGAATGGCAAAGAAAAATGAAAGAAACCTCTTTTAAATAAAATGAATGCAATTTTAATTGATTAATTCAAACATTTATTGTGAAATTTTATCGAAAAATAGAAATATAAATCAAGCATTTCGATAAATCAAATATAATTCAGAGTCACTTCAAAATACTCTAGAAATTCAGTCCAAAATAAATTTGTGAGAATTTTGTTATTTGAACAATGACTGACAAAAATTCAAGTGCCTTTTTAAATCATAATAATATATATATATATTTTTAAATTTATGAAATATATTAATTTATCAGAAAATGGAGATCAACGCTTTAAAAAGGGATCATCAAAAACGATTGAGATTGAAGGAAGTTAGAATGATTATGATTTATTTATGCAGAGATTCAAAAGAAGGGGTACAGTATAGAAAACCTCACCTCTCACCTGTCACTTCTCCTCATTTGATAGAAAAGAGGCTCTTTTCTTCTAAAGAAGGGAAAAATTTTTCCCTCGATTTGATTGAAAGGAATATCGTATTCTCTCTTTTAGGCTCATTTGGTTTGATGGAAAAGGGCTCTTTCTTTCCGTCTCTTTCATAGCCATTGCAGTCAGTTGATCCTTCCTTTAGGGCTATTTATGGACCTGCATTTTTGTGAAATGATAACTCCTTCATTCCCAACCTATTTTGATAATTTGATATCATTTTGTAGAATGGAAAAATCTCTATCTTTTGTTTGTGGATAAATGGCAAAGAAAAATGAGAGAAATTTTTATTAAATTAATACAATTTTAATTGATTTATTCAAACATTTAATGCAAAATTTTATCGAAAAAATATAAAATTAATCAAGCACTTCGATAAATCAAATGTAATCCAGAGTCCGAATCAACAATGTCGGACATTTCGCCTATTTTAAGTGCAAATGAAGCATCCTCGAATGGTTTCTGCATTTGGCCCTTCCCAAATGGTCCCAGGTCACCGCCTCTTTTTGCCGAGCTGCAATCGCTGTATTCTTTTGCAATTTTCTTGAATCGAGTAAAGCGTTCTGCCTCATCAAGCTTCAGTAAAGTGTCCCGATACTCTGAATTTATTCAAATATTCCAATTCCTTTTCGGTTATTTACCCTCCAATGTTTTTCTGGCATCGTCTTTTGAGCGTGTGATTTTGTCGCTTCTCCAGGATTTTGGGTTTCTCGATCCTTCATGTTTCACTAAAATGTGGAAGCATTGAACCTTGGATGGTTGCTTGGCGATTTCTTCGGCATCTTTGGTTGGACGATCCCATTGGCTTTTGTGGTTGAGCACATTGAAATAAAATTCACGGCCTAAATTAAAAGAAATTTAGTTTTGAAAAAATATGAAATCCAGACCTGAAGAACGGCTCAAACGCTTTTCCCATCCTTTTGGCAGTGGATTTTCATCAGAATTCTTTCGCTTTCTTTCTCCGCTTTGCTCATTTGTCGATTCCATAATTGATATTCAAATCTCTTTTAATTATTTTTATCTAAAACTTAATTTAATTAGTAATTAGTATAACTAATTTTACTTTATCAAAAAAACACATTTTAATCAAACATCATATTTCATCGACATCGACAAAACTCCGACCTCCGCCCTTCGCGTCCGTTCGTTCTGTTCTGTTTTTGTTTTGTTTTGTTTGTTATTTTTTCTTTTTATCCAATTTTAAAACATTTTGCCAAATTAAATTTAAACAAATCAAGATGTCTCCAAATAATACAGTTTTCGAAAAATTCACTCCTTTTAGGGAATTCGGATTTGAACATTTCCGTAAATTTTGTGGCAGGCAACAAATGCTCTTTGCTCCTTGATGAGGCTGTTGAATGGCAATGACCAATAGCTAAATTAATTTGCAAAAATATTAAAAATTCGTCTCAAATGGACAAACACGTCCGGAGGTAAGGGTTCATCCCGAAACAATGTTTTCTTCGATTTCCTATAAACTGCTTCGACTTTCTGTTGGGTTTGAACCAATTTCCGCACATCCCTAAAGTTTTTTCCGATTTTTTATAAATAAATTTTCCCAAAAGACCTATCAAAAATGTAAATTGTTGCAAAAATGCCCAATGATCGCAAATTCGTTCCATCCTTCAAATAAAATTTCATTTTCCTATCAGATCACACCATTTATTTACCTCGGATTGGATGAGATTTTTGAATGTTTCCCTTGTTAATCCCTGGTTTTTAAGCATTTCATCGGTATTTGGCATGCAAAATGCCAACTCCAAATTTTCATAGGAGCCTGGTTTAAGGCCTTCGCCACAATTTATTGGCTTTCCATCCAATAAAAGTTCCGCTTTGAGGCCTTTATTTGTTTCCAAAGTTTGGCAGGCATCGCAATAAAGGCTGAAAATGTCATTGAATATGAAGATTCCCATTTCAATTCAAAACCAGGAGCCAAAACCGCCGCATCCATCTTCCCGGCGATTATTGCACGATTCGGGAACTTGCTGTGAAATTTCCCTCAATATTTTAATTAACATTTCTTTTTATGCCTACTTTTTTATTCGCCGAACTGCGCAGCTCCAAATAAATGCTGAATTCCCCTTTGAATTCACTGAACACGGTCACTTTGCCGCCAATCGAATAACACTGAAAATATTTCATTCAATTCATTGTTTTTTGTTAATTATTTCCGTACATTTGTTGAATTCGGCCTTGGCACCAATTTTGGGCCCTCTTGATCTGTGCCGGATTCAAATTCCAATTTCCTTTCCCATTTGCTTTTGTCCGCTTTGAATGAGCACGGTTGATGCTTTATCAGCTGCAAATTCAACTCAAAATCCTCATTGTCAATTTTGAGGCCAAAACAGATGGAAATTGGCACCAACAAAATTGGAAATAAATAAATGTGGAATTGTTGGCGCATTTGAATGGGGGAAAATGGCAATGGAAGATCACAATTGGAGGAACAATTCAACACAAAACAAATTGGGCAACCAATCAAATGTGCAGCAAAAGGAGAAGAAGTTCCACGATTGACGGAGGAGATGATCCCCCTTTAGGGGATAAAAACCGGTTGAAGGCGAAAAAGTGGCTGTGGGAAGGAGGAAAAGCCATCAAAATCCAATCTAATCCAAACCAATGCACAAATCCATCCACAATTTTTTTTATTGTTTTTTAAATTTAATTCCACCAATTTTATGCCATCAATCATATAATCTCAACTCATTCATTGTTATTATTTTGTAAATAAATTTTAACCAATTTAACGAATTCGAATTCCCAAAATTTTCCCCACTTTTTACTTCCTTTATTAATTTGTTAAAGAAATATTTGAAGGTCGGCAGATTCATTTCCTTTAAATCATAAATAAAATAATTTAAAGTAATAAAAATGCAAAAGAACAATGGAAAAAATGATGGAAAAGACAATGGGTCATCATTTATTCCTCAAAAAAATTTGCGCAAATTTATGTGAATGATCTTTAATATAATTTATGAGCATTTATATTTACAATTTGATGCACAAATCGACCAACAAATTGCCGGCTATTTATAAAGAAAACTCAAAAATCAGAGGCAGATTCGCAGATAGGAAACCTCAAAACAGAGTTCAACAAAAAGAGAGGGTCGAAGGAAAGGAATTCTGCGTATTTGGTCCAGTCGGTCGATTGGTCGGTCGATATCACGTCAATCACGTCGATGCAATAATATAGGGTGGAGGAGGCCTTCTTCGAGTCGACATTGTCGGCTGGCGCCAATTAATTTTTCGGCCAGCCCATCGCCCTCCTCTTCCTCCTTCTCATCCTATTCTTCTTCATCTTCTCTTCTCAATTTTCTGCCCACATTTTCGTTCGAAGGGTCGCTCACCGGCTGGCAGCAGCAGGTCGGCGAGTTGTGGTCCTCCCCCCCCCCCCCTTTTCCCCTCACAACACAATCGTCATCGTCAAAGTTTGCGCCTTTCGCCCAAAACCAATCCAAAACTTCTTTCCATTTTATGCTGTTTTGTGTATTTGGCGCAACACTTTCCTCCTTCAATCATTCACTTTCTCCTCTACAATTATTTATTCCCATCAATCGACTTCCTTCACTCTTTTCAACAATTTGTCCGCTTTTCCCCGGCGGCGGTTGTTGATCAATCCATCCATTCAATTCACCTCAAATCCCCTTCGAATCCATCCAAATCCGCCACCCCTTTTTCGCGCATTTCCATTCAATCCATCTACCTTCCCCCTTCCGAATCCTCCCTGCCCATTTCCTCAACATTCCCCCCAATCCATCTTCAGAAGTGAATGCAAATCCATCGCCGCCCAACCGCCGTCCACCTCTTCAGAAGCCGCAAATCTTCCACCTCCTCTTCCTCTTCCATCTTCTGTTCTTCCTCTTTTCCCTCCGGCCCCTCCATCTCCGTCAAAACACGCAGAATGCAGCCGCAGCAGCTGCTGTTCGGCGGATCGCGGAAACAACAACAAAATCGACGACGACCACAGCGGCAACTGCCCACAATGATTTTGTTGTTCGCATCCATCATTTCTGGCTGCTGTTTGACGGGTTCAAATGCTGTGAATGACATTGCAGTCAAGATTGAACGGCATTTTCCTTGTTCGCCCGCCTCTGGTCCGTCCAATTTGAATGAATTCACCAAATAATTAAAAAAATCAATTTTAATCAAATGTTTTGTTAGGCCCAAACAAGGACCAATTGCGCATCAAATTTCCCAGCTACAAATCAACGGGTGTTAATTTCAAAGAGGAAAAGGACCAAGAAGGGCATAAATGTTTCCATATGAGTGGCGGAAAAGTTGAGGTAAAATTAATGTGCCTTGAGGGTGAAAATGATGGCCTCCCTTAAAAAGGTCTTTCCACCTGGATTGGATGGGTCCAAGAAATATTACGTGCATGTGGAAACACGGATTGGCATTCACGGAAAGCCGGAAAGATGTGTGAATCCGGACAAGGAAAATTGTGGCGGAATTGGCTCATGGTCCATTCCATTTTCCATCCTTCTCAAAAATATATTCATTATTCAGTGTTCATTGCGATATTTGCCAACAAAAGGGCGGCTCACTGCGCAATTTCATCCAAATATTCAAAGGGGATAAACCGGCGGAATGCACAGCAGAAGGATTGCCGGCGGGCACTTATGATGATTTGGCATTGAGAGTTTGTTTGCCAAGCAAGGAGGAACTGCTTCCTTTCCTGGATCAGGCATAACTAAAATAGACATTATTTATATCTATTTATTTATAATTTGTGCAGAATTCGAGTAGAGCCGAACAACTTTGGGACATTTTCGTGAGCAGCAGAGCCCGCTCAGGAGGGGTAAATATTAATTAGTGGAATGGGACAAAAGAATGTTTTTTGTTCAGGAAATTCCATTGGTCATTGCGGCACGCATTTTTGATAGGCCAATAAATAAAATGTCCATCAAAGAATTGAATGATGCATTGCATCAGGGAAAACAGGGAATGATTGGGTTAATTAAAATTAAATAAATATAATCAATGAATTGTTATTCTCCCTCATAGATGCCATTGGATTTATGCAACAGTGAAGAGCATTGGCCAATGATTGGAAATTGGCTGGCCAAATTTAATTGGAATTGATGATTGAATGCGGGCTTTTTTACAACAAAAATACAAACATTAAATAAATCCACTTATCCTCTTTTTTTCAACTTTTTTTTGTCCCCAAATGAACATCAAAAAATGCACAAACAAATTATTTTATTTAATCGATTCAAGTAAATCCATTGACTAGAAAAAAAATGAATTTCTAATCGAGAACAACCCCTTTGTGCCTTTGTCATTGTTGTTCCGTTTTTATTGTCCAATTCCCCCTTTTTTATTCCTTCCGCGCAATTTGTTGATGCGATTTGCCATAAGAAGAAGAAGAATAGAACAGCGGGAACCCAACCGGGACATATAAATTGGGTCAAGTCCCAATGTTGAATGGTGGCCAACATAAATTGTTCCAATTTGTTGGCCACAATTTTGCAAAAAAAATTGTTCCAAATTCCCGTTGTTCTTTGCTGCCCCGGCAGTCATCTTCAATTTTGAATTGGGCCAATTTCCCCTTCCATTTTCCATCCACAAATAATCATCTTCCTTCCGCCTTCTTCCATTCATCATTTCCATTTTTTCAAAAATGGGCCAGGCCGATTCCTCTTCCTCCTCCACTTCCTCCAATCGAATTCTCCATTTCGACCAACTTTTTGAGCATATCCGCCAATATGGGCCATATCAATTGTTTATGCTCCTCTCAATCCAATATGTAATGTTCAATTCCGCCGGCAATTATATTTTCCTCTCATTTGCCACTCTCCGGCCAAATTGTGCCGACGGTGATATTGCCAAAGTGGAGAAGCATTTTTGTTTAATTTTGCCTTTTAATTCATTGTTCAAAAGGCTGAATCGGACATTTGCCTTCGAATTGAGAAGAATTGCCCTCATCAAGGGAATGGGACATGGCCCCCAGGGTCCATCCAATTTCAAAGTCTTTACATTGAGCCCAATTTTGTGTGCCCTTCTTCCCAATTGCCACATCATATGCAAACTCTACAAGCAATTGGATCGGCGATTGGGGCCATTTTAGGAGGCCATTTGGCCGACATTGTTGGAAGGTGGGCAAAAGGGGATAAAGATGGGGCCAAAAGTGGAATATTCAAAAGGCGATGGATTACCTCATTTGGGGCAATTTGCATGACATTGTCCGGAATTGGCGGAGGATTGGCACCGGATTGGCATTTTTTGGCGTTGGCAATGTTTGGAATGGGATTGGCCTATGGGGCATTGGTGGATGCTTCCATGACATTGGCATCCGAATGTGTTGGCCCAAAATATCGAATTGTGCAAACATTCGCATTCCAATGGAGCATCGCATTTCAGGCAATTATTCAGCATTTAAATTGTTATATTTATTAATGTTTTCAGCTGGCCGCTTTGTTGGCATTTTTGACGGCAAAATGGCGTCTTTATTTGATCACTCTGAACACAATTTGCCTTCCGGCCGTTTTGCTCATTTTCTTTTGGCGTGAATCGCCACGTTGGTTGATTCAAAGAGGAAAATTGGAAAAGGCAGCGGCCGAATTGAATGCAATTGGCCGATTCAATGGATGCAAAGTGCAATTCAGTGCCGACGATTTGGCCCAAATTGAAACGAACAATGATGAGAATGGGGGTGATGGGAAACAAAAGTTGGTTTTAAGCACAATTTTGAGTGAATAATGCCATTCAATGTGTTTAGAATTTATTCGGTTTGGCATTTATTTGCCAATTCCAAATTGGCCTCATATTCATTTGTGATGATTTTGTCGGCATTAACCGTGGAAATGGCCGTTTCGGTTATAATTTTCGATGTTCAGGTACAATCCAAACAATAATATATTTCCTAATTAATTCATTGTTTTGAAGGTTCTTTCCGGCAATCCATTCCTCAATGTCGCCCTTTATGGCCTTTTACGCATTTGGGTGCCATTTTTTGTTGTCCTTCTCGACACCAAAAGCCAATGGTTTGGTCGACGTTTCTTCTTCCTTGGCTCCCAATGTTCCCAATTCCAAAAATTAATTGCCTTCAATTTTTGTTTATTTTCAGCAATTTCCGCCTTCTGCTTTTTCTCGGTTCTGGCCCTTCTCCTCATTTCACCCTCCTCTCCTTCTTCTTCACCTTTTGGCATTGCCCGCACAGTTTTCGCCCTTTTTGGTGGCATCGTCAATTCCTCAATTTTTTTCACAATTTACAAACAATATTCCGTTGAACTTTTCCCAACCCCAATGCGGGCAATGGCCGTTGGCACTTTTGGGGTGGTCGAACGAATTGGCGGCGCATTGGCCCCACAATTGGCAAGCAAAAATGATCGAATGTTAAAATTGGCATTTAGGTGGCCCTCAATCATTCGGCATGGCCTGGAACTGCATTGGCCGTTTCCCTCGGCCTCATTTTACTTTCTTTGATTGGAGGGGCAACATTTTTGCCAGAAACGCGAGGAGAGGCAATGCCCGATTTAATGGAAAATAAAAAGAAGAAATTGGATTTGGATGAATAAAAATTGATCAAAAACATTTCTTTCAAAACCATCATTTTTTGATAGAGCTGCCCAATAAAATCTCGGCTCTTCTTTTTCCTTTCTCCCTGTCTTTTCTTTTATTGTAATTTTCGCAAAAATAATAAAAACAACAAAATGCGGAATAATAAAAAATTGGGGGAAGATGTTTTTACTGTTTTTTGCGTGATTAATTGCAGTAATATTTATTTACAAAACCCGAATCCATTCAATCTAAACAATCAAAAATATCTGTCAAAAAAGGGAACAATTCCCGCCGTTCATTCATTCAATCTCGATTCTTCGATTCATTCCAATCAAATCCATGCCACCCCCCCCCCCAACCATCTCCATTCCCGCCGCTGATCATCGCCAATAAATCCCCGTGGGTCATCTTCAATCGGGGCAATCTTCTTCCTTCACAGACCGGTTCCCTTTTCAATGCTTTCCCTGCATTTTCGTCCATTTTTCCTCTTCTGTGTGTGTTTTTTTCGGCCCAACATGTTGAGCAGGCGTTGATCATCCCTTCCACCCCCTCCACCAAAACCCTCAATCCCCTATATTCCACCAGCTAATTGCCTCCTCCAGCGAATTTCATTTCAGCCACCAGCCACAAATCCGTCCATCCCATTCATTCATTCATTCATTTTGGCGGGAGGAAAAGGGCATTGTCTACGGATTGACCCAAATCGGTCGTAAAATCCGTTGATTGACCTTTTTTGCCTGCTTTCTTTTCTTTCTTCTTTCAATTCTTTCATTTGATTTTGTGCCAAACCCCACCAAAAATGTGCACTTTTCTCCGTTGATCCATTTTTGTTTTACTTGTCCATCCATCCTCCATTTATTGCCAGCCGGTCTCTAAACTCGTTTGACCATCTTCTTCCCCCCCATCGTTTTGTTGTCTTTGATTGTCCACCGACCGCCGATCGGCAATTTCGCCGTCAAAGAGCCGCCGGTGATTTTATTTGTTTTTGTTTTTTATTCCTCCATTCATTCAACCACTCCCTCCATTGGGACATTCTCCTAGGCCATTATTAAATAATTTTGCGCAGGGTTTTCCCTCAATTTAATCAGAGACTTCATTTTCCATTTTTCATTCAATTCCAATCATTTTTCCCTTTTTCAACACGTGTCCCCCTCTACGAATTGCGTGCGCAATTTGGGACCTTGGGGAAAGAATGTGGACTACAATGAATTTTGTGGTTTAATTGAGGAAGGCAAATGATCAAAGATCCACGTTAGTCATTTCACTTTTATATTCTCCTCCAAAGTGACAATTTATTCGCCTTCCCTTCGATGACGACAACCCACCAAACCCAAATCACCCCAAAGGCGCAGCATTGATCTTGTGCCCTATCAAAAAAGAGTTCGTTCCAAAATGTCCTTCCCCCCATCCCTTATTTTTTTCTTCCTTTCCCTTTCGGCGGGTGGGGTGAAATTCTTTTTTGCATTTTTCAGGCAAAAACTGGTCCAAGTTCAGCTGAATTCCTCCTCCCCTCCCCATTTTTTGCAGTTTATTTTCCCTAAACATTTTGCAAATAAAAATATGGCCGATCTCCTTTCTTGGATCATCAAATTTTGCACGGGGATTCCACTTTCGAATATTTTATTTTTCGTCCATTTGCATTGGAACATCCCCGCCGGCTGATGGCTGGGCAAAGATTGTTGCCTTGTCCAAAAATGTGCTTAATTCGCTTATTGGAAGTTGGGACTTACTTTATTCTTCACCGCCAATCAGCCAATCCCCCAACCCACTCATCATTCCCCCACAAGTCCATAACCCACCGTCGATCATTCCCCCCTTTCCTCCAATTCCACCAACTTGCAATTTTTGTGCGCTCACCGCATTCACTTAATTGGCTCATTTCGCCAGAAAAGCACTTCGGGGACTTGGCTCTGATGAGAGAATCCTCAACAAACTTGGAAAAGTGAATAATACGAATGAAAGGTGGGATTGGATTTTGGCCTTTTCCATTTTAGCCAAAACATTAATTTGCCGAATTGTGACTGATTCATTCCAATTCATTCAATTTGATTTGATTTTATATTTTTGCAGATCAGACCATCAAAAACAGATCCAATTTTGGGTTTTAAACTCCAATTTTGAGGGTCATTTTTCCCTTTAAAAGTTGGCCACTTTTTCATTTTCTCTTAATCAAATTTCTCTCTTCCATCCCATCAATTCAAATATAATTTCCCTCAATCGTCCATTTATTTCCATTTGGGCCTAAATTGCCAGCGGCAAAAGCTGAGGAAAAGCAAAGAAAAGAATCACGTAATTTGAGGGAGAAAGACAATGAATGTCCCTCCCCCCCCCCTCACTCAAGCACAAACAATCCACAACAATTCCCCCATTCCCCTTTTCCCAAATCATCCCAAAATCGCGCAATCGCCCAAAGGGGGGAGGGAGGAATATTCGCGCAACTAACGGCAACATAGCCCTCCTTTCCCCCATACCTTTGAATGCTTCTTTTTCTGGCAGCCGGTCGGCCGGACTGCTTCTCCCCTACCCCTTCTCCATCCAAATCTCATCCAATCCACCTTCAAGTGTCCATCCTACCATTCTCCTCTATTGCCTACGGCCTTCTTCTATTTTTGGATCGGTCGGCCCACTTTGAGGCGGCATTGCGCAACTGGCTGCAGGAAATATTCACCATTTTCTCTCCAAAATGTTTTCGGCACAAAAGGAAAATAAATTATTATTTATTTTTGATCATTTATCATTGTGATGCAAAGCCAACCTCTTTTTTTTTGGTTGTTGGGCCATTCTTTGGCTCCTGATGTTGGCCTTCTTTGGCAGTTGGATTCTTTCCCCATCAAAATATTCTTCTCAATTTCCCCCAATAAAAACCGGTCCTTTCCCCCAAAAGTGGGGTTGATCTGGCCTTCATCAGCAGGCCACCCTCCTCCCCCCTCCCACCCATAACTTCCAAATAGTCCAATAAGAAAATTAATTTGCCACTGCCCATTTCCCCGCCTTTTTGCCGCCTTCCCTTTTTTGCCTTCCTCTTTTTCCCGCCGACTGCCATTTTCAAAGGTGGTTTCCCCATTTGATTCCCTAATTTCCATTCGAACATTTTGGAACATATAAATAAATAAATAAATTATTTTAGCATTTTCGCCCGGTCCATGCTCCCCTCCACTCCTCCTTGCACTATTCCCGGCTCCCCATCCACCGCCATTCTCGTTCGCCAAATTAAATCCGAACCAGAAACATCGGTCGATTTGCAACCGCCAATTGAAGGAGAATCTTCCACAAAATTCCCTCAAATTCCTTCGGCACCCCTAATTGATATTTCCACTCCCGAAAGTTTGGAACGGGATTTTCACGCTTGGCTGAAGGTAAATTTTGTAAGGGAATTGAATTTTTCAATATTTTTCATTTGTTTCGAATAAAGTTTTATGCCCTTTTTTTACTATTCGTTGAATTCCCTCTTTTCCCAAACTAGTCCTTTCTCCACTACCAAAATTGCCCTTTTTGTCTGCAAAATTTATAGACGTAAATGGGGAAAAAATGCATCCATTTGAGAGAATAAACAATAAATCATTTTCATTTTGGGTTTGAATTTTATTGTGTTTATTGGCCAAAAATTGAGCAAAAACAACTTCCTTCCTTCCTTCCTTTAGAAGTTTAAAATGAAAGAAAGGAAATTGGCGGCCAATTCTTTTGGGCAAAATTAATTTATGGCCTTTTCCCATTAAATATTTTAATATTTTAGGGTGAATTGAAATCGAACACAAAAAGATCATTTTCTTGTTCCGATTCTGAGCCGATTAGTATGTTTTTGAGTCCATTGATGAAAACAGAACAATGTCCAGTTGAACAAATGGATTTGGCCATTTTATTTGGGGAAAGGCGAATTTCATTGCCTCCAGTCCATTTCAAGGTAGTTTCAAGCAACCAAAAATATCAAATTATTATTTCCTAAAGGAGGAATGTTTTCCTCTGCTTTCCGCTGGCCAAAGTCCTTCAAGTTCTTCGCATTCCTCATCAGAAGGATCACCCAATAATGGGGAAAAGGAAAGGGGCGAACGAATTGTTCTCACCGAAATTGGGACAATCAACGGTGGCAGTGGCCAAGGGGTGAGGCCATCGGCTATTGCGGGAGGCAGCATGGATTCGGCGAAGGCCACAAATTTGGATGATTCGCCGGGCAGTAGAAGTTCAGGTGGCCAACAAAATTGTTTGAATTGAATATAATATTGGCTAATTTTGATAGGTGTTAACCAATTGGGCCGAACATATTCCCCCGGATTGCCTTTGTCGATGAGTGAAAGGCAACAAATTGTGGAATTGCACCAAAGTGGATGGAAAATTTGCGACATTTCAAAGTGAAAATGGAAATTGAATTCCTCTTTAAATTTGCATTTTTTTATGCAGATATTTATGCGTAACGCATAGTTGTGTGTCAAAAATTCTGCAAAGATTTCGAACGACCGGTTCAGTTCGGCCAAAAGATGCCAAAGAAGGGAGGCAAGAATCGCCGTTGGTCGCAGCCATTCGAGATTATCGCCTTCGGCTGGGAATTGTGCGACAATCCGAAATTAGGGAGGTATGAGTGAATTTGAAATGGATAGAATTATAATTTAAACAATAATTTTGGCAGCAATTAATTCGAGATGGCCTTTGCCGAAGGGAAAATGCCCCATCCCGTTCCTCAATCAATCAGTTTTGAACAATTTTATTTGATTAATAATGTCCATTGTTTTTCAGCATTTTACGCACAAAATTGAATCTCGTTGAGCCGAAAAAAGTGGAAAATAATGAACAATGAAAATGAAATGAGGCAATCCAGGACAATTCGGAATACTAAAAATTATTGTAGAATGAAAATATTTGGATAGGCAAAAATAGAATAGAAAGCATCCAAAAATTAAGCCATGAATTCGCTTAGGTCTTTCTCCCAAAAATATTCAGCATTCGCTTGCCAAAAAAGCATTTTCATCATTCAATTCATTCACTCATTATTAAATTAATTTGTTTTAGCCTCATTTTCAATCCCACCCACCATCCATTTTTCAAATCCACCCAGATTCCATCCATTTTTATTGGATAGTTTAGTGCAGCCTTTGATCATTCCCAAATTATTATTGTTTTTTATATTTCTGTGATGGACCACTGCCAAAACCAAATAACAATGGACCGAATTCATCAATGAAGCCGGGGCACCATTCCCTCATAATGCCCCCTTTTTCACTTTTTCATACATAATTTTTATATTTATTATATTTTGGCTAATCATTTTTGAATATTGATAAATATTATTATTATTTTTAATAAACATTTAAATATATATAGTTTAAAAATTTTATCAATTTATTTCAGCCAATCAGCACCCTTTCAATTTGAATATTCCTCTGCTGCTGATTGGATGGAATGGCATTCTTTGACAACCAATTCCCTCTTTAGCCCCGAGGCAATCGTCAATTTGGGATGGATTAGAAAAGAAGAGGGCTCTCTTGAATTTGAATTACAGTAATACTCTCTTCCTCCAATCCCTTCCTATCAATAAAAAGAAGAGAGGAAATGCCTCAAAATTTATTTTGAGTAAAATACTTCCCAACATTCTTCCTTTAACATTTTAATTTACATTAATCAGATTTTGGGGCATTCATAGTCGGATTTATTAATTTTAAATTTTTTATGATTATAAATTAACAGTCAAATCTTTTTATAAGTCTTTGAACAGTTTAAAAACTGGCTTGACTTAAAATTATGTATGTTAGTTTTTAGTCTTCTTCTTTCAATCGAAAAGGGTCATTGCTCTAAATTTATTTAAATTTGGCATATTGTTTTTATATTTATTTTCAGCGAATTAAGATCCAAATTCAATCCCGTCGCCGCCACCACCGACCGACCACAGCTCATTGAGCTTATTTTAATTAGTAAAATCATTAAATTTACCACTTTTCTTTCATATTTTAATTTATTTATATTAGTTAAGAATGTTTTCTAGAGTAATCGCTGCAAAAACGATGAGTTCGGCTGCAAATCCATCAGAAGGACCGTTGACATTGGCATTGTGGAAAAAATTGACCGATTTTTTCAATGTAAAATTATTTAATTGTTTTTTTAATTGAAAATTGTTTTATTTCCGCCTCATCATTTGGTGGTCGAATGCGAGAGCCAATTCCATAATGTTTCAAGAGGGGCGGAAAAGCATTTTCGGGTCCAAATTTGCTCGGAAAAATTTAATGGCCTTTCACAATTGCAACGACAAAGAATGGTGAACAAATTATTAGCCGAGGAATTGCAGAATCAAATTCATGCATTGAGAATAGAGGCAAAAACCCCGGAAGAATGGAATGGCCAAGAACAGGCACCGGCACCAAAATGTTTGGGTGGAGGAAAATCAATTCATAATTGATGATTTGATTAATTTAATTTGATGTTTTTTTTCTCATTTTTGGCTATTTGAATTTTTATTGAATAAAATATTTGATTTGATTTTTTCATGTTTTGTGCCGGAAAAGACTAGCCCACTTCCTTTTTCCCCCAATTCCCCAGCCGCTTTTCGGCATTGCATGTTTTGGGCCTAATTGGCCAAAGACTTGTTGTTGTCCATTTTCCCATTCTCAATTCATCGACCCATCCACTTTTAGTTGAAAATATCCCATATTTATCCATTTTATTAGTCCATTTTCCATTTCAAATGTCCTCAACCATATCCAATACTGCCCGACATGGAAATGTACTCGTCCTTCTTGGTATGTATTTGTTGGATCATATTGGCCAAATTTGTGGCCATTTTATTCAAATTTTGGTTAGATCTTTACGCCTCCGGATTTGCCTCTGCCAACGCCTCGCCCACAATTCCGATGCTCACTTCCCGCACAATGCATGCACTTTATGCCATTTCTTTGCTCATTTATTCCTTGGATTCCCTCCTCAATTGGATCCATGTTTATGCCATTCTTCAGGGATTTCTCACCTCATTTCCCCTTCGATTCTATTTTGTGCTTCTCCTCGTCGTTGTTTCTGTGTCCGGTTCAATGCTAATTCTTCTTCTTGTGGTCAATTAATCCCCAAATATCCACCAATTAATTGCCTAATTAGATGCTTTGTATTGAGAATGCATTTGTTCATCGATTGGACATTGCCGAACATAAAAGTGGATTCACCGTCCTTTGGGAGGTATCCATTCAATTCAAATAAATGTCCACTATATTTCTGCAGGCTTTGGTTGAATGGCTCCATGGCTTCAACAATTTTCGCATTGGCTTCCTTTTCATGGCTCTTCATGATGGCCCAATCACTTTTGCCAATTTTTTCCTCCTCACTTCTTGCCGTTGTTCTGGCCTACATGTTAATTTTGTTCTCCTTTCATTTTCCTTCTCCATTTTCAGCTTCTTCTTTGGCCCCTTCTCCTCTCAGTTTTGGCCACCACTGCCTCACTCATTTGGCGCCTTGTTCTCCTTTATTTTGCCTATTCTCGTTTGGTTTTTCCCCCAAAAAAGGCCAGTACTTCTGCCATCCATTCTCGTAGCCAATCTTTTCGCAACAATTTTGACCCTTCAACCAATCAAAATGATGGCCCAAGATTGGATGAAAGTTGGCCAATTCGTTGGTCAAATGCAATTGTCTACGGCGAATCACCAACAAAAGGTGGTCGACCAGCAGGAAGAATTGTCTATTTTGATGGTGATTCAATCAACGAAAAATGTTCCATTGGCCAATGTTGTGGATTTTGGTTAAGCTGCATTGTATTTAGGGTTGGCGATATATTCTCCCTCTCCATTTAATTAATTTCCCCAAGGGCATGGATTTGGCTGCCATTTTGATTCGTCGCCTACTTTGCCTATTCAGTACCGTATTCCTTTATTTTGCATGTTTTGCCATTGGTTGCACCCCTTGCCTTCATTTCTACTTTTGCCGAGCATCCAGCTTTTCTCATCGCCATAAATGTGCCAGAAGTTGTGTTCGACGATGCACTCTGTATAATAATCATATTTAATATTGACCAAATTCCACTCAATTTTAAGCATTTTTCATTATTCCATTTTCTTCTTTTCCCTCCTTCTCACTGTTTGTCTAATTCTCCTCAATTTGGTACTCCTTTCTTCCGTCCATTTGATTGGACCAAACAATTTGCCACCCGAAATAAGCCGAGTAATCTAACTATTCAATACCCCAATAGCTACTTCATTGTCCTTCAGATTTGTCTTTCCATTGATCCAAATCGCCGTCTGATTCGTCCCCTTCTTTTGCCTGAAACAACTTGGCTTTCGCCTCTTTGGCCAAATGCCGATCAATCTTTGCCACCTCTTTCCCAATGTAAACCAATTTGGGATTTGCCTCAATCCGCTCCTTTCTTGGGAAAATGGGTACCTGCATTTGCCAGACAAGATCCGGGCCCTTGGCAAGCCCGAGTGCCCCTTGGATATGGGAATGTGCTGGCTGTAAGTATTAAATCAAATCATTTATCAATTTATATTTAATTCTTAAAGATAAGCACCCATTTCATTTCAAACTATTCTCGGCCCCATTCTCCTCAACATTTGCTTCTTTTCGATTTTGCCCTTCTCCATTTTGGGGCTGAAAATTCGACGAGAACAGCCCAGTGCTGGAAGCAACAATTTTCGGGATGGTAAGGTGGAAAAAGGGAAATATTTATAAGAAATTGAAAAGGTTTTTCACTAATCGGCCAAATCATCTGGGTTTTCCCTATTTCCTTGCCTGCTCCTCAACAATTCGAATTCGGCGAGGTTCACTGATAGATTGTCAAGCATTGACCAGGAAAAGGGGCGGAATAAAGGCGAAAAAAGGCCGTAATAAAAATAATAAATAAATATTAAAATAAATTGTACATTTTTTCTAAGAATGAAGTGTATTTTCACCGAAATATCGACATTAATTAATTATTTAAATAAAGTTTAATAATTGATTTCCCTTATTTGCCCCAAAATAATTCCGCCTCTTTTATTTGCCCCAAAATAATTCCGCCTGTTTTATTTGCCCCAAAATAATTCCGCCTGTTTTATTTGCCCCAAAATAATTCCGCCTGTTTTATTTGCACTAAAATAATTCCGCCTGTTTTATTTGCCCCAAAATAATTCCGCCTGTTTTATTTGTACTAAAATAATTCCGCCTGTTTTATTTGCACTAAAATAATTCCGCCTGTTTTATTTGCACTAAAACCAAAATAATTCCGCCTGTTTTATTTGCTCCAAAATAATTCCGCCTGTTTTATTTGCACTAAAATAATTCCGCCTGTTTTATTTGCACTAAAATAATTCCGCCTGTTTTATTTGCACTAAAATAATTCCGCCTGTTTTATTTGCACCAAAATAATTCCGCCTGTTTTATTTGCTCCAAAATAATTCCGCCTGTTTTATTTGCACTAAAATAATTCCGCCTGTTTTATTTGCACCAAAATAATTCCGCCTGTTTTATTTGCACCAAAATAATTCCGCCTGTTTTATTTGCTCCAAAATAATTCCGCCTGTTTTATTTGCCCCAAAATAATTCCGCCTGTTTTATTTGCACTAAAATAATTCCGCCTGTTTTATTTGCCCCAAAATAATTCCGCCTGTTTTATTTGTACTAAAATAATTCCGCCTGTTTTATTTGCACTAAAATAATTCCGCCTGTTTTATTTGCACTAAAATAATTCCGCCTGTTTTATTTGCACCAAAATAATTCCGCCTGTTTTATTTGCTCCAAAATAATTCCGCCTGTTTTATTTGCTCCAAAATAATTCCGCCTGTTTTATTTGCACTAAAATAATTCCGCCTGTTTTATTTGCACTAAAATAATTCCGCCTGTTTTATTTGCATTAAAATAATTCCGCCTGTTTTATTTGCACCAAAATAATTCCGCCTGTTTTATTTGCACTAAAATAATTCCGCCTGTTTTATTTGCACTAAAAGAATTCCGCCTGTTTTATTTGCCCCAAAATAATTCCGCCTGTTTTATTTGCTCCAAAATAATTCCGCCTGTTTTATTTGCCCCAAAATAATTCCGCCTGTTTTATTTGCACTAAAATAATTCCGCCTGTTTTATTTGCCCCAAAATAATTCCGCCTGTTTTATTTGCCCCAAAATAATTCCGCCTGTTTTATTTGTACTAAAATAATTCCGCCTGTTTTATTTGCACTAAAATAATTCCGCCTGTTTTATTTGCACCAAAATAATTCCGCCTGTTTTATTTGCACTAAAATAATTCCGCCTGTTTTATTTGCACTAAAATAATTCCGCCTGTTTTATTTGCACTAAAATAATTCCGCCTGTTTTATTTGCACCAAAATAATTCCGCCTGTTTTATTTGCACTAAAATAATTCCGCCTGTTTTATTTGCCCCAAAATAATTCCGCCTGTTTTATTTGCACTAAAATAATTCCGCCTGTTTTAATGTTATTATTCCCCCCTTTTTTTATTCATATTAATTCTGATTTGATTTCCTTCTTATAAATTTTTATTCTGATTTAATTTTGGACAATGTTTATGTTTTAATTCCCTTTTCAAAATACCGTACACTTTCTCACAATTAAATCATTTCCCTTTTCTTTTAACTATCTTATTCAGAAAACTTACATTTTTTCAGGTACTCATGAAAAAACCCTGAATTTGAATAAAAAAATGCTTAATGTAAGTCTAATCCATTTTGCATTTATAATTATAACGACAATAAACATCCCTTGGCTGGAAAAAGGCCGCAATAAAAATAATAAATAAATATTAAAATAAATTATAAAATTTATGCAAAAATAAAGTGTCCATCTTCACCAAATATTATTGTTCCATTAATTGTTCATTTAAAGTTTGATGCTTGCCAATCTCTCATCGCTTTCGATAATTCCATTTTGTCCATCAAATTGTCCAAATTTTCCCGTAAATTTGTTGCCTCCGGCGGCCATCATTTTGAATCGACTTTTCCCCATATTTTCCTTTCCATTCTTATTTATGCGATTAGGCTTTTTAAGTAAAGATTGACGAAATTCTGGCAAAAGTGGAGGCGCCGGTGGTGCACTAACAATTGGCAATGCGATTCGATCATCGGCCGAACTTAAAAATGAATATCATAATCTGCATATTTCTCCCATTTTCGCACCATTTTCTCCCATTCTCCCCTCCTTGCTGTTCATAATCGGGTGTCGGCTCCGTTTCCGGTTCCTCCGGGATGATTCCACCTTTTGGTCTATTTTGAGCCTTCTTTTCTTGACTAATCCAATTTTCTGGAATGGTTGGTCTTTTGTTGGCCATTAATCCATTCTTTTGCTGCACAATTCCATATTTGATTGCCACACTTTTGTTTATGCTTCGATAAAAGCCGGAATGGCTTCCACGAATTGTGATGAATTCCATGCCAACACATTTGGGCCTGGGAATTTGGAACTGGCCCAAATTTGTCAGCGAATCCTGAAGAGCAGCCATTTTGGTGGAGGGAAATATTCTGCTGGAATGATTAAGAATCAAAGAATGATGCAAAATTTATTAAATTTTTGGCCAATTTTTTGATGACCAAAATCTAAATAAAAAAGAAAGGATTGTGGCTGGGACATTTTTATTTAAAGCGCTTTTGCGGTTAATTGATAAAAATTGATAAGAATAAATTTTATTGGGAATAATTCTTAAAAAAAGACCATAAATTTGTTGATTGTTTAGATTGGGAGGGACATTTTATTGTTGGGCAAATATCAAAAATAAAATAAACTCATAAAATTATTCCACACTTTTTGGGGAGGGTTAGATCATAAAAGATTGACCAAAAATGGGAATTGGCCAACTTTGGGAAAAGCGGAGGTTATTAGGAAGGAAAAGCCGCATTTATGGAGGGAGGAACTGGACTGGAAAAGCTCAAATGGGGAGATTTTGGTGGTCAGTCTGCTGCAATTTTTGTTTGCTTAATTGCTCATTGCGGGGGAATGGGCAAAAGAATTGGTTGGTGGAGAGATTTATGAATGATTATTATATGGAGGGGATATGGAGATGGGATGATATTTTTGGGAGAATTTATGGAAATTTTGTGGACATTTTATTATAGTATTTGAATGGATTTTGTGGGATAAAAGGCAAACCACAATGGAAGGAAGGTTTTTGATGTCGCCGAAATGACTAGATTGGCTTTGGTTGTTTTGTTGCCTTCGCCAACCACTTTTTGGGTTATTCATTCATGGTCAGATGAAAGGGGAAGGGGAAGGAGGGATTGTTCGCATGGAATCGATCCACAACAACAAAAAATCGGCTTATAACCAGCCAATCAAGCCGAAGAGGGAATGTGTGGAAGCCGGTTCAGCATGATGATGGATTAAAAAGGGAGATGGAAAGGAAGGTCCATTTCCATTTGTTTGGTCAAATTTAATGAATTTTTTGATCATTTTGATTAAATTTTAATACAAATAATAGAGGGAGAATGTGTGAAGGCCAATTTACTCCTTCAAAATATGGACAATTATGTTTTGTGGACGAATTGATGGATAATTGCCATCCTCCACAATAAATTGCAATTTGCATTTTTGGATGTTCCCAGATTATTCGCCTTCCAGGCAGGTTTTTCCATTTCATCTGCTGTTCTCCTTAATTTTTCCTTTATTAACGACGACCTTTTCCACTCACCCAGTGTTCATCTTAATTAGCACAAATTCGGCGACGAAGAATGACTGAATCGGCTTTTTAAAAAAATAAATGGAATGGATGATGGGAAAATGGAAGAAATGTCCGGATGAATATAAAATAAGAAGGAATAATTTGATTTTTTGGTCTCAAAGTAAGCATAATTTGGAAGGAGATTGTGGCCCTCAATTTTGTGGCTTCGAAGGGGAGGGGAACGGCTGGTTCATTGATGTTTGGTTTTGTTCAAGTGGAATGGACAACAAATTCATAGAAGAAGGCCATCCATCTTCAAGGTCAATCGCTTCAGCCTTTGGTTCAGAAAATGAGGAAAATTTGAATGGGAAAGAAGGCAAAATTGAAGAAGAAAGGAAGAAGGAAAGGATGCGCAAGAATTGAAGAAGCAATTGGAATTGGGAGGACAGGAGAGGGAGAACGGTGGGAAGATGGGATGAATGGAAGGGAATGAATGGATAAATGAGGGAAGGCAACGGATGACCTCAATTGAAGGATTATTGTCTTTGTGATTTGTATTGCCAGCCGCCCAAATTCATTGTTGACCAAAAGGATAAAGGGCGAAGGGAGAAAGCTAAATAAATGAATAATGGGGAAGAAAATGGATTTTCAAACAAAACATTGATGTATAAAATAATTGAATATTATTTATTTGTTTATTGCCTCAATAATTTGAATGAATCCAATGATGTGCCCTTCAGCTTTTTTCCTTTTATTGCCTTTTATTCTTTTGCCTTTCCATTTTCTTGAGTAATTCTTTGTCGAAGAGTGTCCAATCCGGGATGTTTCTAAAATATATTTTAATTTATTAATGAATGAATGAATTAATTAATTTTCCATCCAACCTGGTCTCTTTCGCTCACAATCCATTTGGATTTGTCCATTACTGGCCAAACAATGCCAATCTAAACCAAAATATATTCCATCATTATTGGCCCATTTTTGTTTGCCTCCTCATCCAATGGATTTATGCCAAATTCCAATTTTGAATCGTAAACGGCGGAACACTGAAATAGGCAAGGGAATTATGAATTTAAGGGAAATTATAACGGAAATTGAATTAAATTCACCTTATAAACCACATGGGCTCCTTCTTGTGAAATGCACTAAAATTTGTTGGGAGCATTAAAGTGCAATAAATTACTATATTTCCTCCAAAAATTTACCTGAAATCCATGTAAAAAGCCTGAAAATTAAGAGGGAAATTAATATTTAATTAGCCTTTCCCTCATAAAATACCATCTGGAATCCAAAAATTGGTTTTCTCCTTAGAATCCAATAAAATTCCGTGCCATTTGCCAAAAGTTGGAGAATTTGGGCGAATATCGACGGCAACATCTTTATTCAAAGAATGGAAATTAGAATTGTCCGTGTAAAATAAAATGACCATAAATTGCGCCAACCAAAACTGAAACTAATTTGCCCATTCCACTTTGGGCATGAAGGCCACGGATTACGCCAAATTTGGAGAATGAATGATTGTCCTGGAGGAATGGCTCATCAAAATTGAGTTTTTCTTTCCATTCCTTTGCATTGTACGATTCACAGAAGAAACCACGTTCATCCGGGAAAACCTACCCAAAAATAAAATTCAAAATTGAACCCAAAACCACCTTTGGCCGAATGAGGCGAAGTCCATCGATTGTTGGCAATTTTTCAATTTCGGGATTGACCCTTTTGACAATGTCCATTTTTGGGTGGAATTAATTATTGAGAATAAAATGAAAGAAATGGATTTTGATTGTGAATTTGGATTGGAAGGGCGAAAATATTATTTGGGGTGAAGGAGAATTGTGCGCCACGCAGCAAATTTGTTGCACCGGTTCTCGACTTTGGATTGGATTGGATTGGAGGGCAATCAATGAAATGAATAAAAATGCATTGAAGAATGACCCTTTAAAGAACACATAATGAATTGGATTAATTGAATGAATGAATGGAAGGGATTGGTTTTGGTTTAATTAATTGGATGGAACAAATTCGAGGGAATTATTATTAAATAATTAGAATATTTTGATCTATTCAATTTCCATACAATAATTTTAGATAATGCCATTTTTGTTCATTTCCTTCAAAATTATCCACTTCCCCCTCCCTTCAAATTCAATTCGTTTTCCCTTGGCCCACACCAATTCGTTTGGAAAGTGGCTCACGATTGGCCATCCATCCAAAATCACATTGTGGTGGTCATTCCCATTGAACTCTGCTTTCATTCATTCAAATTGATCGGTGGCCATTTCGGCCACTCCACTCGATTTGCTGTTGAATTTGTTCGTTTTCCTCTCATTCGGCTTAAGTGTCCATTCCATCATCCAATTCGCCCGATTCCCCTCCCAATTTTCCCCTTTGTTCTCATTGGGATGAGGGAAATTCCATGGAATTGGCCCCACAAAATATTCGGTCAAAATGAAATCAAAAAACGATGTTATTTTGATGGCCAAATGGAAATGTCCAGCTTCTTCATTGGAAGCAACCGGATGGACCAATGAATGATGGGCCTCGACCCAAATCCTCTCTTTCTTTTCAATTCCCGAATTCACTCGAAAAACATTCATTTTCATCATTTTCGCCAACCACTCCAACCCAATTTGCTTCTTCTTCCTCTTTTTTGATTCACTGAATTGGCCATTTTTGGAATCTTCTCGCCCACCAAAACCAATTATAATCAACAAATTCCGCAAATACTTGACATTTTTCCATCATTTTTTGCTCATCCTCTCCCAAAAATAACCATCCCAATTCCAAGTAAATTTTCGAATATTTTCAGTGTTGAAATTGTCAATGAATTAGAATAATGAATTTTTCAATCAATTTACTGCTTTTTGTTCTTTTCCTTCTTCCATTTGGTCAGTTTAGTTTTCCAAATTTAATATGTCCATTTTAAAGTTCATTCATCAATAAATTCAACCTGTAAACCACCCCAAGAAGGAGAGGGTGCCATCCTTTTCTCCGAAGATCCCACCGATCGACAAGCTTTCCTCAGTTGTAAGCCATTCGCCACTAGCCCATCAATTGGCTTCTGGGAACGTCATTATTGCCCAAATGACATGCATTTTGAGTATAGCAGTCAACAATGCATGGCTAATTCCCTTCCACCGAATATGGTGCGCGAGGCCAATGACATCCTCCAAATTGGTTGGAAACAAATATTTTGGGAATATTCCTTCATTTATTAGCCATCCTAAATGGTACATGTGCCCGCGGGGAACAATGTATTGGGGGTACCGTATGCGATCCTCTCTACCAACGTTGCCTTTGCCCATATGGCACTGTGGCCGTTTTGGGTGAGTCAAATTGTTTTTTTATTGCCAATAACAAAATAATAACGTAGAAACCCTTTCCTGCGTCAAAATTTATCCAATGAGCCAACAGCAGGTAAGGCCAAAAATCCATCCCCCAATTCCATTTTCTCCCCTCCAGCAACAATCCATTAATTCCTCTCCCCAACATCAATTTTGGCGAGCCCAAATTCGACCCACCACCTCCCCATATGGGCCAATCTCTCAGATTTCAGGTAATTCACGAAATTAATTCAATTCCCTTTCCCTAAAAACTTTGTCCACAGTTCCACCTGGCTCTAATTGTGAAAGAGGCCAACAATGTGGGGGCGGCTCAATTTGCATGCGATCAATTGGAGGTGGGGCCATTTGCGCTTGCCCTCTCCATTCCGAACAACACAACGGCCAATGCCTTCCAATAAAATCGCCGACAATGGGCGGCGGGGACCAAACGGCAAAGGAAATGATTGGACAAGGCGGATTCTTCAAAGGTGAAAATGGATGGCATTTTCCCTCAAAAATGAACTTTAGTTCCACTTGGCGAACATTGCAATGAATATTTGGGACTATTCTGCGCCGATCAAAGTGCCATTTGCGGGAATGGCCGTTGCCAATGTGTGCCACCAATGTTGGAAAAGGATGGCCATTGTCAAATGATTACGATGAGTGGGCAATCGGCAAAGGAAGCTGGTGGGCAAAAAAGGAAAGAATGAATTGGATTCAATTTTGGACTAATTTAGGGCCAGGTGAGCCATGCAATGCAGGACAAATTTGCATAAGAGGATCAGTGTGCAATCAACGAATTCCAATTTGTGTTTGTCCCCAAGGGACGGATTTACATGGAGGATGGTGTGTGGATGGGAGCAGGGAAAGTAGCAGCATTTCACCAATTATGGTACAAAATATTTAAATTAAATTAAATTCATTTTTATTCGCAATTAGATTCCAATTGGTTCGGCTGAGAAAACAAATACAGCTGGAGAAGTGGCCAAAGCAAGGCAAAGGCAAAAAGAGGCAAATGTTGGCGAAAAATGTTCATTGAATGCAGATTGCGCTGTAATTTATTTGATTTTTATTATTAATTTATTTTAAATATATAGTCTGGTGCCTATTGTAATGGAAATACGCAGCCTCCAACCTGTCAATGTCTTTCCACCCATGTTAATGTGAATCAACATTGCGAAAAAGGCAATGAAAATGATCCATAAATATCAAAAATATTTTCTCTCATTTTTAGTTATTTATCCTGGTCAGAGGGGATGTGAAACCGATCTTCAGGTAAAAATTGAATTAAGCCATTACCTCATTTTAATTATTCCAATATTATAAGTCCTATATTTAGGGATCTAGGGCTAAAGTTGTTTGGGACGAGAGTTGGGCCTAGGTTCTAGCCCCGGGCATTCGCCGGAGGCCTAAGCTCCCCAGTGGCCCAATGAACGGGATAAAGGAACACATTCGACTTTAAATTAATCTTTATTTATTGTGCGGAAAATGTGATAAAAATGTGAAACCTAAAAAGCATATAGATAAAAAAAAGGGTGGGTTTATAAAGCAGATTGAAGCAATATTTGATTGATATGGTGAAGGGGTGATTAGACAAAAGTGGGGGTACAGTAGGATGAATAGAAAATAACCTTATTAGGAATTATTGGCATTGACAAATATGATTCCCTTTTTAATTGTAGTGCAGTGCCGCCTATGCAGGTGCCCGTTGCGTCAATGGTGGCCAATGCATTTGTCCACCTGGTTCAACCGCCATTGATCAAACTTGCATTCCGGGTCAGTCCCATTTCACTATTCCCATTTTGCTGTGTTTTATGCACAAAAATATTTATTCCCTACTATATTTCTCCCAACACCCAAATAATTGCCTTACCCAATTTTTGTATTAAAATTTGAAGCAATTGCATGGCCGGGTGAGGCCTGCAACATTTCACGGCTAATGCCAATTTGTTCTGCCGATTCATATTGTTTCGAAGGCCGTTGTATTTGCAATCCTCCATTGAGCCTTTTCCAGAAACAATGCATCCAAAGAAGGGAGGAAACAATGTCAATGATGAAAAGAGAATGTGGCCATCATTTTGATTGCCCAAAGGGAACTCATTGTTCAGCAGAAGGTCGTTGTGAATTTTGTGGAAAAGAGCAAACAAGATTGGCTGGGAATTGTGTTCATTTGGAGAATTTTGGTGGCAAATTTGGCAATGAATTCCTTCAAAATGATGGAGAAATGAAAAATGGAACGGAAATTGGCAAAATTGAATCAACAACAAAGAAAATAATGACAAAAATGAATGGAATTGAACAAATATTTGCCGCACTTTCAATGCTGAGAAAAGCGGCATTAGATGGAATAATCAGCAGAAAAACTAATTCAACTTTTTCAACATTTGGTCGAAGGGAAAGAAGGGAAATAGCGAACATCAAAATGGACGCGAAAAAGGAGGAAATAACAAGAAAAAGGATACCGTATGAAGAATTACCTCATGGTCATCGAATGGAAGGGGAACCATGCTCCCCTGGGCATATTTGCTTGAATGGAACATTTTGTGAGGATGGAAAATGCAAATGCCCAAATGGGAAGGTGAATACCAATCTTAATCAAATTATTGCAATTTTCAGTGTAATTTGTCGCCAACATTCCGACAAATCGGTGCTCAATGCCGAAATGGATTGGATAGATGCATTGGCGGTTCAAAATGCCACAACTCAAATTGCACATGTACGGATGGGGCCATGCCAGATTTGGAAATGGCCCGTTGCCGCCAAATGCCAGGTGGTAGATGTTCGGTTGGCCAATTTTGTGGAGGCCATTCCGAATGTCGACTTGGCATTTGCCGATGCCGAATCGGACTGAAATTGGAGGGGGAAAAGAAGAAATGCGTACGAGCCGAGGCATTGCCAGGGCAGAATTGTGAAAGTGGAGAAAAATGCGTTGGAGGGAGTAAATGCGGATTTGGGCAGGTAAAAATTGGAGAGACGACAATGTTTTGGGATATAAAACTTTGGATAATTTGCCAACAATTTCCATAGAAAAATTTTCCGATTACTGAAATACATATAATTTCGCAAAATAAATTCAAAATTTAAATAAGGAAAAAATCAAAATAGCCTAAAATAGTGCAAAAACAAAACATACGGAATTAGTGCAATTTCAAACAGGCGGAATTAGTGCAAATTCAAAAAGGCGGAATTAGTGCAAATTCAAACAGGCGGAATTAGTGCAAATTCAAAAAGGCGGAATTAGTGCAAATTCAAACAGGCGGAATTAGTGCAAATTCAAACAGGCGGAATTAGTGCAAATTCAAACAGGCGGAATTAGTGCAAATTCAAAAAGGCGGAATTAGTGCAAATTCAAAAAGGCGGAATTAGTGCAAATTCAAACAGGCGGAATTAGTGCAAATTCAAACAGGCGGAATTAGTGCAAATTCAAACAGGCGGAATTAGTGCAAATTCAAACAGGCGGAATTAGTGCAAATTCAAACAGGCGGAATTAGTGCAAATTCAAACAGGCGGAATTAGTGCAAATTCAAACAGGCGGAATTAGTGCAAAACAAAACAAGCGGAATTAAAACAATAAAACAAGCGGAATTAAAACAATAAAACAGAGAATTAAATGAAATACAAAACATTCGGGGAGCCAAAAAGAAAATGCCAACAAAAATTATTTTTTGAAGATTTGCCTTTGTCCTCCCAATCAAATAATTGTTGCCAATGGAACGAGATGTATGAAGAAATCAGCAGAGGAATTAAAACAAATCATCAAAAAAGAGCATAAAAATGGGAACAACAAATTATTATTGGAGGATGATCCTGCAGGGGAAGATGTTGGAATAATGGATGAAAATGGGGATAATGTTGCTGGAGGTGGATTGGTTCGATTGGTAACTGCTCGACCCGGTCAAAGGTGAATTTGAGATGGTATTAAAAGTTTCGTTGAAAAATTTGGAAAAAAAAACAAAACTATTTCAACTTTTATGATGAAATTAAAACCATATTTATTTGAAAATATAATTTCTCCTTATTCCTCGACCTATATTTTAGATGTTCACATGGTGAAGCCTGCACCGGCGGTTCAATTTGTAGATTTGGTCGTTGTTCTTGTGTTCCGGGCGAATATTTGTCCGAAGGGGCTCACCATTGTGTTAAAGAAAGAATGGAAATGGCCTCCCAAAAATTGGATCGTTTGATGGCCCCTGGTCCAGGCCAACTTTGCACCAAAGGTGGCGCCCTTTGTTTGGGTGGCTCAAAATGTTTACATGGAATTTGCCAATGCCCCGAAGGTCCATTCAAATATTCTCCTCCATCTTTAAATTATTTTTAAGGCCATAATCTATTCCGTGATGAATGTTTGCCTCCAAGGGCAAAAATGAGTCCAGAAAAGTTTCGAGCCCAATCTGCACTTTTCTCACCCGATTTTGCCGTAATGGACAGCCCTCAGCCATCATCAGAAGGACAGCCAATGGCCACAATTGGAGGTGATGAGAATATGCAAGATCCAGTGTCAAATCGAATTGTGGCCCCCGGGGCAATGTGTCGCCTTTCCTTGGAATGTCCTTACAGAACAACATGTTTGAGGGGAGTTTGTCGATGTCAAAAGGGCGAGACAATCGTGAATGGCGTTTGCAGGAAAACAATCCATGAAGTTAGCAATGTAAAATTAAGACATTTTTATTTGAATCTTCACAACAAATTCTAAAGCGAATATTCTTCTTTTCATATTTATTAGGTGTTGCCTGGTGGCCGTTGTGATACCCAAAAAGGGTTGGATTGTGTAGGCGAATCGCATTGTTTTTATGGAATTTGTGTTTGCCTTTATGGACTCGTCATTGTTGGGCATGAATGCGCCAATTCCGATGTGCTCAAAACGGTTCCCCCGGGGGGACTATGTGCCCCAAAGCAACAATGCCATGGCCGTGCCCGATGTGTTCGTGGAAAATGCCAATGCCCCAGGCAAAATAAAATTCATAAAATTTTGGCATTTTCATCTCATTTTAGAGGACATCGAATTGATTCAAGCAGTGAAAAAAGATGCATCAAATCCATTCGAATAATGCCATCCACTCCTTCACCAAAGCCGGAAGCAATGCCTGCACATTCAGAGGCGGATTTTTCGGATCCATCGGCCTCCACTTCATTCATTCCCCTTCAGCCAATTCCAAAATTCATTTACACAATTCCGGCGGCATTGGCCGCAGCAGCCGAGGATGGAAAATTCA
Source organism: Pratylenchus scribneri (assembly GCA_030063045.1). Classification (NCBI taxonomy): domain Eukaryota; kingdom Metazoa; phylum Nematoda; class Chromadorea; order Rhabditida; family Pratylenchidae; genus Pratylenchus; species Pratylenchus scribneri. The sequence goes on along the minus strand of JAQSEB010000020.1, from coordinate 1,839,763 downwards.
ATCAAATTTTGACAGCCAATCAAATGAGCTTTTTTGTGGATCAAGAAATGCTTCGATCCCTTTTGGCACCGTTGGTTCAAGCCAGAAAAATTGGGGCCAAAAATCCGCCATTGACTGTAGAAATGAATGGAGGGAAAGGATGCGAAGGGTTTGTCCGGCCAATTTCTACTTTTAATGGTCCAATTCACAGTTCATCTTGTCTGGTCACATCACCGCCCATCCCTTCCATCGATTCGACCCCAACCCCTTCACCCCAATTGACCGCCCAAATATTTGCCACAACCGAAAATCCAAGTGTCGGTATTCCCGGTCATTCCTGCACCTCAAATCATCTTTGCCATGGTGGGGCATTGTGTTTGGGTGGCATCTGTGTTTGTCGACCAGGATTCCGGCCACTCGATGGATTTTGCCAAATTGCCAAAGTTGGATTGGGCGAACCATGCTTCATCAATGTTCCCCCATCCATTTATTTTCATTCACCATTTATGCCCAATTTTAGGAACAATGCAATGCCCATGGATTTTGCATCGATGGGGTCAGAAATTCGTTACAATTTTTTAAATTATTTCTTTATGAATTCACAATTAATTCATCATTTAAGCTTAAGGCTTATCAGTTCATTCTTTTCACAATCATTATTCTTTTGTAGATTTGTCGTTGTTCATCGGATAGCCCAAATCCACCACAACAATCCCAGAAAGATAGTCGCCTCGCTTTTCATCGGCATCGATGCCCGATTCGCCCGGTGGCCACTGTTGGCGAAGACTGTAGCCAGGCCCAAAGTTGTGCTTGGAATTCCGTTTGTGGATCATTCAGTGGAGTTTGTGAATGTGCCGTTGGCTTGGAGAAGAATCAAGTTGAAAAAGGGGATTATATTTTGTTTTATCAAAATTTCCAGGGCGCATGCATTGCAGCCCGTCGTCCTCGAGGAGTGGAATGTAAGAAGGCAATATAAGAATGAATTAGTTATTCCTTTTAAATTAGGTTTGAGCAGTTCAAATTGTCATAAAAATGGTTTCTGTGACAATGGTTATTGTGTATGCAAATCTGGGCATGAACCGATTGGTGGATTTTGCCTTCCCCCGGCACGTCCAGTCGTCGATGACCCAAAAGCATATGTGGATCCAAATTTGATGGCAATTTTATTGAGGAAACAGGGAATTGGCCAAACAATAAACAACAATGTGAAAATGGAAGTGAATAGTCCATTTGGGTTGAGGATGGCCAAAATGGGGGGCACAAATGGAGGAGGAATTATTGAAAATGGATGGAGGGAACAACCCTGGCAAAATGATCAACAACAAATGGGGAATACATTGGCAGAAGCGGCAATTGGACTGGGATGGCCATTTAGCAATGGAATAACCCATTTTGGGCCACAAAATGATGGAGAAATTGGCGGTGATATTCCCCTCTTCGAATTTGGCCCACAATTTGCACCGGAAATGGCAAATGAGGATGCGGGAAGAATGAATAAAGCAAAGGGCACAAAAATAATGAGTTTAGAGGAGAAAAGGGAATTGTTGATGAGAACATCGGCTGGCAAAGGAAGGGGAGGAAAGGTTGGAAACAATTCAAGGAGAAGGGTATTTTGTATTCTTTTTAATGAAGATTCGAATGCCAAGTCAAAGGAAGGAGGGAATTGCAATGCCCGGCGAATTCTGCGGCAATAATGCTCGAATTTGTTTGGGCAATTCAATTTGTTTGGCCGGATGGTCAATTCCCACCAATTTTGTTCATTTTTACCGACAATTCTCAGGTGCCAATGCCCGGATGGAATTCATGTGGAAAAGGGCGGAATGTGCGCACTGGGAATAGTGGAAAAAGGAAACACAAATAAAACAACAATGGAAATTGTTAAAATGAATTCAAAAATGACCAATTTTACTGTAATTTTAGACTTCCCTTCCGCCAATTTCGCATTCTCCAATGAAATTCCATGGCCGTGAGCCGCATAAACCATGGGAAAGTTGTGCCAATGGTCCATGTATTCATGGGGCAAATTGCATTCGATCATCTGCCCTAAATACCGTTCAAAAATTGGGTCAGTCCTTCGCCCACAATTTTATATTAAATTTTCTCCAATTTTGGGTCCATTTTGTCAATGTGCCCCAGGCTCAATCTTCATTGAAGGGGAATGTGTTCCTCGCAACCCGGAAATGCGCATTTTACCAGTCAATTCCCTTGCTTAATTCATTTTGGTCATTCTATTTTTGTAGATTGGCTCGCATTGTCCCCAACCGTCCATTTGTGATTTTGGTGCATTTTGTGGGCCAAAAGGGATTTGCCAATGCGCAGAGGGACAAAAACCAATTGGTCCCATTTAAATTCAATTAAAATATTCAAATCAATTTTAGCCGGAATTTGTGTCCAAATTGCATTACCCGGTGAATCATGCGCCCACGGGGAATTCTGCGCGGATGGGGCGGTTTGTGCCCCCGGATTGGATGCATGCGTTTGTCCAGTTGGGTGGAAAGTTCGTCAAGGGAAATGCCATCGAGGCCGAAAAATGATGGCCAAATTGGCTCAAAGGGAGAAGAAAAGGAAACGTCAAAAAGTAGCCATAGAAAGAGGAGGCGAAGGGGAAGAAGGAATAATGTTCACGGAAATGCCACCAAATTCGGCTGAAATGGCAACGACCACAATGTCAGTGGCCCATTTTACTACAACGCAAATGCCAATTTCACATATTTTGGTACCACTTGGAGAAGTCAGTGCCTTTTTTTTGCCATTTTTAGTGCCAATTCCACCCTAATAGATTTGCCATTCGGACAAAGATTGCCGTGGAGTGTCGAAGGCATATTGCGCCTTCCCAACCAGACGGTGCACTTGCATTCCGGGTTATGCCCAATTATATTCATCAATTTGTGTGCCGGAAGAAAGAATTCGATTCCCGGGCGAAGAATGCGTTGCGGTATGTGTTTTTGCCCTTCAGGGAGGAAATATTCGCCAATTAAAGAGTGCCCATTTTTGTTCGGCCAATTCCTGGTGCAAGGATGGCCAATGCCAATGTTTCCAACGGGACATGTTGGCATTGAATGGTCGATGCCAGCGAGTCCATTTGCCCGGTGAAATGATCTCATCAGTCAGAACAATTCGACGACATCCACAAAAATTGATGGAGGCCAAATGGTGTCAATCAGAGATTGATTGCCCACCTGGGGCAAAATGCCGTGATGGTGAATGTCTTTGCAATGGATTGTCATTGGCCCAGGCAATGGCCACAAATGAGGCCAAAAATTGGGCAGAACAATGGCAGCAACAGGAATGCCACTTTGATTTGGATTGTCCACCAATTTTAGGATGCCATCAAGTTAATGAATTAATTGAATTTAAATTTTTGAATTCCCTTCTCAAATTTAGGGTCGTTGTGTTTGCATTCGAATATCGCTGGAAAAACCATTGCCATTATCAACACATTTAAAAAGGGAGAATGAAATGGAAGGAAAGGAATCAGAGGACAACATTGAATTTGATTATGCCTTGGGCGAATCGGTTGGCCCAATTTTGCCGGGCACTTTTTGCGATGCATTTTCCCAATGTGGCCCCAGGGCTGAATGCTTTTTTGGCAAATGCCAATGCATTTTTAAGGGACAAAAATTGGCATTTGTGAATGGCACGACTGAATGCGTGGATATTAAATTGGAAAAGAATGGGGAGGAGAAAGGTTGGCAAAGGAAATTGATGAGAATATTAATGTAAAATTATGGATTCAAATTCAATGTCAGAATTTGCGATGAATGAAGATGGAAAAATGCTGAATTTAAGCAGAAATGATTGTGCCAATAAAACATTGTATAAATGCCAAAGAGGGAAAAGGCATATTCGAGCAGGTCTAAAAGGGAAAATAATTAGGGCAATTTAATTCAATTTTAGCTAATTAATTAATTGATAATTCTTTTCGCACTTTTTCCCTTTATTTAATCTCTTTTTTTGCTGTGAATTTTCCCAAATTAACAAAAATCTCAATGACATGAAATTCGATTTAAATTTTCATTTATTTTATCAGATCAAACAAAATCATCGGATCGAATTTTGCCTGATCAAAATTGCACAAAATCCTCTGATGGAAAATGCCAACATTCAACCGGTCCAATCAAAGTAGGGAAAGGGAGAATTTCATTGAATTTCCCTCTAATAAATTGAAAAGGGCCCATTCCAATCCGAAACATTGAACAGTAATTCAATGGGAGGCCATGTCCAAAATGCGCCACCAACCCGAACAACACCAATCAGCCAAAAATTGGCAATTCCTGGAAAACAATGCGGTCAGTCGGTGATCTTCTAATCTATCTATTTCCCCCTTTTTTGGAAGGAATATCCTATTTCATTTATTACTCCCCTCCTCTCTCTAGTAGAAGACTACCCCTTTAAGAAGTAATAGCCACTCTTGGATTTTCTCTGAAAAATAGTAGCTCCGAGGTCATTAATAAAGGGAATACGGTATTCAAATTTGAAAAATTAAATGGGAAAGATTTTTTCAATTTGATATTTTGCCCTAAAGGACCATTGGATATTTGCACTGGTGGTTCATCTTGTGTTGAGGGAATTTGCCTCTGTCCGGCGGGAACTAGGCCATCACCTTTAGGCGGAAATTGTGAGACATTCGAACAAAGAAAAGTTGAAGAGGAGGAAATGGCCACAACAATTGGCAACAAAGATTTGAGATCAGCCAATGAAATTGGCACTCAAACGGCACCAGCCCCAATCAGTTCAGTTTATAATCACAAATGGATTAATTCATTGCCAAATTCCGCTAACAATTTCCATTCAACTTAAACAGAATCTAACAAATCTTCGTTGCCTTTGCCACCACCAAACGTTATTCCCAAATCGCCATTGCCCTCTCAATTCATATTCAACCCATCTTCGACCCCAATTCCTCCACTAATCGCTAATCAGCTAAATTTCTCCGCAATTGTTGATCCTCCATCGACATCAACATTACCGGCCCAAATGATGAATTGCAGCAATAAATCCATGGCTAACAAAGAAAATTGCCTCCCAAATATTAATAATTCCATTCCCCTCAATTTGACCAACATTAAAGGCCCAAGAAGGGCACCACAACGTTGTTTTGACCATTTCCCCATTCAAATTGAATAATCACCAATTCCCCCAAAATTAAGGACGACCATATTCCCGTCCATCGGAAAGCTGTGAAAATGGCGAAATTTGTACCGGAGGTTCAATTTGCCAGAGGCAAACAAAAGTGGGCATCATTTTTGTATTTATAAGAACTAATTTTGGCCACTTTTTAGATTTGTGAATGTCCTCCACGAAAACCCATCCTTCGGAATCACATTTGTATTCAATCGACGGAAATGAAAGGAAACAATGCAAAGCCGGGGCAAAAATGCAATGCCGAAACAAATTGCACTGGAAATTCAATGTTGGATAATTAAATTGAAATTTTATGGAAATTTTTAATTCAAATTAGATGCACGGATGGACATTGCCTTTGCCAAAATGGATTTGTGCTGGAGGGGTCAAAATGTGTGAAGGAGGGAGAGAATAATGGGAAAGAGCAACGAAGTTCGGGAATGGTTCCACCGCCCACTGAAGCATTGCCGCCGGTGAAATTGGCAGCAGAAAGTGAAACTGTACAAAGCGATAATGAACCAGGGGAAAGAAGTGAAGGAGGCGGTAAATTTTTATGAATATTTGACTAAACTATTTTCCATTCAATTCCAATTAATTTCCTAATTTAACATTTAACCAATTAAATTAGCAGAATCCGATTCCAATTCTTCCCCTCAAACTCGATCCAACAATCAAAGACCAAGGATTAGTGGTCCACCATTGCGTAAATCATCATCAATTGGTGGCCCTTCATCCTCTTCCTCAAACATCAATCGTCCATTGGCCCCAGAAGGGTCCACGGGTGTTTGTCCACCTGGGAATGTCCCCACAACGGACCCATCCACCGGCCAATTGCTCGTTTGCAATGGAATGACCCCCAATTGTCCGCCCAAAAGCTATTGCTTCATAACAGGCTAACAAAAATGCCAAAATCCCAAATAACCCATTTTCTGAACTATAGGAGAAGCAAGCGAGAATTACAATTGTTGCAAGGCATATTGAACGAATGGATGGCACAAAAATGGAACCAGAATGATCATTTGATGATTTAATGAAATTTGAATTGAATGGAATATATCTTTTCCTTTTGCTGATCTTAAAACAAATCTAAATTTCCTATTTCTCACAAATGCCCTTTTTTACTGCCAATAATAATTTAAATAATTTTTCTCCATAAATAAAATTTTTACCTCAATTTCTTTTATTTATTTACTTTAGCCTCAGGTTTTAAAATTTAGTGCCAATTTTTGCATTACCTGGCCAATCATGCTTTGATGGCCAAATTTGTTTGGGCGGTGCCCTCTGTGATTGGGCCGATCGAAAATGTATTTGTGCCGCCGGGCATATCATCGTGAATGGATTTTGTGCCATAAAGTTAGTGGGAATGATTTGTTTGAATGAAGTGGATGAATATTTAAGTGAAACAATTGAAGAACAAATTCGCCGGAGGGAAATGGGCGATTATGTGCCCAGTGGGGGCACAAAGCGATCGACAATCCAAAATAAATGGCCACAATTTTTGGATGTGCCCAGAAGAAGGGCAAAACCATGCCCTTTGCCTGAGCATCCAAAAAAATGTCAACTTCCGGATTGTTTTTGCTCAAAAGATGGTTTAAATGAAGGGATTATCTAATACACCTTAAAATAGGGCAATCCTCTCCATTGGCCAATGTTTTTCTCATCCAACAAATTCCTCAATTTGTGGTCCTAACTTTCGATGATGCCATTAATGGACGAACAATGCGCGATTATTTTACCCTTTTCGGCACCAATCGCCAATTTCGAAACCCAAATGGATGCCCAGCGAAGGCCACTTTCTTTGTTTCCCATGAATGGACGGATTATAATGAGGTGGAAAGAATTGCGAATAGTGGCCATGAAATTGCATCAAATTCAATCACGTTTGAAGGGAATTGGATGGAGATTGGTCCTATTCACAAAATATTCAGACATGAATGTTTACGGAGGGCAGATGGACGACGGTGGTTGGAGGAAATGGACGGACAAAGGTGTAAAAAAAGGATTATAGTAAAATTGGTTGAATTTGAAGGGAAATTCTCTCGGTTTTTGGCAATGTTCCATCAGAAAAGATTGTCGGAATGCGGGCGCCACAATTGAATTTGGGTGGCGATCGTCAATTTCAGGCGATGGCCACATCCAATTTCCTCTATGACAATTCCCTTTCCATTGATCCAAACATTGGGGCACCATTTTGGCCCCAAACCCTCGATTACCGTTTGGCTTGGCCATGCGATGAGGAAAGTAATTGTCCGGAAAGGCAATAAATAATTCTCCGATTATTTTTATATTCATTCATTCAGCTCATTCCCATCAATTTGGGAAATTCCTCTGAACCAATTCCATTCCCCAAATGGACCTCAACGTTCGGCAATGCTTCGTGGGGCGATAGAGGCGAATGCCAGTGTCGAAGCCATTCAAATGCTTCTTCAAAGACATTTCCAGAAGGCATTCTCCACAAATAGGGCACCATTGGTTTTGTCATTGAATGCCGATTTCCTTCAAATTGGCGGGAATCGAGGAATTCGGGCATTGATAAAGTTATTCAATTTATTTTAATTGTTTAAATTGCTTCTTTAGTTTCATCGATACAGTAATTGATCGCCATTTTGGTGAAGTTTATTTCCTTACATTACGCCAATTGGTTGAATGGATGCGTCGACCTTTGCCCCTCAATGAAATGCACAAATTCCCTTGGATTCAATGCGATAATGGCGACAAACAACAAAATGATGTCTCAAGGAAATTGACATGTGAACAGCCGAATAAATGCATTTATCCCACACCGGAATTGGCCAGCCCAGAACACCAAATGCTTACGTGTTCATCCCCGTGTCCAATGATGTTCCCTTGGGTCGGCAATCCATTGGGCAGTTTTATAATCGAATAAATGTTCACCAGCAAATTTTATAAATGAAAAAAGAGATGAATAAAAATAATATTGAATTGATGTCAAATATCCAAAATATTATTGTATTAAATATGCTTTCTTCCTGCAATCTTGTGAATAAATTCGCCGGAGATGTTCTTTTTGTCTAAAAAGCCTCAGGCACAATTTAGCCTCCGCCTATGAAATTTTCTTGGGTCCTCCAATTTTACTGTATTTCCAATTTCATTCACATTTCATGCACACATTGAACATTACCAATTCAACTTTACAGCCAAATTTCATTACCAATAACGCCTCCTTGGCCTTGTCCAATGCCTCATTCCAATCTTCTGATTTTAAGGTCTTTTTTGTATTTAAATCAATCTACTAATTTCCTTTTCTTCTTGCCGTTTTTTCTTTTTTCGCGGCGTTTTTTTCTTCTCACCGTTTTTTTCTTTTTACGCGGCATTTTTTTCTTTTCTTCTCGCCGTTTTTTCTTTTTTCGCGGCGTTTTTTTTCTTCTCGCCGTTTTTTCTTTTTTACGGCATTTTTTTTCTTTTCTTCTCGCCGTTTTATTTCCTTTTTTCGCGAAATTTTTTTTCTTCTCACCGTTTTTTTCTTTTTACGCGGCATTTTTTTCTTTTCTTCTCGCCGTTTTTTCTTTTTTCGCGGCGTTTTTTTTCTTCTCGCCGTTTTTTCTTTTTTACGGCATTTTTTTTCTTTTCTTCTCGCCGTTTTATTTCCTTTTTTCGCGAAATTTTTTTTCTTCTCGCCGTTTTTTCTTTTTTACGGCATTTTTTTTCTTCTCGCCGTTTTATTTTTTTACGGCATTTTTTTCTTTTCTTCTCGCCGTTTTTTCTTTTTACGGCATTTTTTCTTTTCTTCTCGCCGTTTTATTTTCTTTTTTTCGCGGAATTTTTTTTCTTTTCGCCGTTTTTTCTTTTTTACGGCATTTTTTTTCTTCTCGCCGTTTTTTTCTTTTTTACGGCATTTTTTTTCTTCTCGCCGTTTTTTTCTTTTTTACGGCATTTTTTTCTTCTCGCCGTTTTTTCTTTTTACGCGGCATTTTTTTCTTTTCTTCTCGCCGTTTTTTCTTTTTTACGGCATTTTTTTTCTTTTCTTCTCGGTTTTTTCTTTTTACGCGGCATTTTTTTCTTTTCTTCTCGCCGTTTTTTCTTTTTTCGCGGCGTTTTTTTCTTCTCGCCGTTTTTCTTTTTTACGGCATTTTTTTCTTTTCTTCTCGCCGTTTTTTCTTTTTTACGGCATTTTTTTTTTCTTCTCGCCGTTTTATTTTCTTTTTTTAAGGCATTTTTTAATTTAATTTTTTAATTTAATAATTTTTCAAAATTTATTTTAATTTTATTGTAAATTTTTATCATCCTATTCGATAATCAAATCAATTATAATATTTTTAAATGCAGCAATAAATAATAAAAATTAAATAAAATATGGTTTAAAATAACCAATATATCTAAATCTAAATATAAAATTAATTTTCAAAATTTTTTATCAAAATAATTATAATTGGTGAATGAAAATAATATTCAAGTCAAATATCCGAAACAATAATTATACTTCATCTTATCCATCCATTCAATTTCTTCAATCCGAGTCATCCGAAGAATCGCTGCTCGGCACAAATTCCTTGGAGATGGGCTTTTTGGTTGGGCTGGCCGTCTTTGATTGTGATTTTGACGAAGTCGATGCTCCCATTGATGATGTTGATGCCGTTGGCTCTGATGCCTTTTTGCCACTGTTATATTCGCGCATTTCCCTCTCATAACGTTCTTTGTCCTCCGCGGCCCGTTGTTCATATGGCTAAATAATAATTTGATCGATTTATTATTCTAATTTAATTTTGCCTGCTTTTCATCGGCACTCATCGCTTTCCACATTTCGCCCGCTCGTTTTGCCGTCATTGCCACCGAATCGCCTTCCTTTTTGATTGATGAACGATTTTCGGTTTGCCAAATGAAGAATGCCGTCTAAAATAGGAATAAAATCAATTAAAATTGTTTTTATAATTCATTACCTGATTTCGCTTTGGTGCATTCGGGTCCTTCTTTTTCTTCTCCGCTTTGCCTCCTTTCTTCCTTCCGCCTCCTTCCTTTTCCGCTTTCTTCTCCTTTTTCTTCTTTGGTGTCTTTTCGGCTTCTTTTTCTTTGCTTTTGCTCTTCTCCTTCTTCTTCTCCGGCTTTTCCGACGTGTTCATCAGATCATCCGACACTGCCGACTCAACACTGCTATCATATTCTTCGTCCGGTTCTGAGCCACTTCCATCCGATGAGTCTTTGTCCTTTTTCCTCTTATGAATGTCCCTTTCCATGTCATAATCCTCTGAAATTTTAAATAAATTCAAAACCTCTCTAAACCGAAAACTGACCATCTTCTGAATCTGTTTCCGATTCGCCGGCGGCCGCTGCCCTTTCCCTTGCATCATCCTTCAATTTCTCCCGGTAAGGATCCAATTCTTCGTCGCTGTCCGCAAATTTATCCTCTTTGTATGATTTTTCGCCCAATCTTTGTGCATTCCGAATTTTCAGCCCTTTCTTTTGAATATAGTCGAATAATTTGTTGTATTCTTCTCTGCAAAATTTTTAATTATTATTTAATTAATTATCTAAAATTACTTTCCAATGTTGCTGAAAACCATTCCTTGGCCATTCTTTTGTACAATTTCAAAATCGAATGAGCGGGTGGACACATCGGAACGGGCGAAATGAACATTGTCCACCTCCTCGAAGCGAATATAGAGTGCCGGTTTGTGCACATAGACAAAACCCTTCTCCAGCGGGTAAAGGAAGCCCATTGACTGACGAATTGCACATGGAATTGCCGGAGTGCCGGAAGCACTAAAAATTAAAATTAATAATTGGTACTATTTGCTGTTTGGCCCCTAACTGGGGAAATTATGAGGAAGATGATGATGATGAAGAAGAATAAGATGAAGCTGAGGATGGTCTTTCTTCATCACTTTCATCCTTATACCTTATCATCATCTTCTTCATCATCATCATTTCATCATCCTCATTATTTTCCCTGTTAGGGGTCAATATTGTTAATTATTTAAATAATATTTTTGGATTGTACCCGGTGAATTGTCCAGGAACAATAATTCGAGAATTGACCAAAACACGGAATATCTTGGAAACAATTTCAAAAAGTTGTCCACGCATATGCATTTCCAATTTGTTTTGATATTGAGTTGACAATTGTTCCCTTCAAAATATTTAAATAATATTTTAAATTATTAATTTAAATTTTACTCTGTGATGCCCAAATCCAGTTCGATGTATTCATCTTTTGGGAATTCCAGCACCAAAAATGGATAACGCGTTTGACCCTGACGAATTGGCGGATTGATGTGCAACACAAAATACATATGCCGGCCATCTTTGTGCGGAAGAAGGAACATTCGGGTGATCGTTTTGATTGGAATTTTGTAGTCGTATGATTTTCCATGGAATGACAAATGATTTTGGAACACTTTGATTTCGTAGCGGCCACGTGGTGTGGCCAACAGAATTTCGGGAAGGGTGACAATTGCTTGGCCTTTTTCCACATCATCTTCCACAAATCGGATCACTTCTTTGCGGAATTCCTCAACCACATCTTGGTCTTCATTCTCCGGGTCTTGCGGAATATGGAAGCGCATTTCAGTCAGTTGGACCGGTGATTCTTCATTTGGATTGAATTCGATGATTGCCTCCGATTTTGTGCCAACGCAACGCATCACATTCAGCAGTGGAACTTCGAATGCAATTTTGTCGGCCACATTGAACATTAAATTTTGACCTAAAAATTATATAATTTAAAGAATTAAATTAATATTTAATTAAAAACCTTCGAATTCTGTTTCACCATAATTCCATCCTTTCAATGCCAATTCTTTCTTTTTGATGGCTCTTTCGAATTTTGCACTGACGAATTGTGAAATTTTCTCAAAATCCTAAAATAATTTTAATTTTATTCAAAGAATCTCTGGTTTGGACTTTACATTATCTCGGAGACCACCAAAACGATGATGAACGCCGGCACTTGTAATCAATTTCATTCCAGGTTTATTCCCAAGTTTTTGCCAATGAATTTGGTCAATGTCCGAAGCAGCAATTGTTTTCACTTTTCCCGTTGATTTATTCTTGAATTGCACATTTTGTTTGGATAATCGCAAAAAACCATCATTCTTAATTTTTATTTTAATTATTAGAATTTAAATGATGTATATACTCACAAATCCGCCCATTTCTTCCTCAAAAACATTCGCAAATTCCAATGCATCCGTAGAGGCCATTATTTGTTTGTATTAAATTGTCCTTTAATAAAATTTAAAAAATTGTATTGTTGTATAAAATTGCATTAAAATTTAATATATAATCAATAACAAAATCAATCAATATGATGAAATATTAAAAGTGAAATTTCCAAATTTATATTTGAACTTTTTTATCGTTAAGAGAATAAATTAAGTGAAAAAGTTTGAATAAAGGAAATTGAGATTGTTGTGCTGTTTCGATTTGATTAACATTTTAAAAAGAAAGACAAAATTAAGGCAGAAAAGGTGTTTTAAAACATTAAAATTTAATGAGTGATGATTCATAAGAAATATTCATGTTGCAAACATTCAGCCGCAGTTGGTCGCTCGTGTGGATTGAAATGCAGAATTCGGATGAGCAAATTCAAGGCAAGTGGAGGCAATTTCGGCAAAAATGTTTGAAGAGGCGGTGGTTTGTGCTCCGGATAATTGCTTAGACTAACAATTGCTTCTGAGGGCCACAAATTCGCTTTTGGAGTGCCAAGTTTCCTAAATAGAATGGAGATTATTGTTTATGATTAAAAACTCACTCGAAAATACATCGCAATTGTTGCACCTCATTATCGCCTTTGAAAAATGCAGTCCGCGTGTAAAGTTCAACAAAAATGCATCCAACTGACCAAATGTCGACCTAAATAAGCAAAACCAATTTAAACATTGTATTTTGAATATTTACACTAGTGCTATATTTGCATTGAAGCAGTAATTCAGGCGATCGATACCAAAGAGTGACCACTTCCGTTGTAAATGTTGCATGCAATCCATAATTTCGAGAAAGGCCAAAATCAGCAATCTGAAATATTATTTAAATTATTCAATTGTATTTAAAATCGAATTACTTACTCGTAATGTTTGATCACGATTCACTAAAATATTTTGCGGCTTCAAATCGCGGTGTATCATATTGTTGGAATGTAGAAAATCCTTAAGAATTGATTATTAATAAATTGTCAAAAACATACAATTCCGGAGAAGATTTGAGATGCGAAATGTTTGCATTGGGCATCGCACATATCGTGGGGTATTTTCAACAAAAAATCAGCCAAATCCCAATCGCATTTTTCGCAAAGTATGTTGAGACTTATTTGGTCATCCCTACGCCTAATAAATGCATCATGCAGTCTAATTGATTTGTTGAAGTAATTTATTTTAAAATATTACTAACTGTAAAATATTTGGATGCTTCAGTCGTTGAAGGGATACCAACGATGCAACCTTAAATGATTTAATTATTTTGAAATCTTATCTTAAAAACAAACTTCGCGAATAACGCTTTGTGGAATGCCCTCATCGCTTATTCTCACGGGAATCTTTTTTAATGCATACTAAAACTAATTTATTATGCTTTTCTTTTTGTTCGAATTAACTTGTTGATCTTGATGCTCCCGGTTGGTTACGAGCCAAACTTCACCATATGCTCCTTTGCCCAAAACTTTAATTTGCTTATAATCATCATCATGAGGCCGGATCATTTTCAAAATTGTTTTCGAATAAACAAACACAAAAAAACGGAAAATGGCTTTGTTTGGTTGGGCTTGGTTGGGTGGAAATTTTAAAACTTTTAAGCTTAGCGATTTTTGACAAAATGGAAAATCTTGACATGAACATGTGGGAGGGACAAGATTATAAATTGAAAATAGTACGCAAAACAAATAGTTAGGGATGAAAAGGATTAAAAAATATTTCATGTTTCTTGTTCTTTAACTTAGCGATTTTCTCCCTCATGGAAAAAGGTCTAATAAAAATGACTGCACTTGTAATGCGGGTAATGCCACAGTTTTGCCACATCATTTGCATGTTCTGTGTTTAATTGCAATGCTATTTGACAATGCCAACATCATTCTCATATCCTTATTTGAAGATTTTTAATCTGATAAGATATCTGACGAGTAATATTTACGAAAACCCAACTAAAATAATGTTGATAATGAACTGATTGATAGTTTTGATTTATGATGCGATGAATGGACGATATCGATGTCCTATTCCCGTCCTTTGATTCATAAAATATTTGTTAAAAATTTACTTATTTATTCAATCATTTTAGATTCGACCAACCAGCTAAAATGAATTTATGGTTATTCTTAATTATCACTTCATTAATTCAAGTCGTCTGGAGCTTCTATCTGCCAGGACTTGCTCCTGTTAATTTTTGTGATCTTGAAAATGCAAAACCAACTTGCCCGGTCCGTATTTTACGAATTATTTAAAGAATAAAATCAAAATTTTAGAGTAATGTCACATTGTACGTCAATAAATTGGACAGTGATCAGTCAGTGCTTCCATATGAATATCATAGGTTTATCGTTAATATTTATTAAACTATTCTAAATGGAAATTTTAGTTTCGACTTTTGCATTGGTACTGAAAATGAATCACCAGTTGAAAATTTGGGTCAAGTACTTTTCGGTAAATTTCTTAATTTGATTTCTTTTATTATAGAAAAATTTTAGGGGAAAGAATTCGCCCTAGTCCTTACAAGGTTTTCTCTTATAGACAATTAAGTCCAAAGTGTCTATTTTTTAGATTAACTTCAAACAACAAACGCATTGTGCTTTGCTTTGTGAAAAAACATATACTTCAACGGAAAAGCAGCATCAAGATAAATTGCGACTTCTTCAGAGAGGAATGAAGCTAAACTACCAACACCATTGGTTCGCTAATCTTATCATTAACTTTTATAAAAATGAAATTTGTAGGATTATCGACAATATGCCGGTTACCTTTTGCTTTATTAATCAACAAAATATGAATGTGTGTACAACTGGATTGTAAGTCAAAATTCATCGCAAATAAATAAATGTTTTTTCCAGTCCGATGGGTTGTTATGTTACAAAAGATGGCAAACCGAAAGATGCTTGCGTTTTGGATGTAATTTTATTTTAAATATAAATAATTTATTTAAATAATTAAAGCCACGATATCGCCAACCGGACAGCTATTATTTATTCAATCATGTTGACATCAAAATTGAATACCGGGACCTGGCGCACGATTCCAATTTCCTCGACGACAAAATTGGTGGCCGAATAATTCGAATCAAGGTTCAACCCCGAAGCATAAAGCATGAAAACAAGGCGGAAATGAATTGTGGAATGGACATTGCACCACAACCGATTGGAGCCGATGAGAAGGAATTCAATGTTATTTACTCTTATTCTATTGAATGGAAACCAACGGACGTGAAATGGTCTTCTCGATGGGATTACATTTTGGACTCAATGCCGCATACAAACATCCAATGGTTCTCCATAATGAATTCACTTGTTATCGTCATTTTCCTTTCTGGAATGGTAATTTTTCAATTAAAATGATTTTTTAATTTATTTATTTTTAGGTTGGAATGATCCTACTCCGCACTCTTCATCGCGACATTGCCCGATACAATCGATTGGACGAGGAAGAAGATGCCCAAGAGGAATTTGGCTGGAAATTGGTTCACGGTGATGTGTTCCGACCGCCTCGTCATGCATTGCTCCTCTCTGTGTTTGTTGGCTCCGGAAGTCAAGTTTTGCTCTGTTCATTCGTCACATTGGCATTTGCCTGCCTCGGCTTCCTTTCTCCGGCCAACCGTGGAAGTTTGATGACATTTGCCCTGGTTTTCTATGTTCTTTTTGGCATTGTTTCTGGCTATGTCTCTTCACGGCTTTATAAAAGTAAAAATAATATAACAATTTTACAATTATAAATTTGATTTTTAGCTATGGAAGGACTTGCATGGAAATCGAATATTTTATTGACAAGTTTTCTCATTCCAGGGTGAGTATTTATTTGATTCTTGATTTTAATTATAATGAATTTAGAATTTTATTTGGTGTCTTCTTCATAACCAATTTGATCCTTTGGTCCAAGGGTTCATCTGCAGGTTTTAGTCCATTTATCAATTTTGCAAAATATTTACTTTCTCAGCTGTGCCATTTGGAACTCTTTGCGCTTTGCTCTTCCTCTGGCTCTTCATCTCGATCCCATTGACATTTATTGGCGCTTATTTCGGCTTCCGAGCAAAAGTTTGATTTTCAAATTTATAATTTAATCTTTTAATTTTAAGCGCGTTCAACCACCAGTGAGGACCAACCAAATACCGCGACAAGTCCCGGAACAAACTTTGTACACGAAACCACTTCCTGGAATGTTGATGGGCGGAATTCTTCCATTCGGTTGTATTTTCATTCAACTTTTCTTCATTCTAAACAGCATTTGGTCCCATGAGGTAATTTGAATTAAGCAGAATACATTAATTTTTAATACTCTTCAGGTCTTTTACATGTTCGGTTTTCTCTTCATCGTCTTCCTTATTCTCTTCATAACTTGCTCCGAAGCAACCATTCTTTTGGCCTATTTCCATCTTTGCGCTGAGGTAATTTAAATTCAATAATGCATTTAAATTAATTTTTTAAAGGATTATCATTGGTGGTTCCGTTCATTCATGACTTCCGGATTTACTGCAATTTATCTTTTCATCTACTGTGTTCATTATTTTAATTCCAAATTGACAATTACTGGTGTGATTTCAACCCTTCTCTACTTTAGCTACACATCCATTTTTGTCTTTTTATTCTTCCTAATGACAGGTAATATTATTTTTTGGCAATTAAATATTTAAATCCATATTAATTTATAGGAACCATTGGCTTCTTTGCAACTTATTGGTTCATCCATAAGATTTATAGTTCAATTAAAGTTGATTGAAGAAATTTCTGGTGATGAAGAACATTTTGATGATTTGTACATGCGAATTAAATAAATGTCTAAATTATGATCCATTCTAATCGTTATTGTGGGATTTTTATTCACCATTTTTAATGCCGATAAATATGACCTTTTAATTAATTTTTGTGAATATTTTGATCGGTTGCTCTCCGTTTTCAATGCCTTTAATAATGTAAAAATAGGTAGTGATTTTGGTGTAATTATTTGAGATGGTAGGTCGATTTCTCTTCCTTTCATCTCATCTCAATCACCGCACAGTTTGCTTTCACACCGACTTATCATTCCCCTAATTTTTTTTTTTTTTTTATATTTTTTTAATGGGAATAGAGCCCACACTTTTTAATCGATTCCACGTGTAAAAAAGTGTAAAATGAACCTCTCACTTTGTTAAAAATTGATTAATAATTCACAAAAAATTATGCAGCCCTCACGTTCCACATCAGCAGCAGCCAAAACTAAAACAAATAAAATGGCCAATAATTCCCGACATTCGGATTATGGTGAAGAATTTGTAGAACGACTGAGAAGGGACCGATTCAAAAAAGCATATATTCTGGTTAATGGAGTGAGCAGCGAAGAGGAGGACGAAGAATTGGATTTTGATGAAGAAGACGAGGAAGTGGCCAGTTTTGCTGCAATGGGTTCACTTCATCATCAACAACCACCACCACCAAGACCATCTTCAACGCATTCATCACGACGAGGACCACCGTCAATTGCCGCATCATATACAAATAGAATTGCTCCTCAACATCAGGGACTGAATCGAGGAGGATTTGATGCCAGAGACCTTTACTTCTTTGGAGTGATTTCTGAACTGACGGACAAATTCACACCGGTTTAAATTGAATAAAATATAATTTAAATAAATGAATTTTAGGAAAGGGCTGCCCGATTAATCAATAAAAATCCACCACCAGCAGAATTCAGGACACTGGTTTCCATCGAACGAATTGCATATCTACTTTATTTCTCACTTTATGGAAAATACCTAAATGTTGCAAAATTCCACAATATATTTAACAGGTTTAACTATTATTTGATTAATTATTTTAGTTTAATAATGTTCAGAGAATTTTACAAATACACGAGTGCTGGTGATTCTGAACGAAATGCTTTCTTAAAAATTTGTCGCCACACATTGGAAGAATACAAAAGAAGATTAATTGAGCAGAACAAGCGGGCATACAAATTGACCCAAAAGCATTTATTTAGTGATGAACGTGCAACGCCGGATAGCAGGTTTGAGTATAATCTGCATAAATGAATGATATGAACATTTTAGGGCAAGCGATAGACCCAGCATTTGTGCGGATGAAAGCATTGACCAAGAAAGTTTGGAATCACTTCCCAAAGGTTTTTTGTTTGCAATTTAATATTTTAAAATTAATTTTGTTAGAATTGATGTTTTATCGCTCTCCGCATGCCCCAGTTCGATTTGGACCAGGCGGTCGAATAATTTACGTTCAACCTGATTTTGGCATGAGTTTGGTTTGCATTGAAGACACCAAAAAGTTTTACCAAGACATGGAGGGTAGACGATATGTGGAAA
Organism: Pratylenchus scribneri; assembly: GCA_030063045.1. Taxonomy (NCBI): domain Eukaryota; kingdom Metazoa; phylum Nematoda; class Chromadorea; order Rhabditida; family Pratylenchidae; genus Pratylenchus; species Pratylenchus scribneri. Next base: position 1,821,220 of record JAQSEB010000020.1, on the reverse strand, counting down.
TGATTGAAGTTTTCAAAGGTTAGTTTATTCGGTTAAATTGTTCAAAACAATTCATTTTAGGACCAATGTTGGTCGGCCATACACCACCACAAACTCCACTTTTATTCATTCAACGAAAAATTGACCGAATTCTTCGCTCGGATGTTTATCGCGCCAACCCGACTTCCGGTGATGCAAATGACTGCCTTCTAATTTGGCATCTCCTCGAAATGCTCGTTCGTCAACAGGGAAAAGTGACCGGCCCGGATTTGGCTCGACTTCTCTGCTCCAATCAACAATATTCATCATTTACCTATAAAAACTTTCAAAAAACATCCACAACAAGAGGAAGGCCCGAAACTGTTCGACAAGATTCCAATGAATCTGTTCAAGAAATGGAATTGAATGCAATGGACCGAATTACTCGATTCCTTTTGGGCGGCCACATTGAGGAAGCAATTGAAAGCGCAATCGCCGATGGATTACTTTTTGATGCATTTATGCTGGCCTATAGACTTTTTCGGAATGATCCACGACGGCTGGCTGTAATCGAGGCCCGGCTGATGTCACACCGGTCGCCTCAACATCCAATTACCACATTGGTCAGTGTGGCCGCGGATTTGCCAGTTCCTTTACTAGTAAGAATTTATTTTTAAAAATAAATTTAAATATTTCTTTTAAAGAATAATCCGACGGTAGAGGATAGCAGTGGATGGCGAGGACATATTGCAATTGTTTTGGCCAATTTACAAACGCAAACGGCAATGAATGCTGTCTATCAATTGGGCCTGACTTTGGCCAAAAAGGAATTCAATTCGGCGGCGGATTTTTGCTTTTTGGCAGTGAATTTGTTGACTGGCTATAATTGTTTCCAAAAACCAATTTCAAAGTAAATATTTTAATATTTTTGGAATTAAATCTAATTTTTTAATATTTTAGTGAGGCGGAGGATCAACCAAAATATCGACAACATATTTCACATATAAATGCCTCATTGCCCGATGATGAAATTTACTCTTGCAATACACGTTTTGGATGGTCAATTTTGGATTATCAAGCAACCGAAATATTCGATTATGCCCTTCAAATGGCCAACCCCGCCTATCAAACTGCACTTTCCAATTCAGTGGACTATGTTCGGTCACGGAAACAATATATGCAACTGTTGAATGAATTGGGCGGTTTCGGATATGCTCTAGAACTTTACAACAATTTTAGCAGAGGTTTTATCTTATCAAAATAATTAATAATTTTTAATTATTCAGAAAATCCAACAATTCAACCCCAGACAACCCCGACGCCCCCTAATTTGCACTTTCAACCGATAGAGGCATCATTTTCGCCGCCCGAACAACCGCAACATCATTTCCAACCACAACATTCAACACCAAATGAGATGATGGCATTTCAAATACCACCGACTCAACAAAGACGTGATTCAATCTCACCGGAACATCACCACCAAATGACACAATTTCAGCAACCACCACCACCGCCGATGATGAAAAGAGCCGATTCAATTTCGCCTGAACTTCACTTACAACAAAATCAGCCACCACCAACAGAAATGTCCAAAAATATCCAATCAACGGCGCCAATTCTTCCACAATTCCCTCCAATTTATCATGATAATCGCGAAGAAACCTTAACGCCGCCAATTTCCTCATCAACAATTTCTCCGGCTGATCAACAACAACCGCAGCCGCCACCAATGATGCAAATGCCAACAATGATGGGAATGGGAGGAGGACCGTCAGCAGAAAATTCCGCCGATTTTTCTATGTCATCTCATCCACCAATGCCGACCAATAAAAGTAATGTTATTTATTTTAAATATTTATTTTGTGTTATTTTCAGATCAACCACAACAAGTAATGATGATGCCAATGGTTGTTCCAACAGCAGCAACAATGGCGGCTGAAATTCCCAATGTTTCTGTGGCATCCACCAAACAAACAACAAAAACATCCACCAAACAAAATGGTTTATCCTCCTTTTAATTATTTTTAAAAATATTTAAATTTAAGCAAATGATGAAAATAACACAACAAAGGCAGATGAGAAAAAAGCAACAACAGCAAATACTTCGGCGGCGCGAGGCAGTGATGGATTCCTTCGAAGCACATTGGGTGGTCTTTTTTCCAAAATAAAACCTCAAGGTCCAAATCAAATGATACTTCCACCGGATAAAGATCCAACGGTTTATTTTTCCACATTTATACATTTAAATTGTATTCCCAGATTGTCTGGGATGAGCAGCTGGGAAAATATGTTGACCGGGAACAAAAGGACAAACCGCAAGAGGAATTTCCGCCACCTCCCATTTCTATGGTCCCCCAATCGCAACCACAACAACTTTCTCGGGATGATAGCAGAGAGGAAAGAACCTCAACACCGCTTATTGGCCATCAAGATGTAGGAGGTTTCCCGCCAGCAATGCCCGACATTTTCACTGTTCCACCCATTCCAAAGAGCGGCGGCGGTGGTGGTGGCCCCTCTCGACCATTTCAAGGGGTAAATTTAATTTCAAAATGAATTTGTACTAATTAAATTTAAAATTGCAGAGATCAAGATACGCAAATGCATGGAATTCCTGACGACCGGCGTAAAAGAAATGTGGATGGATTTGACTTTATTGATTGATTATTGTGATACTTTTTTTTATTTGGTTGTTGGGCAGTCCCTTCCTTTCACACAAAAATTTATTTTCCTAGTTTTTGTTATTCATGACTATTGTAAATTCTATTTTACTTTTTTGAATAAATGTGTAAATTCAACAAGAGATTCATCAATTTTATTTCTTCTCTTAAATAATAAAATAATAGAATTTCTGTCTAGGCATAATTTGCGTATAAATAATGAGGATACACATTTGCATGGAAATGTACAATATAAAATAAGAGGGAATTCTTTTATAATTTATTTATCACGGTGAAGGAAAGCGCTGGCTTGAAAATGTCTTCTTCAGTGAGAGTCGTTATTTGCTGGCCTTGGAAGAATTCATCAGCTCCATTGACCCTCAAATTCATAATTCTCGGATTAATTTTATAAATTCCTTCATAGCAAAAAGCAATGGAAAATTTCGCTTTGTATTGATGACCCGTTTTCTTTTCGTCCGTTGAGCAAATTCCCACTTCCTCCTCTTCGTCATTTTCTTCATCATAAAATGCCAATTCCTTGATTCCTTCAATTGAAAATGACATTGAATTTTGGCCCAAAATGAGCAAATTGTTTGAACATTCAATCGGTGGTCGATTGTTTTGTAAATCTTGATAGCAATCCAAGCTTAAATCTCCGGTCAATGTGCCTGAAATTTGGAGGATTAGAGTTGGGTTTAAGAGATTTTTGTAAAATTATAAGTCAAGCACCTTTGGCTCTAATGGTTACCCATCAGTTTTTTAGTCGTGGGTTCGAATCCTCTCCCGGACCAATGTTTTTTGGGCTTGGTTGTCATTTTTACACATTTCTAATTAACATTTCTAGATGAAGTGCGTATCTCGAACAAAAGAACCTGACCCGAAGGGTGCTAGTAGTTACCAAATATTTTTTTAATTTATTAAAAAAAAATTACCGCTAATTGAATAATAGAGAAGCACTTCAATGTTGAGTAATTCACCAATTCGAACATTTATATCGCCGCCATCCGCAGCAGTCAAATTATTCGATTTTTGATCAACATTCATTGCTGAATAATCATAAAATTAATTAATAAATGTTAAAATAATTAAACTAATTGTCAATGAAGGCAAAACCAATTGCCGTAAAAATGAAACCGATGAGAGCAAAGAACCCATTGGGACTTGTCCATTCAGCTAAATAATAAAAAATAATTATTAAATTAAACTGTGTAATATTTACATTCAATTGAGGAATTGTCCAATGAATTTCCAAATGTTTCACGACATGTTTTTCAATTGTCCGTCGAAGTCGTTCAATTTCTTGCATTTGCATCATATGTGAGGCCCTTTGCGTTACCCGTTGAAATGCAATTGATTTTATTTTTGTACAGCACGAACAAAGCAATGGAACCCTGAAATTATGCGACCATTATTTCTTATATTTTCCGGTTTAATACCTGCACATTTCCTTTGGTTGAACCGTAATTTTCCTTTGTTCTTGTCCGTAACTCAATTCTGCTTCACTGTCAATTTGATTCAAAACATCGATGACAATATATCGAGAGAATGGACTGTCCCCCGCCAAAATATGCCAATTCGAAACACTCACTGCCGGCACAATTGTAATAGCCAATGGCAGTTTGGAAAAACGCATATATTCTTCGCCTTCTTTTTCCGGTTTCAAATCGGCAATGTAAGTGAAGGCAAATTCGGCGCTCAATAAACGCTAAAAATTGATGTTTAAGTTATTGTTAGAAATATATATAGGGGAAATATTTAATTTATCGAAAAAATATTGAAAATGTTGAAGGGTTAAACGGTTGGTTCAGACCCCAAAACCGTATGTCCAAGCCGAAAAATCTCGACAAGTCGTTTGATAATTATTTGGTTTATTAAGTTTGGCAAAACTATTGCTTTTGGCAATTTATTTTTATTGCTCTTTTGATTTACGATGGTTAAGGTTTATAATGAAGATTTAACCGACTAACTAAAAACGACATTTTTAGCTTGGTGGGTTGATGCTTTTTTTTGCAAAATTGAGGTCCCGGGTTCGAACCCTCTCTGAGGCAAATATTTTTTTCGGGCTTGATTGTCATTTTTTTTATGTATTTTCATACATTCTACTCAAATTTCTAATAACTTTTTAGTACCTAACGCACTAGTCTAACCTTAAGTTTAACCAATTCCATCTTATTTTGAACCCAAAACCAAAATTGGTTTAAACCGGTTTAATAACCTTAATTTTTTATAAACCTGCGAAAGATTCGAATTCGATGTGTTTTGACTAGTTCCATCCTATTGGGTATATGGTCCGAGGATGTAGGACAAATCTTTAAACCTTTTTTCGATATTTTCGATCCTTTTTTTTGACAAATTAAATACTACCATTTTGTTAATACTTACCCCTGTATATGGAATGAGATCATGAATGGATGAGGAGTCCACTTCATCTTCCACCGATTGTTCCAAAAGTGGCGTCGATGCGGAATGTTCAACAAAATGTTGTTTTGTTGATCCAATTTTGGTGGATATTTCTTCAGATTTGCTGCTCTCTTCCCTTGTTGATAATCCAGCAGTGAATGTTTCGGGTAAGCCACTATCCGTCGTCATTAAACTCATCGAAGTTGGCCGCCTCACATAGACTTTTTGTTCCTCTCCACCGGACTTATTTTCTTTTTGTTCAATTGAACTTTTTTCGGACGGTGTTGCCGTAGTTGGGTCAATGCCAAATATTAAAATGTCCATTTTTCGCCTCTCTCCGGGTGCCAAATCGCAAATTTGATAGTCAAAATCCTCAACATTTGTTGGATTTTCGTTGACAATTTTTAGAAGTTTTGGACCAGCAGCAACCTAAAATTAATATTGATTAGTTTTATCGATTTTTTAATGTGACCTTTGATTGTTGAATTTTAACCGTAATATTTTTAATGCCAATCAATTCACTTGAATTGTACAATGTAATTGTATGAATTAAACTAAATAATAAATAATTATTAATTTTAATATTTTTCATTAAATTAGTAACCTTTGTCCGGAAAATACGCAAACTTCTGCGATTGCCTCATTCGGATTTTCACTCAATGTTGGGACACGTTTCAGTGAAGTTTCCACGTGAAGAAGTGGCAAATGAGGAAGAACTCGAACCGTGTATTGTTTTGGTTCATTTTGGGTTGGGAATTTGCAAACATTTTTGCATCCCAAAACTTCACAAGAATATCCAATAATTTTGAGAGTGCCAACAGACCTATCAAATTGGGCATTATTTAATTTGCGAAAAGATTATAATATAACGGTTCAATGGTTTTTTCTAGACCCGCGATCTAGTCAACTCGAATCGATTAATTTAATTAATTAACCTGGGTACTCCCAACAATTTGATAACATTTTTTGTTGGATCCACACATGGCTCATAGCAATATGGCAAATTTAGTCGAATTGGAATTGCCTCAAATTCGCATCCTTCCGTCAATAAAACCAAATTATTTACAACCAATTCAATTGGAAGTGGATTTTCGGCCCGAATGGAAACACCGGTGGCACAATTCACAACCCAATGAACTTCTTCTACAAAAATTGAGAATTATTTTAATTAATTTTCGATTTACTTTTATCCTTGAATCGATTTTGGAATGGTGAATAAATGAATATTTTTGTGTGAAGTGAGGATGTTTCAATGATTGTTGGCGCCAAATGGGCCGGATGTGGAAGCAATTGGATATCTCTAAAATTAATATTAAATGAATTAATTTAATTTAAAATGGTTTACTTTAATGTTGGAAATCGAGTGAATTGAAGTGGAGGCAAAAATACGGGTGGGGAAGAATCCATGGAAATTGGCTTATCCAATTCATGAAATTTATCCAAATTTTGTTGATTCAATTTATTCAATTCCTCAACCAATGCCAGGGAGGCGGCTTTGTCCAAATGATCAAAAAATGCCTTAAAAATAACAATATTAAAAATAATATTAATTATTATTGATTGATTATTGATTACTTCAAGCATAAAACAAAGATGACGCGTTGCAATTTCATATAAACCAGAGCGCATGGCAACCGTAAAAACTTCATGGACAGCTAAAAACAATTAAATTAAAATTTAATTAATTTTTTTTAAAAATTAAAAACCTTTAATTTGTAATGAAAATGTATTTGATGCGCCAATTTTTGTTAGGAATTGAGCTTTCAAACTTTTGCCAGTATTTTTATTATTTTTTGCCAATAATTTCCACGCAATACCATAACCGGTCAAACTTTCATTTAAATATGGATAAACCTAAAAAGGTGAATTTTTAATTAATTTTTGACATTAATTTTATTTACCTTTTTGTAATCATTGTCCAAATGGTTGTCCGTATATAATCGGAAAAAGACGGCAAGGCGTAAAAAGAATGCAAATTTACGTTTAAAACCAATCTAAATTAATTTAATTAAATTTAAATTAATTAAAATTAAACTTGATTATAAACTTCAGCGGTGGCCAAACAAATATTTGACTTCATTACATTATTAAATACAGTGAATTTATCATCCAAAAACCGGCAAGTATGTTCCCTCAAAAATGATTCCACTTCAATGAATTGGCTGGTCACAATATGGAGATGGACTGCCCGCATCATGCATTCATATTCCACATTTACGGCGAATGAAAATCGACCATAATTTTCCAGCGATTGCCGAAATCGGTCGGCCAATTCCACTTTTGAAATTGTTTTTGACGCATTCGTCGCCGTTGCTGTTTTCAGCGATCCATTTGGTGAACCAATTGCATTTGCCGTTGTTGTTCGAATATTTGTTGTTGGTGAATTTGAATTATTTAAATTGACCAAATTTTGGGCACTGGCACTTCTCGAAGCGGAGGACATTCCGCCGGATGGAACCGGCAAATTCTCATAATGAACTTTCATAATTTGTTGCATTCTTTTGGCGTCATTTTGTTGTGCCGAAGAATTATTGTCAAAATTGAGTAATTGTCGCCAATTTTTTCGTTTTTGTTCTGGCATTTCCCCCAATTGATTATTATTATTTGGCGAATTATTTTCATTTTCAATTTGTTCATTTTTTGATGGCGAATCATTTTCGTCCTTTGTTGGATTTGTCATTAAATTAAAATCACTTCCAATAATTTTGGCCGCCTCATCCGATCGATATCGATGATGTCCGGAATTTCTATAAAATTTTAACATTTTTTTAAATTAATTTTATTTATTTATTTTACTTTGTTTCTCCATTTGCATTTGCATTTGATGAATTTATTGTGGCCCTTTGAATTAGTGAAATATTTGCATTGTTGTCGCTCAACCTCTGCGTTTGGGTCAAATTTTTTCCGTATTTTAACATCATCGCCGAACAACAATATCCTTCCAATGCGGCTAAATTTAAATTATATTTTATTTTTAATTTTAAATTTAGACCAGCTAGCCAAAGTAAATCCGAAGAGGATTTGAACAAATCAATCGCCGATTGGTATGATTGCATTGCCAATTCAAAATAACCAGTCAATAACGCATAATCGGCCATTCTTTTCCTCAGCCTTCCAATGCATTTTTTCCTATTAAATTAATTTAAATAGGAAAAATTTAATAAATATTTTTGAACCTATAATTTTTGCTCTTCACATTTTCCACTCCCATTCGATATTTCTCCTCATCCGGCAATATTAAGCAAGGTGGCTGTTCCATCCGTTCGAAGGAAGTGTCCAGTCGTTTACTGTCCAAAACTGCATAAATGCTTCGAAGTAATTCCCTCGAAATTGTTTCAATTTGTTCAAATAAAAATGAAATGTCATCGGAACGAGGAAATGGCAAAATTTCGGTCGAATTTTGACTCTAAAAATAATTTTAAAATTCATTTATTAATGAAAATTTTTAACCATGTTAAAGCCAAAAAGAATGCATCTTGAATCGACCAATTGATCATTGAATTGTTGCTAAAAATCAAATTTATTGGAATTACTGATTCGAATTTAAACCTTCATTTTTTGATATTCCTTTTTGAGAATATTCATTTGCTTTGATTCCAAACAAATTTCATCCTCGACCATTTCCACATCAATTGAAGGCATTTTTGCAAGGGAAGACCGCCTTAATCGACTTTGAGCATTTTGTTCGGTGGGCGGCGAAAGATCAGGCGAAGATGAGGAAGCATTGAATTGAGCACCATTATATTGGCCAATACAAATTAGGCCAAAAATTTTACGAAATGCTTGGAATTCGGCGAATCTGGTCAATTCTGGGATTGGATCCGAAATGAATTTGAGAAGTAAAACACGTCGAACATTTTGACTTGTTAAAACTAAAAATTGTTTATAATAAAAAAATGAATTTAAATGGGAATAAACCTTCAACTCGATCCAATTTTTGCTCCAATTTTTTGAGCAATCTTTCATAAATAGTCGCCGGAAATTGACCAACTGGCTTTATCTGTTTAATTTTAAATTTATATTTCCAAAAAATTAGGTAAAATACTCACTAAAATTTGTACTCTGCAATGGTCTTCAGGCCTCGGTAATGTTGATTCCATTCTAAATTTAATATTAATATAAAAAATGAATTGATTAAAAATAAATTAAAGATAATTTTAAATGTAAAATACAAATAAAATAAGGATGTTTTATTTAATTATTCAGAGATCTTTTTATTTAGATTTTGATGAGATCAAATATTTTAAAAATTAAATAAATTATTCATTCATCACTAAAACTTGATGATGATTCTTCCTCCTCCTCTTCATCATAACAATCACTTTCTTCATTCATTTTTGGTAAAATTTGACGATGATTTGCTGATGATCGATTTTGATGAGAATCTTTGAATAAATTGTGGATTAAAGGTTATTTAAAAAACCAACCAAAATTTTGTAAAATTCCTTTGATCGAATTATTCCACGCCTTTCCCTTTTTGAATTGTTTTATTGGACTTAATCTTCCGGCTAAACGTTTTCGACTATTTTGTTGACCAGTTAAATTTTTGACCATTTGAGAAGTTTTTAATGCATTTTGTTCTTCATTTAGCCATAAAATGTGTACAATTTTTGCAATTATCATCAAAATGAAAAGTGCAAAAATCCATAGAGCAATAATTGGCAATGCTAAATTTTAATTCTAATAATTTAATTTGATGAAATTGGTTTTGAATTTACAGCAATCTTTTTTTCCATTAAAAATATTTTGCATCCAAAAATCATCACAAATACATTCTCTCGTAAAATTATTACAAATTCCGTGTCCACATGATAAAGTGCAAACTGGCCAATTTAAATTAAATAATTTCAAAATATTTTCAACAAATTTACAATGTGTTTTGATTTCCAAAATATCAAATGATCGTTTAAATGTTGAATTCCCATCCAATATATCGATTATTTTGTTCACATCAAGTAAATCTTTTTTGGCGGTTAAATCTGTGAAATTAATGATTAAAATTTTATCAATTAATTCCAATAATTTTACCTTTCATAAATGCGTGTAAAATCAACAAAATTTGCTGTTCTTTTTCATTGAATTCAATCTCATTAAATTGAATATTAATTTCATGACCAAAATTTCCGGTTAAAATGTCCTCAATTGCTTTAGATAACTTTTCTTGCTTGGCATAGGTAAAATCAATAATTTCTATTTGATTCATTAATGTAATTTCAATTGAATTTAGTTCATCAAAACCTATAATTAAAATAGTTTATTTTTTATCAATTTATTAAATTTACCATTTAAAATGTCCAATCCAACAATTTTGTTATCTTCAAATTCATCATTGTTGACTGTTAAATTGAAATAATATTGACCCGGAATCAAATTCGTTAAGAATAATTCGGCCATATTTAAATTAGAGCCAACAATCTGAATAAATTTTAAAGTGAAAATATTAAATAAGAATGAATAACCATTTTCATTGGAAATTTATCGGATGGCGTCCATTTGAATTTGTTCGCATTTTTCGATTTAATTCCACTTAAAATTGCATATTTTGTGGGCAAATAAACAGTTAAATTTTCGGCAATAGCAATTGATCGACCATTATTAGTTGGATGTTCATTTTGCTTTGTTTGATCCGGGCTCAAGATGGTTAAATTGTGCGGAATATATCCGTACGCACTTTCATTGGAAATTGAAATACCAAATAGGATAAAGCCAGTTGTGAGCTATAAATTCCAATAAAATATTTATTATTCATTTGTAAACCAACATTTGAAAGTTTAAGGGTTGAAGTGTTCAGACCGTAGAAATTTGCAAATTCATGTCCATCCTTAAATTTACTTTATGGTTTATTAATCATTAATTAATTAATTAACCTGAATCAACCATTCATATTGCCAATTGCCTTTATTCTGATCATCGGATTTGAAGAAACTCACTTCATATTTTACTTCCTTCTTCGGTAAATTTATTGTTATTGGCCCATTTATCCGAAAATCATGAAAAATTCTTTTTGATGGTTCACAACGGGCAAATGGATGCGAATATGTATATCCGGATTCGCAAATGCACAAATTTATTTCATCTTCACTTAACTATAAATTTACAAATTATTTTGTAATTGTTTTTATTGTAAAAATAACCTTGCAATGCATTCGACTTGGACATTCGGAATCTTGATAACAACTTGCATTATGCCTATTGTCTAGCAAGTCCAAATTCCTGATAGTACTGCTCTGTTGAATTTTAAAAATAAATTTAATTAAAAATTGTTATTACCTGTATAAGTAAGATGAATAATGTAAAAATAAAATTAATCATTTGTAGTGGAATAATTGATGAACTTTTCGTCAACAATTCATAGGAATGAATAAAGCGGATTGGTTTTTGATCGAATTTTGCAATAAATTAAACCGGGAGATTTGTTTTTGTTTAGATAATTGAGACCATGGGTGGAAAATGCCATGGACCAATAAATTTAATTTGCATAAATACAATGGAAAGCAAAAGAAATCCCCAAATTGGATAAATGGTTCGAAATTCGAGTACAAAATAGGTATATTGGATGGTATTTAATAAACTTCGAATATGTAAATGTAGTAATATAAATATCAAATTTTATTTACATAAAAAACAACAATTCAAAACAACAACAAAAATAATATCAGTGTTGATAACAATGAATGAACTCTATTCCGATTACATGCAATTGCAAGTATATTTCTTTAATCGTTTTGTTTCTATGCAGCAATCAGCACATGGTTTTGCATTCGGTGTCTCGATCATGCTTTCCAGTTCCGAAAAATCCTTCATAAACCATTCACAGAGTTTTATCTATAATTAAAATAATATTTTTAAAAAATATTTTCCATTGAAATTTTTTACCAATTTTTGTATCAGTTTTTCCATTTGTTGGAAGCGCTGAATCAAATTTAATTGATCATCTTCTTTTGAATTTGTGTAGAATACATCCAGAAGTTGAAGAGCCACGTCAAGATTCTTTAATATAATAAAATTGATTGGAATTTTAATTTAATTTACTTGTTCAAATTGTTCCTCATTTTTGTTCCCAATCAGCGCATCAATTATTGACTTCAATTCCTTTGCAAATTGTTTTGGCGTCTTTGATTTGATGTATTGTTTCAAATAAATGTGAAGCGGGACTGGGAGGAAACGCCGACGATTGAGTACATCTTCGAGTGGAATATCACCAATATTTTCCTTCTCTTCCGGTTCTTTTTTGAAAAGTTGAGGGAAGCGTTCTGCCAGCTGATTTGAATTAACTTTCTTCGCTTGCTGTGGATCGCACGTAAATCCTTCATAAACTATAACCTCATAATTCTTCGGTTCTTTTGCCATATCCAAATCCATTGAACGCGATTAATACTTAAAATGAGAAAATTGTGATATTTGAATTTAAACAAATAAAAATTGAAATAGTACAAAAAATGTAAGATTAATTCACAAATATTTGTAAATATTTTTATTCTTTTTTTAAAATAATATTTGTTGAAAATGTCCATGCCAAAACCCATCTTTGTGTTCTTCCTTGCGTTAATTTATAATCCATATATTTAATTTGTTTTTCCTCTAAAATTCTTTTCAATTTCTTCAAACTTGCCAATTTTCCAATCATTGTTGTGTAAATTCTAAATTATTAAAAATATTGAATGAAATAATTTAAATGGTATTACAATATTTTATGAGGGAATTGTTGGCTTTCTTCAATCATTTGTTGCACAAAACATAATTCTCCACCCTGAAAAATTTGCATTTATTTTAAATATAAATAAAAATACTTGAAAGAATATTTCCTCCTCCAATGCTGTTGTTGCAGAGGAAGGTGGTCCTCTTTTTGTGTTCTTGCTCTCGATATTCTGGTATGAAGATTTATTGCCTTTGATGAATTTCTGATCAGCAAAGAATTGAATAATATTAATTTTTCGAAATACCTCTTCTCCTTCTTGTGGATCAAAAAATGGTGGATTACACATCGAAAATGTGAAATTTTTGCTTGAATATTCATCCAAGCTGAAAAGTCTCTGAAATTTTCCATTTAAAGTTGAACAATTTTTAAATTTAAACCTTAAATGTTGAATCCTTTTGCTTGTTGAGAAATAAATCGATCGAATTTTCTAATGAATTTCTTTTAACATTTTCGGCGGCTTTTTGGATAGAACTTTCCAGAATGTCGGTGCCAACAAACTTCCAATGATTTAAGGCAGCACCCAAAATTGGATAAATGCACGAAGTGCCTGTGCCTAAACAAATAATTCATAAAATAAACATTTTGATTTAAATCTTAACCAATGTCCAATCCAAAAATCTGATCATTTTGTAATTTGTTTTGATTAATCAAATCCTCTATTAAGAGAATATAATTGAGCTTTTGAGGTATTCTCGGAACAAGTACATTTGGTGATATTTTAACATCAATTTCAAAATATTCGAGCAGAAGAATTTCATTAATTAGACGAATTGCTTCCAAATCATTGAAATCCAAACAGACCTAAAATTATTATAGATGTGGTTATATTTTAATTTAAAAATTAATTAACCTTTCCACCAGCACCAATAAAACATTTGGCTCGAATTGATGAATATTTCTTTGCTAATTCTTCGTAGTTTGGTGGCCGATTTTTAAAAACATTACGTGGGTGCATTTTTAAGATACATTTGAATAAAATAACGGATAAACAAATCTAAATCAATTGATCAGTGTCTTTAATTTGGTTTCATTTAAGCAAATTTAGTATAATCTTTGATTGATGAGAACCGGTTTGAATAAATGTCTCAAAAATACTTTCTTTTTCCCTTTTTCGATGAACTGAGAGAGACCCCTAAAATTTTCAATATTTAGCAAAATACAAATTATTGATTGAAAAACAATAAATAAAAAGCAAAGTACAAATCAATTTTTCACAATTTATTCAACAAAAAAAATACAATTACAACAGAAAAAAATACATATGATACAAAAAATACAATTTATATATGTGATGGGAAAATGGGGGCACAATTGGATAGGGGGAATGTATTATCTCACCATCAATGTTTCTTGTATGCGTTTTTTCCTCTCTCTTTTAACGACACTGCAATTATTGGTGAGTACAGCCAATAATACTAAAGAATATATATCTTTATGGCCATAATAAATAGAAATACGCGAATGAAGGTCTCCTGACAGGGCCACCACCGCTTATTTTGCTCCCTGAAAAGGATAACCACCACCACAACAGCCAAACGGCTTTGAGGAATGTTTCAATTGCAATCATTGGTGCCGGTTTCGCTGGTCCTTTTGCCAATGAAATATTTGTTAAATATTTCGCTTTAGGATTATCTGCATACAAAAGACTAGTTGAACTCGGTTTTGGCAATGAAATTCATTTATTTGAGGCATCCCATCGAGTCGGTGGCCGAGTTTATCCTCTGCCATTTGGTTAGGGCATTATTGGCCATTCCATCAATTTGCCACTTTTTCCCAGAGGGCATATTCTTGCAGCAAGGCGCAGAATTCATTAATGGAAAGAATAATGCAATCTATGAAATGGCCAATCGACTTGGGCTAATCACCGGTGAAATAAATGATGAGGCACTAATTAAGGATGAGGCTACTATTTTTGCTTCACCCTCAAATTGTCCGGTGCCACCCGATAAAATGACAGCATTTTCCGCTTTTACGGGGGAATTGGAATTCAATTATGCAAAAATGGCAAAAGCCTCCCCACGCCATTGGAATTTAACAATTGCTGAATTATTTGAACGAGATTATGGCCATTTTTTGGAAGTTGGTGATTGGCCATTGGCGTTCATTTTTTTATCAATTTGAGCATCAAATTTATTGCAGAGGGAAAATGCGACAATTGGAAAGAGCAAAGATCATTTTGATAGTCTAGCCAAAATGTATCAAAGCTATTATGAGGGCGAATGGTCTGCCCCAATTGAACGGGTCAGTATATAAAAATGATATGGGAATTGGAATATACCCACATAAATTACAGTTGGCCCTTCATAATTATGCCCAATGGAAAGATGGCTCCAAATCATTTCCGTACGCTTCATTCACTTTGGATGCCCGAGGCTATGCTCCAATTTTGGAGGAATTGAGTCGAGAAATTCCATCGGAAAATTTGCATTTAGGAAGCAGAGTAGTGAATATTGACTTCCGGGGTTAGATTGATTGGATTCATCATTAAAATAAATTTTATTATTTTTAAAGAGCCTAAAATTCGATTAACATTGAAGAAAGAAGGCAATGACCTCGCTGATCATTTTGAAAATAAATTCGATTTTATCATTGTTCGTTTCACCCAACTATTTTTGACAAATATCATTTTTACCCTAAAAGGTCACTGTCCCAATTGGCCATTTGAAGCGATTCTCCTCTTCATTGTTCACTCCATCTTTGCCTCCACCAAAATTGGAAGCCCTTCGGGCAATTGGCTTCGGTGCAATGCAAAAAGTGTTCCTAATATATGATCGACCTTTTTGGAATCCAAATTCCACACATTCCCTCGTTTCTTTGAGTTGTTCAAGTAAAAATGGGACAAATTTGTTGGAGGAAAATTTGCATACTTTTCAACCTCATCCCTGGGCCCCAGAAAAGGTTCATTCAATTGTGAACATAATAAAGAGGTATTTTGCAGATTTTGGTGGTCTGGTTATCCGGGAATGGACCAAAATTGGTGAATGAATTGGATAACCAACAATTGGGCACAATTTTCACTGAACATTTTCGTAAAATGTTCCCGGAAATGGAAGGAATTGAATTGCCAAATAAAATCATCCGCACAAAATGGCTTGAGGATGACCTTTTTTGCGGTTCATATTCCTTCATCACACCGGAGGCCAGCCAACTTTCGGACGATCCATTTTTATTGTTGGCTGCACCAATTTTTGTGGGGGCCGAACTTCGAGTGATGTTCGCAGGCGAAGGAACGCACAGTGAAATGTTCCAAACAACAATTGGGGCAATGATGAGTGGAAAAAGGGAGGCAGAAAGATTGGCCAAATATTTGGACGTTGAGGAGGAAAATAAATGAAAATGGGGAGGAATTAAATTGAATGGATGGTTGATGTTAAAATATTTATTTTGAATAAATTTATTTAAAAATAACAATTTAAACAAAAGCGCCCGTATTGCTCCTTCTCGTGTTTTTGGCTGATCCGCCTCCATCTTTCTTCAAAAATTTGCACCCAATAATATATTCACCAAAAGCGGCACGCACTTTTGGATTAGAAAGGGCATAAAGGAGTGGATTGAAAGTGGAACAGGCATAGTTGAGCCAAAGACAAAGCCGGAAAGTTCGATCGGAAACGGAATTAGGCGAAAATAGACGAATTGGCCAAACCTGGGAATGTGTGAAGGGAAGGGTGGATTTGATTTTGGGGTTTGGGAACAAACCAAAAGAAAAGGGAACCAACAAAAAAGGAAACAACACAAAATTAGGCCAACTGCTTTTGCAGCTTTCACTTGCTGCGAAATTCCCTCACGTTGAAGTAAATCAGCCAAATTTTCGGATAAAGCGATCATCGAAAAACGAGAAGAGGAAGGACGGCGGGTAAGAAAGGAGGCGGATAATTTGCGCAGAAGGCATTCCTTTTTGTCATCACTGCTCAACGATGAATCATCATCATCGCCGGAGCCAAAACTGGGCGGCCTCGATGCTAACGATGAAGTCTTTTGGCGTTGATCAGCCATCATTAAACTGCATTTCCTCTGAATGGCAGATTAAAAGTAATTCTCTAGTTTATGTGTTTGTTATTCCCTCATATTAACCAAAAAAATAAATATGTTAAAATTAATTTTATTTTCCAATTTCACCTTTTCCTCCCCTCCATCTCCCTCACAATCAGCATTTTCTTTTGTATTTTGCCCTTCAGCAACAGTGGATTGTTGGCCATTTCCCATCGTTGTAGCTGAATCCATATCTCCCCCCTCTTCATCATGGACCATAATTGTGGGACTTTTCCTCCATTGGGCCATAACTTCTTCGGCCGATGTGGCTGCCCTTTGTCTCCACAATTTCCTGCCATTTTGTGCCATCAATGGAGAAATTGTGCCTTTTTGATTAAGAAGGAATGGACCAACATTTCCATTGGCTATAATGGAAATGGAGTTGAGTAAATCAATTATTATCCTTAAAACTGACCAATTGTGGTCGAAATATTATCGAATGTTTTGACCAATCTGAATTGATGTCGATGTTGAATATGCGGTGATGCCGTCCCCCTCCCCGGTGTTCGAAGTAGGAATTGAGCGGAATGTGGATGAGGAAGTGGCAGAAGGGGATGATGGCCATTTTGAGTGGTTTTTGGCGAATTTTGTGCCAATTGGAGGGTGGCAGGTTGAATTATTGATGGAGAAGTGCCGCATTGAGGCAATGAAGAATGTTCCCGGAGGAATTTAAGATGTCGATGAACGACCAAAGAGATGCGCAAAAATAGGCCAATCTGTACGGATTAAATGTATTTTAGTCCAATTTTGTTTGTTTTTGAATTCATTTAAATTATTCCATTAGGTGGTATAATTTCCTTCCTTTTTTCATTCGTCAGCCACCCACATAAAAGCATAAGAACATGTGGAATGGGCGAGTTAATTTAATTTAATTTAATTTAATTTATTCATTGGCTAGTCATTCAAGCGAACATTGACTCCCAAAGTGAATAAAAGTGCCAAAAGAAAAACCGGAAAAGGAATTCGCGTTTGGACTTTGAGCACGATTGGATTTCCCCCTCATAATCCCCTCACTTGTTTATTTTAAAATTAGGCCGGATTCCATCAAAAAAAAATGATGACTGACCAAAAGAGCAGCAGGAATATACAAAGCGGGCAATGCAACCCAATAAACTCGTTTGGCCACATCTCTTGGAGGAAAACATCCGTCATGGCCAATCCCTGGGCCATAATCTTCATTTGGCCAATACAATGACAAATAAACAGGCAACCAAATGAGCAAAGGCAAAACCCAAATGCAGCACATCAGCCGGCGAGCCCGACGTCGACTTCGGGTGAAAACCCTCAACGGTTGTTCCAAATTCCAAACACGGTCCAGGGCGATGGCACAAGTGGAATAGAGGGAAATTGTGGTGAAAAGCAAATCGGAGAGTTGCCAAACTTGGCATAGCAAAAATGGAAAGGCACCTCTGAAAGGGGAAAAGTGGAATGATTGAATTATTTTGGGTGTTTAAATTTACATCCATTCCTGGGTGAGGGCCAACGGCATTGCAACGGTGCCAACGCCCAAATCGGCCAAACAAAGGCTGAACACATATAAATTTGTTGTCCTCGAAGAACGTTGAAGAGGACGGCATCGAAGGAGGAGAAAAAGTGTAAGGAAATTGGCAAAAATACAAAAGCCAGTGCCAAGCCCAAGGGCAATGAGGCCGATTGGACGGAGTTGGAGAAGGAGTGAAGAAGTGGTATCATCCATAATGGCAAGGAAATTATATTGTGAGAATTCATTCTAATTAGAGTGGAATATTTGGATTCAATGGATTTGAAATTGGACCCACCGATTCATCTAATAAATCATTTTCTGCTGGGCGGTTTCTCTCCAATTCATGAAGAAACCATGTTTTGGATGATTCATTGCTTTTGTTTGCCAATGATAAATTTGCAGCAAAATTAGCAGCATCCGGTTGTGTTTGTTCCGAATTGGTCGCCACAGAAAAAAACCTCATTTTTCTCGCCTCTATAATAATTCAATGTGGGAGAATATTTGTTTGCGCATATTTTGGAGAAATGCGGCAATAATGAGAAGGGCGGGGGAGGAAAAGCCCGAGAGCAGTCTTGGTCTTGGAGGAAAAAACAAACAACTAATAATAACGGAAAGGAGGAGCCAATCTTCTTCGAAAGCCATGTACACCTTTATTCCCTCCAGTGGCACTCAAAAAGTGGCAGCAGTTATTTTTCCGCCTGTGCCAATATTTTATGAATGACTGGACTGAATGAATGGCCAAGGGCATTTGAGGGGAGGAGGAGGAGGAGGCGGGGAATGGCCGAAAGGATTGTTCCTTCCAATGGCAAAATGATTATTCCCATGGCAAAATGCCACCACCACCTTCTTTTAAATTACGTCAAATAATGAAATGCTAGGGGGAAAATCAGAGAAGGAAATAAAATTGAGAAGGAGGCAAATTTTTGTAGAATGAATTTTGGAGGCGGAAATTGGTCTCCCATAAAATTCTGAAAAAATTTGCTGGGAAAGGGCAAATACAAAAATTGGATTCTAAAGAAATATTCAATGAACAAATTTTAAAACAAAATTTGGAAAAATAAATGAATCAAAACATCAGCGGAGGTGAGGGAAAAACATCAAAGAATGTTGCCCAAAATTTGCGCGTCATAAAAATTTTTGTTTTGGATTTGAATGAGAAGATTTTTTGGGGATGAAGAAAATACATAAATAAATCCATGGAATGTGATGGAAAATGCATTTTTGGATCTTTGGAATTTGTAAGGCATAAAAATGTCACAAAATGAATGAATAAATTGTTTATTGAGTGGTAAATTTGGCATATTTATTGGTGGGGAGGAAAAGCAAAGTTGATAAAAAGATTGGCTTTGGCAGGTGAGAATAGTAATAAAAGGTGCAAGAATATATTGTTTTGATGTTAATTTGATTTTATTGCTCCTTTTAATATGGCCAAAAATGAACTCTGATAAAGTGCAAAATTATTGGAAATGATCTTTTTGAAATGAAATTGGATTCCTTCTGTGTCATCGAAAGACCTTTTAATTCCCTCAAATCCCTTTGCTTTGCTGACGAAAAGATGACCAATAAATCCCCTTTTTTAAATCCCTACAGGGAAAAGAATATTCCCGTAACATCCATAACAATTAGCTTATACTCTTTTATTTTTGTTCATGTTTGTCTAAATTTATCCCTCAAAATGAATTTAAATGGAATTTTGGTATATTCCCGGCTCATCAAATAAACCCCAAAAGAATTTGCCTATGAGCTATTTGCCCGTGAACAATTTGTAGTGGCACGCGAAAATGGGGAAAAATGGCGGCAAATTGGCTTTGATTTGTCGGCCATAATGATGGCATTTCTTCTTATTTCCCCCATCCGACCTTCATTGATATTGGCCATTTGTATAGACAAAAAATGAAGGTGGTTACTGGGCGAAAATATATTGGTTAATGTGGGTTGGGTTGCCTTCCCTCCCATTTCCGACATTGTCATTTTGGTTCCCACGGCACTCAAAAACCACGCAAACCGTTGGAGGAAAATCCGATGTAAAGAAAATGAAGGGGAGGCACAAAAGGCAAACCGCCTCATTTTTTGAGGACCAAAATGAGATTGGCAAAATTTTATTAAATATTTGAGGTAAAAATGATAAAAAAAATAATAATGAAAGGCAAAGTAAATGAAATAAAAATGGGAAATTAAATATTATTGAAGTTGTTTGGCGCCCAGAAATGATTGTTCTTCATTATTTTCAGCAAAAATTGTTGTTTTCTTTGCGCATGTATAAATGAAGCCAGTGGCACAGCCTTGATCATCACGAGCGGATGCCTTTTAAAATTAATTTTAATTGGATTGAATTGAATGGCACCTGATAAGTGCATTTACAACTTCCATCCGATGGAATTCCTTTCACGTAAATCAGAATTGATTTTAATTTAGGGATTACCGGGAAAATCCAAAGGGCAAGTTGGATCATTTGTGGCACTTGGTTGCCCATCGATGGCTGCATTTAATACACGACAATCAAAAGATGGTCCTGATTGCAAATTCAAAATGATCCAAAAATCTCTTGTTTTGATTATACCCAAATGTGGAATGGTTTGGGATTGGATGAGAGATGACTTATTAGAAGGGGATTTTGTTCTGGATTCCAATGGTGAAGGAGGGGAAGGTGGCGGCGGAATTGTCCCTCCTAGCCATTTCCGTCTTTCCATTGATGACAATTGCTTTTGCTCAATTCGTTCACCATGATTACTGACAAATGAAAGAGGAAAAAATTTAACAATTTTTAAATATTTTATATTATTAAATAGGGAAAGATCATCAAAATAGATTAAACTTGATGAGGAATCTCTGATCCAAAAAATAATATATGGAATGGATAAAGGAAAAGAGGAATTGGTTTGATTTAATGAAAAAATTGTATGGTATGTATTTTCCTTTATGTTTTCACGAAATAGACGGAATTAAATGTTCGGGCAAACATAACAGGCGGAATTATTTTGGTGCAAATAAAACAGGCGGAATTATTTTGGTGCAAATAAAACAGGCGGAATTAGTGCAAATTCAAACAGGCGGAATTAGTGCAAATTCAAACAGGCGGAATTAGTGCAAATTCAAACAGGCGGAATTATTTTAGTGCAAATAAAACAGGCGGAATTATTTTAGTGCAAATAAAACAGGCGGAATTATTTTAGTGCAAATAAAACAGGCGGAATTATTTTAGTGTAAATAAAACAGGCGGAATTATTTTAGTGCAAATAAAACAGGCGGAATTATTTTAGTGCAAATAAAACAGGCGGAATTATTTTAGTGCAAATAAAACAGGCGGAATTATTTTAGTGCAAATAAAACAGGCGGAATTATTTTAGTGCAAATAAAACAGGCGGAATTATTTTAGTGCAAATAAAACAGGCGGAATTATTTTAGTGCAAATAAAACAGGCGGAATTATTTTAGTGCAAATAAAACAGGCGGAATTATTTTGGGGCAAAAAAGTGCAAAAAATGGAATTTTAATGTAAAATAGGCGGATTAATGAGAAATAATATTCTATTTAAATAAGTGGATTTGAATCCTGCCCAATATTTTTATGGCCAAATTTTTTGATCCTCCAAATAAGAAAAAACAAAATGAAAGGAAAGATTTAAAAAAAATAAATTTTATTCGCTAAATTGAAATGTTAAATAAGAAATTAAACAAAAATAAGTAATCAAAAACTAAACAAATAGATAAATATTAAATTAAAATAAGCAATAACAGCAAAATCAATCACTTTCCATTTTATTCATTCTTTCCCTTCCAAACTGGGATTGTCCATTTATAAATTTGTTGATGTGGATTCTGGCTTTTGATTGGCTTTGATGCCAACCGTTGATGTTGTCCATTATTCAATTTTTTCTCATTATTTGTTGTTTTTTCCGCCAACCTGTCCCAAGTTCGAATTTCCATTCGTCCATCCGGACCAATGCTCCAAGAACGGGACCAGGAAAATCTGCCCCCTCCCCCATTTTCGGTGGGGATTGGTCCTCCAGGGATTGAAGGCTGAAGAAATTGACGATGCCCTACATCAGAGGGTGATGGACGAATCGTAAAGCTGTTGGATTTGACAGAAACTTCTGTACGCTGTGGGGCACCAGGTCTTTTAAATGAATTGAGAATATTCGTGTGAAATTAATTGAAGATGTACCGAAGAGGAAGCAACTTCTTTCTCAACCGTTCCAATGCATTTATTTGTTGTTCATTTTGGCCAAATGATGGCTTTTTAAAGTGGGATGGCCTTCTCGAAGGGAATTGAATAGGAACGGTGCTTTAAAATAGGAAATAAAAAAACATTCATTTATTTCCCCTTCCAAAAGGACCTTGTTTCCAACAATGGGAATATGTCTTTCGTTGTTGACATCGATGCCACCAACGATGCCTTCGATGTAGCCAATATTGCCTTTGGCGTTGTTGCTTGTGTTGATGACATTTTTGTTGGTTTTTTATTCCTTTTCGTTGTTCTTTCCTGTTGTTGTGGTGGCAATGTTTGAATTTGGATGGCTGGTTCCTCCTCCAATTCAGGGGGAGGAAGGGTTGATGACATTGTTGGCTTCTGATTTTTCAATAATGGTTTTACTGTTGTTGTATATGGCCATGGTTCATTTTCTACGCCTCGATTTTTGGGCAACGGTGTATTCCACCATGACTTTTTCCTCGTCACAATTGGCAACTCAATTTGAATGAATTTGCCTCAATTCCCATTTTCACTCATTTACCTTTGTCCATCCCATATTTTTCCCATTTTTATGCAATTCAAATTGAGGTAATGGAGGCAATTGTTGGTCATAAATGTCGCCAAATTCTGCCACTTTCCTCAAATCCTCCTCAAAATCGAGTGAATAATCTTTTGATTGTGCCAATTCAGTTTCATCCACCAATTCAATTTCTCAAATTGGAAATTGTCATCAAATTATTCCCTCTTGACCAAAAACTGACTTCCTCTTTTGAACACCTTCAAATCCTTGCCAAACACGGAAAGTGCTAATAAAGGCAGAATTAAAATGTAGAATTGACCCATTTTTCCTTGAAATTGGGTAAAATTGTCTTTGAATTTGAATGAATGAATCATTCATTTCCCCCGTCCGTCATTCAAAAATTGACCGAATAAATTCACCCAAAAATGCGCAAAAATTAGCGTAAAGGTGTTCCCTTGGAAAAGACAATAAAGGAGAGAGGAATGTATTTGGCGGACAAAATAAATTAACAATTAGTCGGG
Source organism: Pratylenchus scribneri (assembly GCA_030063045.1). Lineage (NCBI taxonomy): Eukaryota > Metazoa > Nematoda > Chromadorea > Rhabditida > Pratylenchidae > Pratylenchus > Pratylenchus scribneri. The sequence continues at coordinate 1,797,760 of JAQSEB010000020.1, read as the reverse complement.
TATAATTGGCGGAAATGATAAAAAGAAGGTGGTGAAGGGAATTGTTAGTTTATTATTATTTGGAGCATTTTTGATTGATGAATGGCCACATTTAGGGTATGCTAGATTTTATTTGGATTTTGTTCCAATGGATTTTTATGAAGTGGTATGGAAATGGAAATAAAGGAAGGGGAAGGAAGGCGATGGATGCGCGATCGGCCGATTTTTGCTCGAATGGCCATCAAAACGGGTTTTTTGATTAAAATTGGAAGAAATTAATGAGAATGGGTTTGAAGAGGATAGCTGCAAATTCTCGTTACCAATATTCCTCCAATCTTGCTGGTTGAATTCTTGTCCTCATGCCGAATTGCATGACCAAAATTGATATCAAATTTAGATAAATTAATTGAATTGGCCAATGTGATGCTTCCCCAAAATGCACATTGGATGGGCCTAATTGGCCCACTCTCTTCCATTCCAAATTAACCTATTTTTTTGTCATTTCCCCTTTTCATTGCCCCCTTTCCCATACACTCCTCTCCATCAATTTTGCACCTTTTTTACAATAAGGACGGACCTAGCAGCCATTCGGCCACAATGTTCGATTTGTGGTTTGTTTTGGGCGTTCAACCTCTTTTTGAATTTGGGTGTGGTAAAAGTGGAAAATGGGGTGTAAAATATTTTGCTGAATGTGAGAATATTGAATCTGGAATTATGCAAATCCTTTGGGCCATTTTGCCCCATATTCTTCCATTCTCGAATCAATTTCCTCTCTTTTATCTAATCAAAATGTTTTTCGCCCCAAAATTGATTCTTTTTCATGGTATTTTCCTTTTTCTTGTCCAAATATGTTCATTATTGGCATCGGAGGAGAAGGAACCATGTCAATGCAAGTTATTCTCCAAATCCTCCAGATTCCTCCTTTTTTGAAGTCGGTGAATGCACACATTGGCGCATTTTATTGGTCCCAATGTTGACGGATAGATTCAATCAAATTCCATTGTTGAAGGCCATCATTCGGTCAATGTTGTCCGGTTGTCGTTGGTATTTTCACGATCAAATTAGCATCCAAATGTTCACAAAAAATAATTCATTTATTCCAATTACGGATCCAATTTTATTGCCAGAACTTAACCAAATGGTTTCTAATTTTTACCCCAAATTATTTCCTATTCCACATTAGTTGGACCAATTCAAATTCACTAGGCAAGAGAGGGAGGCCAGAAATGGCCAACACCTTTGGCGAAATTCTGTGGAAATGGCAGTGAGGTGGATGAATGAAATTGAAATTGATGATGAAAAGGAAGAGGAGGAAAATGTGAATTCATCATCATCTTCCAGTGAAGAAGATGAAGTGGCCACCGATTGGGGCCGATTCATTTTTGTGATCACCGATTTTGAACAAAGTCAAAGTAAAATAAAGGAAATGAATTGAATATATTTGAGAGGGTTTTAGGTGGCCATGGCAGTGAATTCCTTGTGGAATTGGACAAAATGTTGGCCAAAAGTGGCATTTTCTACCGAAGTGTCCGTCTCCAATTTGATGGGAACAAACAAACGCATATTATCCCTGGGGGTGGCGGCCAACAACCCCCAGTTCATCAGAATATCCAAAATATTTCATCGAATATTGTTCGCGTTGCCATTGTTGAACCCGGAATTGGGGTGGATGCATTCGATGCCATTCGACCGTGTCCCCAATTGAATGATGAGGAAATTATTCGGGAATATTCGTGAGAATATCATAAAACAGTTAATTAAAATAAATCATTTTCTAATTAGTTATGTGCAACATTTTTACTACGAGAATTGGTATCTTCGAAGTGAGTTCATTTATTAATTATTATTATTTTTTATTTCTTTTTTGATCCCCGCGGTGCCCTCATTGGTTTTGGCCTTTTCCTTTGCGCAATCCTTTGTGCCATTGGCGCCTATTTCTTTCACTTTTGGGAATTGGCCAGAGCAAAAAGGAAAACGGCGGCCAAACAATCGCAACAACAGCAACAAATTGGAGGATCCGAAAAAAGTGCCGGGGGCAATCATCAACAACAGTCAACCGGCGGGAGTGAACCATAAAAAATGAGTGGGATGCCGACAGCCGACATTTATTCATTATTTTATGTTCCCCTGTGGTCACATTTATGAAAATTGCCCCCTTGGGGGTCGCCACATTCTCACATGCCCTTTTCCCATTCAATTGACATTTTCCCATTAAATATTCGAAAGTGCAAAAATAAAATTCATTTTTTAAATTCACTTTTTTTCTGCTCTGCTGCATAAATTTGATCATTTGCTCTTCAATGACCTTTTTGCCTTTTATTTAAAATAAAAAGTAAATTTATATGCTTCTATTCTATATTATATTTTTGTTTGTTGCTATGCCGACAAATTTTTATTTGGGCCGGAAGGCGTCAAAAGATTGACAGGAAAAGCAGTTGCTCTCTTCCACCCATTTACGTGTCCGGTAATTAATTTTGGAGGGACAAAAAGTAAATAAAAAGGAGGGGAATTTGAGGAGAAGGACATTTTGGATATGGCCAAATGGGAATTTGCCTAAAGGAATTGAGTGAGCGATAAATTGGATCGGTGGTTGCCATTGGCATCAAAATTTGATTTGTAAATGACATTCGGAATATTGAGGAGTGGAACACGGAAAGTTTTTGGAGTGGCTGAAAAATTTCCCATTTTTGGAATGACGAAAATTGCTGGCCAATAAAAAATAATTTTTGGAACGAAAGAATTCATTTTTTTATTTTGTATTTCCTCCGCCCATTTCCCAAGAATTTCCCATACCAATGATTGAGCCTTGGCCAGCAAATTGTTCTACTCCAATTTCTGCTGAAAAAATGAACTCCGAAATACAAAATCCATGCCAACCCCCCTCTTCCCCTTAACCCATTCTTTCACTCATCTTTGGGGCCTTTTCGCGCAATTTCCTCATCTGTATTCAATATCCGCCGGCGGCATCATCAGTCGGCCTCCTTCCCCCCCCCCCCCCACCTCCAATTCATTGGCACTTTTTTTGTGTTTCACAAAAGTATTTTGTCGGCATTCATTCACACTTTTCCTGCTTCCATCGATTTGCCCAGAGCAATTTCACCTGTTACTGGTACCTTCCTTTTCCTTTTCATTCAATTTTCATTCCTCAAAATTCCATTCAAATTTAATAAAAATAAATTAATTTACCAGAAAGCCAGGTGAATTTGACCAATTTTCCCCAAAAAAGTCATCTGATTATTCCACATTCGTCATAATTTCCCACCCCAATTTTTCCCTTTAATGAGCCCAATTGGGCCTGCTGAAAAACTAAACCAAAGGCCAGTGGCAATTCCCCATTTTTGGCATTAGTGCGCGGCCAAACATTTCATTCGATTGTGGTGGCCGCAAATGGGCGCGAGTTTATGCAAAGACGGAAAAGTGGAGGACGAGCAAATTGACAAAGTATTTGTGGTTGAGGGGGAAAGGGGTACACCCACCCCCGATGTTTCGGCAAAAAATGCCAATGTTGATGTTGAAATGCAGAATCGACAAATCGAAATGGAACTGAAACGGGACCGGATGGAGGAGAGGCGCATTGTCAAAATCCTCCTTTTGGGCAGTGCCGATTCAGGGAAATCCACAATTGCCAAACAAATGAGGTAATTTTATTGATTGATTGATTGATGGCATTCAAAAAATAAATAAATTAATTCAGAATCCTCCATACAAATGGATTCAATGAGGCCGAATTAATCAATTATAGGTGAAAATTGTGAATGAATATTTAAATTGTTTTGAATTTATTTGAAGATATATGCTGCACACAAATTACATTGGTTCATTCCATTACATTGCCAAAGGGATTAATCAATTGAAGATTGAAGTGCCTTCGGAAGAAAGGGAAATGGTCGACAGATTCGAGCATTCATATTCCAAGTAAAAATTATCGCTTTTTTGACCATTTTGATGATCAATTCAGATTCCTTGACTACGACGATGTGGATATGATCAAATTGGTCACTTTTCCCCTTCCCATCCATTTTATTCCTCAATCAATTTTCATTATTTATTTTTAAGATTAGCAAATTTCTCAGCTTTAATTGCGTAAAAGTGGCCAGTCAACGATTCACGGAATTTTATGTTCCGGACAATACCACATAGTTGGGGGAATAATTCCTCATTTTTGACCGTTTCCATCTTTTAGTCTCATAAATGAATCTAACAGAATCCTGGGTCCGGAGTATAAGCCAACAGTGACGGATGTGAGCCATGCGAGGGCATCCACCACCGGCGTTCATGAGGTGAATAATTGGAATTGGAATAAATTTTGAATATTAAATTGTAGATAATGTTCGGATTCCGCCGATTCGGCATCAGGTTGGATTGAGAGGAGTTGAAATGAACCAAAAATTGGACAGATTGATCGACGTTGGTGGCCAAAAGACGGAAAGGCGAAAATGGATTCATTGTTTTGGTTTGCCAAATGCCACTAATTCCACCCAATCCATCAATTTAGACAGTGTTTCGGCCATTCTCTATGTGATCTCACTTTCGTGCTATGATCAATTTTTGGAGGAGGATCCATCCATAAATCGGTTTTTAAATTCAAAACATAATCCACATACCCTTTCAATTAGAATGGATGATTCCATTGATTTGTTCCGGGCAATGTTTTACAATCAATTTTTGATGAAAGTTCGAATATTCCCCCATTTTCAATTTATTCCAATTCCATTTTCATTTTCACAGTGCTCATTCATTCTTTTCCTCAATAAAAAGGATCTTTTTGAGGAAAAATTGCGGCATGTTTCTCTTCAAAAGTTTTACCCTGAATTTGAAGGTCCAAAACCAAACCAATTTTGGCATTCATTAATTATTTACTTTCTATTTTAGATTGCCTGAAGAACATGACCATCGATGATCATTATGGGGAGGCCGTTGAATTCATCAAAAAATTGTTTTTGGATGTATTCCATCTCCCACCCAAATTTCCATTAAAAATTACCCAAATTTCAGGTAAAAGACCCGGAAAGTAATCGGCACATTTACACTCATGTGACAAATGCGACGGACACAAAAAATATTGGTTTGTCCCATTTTTGCATATTTGCTTTATTTCGCATCAATTTAGAATTCGTTTTTGGTGCCACCTGCGACATTGTCCTCCAAAATAATTTGACAAAAGCTGGCATGACATGAAGCCAAATCCATTTCCCATTTATTTGATATTATTCCATTTTAATATTCCTCATTATCCAAATAATTCTAATAATAAATCCAATTTGAACAGCCAAATTTGTGTATTCATTTCCCTCAATTTTATGCCACTTTTTTCTTTTTTATTATTATTCGAAAAAGAGGATTAGTGAAAGGAAGGAAATGAAAGGAAAGAAAAGATTGCAATCTTCAATTTGAATTGCACAAACCGGAACAAAACATTTTGGGGTATTTTGTTTAAATTGTTCGAATCCACTTCCTTTCACTTTCATTCTCCCCAAAAAATTCATCCGAAAATGCCATCAAATTCGAAGGAAAAAATGATTTTGCCGGAGGACGGGGAATTTGGTCGCCGTCTTTTCCTCCTCTCTTTGGGCCTTTCAGCGGTTGCCTTTTGTGCCTGTTCAATTCTAATTCCAATTTTAATTGCCGAATTGGATGAATTGAATGAATTTGCCCAAAAAGAGGGGAAAATATTCAAAGTGAATTGGAAATTAAATATTTTATAATTTTTGTGAAGGAATTGGCCGATGGAATTTGGTTGGATTTGATGCAAATTCAGGGCCGACCAATTTTGGGGAAATCCGCCGCCACCCGGCGAATTATTCAATTGACAAAAAGACCCGAAAGAGAATTGCAAATGAGCCAAATTGAAATTGAACATTTCAAAGATAGGCTGGAAAGAAGTCAAAATGGGTGGGAATGGGCCTAAAGAAATATTATTCCATTCAGAATCATTCAAAGGACGTCAACGAATGAAAAATGTGAAGCCCGAAAGAATGGGACAACCGCCAAGGGCAAGGGCATGGAGTTTTGCGGCCCAAACATACAATGAGGAAATAGTGCCCTCAATTGAACCGGCAAAAAATGCCAATGAGGGTATAAATTCGGGAGTGGCTGCCAATTTTGGAGGGAAATGTCCGGCAGGCCCTCCCGGAAAACCAGGATTGCCCGGAATTGATGGAGGTTGAATATCAAAGGCACAATTGAATATAATAATTTGGCAGAACCCGGACAAAATGGTCTTCCAGGAAAGGCGGGAAAATCCGGAAATGATTTGGAAATTGAATTTGAGAAGGAAAATTGCATAAAATGTCCGGCTGGATTGCCCGGAGTGATTGGGCCTCCCGGCATAGAAGGATTGCCAGGGGAAATTGGCAGTCCCGGATTGGTTTGGATGGGACTATTTAAAATGGCCATTTGATCCATTTTTGTTCAGCCTGGAATCGCCAAAAACCCATTGCCAGGTCCACCGGGCCCAATTGGATGGCCCGGAATTGCAGGGGTGGATGGAAGCGATGGAGTGCCAGGTTGACTGGGGGAAAATACCAAAATAAAGAAATTATATGCCAAAAAGGACTTCCGGGTGTGCCCGGCATAAAATATACCAAAGGAGGGCCGGGACCAAAAGGGGCAATTGGATTGGTTGGTGAGCCAGGAGCAATTGGGGTAAATGGGCCAGATGGTGAACCGGGCATTCCTGGAGAGGTTGGATGGCCCGGACAGCCTGGTTAGCTTTCGGATCATAAAAATGAATGGTAAAACATTTATTTAGGCTTACAAGGACAAGAAGGATTAGCTGGTCCAATTGGACCTGATGGAGTTGCGGGCATCCCAGGTAATCTTTTTTTATTACGATTTTTGTACACTTTTTAGGCATTGAAAATCATTATTGCAATTGTCCGGTCCGCACATCTCAATTAATCACGGTATAAAATTATTCGATAATCACATTTAATGTTAAAATTGAAGCTAAAAGATCAACCGGGCGGAGTGAATGCCTTTTTGGGCAGATGGAAAGGACGAATTCCCAACCAATTATTGGACGATTATGAAAAATATGTGAAAGAGAAGAAAGCCGAACTAAAAATAAAACCGCCTTTGATTGAAATACAAAATTGACGTCATAAAAATAGCATGAACAAATGTTTATTTCCAAAAAATTGCCAATTTTCACTCCTTTTCCTATGCATTTATAAAAAGTTTCCAATTCACCACTGCCCTTTCCTCATTCATTGTTTATTTTTGGCTTAAATTCTAATGAAAATTACATCATTTCACTAGAAAATTGTAAAAAACATTTATTTACAATTGATTTTTAGCAATTAGGATTCTGCTGATTTATTCAATCATTTTTGCGTAATTTGAGGTTTACTTATTCAATGCACCATCCAAAACCAAACCCATTTTTTGTATACTGTACAAAAAATTGTAAATTAATTTGTTTGGCTTAATGGTTTTAAAATGGATTTTTTTTCCTTTATTTATTTCTCTAACAGCTGCAAATTAACAAATTCATTGATCAAAATTTTTAATTTTTAACGAATTAATAATTTTTTTTAGAATGGGCGGTGAAAGGGAAATTTGGCAGCAATGTATTGATTGGATAAAATCGACTGGGGTTCTTCCAATCGACAGGGAATTCGACAAATTGGCAGATTTTGCAGCAATTTTAAGGAATGGGGTTTTGCTTTGCGAATTGGCAATGAAATTATCACCTGGATGCATTGATCGAAATGAAATAATGGCCCAATATCAACATTCACCGGTTAATTTCAAATCCTCCTCTAAAATAATTCAATTTTTTCTAATTAAGTTCATTTGCTCCAAAAACATTGCACTATTTTTGATTGCCTGCCGTGGTTATTTTTCAATTGATGAGATTTTCGATGAGGATGATCTTTTGGAATTACAAAATTTTCCGGCCGTTCTTCGCTTACTTTCTCAACTTTCAAGAAATTCCAAATCCAGACAATTGGGACTCAAGTTTTATTTACATTTTAATCATAAATTCATATTTATTTTATTCAGACCTTTTCCGGAAGAGACAATTTTGCCAACTGATTTGATTGTGAATGAAAGTATTTATTGCAATTTGAAGGAGGAAGTTGACCAACATTACAAACAATTGGGCAGCCAACAATATTCAATTTTGAATAAGAAAGAAGAAAATGATTGGGTGGACGAAAAAAGTGGACAGGAAATTTATGATTCAATTTGTTCGCAAAAAGTGCCACGGAATAAATCACTTCCAATTGTAATTATTTTATAAATTAATTAATATTAATTTAATTAATTTTTGCAGAATTATTCGGAATTCAAACCAAAAACCAAACGAGATCATTGTCTGAAGGAATTGTTGGACACCGAAATAAATTATTGCGAAAAAACCCAAATGATGGTGGACACATTCCTGAATAGAATGAGATTTCATTTACGTGCCGAAGATTTGTCGACAATTTTCATAAATATTGAAGAAATTTTGAGGATAAATCGAAACTTTTTGTCCAAATTGAGTTCAGCAGTGATGAGGGAATTGCAATTGGAAGTGAAAAACAACCAAAATGAACAACCACTCCAAATTGCGGATGTGTTTTTGAGCTTCAAAATGCAATTTACGGTTTATGCAATTTATTGCTCCCGGCTGGGCGAATCCACAAATCGAATTGAGGAATTGGAAAGGGTGGACCCGAATATGCGGAAAGTAATGACCGAAAGAATAATTATTATGGAAAATAATCAGGCAAAATAAAATAATAAATAAATTATTTAAATGCCACATTTTAAGGAACAACCAAAAGACATAAAATTGAGGGATTTGTTGATTGTCCCCTTCCAAAGGATCACTCGATATCATCTCCTTTTGGAGGTAAATTCAATCCAAATAAAATTAAAATTAATTTTTGTTTTTGCAGTCTTTAATGAAAAATACACTGGATGTGGTGGAACAATCCGCATTGAATAATGCTTTGGATGCAATGAAGGATGTGGTAATTTACGTGAATGAAATGAAAAGGGACCAAGAAATGATGGAATTCATCCAAACAATCCAAAGGAGCATTTCGGCATTGGATGTGAATTTGTTGGAATATGGCCGAATTTTGTGCGATGATTCCCTCAAAGTGAATATTAGCCAAAATGGCGAATCCAACAAAACAAAACAACGATACGTTTTCCTTTTTGAGAAAATGATTCTTTGTGCCAAAAGAGAAGTACGAAATAAATTTTAAAATAAAATTGAATGAAATATTTTGTTTTAGGCTGGAATGTACAAAGCCAAAAACATTTTCCTCCTTTCCGATTTTGAATTGCTCGAAAATGAGCCGGAAACACCGCCGCACAAAGCAAATACAATTTCACGAAAATTGACGAATAGTTTTTTCGACAATAATTCATTCACAATTTTGAAAAGAGAAAATGGAAATGGAAATAATTTGAATGTCCCGCAAAATAATTTGGGCGGAACATCAATTCAATTGCATTTCAAAACATTGGAGGACAAAAAGGCATGGAAAGTGTTGGTCAAACAGGCAATGTTCGTTCAAAATTAATTAATTCCTATTTATATTTATTTATTCACAGCAATATAAATAATCCAAAGGCGGCCATCGCAAAAGGCCATTCCCTCCTTTTTCGAACATATCCAAAGGCCACAATTTGTTCAGTCTGCCAAATGCTTTTGGCCGGCAAATTTTTCCAGGGCTATCATTGCTCCGGTGGGTGACTCATCCATTCCATTTCAATAAATAAAATAATTCCATCATCGAATTTTTGAAAATGATTCATTCACAAATTTAAATTGCCTAAATATTTAACCAAAATAATTTCAATTAATTTCATTTTAGGCTGCAACAAAGATATGCACAGGGAATGCGCCGAAATGAAGGAATGCCACATTCGAAAATCCCAATCCCCCGGATTCCCCTCCTCAACCGCCACCGGAACTTTGAATGGCAATGGAACGGCAAATGGACGGAATAATCATCACCAAAATTGTTTGTTTGTTTTTTTTCATACTAAAATCAATTAATTCCGCATAATTTTAGTTCATCCCGGCGAAATGGTCGTCTCGCGTCAGACGATCCCTCCAAATGGTCAATCCGCCCGGCTGAGCTGTCAAAATGGTGATTTGTTGGAATTGTTGGAAATTAATCCACAAGAAGGGACCGCATTGGCCAGACGAAGTCTTCAGCCCACAAATGTTGGAATAATTCCATTGGACAATTTGGTCAGAACCGTCAAAACATTGGAAAATATGGTAAAATATTTATTAAAAATAAAATGTTCAATTCTCTTTTTTTTTAAAGAAAAAACGATCTAGTCGGGCGTCGAATTCCCTCTCCGAAGTGATTCCAATTCAAAATGAGAACAACAATTCAAATTCCTCCCCGCAAACTCCGCCTCAAACCTTGCAAAAACAATTTCCGACCATCACAATGTCAAGGCAAAAACAATTTGTGAGCAGGTTTGAATTTGAATTTGATTCAATTTTATTCATTTTTAGCCACATAATCCGTTTGAGTGAACATTTGATGGATGTGCACCAACAACCCTGGTACTTTGGGGAATTGGGCAGAGAGGAGGCCAAGTCAATGTTGGATGGGACGGAGGAGGGAACATTCATTGTGCGTTGGAGTGTCCAACGGCAACAATTCGCAATTTCATTCCGGGTTGGGAGCACAGTGAAACATATCAAAATTGAATACGATTCGCAGGCGAAAAAGTTGGTTTATCCAAAAATAAAACAAAAATACAAATTTTAATTGATCAAAAACACATTTTAATCAAGAATATTATTAATTAATTACCTCAATATATTATTAATTGAAGGTATTTTCTCTACATTGAAAGGCATTTCGACACAGTCGTGGTAAAAATTCATTCATTCAATCAAACAAACAAATTAATTAATTTATTTTTAAGGAATTGATCAATTTTTATCGGCACAACAATTTGAGCGACGGATTCGCATTGGACGCAATTTTAAAAGGCATTTTTAATTTCATTTTTCATTTATTTATTAATTATTTTGGCAGGCACTCCATTGAAGGGGAATCTTTATAGGGCGGTCAGTGCATATTCCCGGCCGGATGCTTCCTCCAAATATTTGACCCTGAATCCGGGGGACATTGTCCGAGTTTTGGAGACAGCCGGCGACCTGAACGGATGGTGGAAAGGAACAATTGGCGCCGAGGGAAGGGTGAGGAAATATTTAAATACCTCTTTTTAAATTCGTATTTTTAGGTTGGATTCTTCCCCGTTTCATATGTGGAGCGAATCCCGGAATTGCAACAAAATGAACACCAATCGACGCCAACATTGGGAGAAGAAGAAAATGGAGGAGGAGGCGGCGGAATTGTTGCCTACCAAAGTGCACAAAACGGTGAAAATGAACCAATCCAATTGGCCATTGCCATTCAGCAGGGGGAGGAGAATGGGGCCGGAAGAAATTTGCTATCAACACTTTGAAATGATTCGAACGAATGCCCAACCAAATTAGTCACAATCCAAATCCATCAATATTCCCCCTTTCCCCTAATAGCCATATTTTAATTATTTTCGAATTTTTTGTACAATATTTTGACAAATATTTAATAATGCCAAATAATATTTAATTTATTATTAGACCAAAAATTCCCCCACCAAGCATTTTCCCATTTTTGTAATTCCCAAACATTTTTATTATGCCTCTTCGCTTTTATTATATTTTCTGTATTTATATTTGTGCCTTTTTGCTCATTTCCGCTTTTTTGCCTTTTCCATCCAAATTCTTGCATTTTCTCATTCAATCAAAGATATACGCAAAAATGTGAATTTAATTTAATTTAATTTAATATTTAATTGAATAAATATGCTGCATAATACGGAAATAAATGGGTCAATATGAAATGTTTGAATGCCTCAGATTTTAAATTTGCCATTAAAAATTCAATGGCGGATTGCACAAATGTCATCAAATAATTCTTTTTTCCACTGCTGTTTTTGCCTTCAATTTCTCCTCCATTCCCACCGATTGATGTTTCCAAACATTTGACCACTTCAATATTTTCCATTATTTTTAGCGCTGGAATTGTTTTTGGCTCCACAAAAAGGTGGCCCTGTGCCCTCATTTTGTCGAATTTGTCCGCCGCCCCATCGCCACCATCAAATTGGAAAAGGGCGGCCGGACCATTATTTGGGCCTTTTCGCCAATTTGAAATTATTCTAAAATAAATAAAAAGAATTCATTCATTTTATTCTGAGGCAAACTTGTAGGGAATTTGGGCGCATTTTACATCGAAAAGTCCTAAAATGCATTGACGTGCCATCACATTATTGTCCTAAAGAAATAATCCAATTTTATTGGGGGAATATTGAGGGGAATTACGGTGGCAAAATGATCCAAAAGGAATTGGGCAATGGAATCAAAAAATTGCTTCGTTCGATTGGAGGAACGGACAAAGAAATAGCCTCCGGCAATCCAAAAAATGACAGGTACCGTATAGCCTCATTTAATTCCCCCATCCTCCACCCTCAATTATGAGGACTCAGATCCTGTCAATCAAAAATGTCCTCAAATTAAGAAGTTTAGAAAGAACCCAAATTTTTCTAATTTTTGAGGGATTCAGAAATAATTAATTCCTCTTGGGGAATTAAAGAGGTTATACGGTAATAAAAATGACATTAATCCAATTCCATAATTTTACCATGGATTTAAGGAGGCCTTCATCCCCTTCGCTGTCAAAAACCAAATCGGCATTTGCAAATTCGCCGCCATCCAAATCTGAAGAATTAATTATTTATTTACTATTTCAAATGAGAATTTTGACTGATTATATTGAATAAATCCTGGCGCCAAATTGTGTCAGCTTGAACCTAAATTCAAGGAAAAAAACAATTAAAATGAGCCAATCCAACCATCCAAAAAGCTGGCACAATTTCGGTGAGCAAAGAGGCCAATTTTGCTCGGAAATATTGAAAAAGTTGATATCGACCATCGCCGGCACCAAATTTTTCCTCCTTTTCAGAAGAAATTGATTTGAATTTGATTACAAAATAACCAATATTGGAAATTGCCAATGGATGACGCCAATTTCGGGAAATGATTTTTTGAGTAAATCAAGCGAAAATGTGTCAAAAACAACGGCAACCAGCCTTCCGGCTGCCCCCGGAAATTTTCGTAAATTGCACACAAAATTGAGGGAAATATTCAAAGCAAACTTTTTATGGAATTTTGTCCGAAAATTGAAAAGAAATTTGGAATAAAAAAACACCTTATTGAGTAGGAGAATTGCCGGCGGGCCATTTTGGATCTTTTCAAAGGCCTAAAAATGATTGAAATTGAATCAATTGATGGGTGAATTTGAATTGATTGCCTCTTTAAATTGTTGGCCATATTGTTGGTTGGAATTAATGAATGAATTGGAATTACTTTGTTCAGCCAAAAATGCCTGGATATTTGCCACTCGACGAACTTTTGTGTAAAAAAGGAAGGAAATGAGCAAAATGGCAAAATGGAAAAGTCGCAAACGGAATTGGATCATCCCCTCCGGGGGCAAAATTAGAAGAAAAATGTTCAATGAGGATTTTGGTGGGGAGGATTGACGCAATCGATGCCGGAGGCAATGAATGCACTCCTCCCTCTTCAATATTCCAATCCAATCTTGGCTTATCGTTGTTTCTCGATCTGCCATTCCTTTCCCCATTCATTCAATCCTCTTTCATTCTTTTCATTATTCCCCAAATGATGATTACATTCTCAGTTCTGTGCATTATCCTCCAATTTTTGTTCATTCCCCAAAATGTTGAATGTGCCAAAATGGCCAAACCAATCAAATCGACCACCGGCAGGCCATCCTTTGGTGAATTGGATTTGTTGAAAAGGCCTTTGAATTATTATATAATTGCCAATGGAAAACATGCAAAAGTGCTCAATAAAACCAATGAAAACAACCATTCAACCATTGAATATCGTAAATATATAGGAAAAAGGATGTTTCAGAACCTGGGGCTTTCTTTTGATCATATCTCTAGAAGGAAGAAACAAATTTTGGAAGGTGATATACCATTTGAAAGCTGTAAATGTCCCCTAAAAAGTGAATATTATAATTTATGAAAAATCTAAAATAATTTATAAAATAAATGGTAAATAGTATTTCCTCAGTAAATTCGGGTTTATTACAATCAAAGGCATGGAAAATTTTGTAGTGGTAGAATTCATAAAATTTAAAAAGGCTAACTTGTAGGTTATAATCTGAGCTTCCAATTGGTTTATCGCCTTCCAAAATTGGTTATTGCCTCGATGAGCTATGGCCCTAAGAATAGATCAGGTACTGAAATATTATTCATCGTCTACAATGCCCCCTTTCATTCCCTTTCCCCTCATTTTTTAAGGAATTGCGCGGCCTCCTTTCCTCATCAAAACCAGAGGATCGGCAATTTTGTTGAATGCCGGTCAAAATTCATTAAAATAATCCATCCCACTTTTAAAATTTGAAGGCAATTCCCTGGATTGGCATTTTGGCTATCCTTCCCTCATTCAAATGTTGGCTGCCAGTGGCCATTCAACATTGGCACTGGAGGGAGGAAATGAACAAAAATTAGTGGAAGCAATTGGATGGGAAGAATTACACGGACTAATTTTGATTGGGTCCGGCGATGAGGGAATTGAATTGGCATTGAATTCAATTGAAAAGTTAAATGGATTTAATTTAAATTAAAATATTGTTTAAAGGGAATCGAGAATTCGTGACCAATTGGATGCAATCATTTTGATGAATTTGAAGGCATCCAATTTGGAAAGAATCGAACGAATTATGAAGAAAGGATTCGGCAAAAGTCGACCATTTTGGGTGCTACTGAATCGGCAAAATGCCCTGCCAATTGGCGATTATTTGGCCGGAGAAGGGGTGATAAAGGCATTGGGCCTGGAATGGGAACCGGAGGAGAAGGGAAATGCCCAAAAATTGGCACAAATTTTAGTGAATTTGTTGGATTTTGTACATCCAAGATGAGAATATTTGGCTGAATTTATTTTGTATAAAAAACATTGGAATAAAAATGAATATAATTGGGGGAAATTGAAGCGAATCTGCGCGCATTTTGTGAATAAAAAATGTGGAAAATTTGGAGGAAAAAAGGTAATATATTGCTATGAGATGGATGAATAAAAATGTTTGGGGGAAATTTGGGAATGGCTGGGATTTAATTTTTGGGGGTGATGGAAATGGAATACATCAATCAGCCAATGAAAATGAATAAAATGGATGGATTACCGGTTGATTTTTGGGGACATTTTGGATGAATATAATAAAAAATGATGGGAAAAACAACACAAAATAATGGGCCAAATTCAATTTAATGGCACTTCGCTTTCCTTTCGAGATGGACCACCTCCCCCGCCATTTCCGGCTGAATTTGTACTGCCGGGTGGTTGCGCACTGCCATTAAGGCTGGCTGAATGGAAAAGTTTGTACCATCCATCCATTTGTTCCCTTCCCAATTGTAATTCGTCCAAGGCAATCTGCGCCACTCCCATAAATGATTTTCGCTCCATTCGGCCAAAATCGCCAATCACCGTCAACTTTAATAAATTATAAATATTTTGGATGGGGCCAAATTTGTACCTGTAACATTTTATTCCTTGGATTTTCACCAAAAACAAGTTTTTGTCGAAATGAAGGTGAGGCGGAACGACTTTTGGACGGTGGGGTTTTGGCTTTGGCCACACAATTTTTGCCATCCATCAAATATGCCTTCACATATGTTGCTACAGAAAAATTGTCCGTAAATAATCCAATCAATATTCACCCCAAATACCGGGTGCCATTCCTTTTTGGCCGGTTGCCTTCAATCCCTTTGCCTCCTTCACATCCACAATCAGTCCGTTGCCCGTTTCCACAGCAAGGCCAACATGCAATTCGCCGAGGGGCGATGAGCCAAGTGCCTGTCGGCCAACAACTTGTCCGGGGCCAAGATTGTCCATGAATGAGCCAAGTGGACGGTCCGGAAGAATGGGAAGCCAATTATCGGAACTGTCCGTTGATTCTTTGCTGTTTTGTTTGATGAAATCCCGATTCTGTTCGGGCGGTGCCAATGCAGTGCCTGCCTCCAAAGGAATGCCAACCTCCTCGGAACGGGCAAATCCCAATCTTTTGCTCGCATCTTTAGTAAATTAAATTAAATTGGAATTAATTCCCAATTAATTTAGCCAACCATTTGGCCCATTCCTCCCCGGAATTAGCCGGGTCATCAGCGACTTTTTCCGTTCCTTCATTTCCTTCACACTCATTTGCAGCACTTGACCACCTTTTTGGCCTCCCTGTCCACCTTGCAACATCATTCTGTCCATTCCAATTATTTCCTCCTCATCCTCCACCACCAATTGGCCCCTTGGATCCATTTCTTCATTGGAACTTTGATGGCTAATTTGCATTTGTTGTTGGTCCCGAATTCGTTGAATTTGTTGCTGCCGGAGTAATGCCCTAAAGGATAATTCATTCCATTTCCTTTTCCTTTCCAAAATTTTGACCTATTTTGCATGGATTGGGCGGAATTGACACTCAATGTTTCCACCGACCCATCCGATCCATATCCACCGGTACCGCCCACTTCTTGTTCCTTCAAAATTTGTTGCCGTGTTGTTTTTCGATTTGCTTTGCTATTATTTTGCACTCCTCCTTCCGGTGGTTCATCATAATTCCCTGCTCCCCCATTGCTGTTATTGTGCCTCAATTCCCATTCCGCAACTGCAACAAAACAATAAATTAATTTATATTCATTCATTTGGCCATATCTCAACAAGGAAGCAACCAATCAATGAAGGCGATATGTCATTCGAAAAATCCCAAATCTCCTCTAAAAAGTGGCTTAACTAATTTTTTGAAAATTTAAAAAATTTATAAAATAAGCAGCTTTTATTAAAAAATATCGGGTTATTATATTCAAAGAAAAAAATTAAATTAAAAAGAAGAAATTCTTAAAAATTTTAAAGCACTTTTTGGGCGGCTTTTAGAGCTTTTAAATGGCATATCGCCTTCGCAGATTGGCTATTGCCTCGTTGAGGTATGAGCCAAAAAATATAACAACCCCTATTTTAACTATTTTAAAAATTTTTCCTCGTTATTTTGGCCATAGCTCAACAGGGAAGCAATCAATCAGGGAAGGCAATAAGTCATTAGAAAGCCCTAAATCTCCTCTAAAAAGTGGCTTAACTTATTTTTGAAAACTTAAAAAAATTTTAATATAAGCGGCTTTTCCTTAAAAACTCGAGTTTATTATACTTAAATACGAATAACTAAATAAAAAAGTTAAATTTCATAATAATTTTTATTGCCACTTTTTGGGCTGCTTTTAGGGCTTTGAAATGATATATCGCCTTCACTGATTGGCTGCGTCCTCGTTGAGCGATGAGTCAAAAACTAATGGGTTATCCAATCAGCGAAACTCAATTGTCCCCTTCCCCAATTTCCCCCCTTTGCTGACTATTCCGAAGTGCTGTTGCTGATTGGGGCCTTCGATGTTCGCCTCCGGCTCCTCTGCCCCCATTGGCCCGTTCACCGCCACTTCGATGATGTTGATGCCGGTGTTCCTTTCGCCTATGATGTTCGCCTCCTCCTCGATCCCGTCTCCTCCTCTCCATTTCCCATTCTTGTTCTTGATCCGATAAATATCCATTTGGCACTTTGCCACCTCCTCCTCCCCTTTTTGTCCATCCACCACCAATTTGGCTCCAATCTTCATCGCCTCCATTTCGATTCCAATCCTCCTCCGCTGTTTGCCAAAATGCCTCATTCCCGATGGTCAATGGGAATCCGGCGCCTCGATGCCGTGATGCATGAAACTACACAATTTAAATTTATAAAATAATGTGGGAATGGATTTAACCGGCAAATTGTGAATGGAATGCGATGTGTTCCCATAATTATCGCTGATTTTGCGCCTTTCATTATAATTATTATTATTGCCAAATGAAGATTGTTGTGGTTGTGTTTGGGTGCCAGAATAACTCATTTGCGATCGACTTCGATGCCCAACCGGCGGAGTCATCGAGGAATAACGCCTTTGGCGAAGTCGCTGAAAGGCAAAATCATAATTCATTTTTATTTTGATTAATCGAATAATGAATATAATCATCACATTTTGGCCCATAATTTAACGAGGAAATAACTAATTAGGGAAGGCGATATGCTATTTGAAAGCCCAAAGTATCCTTTAAAAAGTGGCCATATTAAATTTTATTAATCTTGGATTTAAAAAAGAAAAATGTCTTTGAGTGAAATAAAAACCCAAATATCTGAAATGGTTCACAAATTGATTCAATTTTCAAAAATTAGGAATGCTACTTTTTTAAGGGCATTTAGCGCTTTCGAATGATATATCGCCTTTTCGAATTGGTTACTTCCTTATTGAGCTATGGCCAAAAGAATGGCACAGGTACTCAATTGTCCTGCGTGTTTTTATATTCATTTCCATTGGACCAACCATTCGAATTGGATTTTCCTCATCCATATCCAATAAATTGTACAAAAATGGCTGATTATTCAATTGGGCTTGGTTCATTTCAACAAGGGCCTCCCCCAAGAATGAATGTGATTCATATGGGTCATAGTCCCAAAGGGTGATCTGCAAATTGTTCACAAAAATGAGGACAAAATGTTTTTATTTTGCCTCAAGAACGCGTCCAGCCAATCCGACTTCGTCCAAATCTTCGTAGAAAAAATGTTCATCCCAAATTGGGTTCAAAGTTTCGGAGAGTATTTTGCTTTGACGACGACTTTTTTCACTGAAAATTACAAAAATTAAAATTGTTATTGGATTTTTTGGAAGACCTTCTGTCGGGAAGGAGGAATAATTTGACATATGGATTCCGAAGGGGATTGGCATCTGGCCGTGGCACCAAATCATAGGCTCGACTAAGTGAAATGATCAATTCCTTTTTTTGGGCCAAATACAAAAGGGCCATTTCCATGCGACCACATATCCGGGGATCGGCATCGGTGGAAGAAGAGGAAGGAAAGGCCATGGGAGGTGGCATATTCACCGGCATTGCATCGACTGAATGAAAATTGGATAAAAATAAAGGAAAAGGCAAATTGTGGCAATTCTATATCCCCTCTAATTCGGTGAATTCCCCTTTTTTATTTTCTAATTTGGCCAATCAACAAATTAAAGAATGTACGCACTTTTCACAAATGAGTTTCTTCTCAGACGGGGAATCTTTTCTAAAAATCTGTGGTGATTTTCCCAATTCATGTCAATCAAAATCTATATTTTATAAATTTATAAAATTGAGAATTGACAGTACCCAAAAAAATATGATTTTATAATTTGTTCATATATATTGTACCAGAATCTTAAGATAAAATACAAACACAAAACAGGCGGAATTAGTGCAAAATCAAACAGGTGGAATTAGTGCAAATTCAAAACAGGCGGAATTAGTGCAAATTCAAACAGGCGGAATTAGTGCAAATTCAAACAGGCGGAATTAGTGCAAATTCAAACAGGCGGAATTAGTGCAAATTCAAACAGGCGGAATTAGTGCAAATTCAAACAGGCGGAATTAGTGCAAATTCAAACAGGCGGAAATAGTGCAAATTCAAAACAGGCGGAAATAGTGCAAAATCAAACAGGCGGAATTAGTGCAAATTCAAACAGGCGGAATTAGTGCAAAATCAAACAGGCGGAATTAGTGCAAATTCAAACAGGCGGAATTAGTGCAAAATCAAACAGGCGGAATTAGTGCAAATTCAAACAGGCGGAATTAGTGCAAATAAAACAGGCGGAATTAGTGCAAATTCAAACAGGCGGAAATAGTGCAAATTCAAACAGGCGGAAATAGTGCAAATAAAATAGGCGGAATTAAAACATCAAAAAACATTTTCCTTAAATAAAAGTAAAATATTTTCCTTAAAAATTTTCTGTACCAAAATTAGTCATTTTCTCCTATATTTATAATTTATAAATATATTAAATTAAATATTTTATAATATAAAACATACAAAAAGTGCCGCCACCTGCATGAAGCACCAAAGGGGAAGGGGCCCGCCTAGAATGTGAATGTTGTGGTGGATAGCGTTGTTGCATTTGATTGTAAGCAAAATTATTGGCAAAAGGTGAAGTGGATGCAGCGGCTGACATCGACTGCGAATGGGGCAATGCGGCTTGTGGGCCAATACCAATACTGCCGCCCAATTCTTGATGATCCCTAATAAGGCGACGAAGATTGAGGAAATCATCGGCATCGCCGGCAATTGGCCTCGACACAATCAATTCAAGCCGGGAATCGCCTTTGGTCGATTGTACAATATTATATACTCCCTTTGGATGGGAAAAAAGATTTTTTCGGCCTAATAAATGTGCAACCAACCTCCGGGGTGAGGTTTTGGAGGGAATGACCATTCCATTTGAGCACTTCATCACCTGTGAATTTAATCCATTTTCCATTCCGAATATCAAATTAATATCCAACCGGCTCTGAGTTGGCCAACCGTATCGGCCACACTCCCAGGCCTTACTCGGGAAACGAATGCCCCAAGTCGGCCATTGCTTGGATTCCTGCCCCCAACCACTTTGAGGCCAAAATCCAACGAATTGAATCCTTGGGCGGTGGATGAATTCGGCAAATTCATTAGGGCCAATGATTGTGGTTTATATAGTACAATATGGCCAACCAAATGGCGTTGATCAGGGGATGGTTGCCAAGAAACTGATGGATTCTAAATAAATCGGGAAAAAGGCTAATTTGGCGACTGAGGCGGACGAACGGAAAGATAGTTGCGAATGCGTTGGGCCAAAAAATTATGATGGGATGTTTGGGAATTGGCGGAGGCCATTATTGAGGGGGCAGCCGTCGCCATTCCACTGGACATTTTGGCGTTTGTCATTGTGGTGGTGGCATCCAAGGAATGGGCCTGATGGCCAAAGAATGGGCCACCTGCAAAGATGAGAGGCGCATTTATTTCATCCGAAGGAATAAAAGTGAGAATTTTGTAAATCAATGTTCCTCCCACCCCTTTGGGCCAATGTGTTGCCGGAATGTGAGCGGAGTTAGTGAGACTTTTCCCCCATTTCATTCCACCCCACTTTTTCCCCTTCCCTCCAATCCTGACTGCCAGTAAGCCGCCTTTTCCCCCTTTCATCCCTTCACATATTCCACCCCCTCCCCCTCTCCTTTTGCCAGTCTTGAAAGCTTTTTTGCCCTTCAAAAACGACCCTTTCCTGCTTTTGCGTGGGCTTTTTCCATTACATTCGGTCCCCTCCCCTTTTTGCCCCAATCCTGTGCCCTGGGCGGATTATTCGCGCCTAATTGAGCCGGAATGGCCCTGCGACCCTCCTCCGTGCCTTGGCATTCTGAATGAGTGCATTTGAGGGGAAAAGCGGTGTTTGGATGGATGGAAGAGGTTGGGGCGGTCGGAATAATATCGCAGGGAAGGGCCATAATAGGGGAGAAGGGGCCAAGAGGGAGGAGAAGAGGAGTTAGCCGGCTGGCAAAAGAAAATCGATGCCTTTTGGGGGTGGCGGGGGTGGTCGGTCGGCTTTGACTTAATTGGCTTTTGGATGGGAATTGGCTGGCGCAAAAGACAAATGGGCCGTGGAAATGGCTTTGAAATGAGCTGAATTCCTCTTCTTTATCTCTTTTGGCCCACATGGCCAAAAGGTCCTGGGTCGGGTTGAAAGGATCCAAACAATGACGTGGGAATGAAATGGAAAGGAAAGAGAAGGCATTTAAATTTAAATATTTATTATTCAAACTATTTTGAATTTTTGTGGATTTACTAGTATTCTATTTATTAATAGGCAAACGCCCATTTCTGTGCATTCGCTATTATTTGGCCATAACTTTGCAGGGCAATAGCAAATATGGAAAGG
This sequence comes from Pratylenchus scribneri, assembly GCA_030063045.1. Lineage (NCBI taxonomy): Eukaryota > Metazoa > Nematoda > Chromadorea > Rhabditida > Pratylenchidae > Pratylenchus > Pratylenchus scribneri. Next base: position 1,775,953 of record JAQSEB010000020.1, on the reverse strand, counting down.
CAATATACCATTTTAAATCCCTAAAATTCTACTAAAAAGTGCCTATAAAATTATTATGAAATTTAGCTTTTTAATTTAATTATTCATCTTTGAATGTAATAAACCCGAATTCTGTAGGAAAATCCGCTTATTTTATAAAATTTCTGGTATTTTCAAAAATTAGGGAGGCTAAATTTTGGAGGACATTTAGGGCTTTCAAATGACATATCGCCTTCCTGGATTGATTGCTTCTTTGCTGAGTTATTGGCCAAAAACTGGGATTGAATTGTCCTTTGTTTCATTCTCAATTGTGAGTGACCCCCATCATAATGCCCTCAATGAATAATCACCGCTCTTCTCCCTTTTTATTACTGTATTCCATTTTTTTAACAAGGAGGAATGGAAAAGTGATAGGTTAATTTGCCTTGGGGCAATTATTGAGGGATGGCTTGGGCTTCAAATGGCAATGGCATATCGCCTTCCAAAATTGGTTGTTTCCTTATAGAAATATGACCAAAAGGAAATGGTTCAGGTAAAGAAACATTCTGTTTTTGAGAAATTATACTAAATCCACAAACAAATTTGAATTTTTGTGGATTAACTTGCCTCTATTGGATGCAGCTGCTCTTTTCGCATTTGGATGTGCATTATCGTAAATATAACGAAGCAATTCTGAAAATATTCATTTTCTTATCAATATTATTTGCCATTTTCATTCTTACCTTTCTCCGAGAAGTCCGGTTCCAGTTTGGTATTGGACGATTCCAATTGAAGTGAGGCACTCTGGGGAAGTCCACCGCCACCTTGTGGTTGGCTAATTGATGAATTATTTTGTTGTTTTGGCGAACTCAATTCATCGTCGGAGGAGGAATAGGAACGGTGAGGTTGCGGAGGGGGTTGTTGGTGCATTGTTTGACGGCTGCCAGCTTTGGCCCTCCTATTCCGCATGGGAGATGGGCCAGCACCAATTTGGGGAGCAGCAGTCGAAGATTGACGAGAAGAGGTGGAGGGAGGAGGAGGAGGAGGCTGTTGACCAGGAACGGCTGGCACAAAAGGCGTTGAGGAGGCGGAGGAGGAGGTGGGCGGACGACGATGTTGTGGATGGTCTGAAAGGAGAAAATGGAAAAGGGTTTGGGACAATTTGACTGAAGGAAGGAGTAGGGGAAATGCCGAAAGAGAGGGGAGGTGGCAAATGTCAAGCCCAATGAGCGACCCCCTGGGGGAAGGTGAATCCATCGAGGCTAATTGGAATTGGCTGCCCCCTTCCCTCACATTCAATTGCATTTACGGCACCCGCAACCAACTAACCTGGCCTTGACGATTGCCTGTTTGGATGGCCATCTTCCATGGAACGTTGTCGAGGTTGTTGTTGGCCACCAGCCTCTTTGGATCTGTTGCCAATTTGGCCAGCGGTTGAAGGCCGTTGATTTTGGAGGGAATTTTGGGTGGTAGAGGAGGAGGAGGGATGATCTTCGATGGAAGGAAGAAGGCGAGGAGAATGGCTGAGAATTGAATGAGGGAATAAATTTAGAAGAGTGGGGGAATGTTGAAAAGGACTATTTAATGCCGATTTAGGGAAGCAACCAATTTTGGAAGGCTTTATAATAATTTAAAGCCTTAAACGACCTCTAAAAAGTGGCAACTCTATTTTATGAAAATTAAAAAAAATTTTTGTAAAACAAGCGGCTTTTCCTTAAAAACTCGAATTTATTATACACAAAGACGAATATCAAAATTAGAGAGATGAAACTAGTAATAATTTTATAGCCACTTTTTATAGGATACTTTGGGCTTTCGATTGGTACATCGCCTTCGCAGATTGGCTATTGCCTCTCTGATTTGAGCTATGGGCCTAAAACCAATCCAATCTGTTCTCAATTATCCCCAACAGGAGAATCTGCCCGTTCCCTTGCAAATTCACCTGGTTGTCGATTGTGGATGTTGTGGCGCAGATTGTTGCCTTCCCATTTGTTGCTGTTGGGTTTGTTGTTGTTGCCGAATGCTCCTTTGCCTTTGTAATTCGCCTCCACCTCCCTCCCTTTGATTTCCACTTGCTTTCCTCATTTGTCCATTTGCCCTTGGAGTTTGTTGCATTTTTTCCCCATTCATTGTTGGCATTTGTTGTGGATCTTCCAGTGAACTTTGCCTCCGTAAACTTCCTTGCCTATTCAGCCCAGATGGAGAAAGGGCCACGGTAGAGGATTGGCTGATCGACGTTTTTTGCGGCAAACTCGGTTTGCGCATTTCATTTTCCTCAATCATTGGACTGGGTGGCATTGGATTTACCGGCGATGGACTGTTCGCCGTTGTGGCATCAATTTGGCCTTGTTGTTCCTTTTGGGGTTGCTGAAACCATTTACCAGTTCTGGCCAAAATTTGTTGTCTCTTTTGGCAAAGGGAACAGGCCCAAATATTCTAAAATGGCATTTGAATTTATGTATTAATAATTCGGAAATAACCTTATTTTTACTGGTTGTTTTGCCGCCACAACGTGCACAAGATCGTAATTGGCAATAAAAACACTGAAATTGAAGTGAAAGGAATTTAATGAAATAATCCAAATATTGATTTGGCCTAAGGGAATATTCTCCTTTCCCGGTAAGAAATAATTGAGTACAGTCGATTGAGTACTGTATGATTTTTTTGCCAATATCTCAGTGAGGCAATAACCAATCAGGGAAGGCAATATTTCTTTAAAAAGCTCAAAGTCTCCTCTATAAGTGGCTTTAAAAATGTAATGAAATTTACATTATTAATTTACTCATTAATATTTGAGTGTAATAAATTCGACAATTTAGAAGAAAGTCGCTTATTTTGTAAATTATTTTAATATTTCAAAAAATATGAATAGCCACTTTTTAAAGGAGATTTAGAGCTTTAAAATGACATATCGCCACCCCAGATTGATTATTGCCTCGCAGAGTTATGGGTCAAAAATCAATGTGATTATTCATCGGCGAGTATGCTCCCTTCCGCACAACCTTATGGCCAATTCCATCAGCGAATTTTGTTTTCTGGCAAATTTGACAAATTGCATCATCCTGGGTGCCAATCAACCTTTGCGCATTTTCCTTCTTCTCTTGGATTTGCCGCTCAATGTCCCACAATTCTTTGTCCCCTTTTTGTGCAATCTAAACCCCAAAAAACGATGTAAATTCATTTCCAAAAATATTTTTATTTTGCCTCTTCCTCCTGCTGTTCTTCGGCTTTTTGTCTTTGAAGGACTTGAAGGATAATTTGCCTCTCTTCCTCACTCAAATGCGACAAATCCGGCATTCCTTCTGCACCCATTCCCATTGGGTCCGAATCGGCTGGAGGCATAGGGATGGGCGCCATTTTGGATGGAATGGCCAAAAGAATGATCAAATTAAAATAACAAATCGACGACGACGATTCATTTTTGGGTGGGAATTATTTTGGTGGCCGATCAAAGGAGGATTGGCCAGTGAACATATTTATTAGGGAAAATGGTCGAGCATTGTCACTTTTTATTGGATTTGACTATAAAATAGGGAATGATGGCAAATTTTGAATATTTGTTGGGTAGGCGGATTTAGGTGGTTTAATTTTGGGTGGGCGGAATATGCGTAAAAAAATATGGCCAAAAAATGAAATGCAATTGAAACGATGGCCCAAACAAAAACTGAGCCCACCGAATATTATATCCCGGTGGATTGGCCAACCGACACTGGCCAAAAAGGAAAGGAAAGATGGATTTTTGGGAGGCTGCAAATGGGCAAACAAAAGGAAAAGGAGGACCTGAGGCCATTTCAAAGGGGACGGACACTGACTATGATGATGAGGGGAAGAAGGGGGGGGGGGGACAAGGAGTCGCCGTGGCGCAATTTTTGGTGGTGCCGTCCGCGAAAAGTGGCAAATGGGCGGCAATTGGCGAAGATGATGATGACGAGGAAGGAAGGGGGAAATGAGTGGATACGGAGGAGGGAGGAATGAGGGAGGCAGAATTGGGAATTGGCTGTCAAAAAGCACTGGGCCAAACACCTTTTTGACTGGTAAAAAAGGAAAAGAGGCAGCGGTTTTGGCCATTTGTTGTGAAGGGGAAATTAGGAGAGGAAATTGGGACCACATTGGGGCACTGAGGAATTGGGAGGCCGACTTTTGTGAGGGAAACGAACAAAAAACGGAACTCGTTGTTTCCTTTTGGCCTCCTCACCACCGCCAAAAGGAATGCCGTTTAGATGTTTTGTGTGTGGCTTCCAATTTGGCCATTTTTGCCTTACAATAAGGGCGCCGTTCCACCGTCTTCGCTGATTAAATTTGTGCCACTGCCAGCCAAAATGCCCGGCGGCATTATTAATTTGTGTTTTTCGGGTAGCTATGAAGAATTAATTTGGAGTTCTTCGACTACTTTGGCCAAAATTAATTTAAAAAAGGAGCAAAAGGGAGTTTTGCAGACAAACCGATGGTCCTTGGGGAATATTCGATGAATGTTGGGGACAAAACAACAATCGATTGGGCGCCGAAAATTTAGTTGGCCAAAAGGAGGCGAAGGACATATAATGGAATGAACGGGGGAAGGAGGGAAGGGAAGGCGCCCTGGGGGCATTGGACGCGGCTGACAAAATTGGCGCGCCTCGAGCGGAAGGGCGCCTCCGGCTGCGGTTTGCCCTCAGGCAAGTTCCATGTGCGATGATGGAAATTGGCGAGAAAAGTAAGAAAATAAGAAGGAGTGGCGGTGGCAGCGGCGCCAACGGCCAATTCCCGCCCCAAGGCCGGCTGGCACTAATCCCCCATCCATCCTTCTCCTTCTTCTTTTGGCCATCGATTTCCTTCATTCTTCCCTTTTCTTGGCCCCAAAATTCTTCTCTCTGCCGACCGCACGCGCAGGAATGAATGGCATTGCCATTCCAGCAGAGAAAATGGAGGAAATTGGGACAAAACGAAAGCTACGAGAAAATAGGCAGGCTAACGGCACCGGACAGAGAAATTCAACAAAAGAGGAATGGAATGCTTTGTTGGTGTGCCGAATAATGGTGCATCCATCCGTCCATTCACCTCCCATTTCCGCCATTCCATTCTTCTCCATTCTTTTGCCCATTTTCCTGTTGCCCATTTGTCTTTTTTTCTGCCCAAAAAGGCGACGGCCCAGCCGGTGTGGTTTCGAGACGAACTCCAGGAAAAAACGAGAGAAGGAAGAGGACTTTGAATGCTGCATTCCTGGTTTGGGGGCATATCAGCAAAGTCAGGAAGAATAGGAGAAAAGGAGGTGGGGGAAGGAACGCTTTATTTGGGTGGGGCCATCGACGAGAAACAGCCTTGGGTTGGTTTGCCGGGCCCCCGGCCATCATGGCCAATGTGCCCGCCACTTGCTGGCTTTTTTAGCCCTCCTTTTGCGTCAGAAAAATGGTCGGCTTGAGGGGAAAGCGGCAATTTAAGGGAAAGGGGGGGGGGACGGAAGAGGGCAACCGGGAGGAAAGAATGCAAATGAAGGAATTGGGTGGAAGGGAAAGGGGTTTTGGATGGATGGGTGGGGGGGGGGGGTGGAAGAACGGTTGTGGCCATAAATGGAGAACTAAACGGTGGTTGATGGTGGGAGGGGGGACATTGGTATGGCCAATTCTTCCAATGTTTTTGGTTGGGTAAAATGTGGGTTGATGGAATGGAATGGGAGGGGAAAACAATTGAGCGAACAAAAATGAACACACACAAAATGGACAACCAACCATATTGGCATTTTTGGCAATGAATGGCAAAATGGAAACAAAAAAATGGCAAAAAGGTGGATTTTGGGGGGAAATGAAGGGGAATTGATGGATAAAAAAATGTAAAGGTAAAATTGGGATGGGGTCATTGAGCGAATAAAATTGAGGGAACATCACATCAACAAACAATATTTTGGCATTTTTTGGGTGTTTATTCCGCTTGGTCCAATTGGTTCATCTCATAATAGAGGCCTTTGGCTGCCATCAATTCTTGGTGTGTTCCTGCAAAAAATATTTATTTATTTGAGAAGGGAAAATGTGCCAATTTCAAGCCAATGCCCATTTTAGGCCTTTTACCTTGTTCGTGGATTTTGCCCTCGACCAGAACAAGAATTCGGTCAGCACTTCGAATGGAGGAAAGTCGATGAGAAACTGAATAAAAAAAGGGGGGGGGATGGATTGCTTTAATTTATTATGTTCACCTTGAATGCAAGTACAATGCCGACTGGCACGATCCAATGCAGTTTGGACGGCCTATTCAAAAGGAACTTTGATTTCTCCCCCTTCCTATTTATTTTGATTGTGTATATAGGTGGTTCTTTCGACCATATCTCAACAAGGAAGTAATTAATTCGGGAAGGCGATATGCCTTCCGAAAGCTCTAAATGTCTTCTAAAAAGTGGCTATTCTAAAGTTTCAAAATAAGGGGCTTTTCCTCAAAATGTTCGGGTTTACTATATTCAAATATAAATACTAAACTAAATAGTTGAAATTTATAACAAATTTATAGCCACTTTTTAGAGGATATTTAAGGCTTTAAATTGGTATATTGCGTTCTCAGATTGACTATGGCCTCACTAAGCAATGGGCCAAAACCGATCGGGGGTACTCAATCGGCGATATTTAATGATCCCCTCATTCTTCATTGCTTGCCTTTTCACTGGCGGAATCCAATGCAGCTGTAGCCTCGTCCAGAAGAAGTACAACCGGTTTTCGAATGATGGCACGGGCGATGGCAATCCTCTGCTTTTGGCCACCACTCAATTGGGCACCGAATTCGCCCACTTCCGTGTCATATCCTTTTGGCAATGAAACAATGAAATCATCTAAATATTTAGGGGGAAATTGATTAAAATTAATTTGAGGGTACTGACGAATGTTAGCCAATTTTGCGGCCTCCTGGACTCGATCCAATCCGGCCTCATCCTCCGGCAATCCAAAGGCAATATTCTCGCGAATTGTGAATGAGAAAAGTGTGGGCTCTTGGCCAACGGAAACGATGGCCAAATGCAAATATTGGGCATTTAATTGGCGCAAATTATAGCCATCCAACAAAACTTGACCCCTTGTTGGGGTGTACATCTAATAATGGGGAAATGGGAAGGAGTTGTGGATGTTTTAGTATCCGAGCAATTCTTTTGTTTATATTTCATCAAGGCGAAAGCCAATCAAGGAAGGCAATATACCTCTTTGTAAAGCGCAAAATATTCTTTACAAAGTATCTTACTAGATTTTATTAAATCTGGAAATTAAAAAGGTAAATAAATGTCTTTGATGAGTGTAATGAACATAATTTTTGATGTAAAGCCGTTTATTTTACAAAAATGTTGAAGGTTCTCAAAAATAAAATGGCCACTTTTTAGAGTACATTTAGGGCTTTTAAATGGCATATCGCCATCGTGAAATTATTGCTTCTTTATTGAGCTATGTTCAAAATAACATGGCAAAAATGAAAAAAATAATAAAAATTAGGGGTTTCATGATTTTTAGCGGATAAACTCATCGAGGCAGTAACCAATCTGAAAAGGCGATATATTATTAGGAAAGCCGAAAATTTATTCCAAAAAGTGGCTATAAAATTTTTATGGATTTTTAATTTAGTTATTTTGTATTTAAATGTAATAAATCCGGATTTTCTGACATCAGAGAAAGTCAATTATTTTAGAGAAGTTTTGAGTTTTCGTAAAATAAGATTAGCCAATTTTTATAAGACATTTAGAGTTTCAAATGACATATCTCCTTTCTCAATTGGTTGCTTCTTTCGCGAAATATGACAAAAAAGCGACTCTGGTATTGAATTAGTGGACTGAAATGTGTTGTTTCGAATGGGAAGGAATTTGGATAAAAAAGGTAAAATTTTATTGCCACTTTTACCGACCCTTTGCATCAATCCCATTAAACTGGATTTGCCACAACCGGAAGGGCCAACAATGGCCAAAGTTTCGCCTGGCTGAATTTCGAAACTGATATTCCGAAGGACGGGCACAATTGGACGGGAAGGATAGCGGAATTCGACTCGATGAAGTCGCAAACGGCCTTCGAATTTCTGAAAATTCGTTGAAAAAGGTGAATTGAAATTGGAATACCGGCCGAAATCCTTCATCGCTCAAATTGTCCATATCGGCCGCCGGCTCACTCAAAACATTCAAAATGCCTTCGGCCGCAATTCGAGCCTTTTTCACATCCGAAATTGAGGCAACCAAAAGTGAGAGGTAATTTGCACCAAACTGTACAAAAACATTAATAAAATATAATTTGAAATTGCCTGGGTGAGGAGAACAACGCGAAGATAATCAAAAGGACTGAAATAATGTGAAAAAATGAATTGCCAAAAGCAAACCCAATTTCATTGGCCAACATCATTGTTTTGCCAAAATGCAAAGTGATGGCACTGGATGGGGCCAAAATGAGGGGAAAATAAAACAATAAAACAAATATAAACAATACCAAAGAATGTAGGTGAATGAAAATTGGCAGGCAAAAACGAATGAACTAATCAAAGATTGGCGACGCATGGCACTTTGCAATGGCCGAATGGCATCACAAAAAACACGATGAAAATGTGCTTGAAGGGAATAGGCCTTGATGGTGGGCATATTTGTGAGCACAATGCTGGCCAACTATTAAAATTAAATTATTAACATAAATTTATTCATTTTTAATAATTAATTCCAAATAGTGAAATGGAATTTGTGGATTCAACATAATTAAATTTTGGTGTGAATATAAATTTATAAATTGATATCATTGTTTCATTATATAGTCAATATTTTGACGAATTGATTAGAGAAAGAATAAAGTAATTTGTTTGATAAAAATTGCAAAAAATTATGACCAAAAAATGTTGGCAAAATTGGCAAAATCAGGCTGTTTTTATTTTTTGTCCATAACTTTATGGCCAAAATATTATTTATCAATCATACTGATATCAAAATGCTTTACAGATAAAGTACAAAACAAATTTATGAAAATCGTATTAATTTTAATGATGTCGAGAATATTTTGATTTTGACCACTGTGAATAATTCAGATATAGAAATATTAGAGCCTTTTTAAATCCCAAATAAAATATTTACATTTAAAAATAAATGGAATAATATTTATATTAAAAGAAAGAGCAGTTTTCATTCTATAAAATCATATCCAAGTTCATCAAAATCGGTTCAATCCTTGATGAGTTTAAACTATTAAAAACATATGAATATTTTAATTTATTGCTTGTCTTCTCAAGAAAGGGAATGCTGCATTGATGAATGCCTTAACCCTTAAGGACACATCAAAACTGTTCTCTCTTTGATCAAGGAAAGGGAGAATACGGTAGCAGAGACATCTACACTGGGCAGCAGTAGTGATATGCCCTGAGGATTTATTCAACAATTCCAATACAGTATTGGCAATACAGAGAGGTAACAATCACAATCTTTGTGAACTCATAACTTCCTTTAATCCTAATCATTTTTTATGATTTTGGTATCATTTTGTAGAGCAGAAAAATCTCCATCTTTTGATATAAATAATATTACATAAAAATTTAATTTAAATAAATTATTCGGGATTTAAAAATGTCATAAGAATTTTCTGGGCCCTATTTTTTGCACTAACCAAAATCTTCAGAGACATCCTTAAAATTAATAAAATTTTATATTTTTTTAATTAAACTCTTTCTATAGAGTATTTTAATATCAAAATTATTTATCAAACCTATTCGGTCGGAAAATTATGATCAAAAAACAATATGGTCCTCCGATTTTTTTACTTTTTTTCCCATTTTTTGCCGCATTCTTTTGGAAATAGGTCATTAGGAAAGTAGCCAATTTGGAAAGGCTATATGCCATTTGAAAGGGCTTAAAATCCTCTATAAATTGGCTTAACTAATTTTTCCAAAACTTAAATCATTTTGTAGAAAAACGGCTTTTTTATATTAAAATTAAAGGTCTGTATATTTTTAAAGCTTGGATTTTATAAAAATTTAAAATTCTCCTCAATTATTATGACAATAAAAAAACTTACAGTTGCTGCCTTCTTTTCCTCTTCCGCCATTTGCCTTTGCCTTTTCCCCGTTTCGCGGACTTCAATGAAACGGACGAAGAAAAATGCGGGGAATTGGAATCCGCAGAGAAGGGCTAATTTCCAATTGAGGAGAAGGGCAATTGCCACTGAAACAATGGCACAGACCATTGAAGGGAGGAGCAAATCCAATTTGGAGCCAAGAATCTGTGAATATTTTAAAATTATTTTATTTTGATTAATTCACTCGATTCAATGTGGCCGTATCCGAAATTAGTTTATGGACAAGGCGGCCAGGAGTATTCCCTAATAAATTTGGGAATGAATTTTAGGCCATCAAAGATTAAAACTGAACTGTCCTCGTCGAAATAGGCAACACCGTGTCGAAGCAATTGCCGAAACATTTGAAGGCGCATATGCGAACAAAATCCATGGCCATAGAGGGCAACGGAGAGACGGCCAACAGATTCGAACATTGTTTTGACAATGATTAGTGCCACATAAATACAGGCAACAATGAATAATTGTTCGGATAATTGTTCTTCTGGTGTGGTTGAAACCTAAAATGGGCCAAAAATATGTTTAAATGGGTGAGGAATTGTGATGACTTGAAGGAGGGAGGCCACTTCGAAGCAAACCAAAAGGAAAAGGGCACCTCTCAACATTGTGACCGGAATGGCGCAGGCCAAATGCAAATATCCGGCACGATGATCACGGATCAGGCGCCAAACTGCTCGCAAATTTGTGTGTTTTCCTGGCAACTTTGGGTCGAAATTGACTCATTCTTTACAGCCCCTAAATTTCGTACTGAATTGCTATCCGTTGTGTAACTTTTGATGTCATCCTCCACCTCCGGTGCCACTTCCATCACATTCGGTTTGGACCGAAGAATTGATCGTTTTTTGGAGAGAACCGGCGGTGCCAACTTTTCTCGATCCATTGAAAGGACGGAATAGGATTTACCAATGGAAAACTTTTTGTTGGCCCCAAGGGAGGAACGGGCCCATGCTTGGCGTTTTGCGGCCAACGAATCCTAATTATGAATAAATGAATAAAAGAATTAAGCCAATTTTGGCAACCATAAAGCCGGGTTGATCAGCTGAGCCAATGCTGAATTTGCCGCCCAATGCCGAATCCCTCCTTCCTCCGGCCCCCTTCAATTCGGTCAATCGATCATGTTGAATGGGAACATGGAGTTGGGGTGGATGGAGGGTGGCCATTCGCTGGTCCAAAAACATTCGCGTGAATCGGCCATTCGCACTTTAAAATGAATGACCAATTTAAATATGTCCAAAGTCGGTTTCGGTTTCAGAAAATCGATATAATTTTAAACCCTGGAATATTATAACCGAAAATAAGAGAAACTGAAACCAAAAATCGATATTTTTAATAATGGAAAACTGAATTTTAAGAAAAGCGGTTTAAAACTGACTTTTGACAACCCTAATTATAAATAAAAAGAAGGACTGACTCGGCCAACAATTCCTCTGCACTTCCTTGTTCCACAATTCGTCCCTCATCCAAAACAATGATTCGATCCGCTTTTCGGATTGTGCTCAGCCGATGGGCAATTGTGATTGTGCTAATGCCACGAATGGCCGCGTCAATTGCCTTTTGTACTTCGCCTTCATGTTTTGTGTCCAATGCGGAGGTGGCCTCATCGAAAATCATCACAGACCAAAAATAGCAAGGAAAAATTGGATTAAGGGTAAAGAGGTGAAGGAATTCGAACGGATTGCGAATGACGGCACGGCAAATGGCCACTCTTTGCTTTTGGCCACCACTCAATTGGATGCCACGATCGCCCACCCTTGTGCGCATTCCCTCCGGCAATGCACTTATAAAATTCCAACTTTCCGCCCTCCTCGACGCATCATTCACGTCACCTTGGGTGGCACCCAACAATCCATAACTATGGGGAATATTTATTTAGAGAATATTTGTGGATTAAAGACCGAATATTGTCGGCAATTGTGCCATCGAAAAGAACTGGCTCTTGGCTAAATTAAGAGGGAAAAGGTTGGGATGCGTGGGAAGTGGGATGTAGACTGACCTAACTAAACCAATTTGAGCGCGGACTGAATCTGAAAATAGCAAAAGACATAAAATTTATAAATTTGAGGTAATCTACAAACTACAATATTCAGCTATAAAAATAATGGCTTCCCTTATTAATGGATAATAGCGAAACAGGACACTTCGATACCCCTGATTCAGTATCCGAGCTGTTCTTTTGGCCATATCTCAACAAGGAAGTAACCAATCTGTGAAGGCGATATGCCATTCGAAAGCCCAGAATGTCCTCTAAAAAGAGGCCGTTTTAATTTCTTGAAAGTTTGAAAAATTTATATAAAATAGGTTCCTTTTCCCTTTAAAATTAAGGTTTTTTTACATTCAAGGCATGTATTTTTGTTAATGATTGAATTTCATAAAATTTATAAGGCCACTTTGTAGTAGAAAATTGGGCTTTCTAAAATTATATCGCCTTTGTTAATTGGCTAAGGCCTCGTTGAACTATGGCCAAAAGAACGATCCAAGACAGTACTGAAACGCCCTCTACCATAATAAAAGGGCTTAAAACGTTATTAATTGCCCTTTCTTTTATCTTGCCTGGATCCATGTCACGCAAATTGATGCCATCCATTAAAATCTAACAATAATAATAATGAATTAATCATAATACAAAAAACTCACACTTCCATTGGAGGGATCATAGAATCGAAGGATGAGGGCAGTGATTGTGGATTTTCCGGATCCACTTGCGCCCACAATGGCCAAATGCTTAAATTGACCTCCATCAAAAATTCATTTTCTCTTTCAAACTTGGCCAGCCTCCAATTCAAAACTGATCCCTTTGAGTACTTCTACATCCGGCCTGGATGGATAGCTGAAATGCACATTCCGAAATGAAATTGCCCCACGGCCTTCGGGGGGCCGATTGTTCATTGGTGGACTCTTTGGTGGGATTTGCCCATCGGCTGCCACCACTTTCCTTCCATTATTTATCCTTTGCCATATTCTTCCCTTCATCCAGGAAAATCAAAACAAATGAAATTATTCCCTTTGGCAAACCAAAATGCCAATCTTTTCGCTGGGCGGGTCCCTCTCAATCATTGGGGCCTCCTTCAAAATTGATTCCATTTCTTTGGCACTTCTTTTGGCCGTTGACACTCCATTCAAATGAAAACCAATTGAGACGGATTGGGCACAGAGGAAAAGCATATTTATGGCCAACTATGAATTTAGAACAATAATTTTGGAAATATTCTGATGAAATTCTCACAGCCCCAAGTCGACCCGGATTCTCATCCCTAACTCGCCAAACACCAAAGCAAAGTGCTGCCGTGAAAATTAGCTCGGTGAAAAGAACTTGTGCCAGCGAATTGTAGACGGATGATGCCCGCAAACGTTGTTCACTCATTTTATTATGTTCAATGCTCAATCGTTCATATCTTTATTCAAATTATGCCCTCATAAATATTTTCATAATATTCTCACTTTCCAATTGTTTGCCTTTGTGCCCCAAATGCAATCACCGTTCGAATACAACTGAAAAATATGACATTTTGGAGAGAATAGACCATCAAATTGCCTAAATGTTTCATGCACTAAATTTGTTATTTTTGCCTGCAATCTCGATTCAGATTCCATCGTTTTGCAAAACCACTAAAAATGCCGGAAAAATAATATTCATTTTACTTTCTTTTTACTCTGCTGAATATCAATCTTGTCCCAATGAGAAGGGGAATGGCCAAAAGGAGCAATGCGGTCACTTGCCATTGAATATAAAAACAAAGAGAAATTGTGACGCCCATATAAATGAAAATGAAAAATGTCATCGGCAAATGATCGGCAATTCCTTGGTAAATACATTCCGCTTGACTGAATGATTGAATGAATTCCATCAATTGGAATTAAATGATCAAAACTGACTCATTCAACACCGAGGCGACTTGGCCAGAATGGCGCGATTCTAACCAAGCAATGTCCATATGTAACAATTTACGAATATATGCCTTTAATAGAGAGAAAAAATTGGAGATTAAAATTTTAAATATAGTTAGGTGAAAACCAAAACAGATGGAATTAATTAAAAATACAAACAGGCATAATTTGATAAAATAAAAATTGGCTTAATTAAATATTTAGGGAAAAAGGCAAAAGAAGCGAAATTAAATGTTTGGGGCAAAAAGGCGGAATTAAAATGTTTGGGCAAATAGACGGAATTAGTGCAAATTCAAGCAGGCGGAATTAGTGCAAATTCAAGCAGGCGGAATTAGTGCAAATTCAAGCAGGCGGAATTAGTGCAAATTCAAACAGGCGGAAATAGTGCAAATTCAAAAAGGCGGAATTAGTGCAAATACAAACAGGCGGAATTAGTGCAAATTCAAAACAGGCGGAAATAGTGCAAATAAAACAGGCGGAAATAGTGCAAATTTTAAAACAAGCGGAAATAGTGCAAATTCAAACAGGCGGAATTAGTGCAAATTCAAACAGGCGGAATTAGTGCAAATTCAAACAGGCGGAATTAGTGCAAATTCAAACAGGCGGAATTAGTGCAAATTCAAACAGGCGGAAATAGTGCAAATTCAAACAGGCGGAATTAGTGCAAATTCAAAACAGGCGGAATTAGTGCAAATTCAAAACAGGCGGAATAAAAATATCAAAACAAGCGGAATTAAAAATTACCTTTTTAGCTCGAAAAACTTGACGAATTGCCGAAATTTCCCATGCCAATCTCTGTGGAATTGTAATTTATTTTTTCATTCTTTCATTTTACTTGAATGAAGGCAGCACAAAAAGTGGCAACCGAAAGGGAAAGCATTGTGTAAAAAACGGGCGATGCTGAATTCTCGAATTGTTTGTCAATTTCGCGCCGCCTCATTTGCCATTGAGCCTCCTTGCTCGCATTTGGCGGAAGACCCAAATCGGCAAGCCTTTGTAATTCATCGGAATGGGCCAATTTGATCTCCTCTCGACGAATGGCCAAAATAGCAAAGAAATAATTAACAAAAAAAAGGTGTGGATGGAAACTTGCCAGATGTCATGAAATCGCCCATAAAAAACCAAAGGAAAGGAGGAAGAATGGCTTGGACCAAGGCGGACAAAAGGCCCAAGGCCATTAACTAAATTCTTGAAAATGGAGGGGAGGAGGACAATATTATGACCACCTGATAATCGATGGAATCTGCAAATTTGTAAATGCCAGAAAGGCTGGCAGAATCTTTCTCCTTTTTAGCCTCCTTCGCCTCCATTTTCTTTTTCAATTTTTGTGTGCTGCTTGCTTTCCCCATTTTGTTTTAATGAATGACGAGAAAAATGACGAGAATGCTTGGAATGTCCGAACACGAACGGCTGACAAAAATGACCACAATACGAAATAGAGACGGAGACTGGCGCAATAGAATTGAAGGAAAGGAGGCAGGAAGAGTTAATCAAATTAGTACAAAGGTCGAATTAAACGGGGAAATTGGTCGATTTTTGAATTTGTTAAAATAATCAAAAATTGGGGTGGGGGATTGCGGCAATCGAAACAAAAAAAAACGTCGAAGAAAATGTGGAAAAATAGGGGAATCTGGCCGCCTGCCTTGATGTCTCCGCACATTCTTTGTGTGTGCGCGAAACCGATCGGCTGATGAATTTGGATTGGGAAGGGAGGGAGAGAGGATCGATGTTCGATGGGATGGGAAGTCGATAAATCAAAAGCTCCATCATATATTTGGGAGGACACATATGGGCCAAAAGAGCCGTGAGAAGAATGGCCGAATGGAAGGGGGAAAGGCGGAGGGGGATGGACCGGTTCAAGGCAGTCAAAATTGGGTAGAATTCGCCATCATCACCGAACATTCAATTCAATTTTCATTCCATTTTCATTCCTTTCCCCTTTTCCCCATTTTTCAATCCAATCAGTCAGCCTTCACTTGAATTTCAATTGCCTCCAAAATTGGGCCAACGGAGGCAAAGAGTGTCAGGCGTTTGGAAATGAGCAACCGCCAAAAGGCAACAAATTTTGTTGTTTTTCCCACTTTTCTACAAAAACATCTCTTTACCTTTCTTTTCTTGTAAAGTTTCAGCCGGTAAAAGACAAAAGTAATCCGAAGAAGGCGGCACTTCTTTTTGCCACCATAACACAAATAATCATCGTATTTTGACATTTTGCCATCCTCCTTTTATCTCTTTTCTTGCTTCACCTTTTCCTTGGCATTATCCATCCTTTGCCTTTTTGCTTCTTCTTCCCCTTCAATTCCTTCCTTTTTATATCCAACAGCCGCCACCAAAGAGGCGGTTCCCCTCCCAATTGATTGGGTTGGCCAAAGCGGCGAAGCAATGAAGATGATGAAGGAATGAAGAAGGGATGAAGATTGAAGAGGAGGGGGGGGGGGGGGGGGGATCAATGAAAATGATGGCCGCGAATGGTGCTCCTCTGGCCCAAAATGAAGGAAGACACACTTCCCCTTCAGACAAAATGGGCCATAATCAGGCCATTTACCTCCCCGGCGGCGATGGCTGGTTGGCCAACCAACCGGCTGCTGGCCTTTGATTGTCTTCAATAATTGTCCTCCTTTCTCATTCATTTAAAATCTTTTATTATCCAATTTGCCCTTCCTTCCTTCCTTCCTTCCATATTTTCGGTCAATTCCTTCACCCACTTTTGGTCCTTTTTCCCTTTCGGCTTAAACCACGAATTTATTGGCTGCTGCTGGATTCGATGGATGGCCCATTCCCGCCTCCCCTTCCCTTCTCCCTTCAATCCCAGCCCAGTTGGCAGCCCCTTAGGGGAGAAGAACCCATTTTTCATTTTTGGCGCGGGCCGAAGGGCAATCGGGGTGTTGGAAGGAAGGAAGGAAGAATTGCAATGGAAAGGGGCACAATGGACAACCCAAAACCGACCAACCCCCTTTTTGGAGGCAGCCGGTGGCAAAGGCCAAAAGGAAAGAAGGATTGCCTTCGACTCTTCATCGCATTCATCCAAAGCCCGAAACTCCTTTCATTGAGAGAGGATTTCGATGGCCGGTGGTTGACCAATTGGCGGAATGCGACTCCTTCGAAAATTTGGCTGCTGCCAGCCGCCCCCCTTAAATTCTTCTTCCTTTGCTCGCTTCTCCTTCTTCTCATAAACAAATCACAGCCAAAATGGGGAGGAGGAGGCGGCTAAACCCATTTTTCTTCATTTTCGGCGACAATCCCTCATCCAACCATCCATCCACCCGCATTCATTCATTTTGTCCCCACAGAATTATTAATGCAAATTTATTCCCAAAATTGGCCCAAAAGCAATATTGATGATCGGTGGCGGCCACATGGATGGATGGGAATGGATGGAATGCGTTGTCGCCATTTTAGGGCCAAATGGGGCAAAAGGCATCTCTTCTTCCCTTTTCATTCCTTCCTTCGTTCCCATTCCCTCCAATTCTTTGCCCTTCATTTGCTTTGCGCTTTTTGGGGGCGATGATGCTGACCCCCAGCCAAATGGCGTCCTTCATCCCATTTTCCCCCATTTTTTCTTCGATGGCCGACTATTTAGTGACCCCTAAAAAACAATGAACTCATTCTTTTCGATGATTTTTTGCTCCTGAGGCCATTTTTAGGGAGGTATTTTTTGGCCCAAATCGATTATTCGCCCCATTTTTGCCCCTTCTTTCAACCCATCAATTCGCCAACAAAGATTTATTGTTGACCATCGATGAGAACAAAGAATAAAAATGGAATTTTGGCAATCAAAAATCATTTCTCAAATCCACATATTCCCTCTCGATTACCTATTCCTCCCCTTTTGTCCGTGAATAGATCGGCGGCTGGTTGATCAGGCGCCTTCCCCGTCGGCGGAATCGGTCATTTTACAAAAAGTGCCCCCGCCCCCTTTTCCTATCAAAAAGCAATCATTCACCCCAAATGCCCCATTCCTTTCCTTCCTTCCTTCCTTCCAGCCGTTCTTCCTCCTTCCAATATTCCGCGCCACCCAAAATTGGGAAGAAGGCCGATAATGATGATCATCGTCTCGATAAGGGCGCAGCCAGCCCCCAATTGGGTTTCGGCGTGAGAATCGATTTACCCAAAATGAGTAACGGAGAAGAAGTTCCTCCTCCCAAATTCATGTTCATATCAGAATGTCCATTTTCCCCTCACCAATTTGGCCCATTCCATTCCCCCCATCATTTATTTTTATTGCCCAATTAAATTTATTCCCAATTTTTTAGGGAAGTCGAAAAACTAATTTAAATTGTTAATTGATTCCCCCCACAAATGATTCTTCATTAATTGGCCTTCCTTTCAGTGATGGACGACGAACTTTGGCAGCAACAACCTTTGGCCCTTTGGTCACCTTCAGCAGCCATGGATGGCAACAATATGTCCATAAACCATCCTCAATATTCAAATCAACAACAAATGGCCGGATGCAGCACCCCTCTGGCCTCACCCATCCAAAAGGCCCCACCAATATATCCGCAACCACCTTCCCACTATTCTTCCCCAGAACAACAATTCGGTGGTCAACAATCCCCATTTTGGTTCGGCCAAAAAATGGTTCAATTTCCCCCTATTCCCCATATTACAGTTCGCCTCCTTCCCAAATGCCGGCATTCACGGCCCATCCCTCCGGTGGATGGCCCCAAACCAATTTCAATCCTAATCCACAATTTTACCATCCCAATGCCAATCCTCCTCCTTATCCTCCACCCGCCTATTTCACATCCCATCAACAATTCCCCCAATCCTCTTCTTCAGCAGAGGAAATGTTGCCTCCTCCGGGGTCATCAATGTGAGTGAATGATTCACATTTCCCAATTTCCCAATAAAAAAAAGGATGATGCCCAATGGGCCGTCGAATTCCGCGGGAATCCAACAACAACAAAGGGAACAAAGACGGTGCATGGCCTCGCAACAAAAAGTTCAGCAATGGCAACAATTTGGGGGCCAATTGCTCCAAGACAGTGGCGTCCATTCGATGAGTCAGAGCACGGTTAGGAAGTTGGTCGGAAAATTTGTCCCCATACTAAAATGTTCAGGCCAATTCCGTAATGTCCTCAATGTCTTCCATTCATCCGGTTTCGTGCATTTCCGGCGTTTCTTCCCTTCCCGATGAATATCCTGGCCTTCAGGAGCATCCGTATTTCCAAAATATGCCATCCAGTATGCGGCATGAGGAACCCGAAAAAATGCGAAAAGTTCTTCCCGAATTGATTCCATTAATCAATGATGAATCGGAGGAAATTGTTTTGAGGGCATTGACAATTTTGGTGAGCATTGCCAAAAAAGACAAAGAAATGGCCATGGGAAGGGCAGGCGCCGGTGCCCCATTGTTGGATGGGCCGTTGATTGGCGAGAAAAAAGTGATCGAAGAATTGTTGCGAACATTGAAAACGCACAAAAAGAATAAGGCATTTTGGGTTAATTCGGTTGAATTGATTTCACTTTATTCATTTAGAAAGTTGCCTGCTATGCCCTTCGTGCCCTGCACTTTATTTCGGACAATGAGCCATGTGGGAGGGAATTATTTGTACAAACATTGAACACACATGGAACGGGATGTTTGGAGGAATTGGTCCATTGCATTGGGTGGGCTTATTTATGATTTAATAAAGGAGACATTCAATTAAAATTTTTATAAAAAAAGTAGGACATTCGCATTAGATTTATATAATTCTGCTGGGTGGGAGCAATTTCATTCTAAAAAAAACCCGAGTGGACCAACTTGGCGCCGAGTCAACTTGCGGCCGTTTTAATTTAAAATAACTCATTAAAAACAGAGCCAATTTTAATGATTTTAGTATCAAATTAAAGAGCAGACTTTTGGCTATTAAATGATATTAATTTTATTTAAATTGATTCAGAAATGATGAAGACAAATTCAAATAAAATTCCAAATCAAAGGATTAAACATTAGCAATAGATTTATATAATTCTCTGCTGGAGGCAATTTCATTTTATTTTGCCATTCTTGCTAAAAAAATAACGGCCCAATTTGTCACTGTTTTAATTTAAAATAACTAATCAATTAGCAAACTAGGGCTATTAAATGATATATATTTTATTTAAATTGATTCAAAAATGATGGAGTTATCCTTCAAAACAATTGAATTTGTTAATCTAAAGTAATGGTCATTTTGAATGGTTTTTTGGGGACAACTCCGAAAATTGTAAACCAATTTTAATAAAATTAATATCATTTGATAGCCAAATGTCTGCTCTTTAATTTGACTCAAAAATCAGCTAAATCCGTTCAGTCCTTGATGAGTTATCATAAACGGCGACAAGTTATGAGGCATATCCAAAAAACAATATATTTATATTGATTTACGGTTTACATTACAGTATCCAAGAGCATTCCTGCTTCAAATATGCTTTCATTGTACTGCACAATTTGATGAGCGATCCACGAATTGGGCGTAAAGTAATTGCTTATATGTGCGAAATGAGGGTACTGACAAAAGTGTTGGGCTGGCTGAACGATAAAAATGAGAAATTTTTGAATATTGTGACCGATTTTGTGCATATGCTGATCAGCAGAAATAGTGAACAAATGGTCGGTGGAATTAATGGATAATGCCAAAATATAGTCTTCATTGCAGGAATTCTTCATTGGGCTGAATGGACATCAAAGATTGATCCAAATTTTGTCCAATTCCCAGCAAGAAAGTCTTCTCTTTCGAGCGGTGAAATTGCTGAATCGAGTCGTCCAAATGGTCAATTTTCCAAAAATATTTTGGCCAATGAATTATTCCTTATTAGGATCCGAACAAAATGATCGCCGCCGGATTATTGGAAGCCGCCCAAAAGCATTTAGGCCAAGTCAGTCAACGACTTTTACGCCAAATTTTGGACTGCGTCCGGGCGGCCAGTCATGTTCCCTCTTTAGGGCATAATGTCCAACAATTACTCCAAAAATTACTCCAATTATTGGGAACAAATGATTTGCGGTTGAAGGAGGCTTGCACGGATATTTTGGCCAATTTATGCGCAAATAATCCACAAAATAAGGAATTTCTTGTGGAAAATGGAGCCATTTTTGGACTTTTTCAACTTTTACTCGAATTGGAGGCATTGAAGGAAGCATTGGGGAATTCACAACAACGGCAGGGAATCCAGGAGACGGCATTGGCACTTTTGAAAACACTTTGTTCCGGCAATAAACAGGCTGGAATGGCCAAAAGACAATGTTTGGGGACGGATGGACACAAAAGAATGTTGCTAGAATTGTTGAGGCAACAAAGGGATTTGCCCATTTTGAGACGAACTTTGATGGCGAGAAAATGGGGAGGAAAGGGAATTAATCATTTTTGGTATTCAGCTTCTTCAACAATTGGCCCAATCATCTTCCAATCATCATCATCAAAATGGGGAATTCAAAGATTTGTTGGCCTCCCTTCGATTTACATTCCAATTCCACCCGCCACCATTTCCCCAATTGCCGGATGCCCCTTTGATGCGGCATAATGAAAAGTGTTCATTTGTCAGTCAAACTGTGCTTCTCCTCCATCAGGCGATGAATTTGTTGCCCGAAATGGGTGATATTTGCCAACGATGTTTGGATTTTTTGGTGGCAATGGCCAAAGATGGGCCACTTTTGGAGGAGGTGGGAATTTATTGGGGAATGGCATTGAATTTTTGGGTTATTTGAAGATTTTCATTGAATTGAGGGCAAGGCGATTTCGAATTCACGAAAGTGAGGGAAGGATGATGGCACCACAAATGCTTCTTTGCTATTATGATCAATTGGCCCCAAATTCGGTGGCACTTTTGGCCGAATTGGCACAAATTCCAGAGGTGAATTTGACAACAATACATTAAGCATTTATAATTTAATTTGAAGGCAGCCCAACTTTTGCAAAGGAACAAATCCACTTTGGATTGTTTGCAAAGATGGGCCGGAAGTGGAACACAATTTACGGCACAATTGGCGATGAGGGCAATCCAATTGATTGGTGGGGGCACAAAAACGCAACAATATTATGGTAGATTAGGGAAAAGTGAATGAATTCAAATTTGACTATTTCTTTAGGGCAAATTTATCCACAACAATTTAATCCAAATGCCTCCTCTTTTGATGGAGAGGAATTGGCCGCCGTTCTCAACAATTCTCCGGCAATGATGATGGAATTTTCACCGGCTACAGGTAGAAAAATTGGGAATTGAAATATATTTAAAATGTTGAATTTAAAATAATATTAATTTAAAGAATTAATTTGCATAATTTATAAGGCCATATAACTAGGCAATAAAAAGAATTGTGATTTTTATTAGGGTTAGGCTAATTTTGGGCTCGGAATATAGAAATCTTAAAGAAGTGTGTAATTTATATCAAAGTTATTTGATCCGTCCAAGTGGCTATTTGTAAATGACAAAAATAATAATGCCTAATACCCCCATTTTTGCCTTTGCTTACACCCGTCCCCCTATCAACCAAATATTGCCCCAATCCACATTTATAAACCAGCCCTTTTTCTTCATCAATTGCCTTTTTTGGTGTTTAATAATTAAAGGTTGATTCGCCTCTAATCAATATCCCGTTCATTGGGGCACTGGGGGGGGCTTAGGCCACCGGCGAAGGTCCGGGGCAAGACCTAGGCCCAGCACTCGCCCCCAAACAACAACTTTAGCCGTAGATTAGTTCTAATAGTAAATATACAAAAAACTTTTATGTAAATTAATTAATTTCCATTGAATATTTCAGCAGCAATTGGCCAATCAAACACAAATGGAAATGGACAAATGAATAATAAAAAGAATGATGGTATTGAACAGCAAAATGGACAGCAATATGCCCCACAACAACAAATGGCGCAAAATTGTGGTGGCGAACAATTGGCCACTTTTGGTGGTGGCAGTGGCCAATTTGAATTCCCAGGGGTTCATTTTTGATGGGAATTTCCCCTCATTTTATTATTTATTCAAAGGATTCCGCTGATCAATTTGCCGCAAATTGTTCCTCCATTGATGAATTCACCACCGATTTTGGCCCATTTGTCAGTGCCCTTTGCTCCCAGGATTCCTTCAATCAATCAAATAATCGAATGGAATGAAAATATTTATAATAAAAAAAAGCGGTGATAAACCCAAACAAATTTCTATAAAATAAATGTTTTTTTTTACAATAAAATTTGAAATCAATGTAAATTGCACCATAATTTTATTTCCTAATATCCCGATTCAGTTTTGGGCACGGGACAATGATCTGTGAATGAAAATGAATTTAAATTATTCCCCTCCCCCAATTGCCAACCGCATCCAGCCTCCTTTCCCGGTTCACCGGCCATTCCATCGACTCCATTTCTTCCCGGCTGTCCTCTGGGCCCTTTTGGTCCTGGCTCGCCTTGAGGGCCTTAAATTTTGAATTTGATTGGCATAATCAAAAAAAAATGTAAACCGGGTGCGCCTGATTGGCCCGGACGACCAAAATTGCCTGGAGTCCCTGGTTGCCCTTTTGGGCCAATTCTATTGAAGGAAATTGTCCCCAATTTTGTTATTGCCACATAAACTTACTCTCCTTTTATGCCAGGTGGACCAGGAGGCCCTGGAATTTCATTGACCTTTAATTTTTTCATTCTTTCTTGTTTTCACAAAATAAATCAAACAATTCCATCTGGACCAGGAGGCCCCTGATGCCCGGGTGGACCAGGCGGTCCCGGTGGCCCTCTTTCGCCAATTTGCCCGTTCAATGCCCTCATTCCGGGCCTCCCATTTTGGCCAGGCTGACCAACTCGTCCCGGCGGTCCTTTTGGCCCCGCCTCGCCTTGAGGACCAACTGGGCCTTGAGGGCAATCGAAGCACCTAATTAAGAAAGAAATTAGTGAATAATTCCACTCGTCAAAACCATTCAATGATCGGAGGTGGGGGAGGCGGCGATGGAGGCCCTGGTTGACCGGCTTGACCCGGTTTCCCGTCCATTCCTTCAATTCCACAATTCAATCCACTTTTCCCATCCAATTTTGGACTTGCCATCTTCGCCCGGTTCCCCTCGCAATCCCTGTTCCCCAATTGGTCCTCTCCCACAACTGCAACATTCCCCTGAAGATCCGGCCAATGCTCGCTTTTCCCTTCTTTGTCCTCTGCCTTCCAATTCATGTGCTAATAATTCCACTCGATTTTGGCAAAAATTGCTTTCATCCTAATTTAAAAAGATATTTTAATGATGGAGGATGGAAGCAAAACCTGCGAATTTGATTGGATTGATTGAATTTTGAGGAAAAGAATTGGAATAATGAGAATGGCAATGGCCAATGAAAATGAGCCCAGAATAATTGTGGCAATGGCAAGCTATAGAGGGGTACAATTTCCATGAATTTTAGGCATTTTATTAGGGAAAAAACCAACAGAACGAGTCCTTTCTGCCTCAGCCAGAAGCTTGGCCCTGCGCAATGCTTGCTGCTCCATTTTTGGGAAAGGAAAGAAAGGAATTGGGATTTGGGAGGTGTAATTCGTGTTGATTAATCCAAATCCAATAATGATGGGAGTGCAGGTTGATCAAGCCAAACAAATGGCCAAAACATTTTCTAAAATGCTGGTTTTGACATGGAAGGCGAAATCCAAGCAAAGCTAAGAATGAAACCCGTTTTTGATGCAGCGAAGATGGCGGTGGATTTTTTGTTGACCCAAATTATAAATGGAATGAACAAAATATGGAGGAAATAATTCTAAATGAATTTGAAATATTCTCGAATTAAAATTATATCATAATTCATTTTCCCATATCCATTTGTGTTTCATTTAAATTGTTTTAATTCTACCTTTTTGCCCCAACATTGAATTCCGTTTTTTTTTGCCCCAAAATAATTCCGCCTGTTTTATTTGCCCCAAAATAATTCCGCCTGTTTTATTTGCCCCAAAATAATTCCGCCTGTTTTATTTGCACCAAAATAATTCCGCCTGTTTTATTTGCACCAAAATAATTCCGCCTGTTATGTTTGCCCCAAAATAATTCCGCCTGTTTTATTTGCCCCAAAATAATTCCGCCTGTTTTATTTGCACTAAAATAATTCCGCCTGTTTTATTTGCCCCAAAATAATTCCGCCTGTTTTATTTGCCCCAAAATAATTCCGCCTGTTTTATTTGCCCCAAAATAATTCCGCCTGTTTTGTTTTCCCCAAAATAATTCCGCCTGTTTTATTTGCCCCAAAATAATTCCGCCTGTTTTATTTGCCCCAAAATAATTCCGCCTGTTTTATTTGCACTAAAATAATTCCGCCTGTTTTATTTGCCCCAAAATAATTCCGCCTGTTTTATTTGCACTAAAATAATTCCGCCTGTTTTGTTTTCCCCAAAATAATTCCGCCTGTTTTGTTTTCCCCAAAAATTTAATTCCGCTTATTTGGATGTTTCATCTGTTTTGTATTGCACTAATTCTGCTTGCTTTTTTTATTAATTCTATTTTTATTTTACTTCTTCAGTAGAATATTTGATTTTGCTTCCAGCAAAAAAAAATTTTGTTTTTATTCTATTCCCTTTCTATAATATACTGTACATTTCCCTTTATTAAATCACAGATCCCCTATTTTTATCGCTTTTTCCATTTAATTTTTGTGTGACAATTTTGAAATTTTTGAGAATTGCCTGACTCTGACGGTTTTATATTCCTGCAGTTAGTCTTCAATTCCCATTTCCCAATATTCCGTCTTTTTCATCTCCAATTTCCAGGTGCCATAATATTCTTCAATGATTCAATACAATTCCATCCACCGAATTCATTGGGATTCGCCCAATTGCCATTTCATTCAAATCATTTAATAATTACTATTTTTGAATTGACTCTTCACCAACCAAACATCAATTCCCTCTCCCCCACAAATAATTTGTCGAACACACAAGAGTGGGGGGCAATAATATTGGCTGGATGAAGAAAAAGGCCTCTTGCGCCCCCAAAACCACTTCATCTGCCACCTTCTTCCATTAATTCCCGAATTCCTCTCTTCGAATCAATTTTGCGATGATTTGGGTCACGCGGCTGGCAGAGGCCATTCATTCGTTCGAATTCCCCATTTTCTGTACAATTTCCCTCCTTCCCTAATTCCTTGGATTCGTCTGGCTCAAAATAATGCCAATTGGATTTTCTTTCCTTGTTTTTCATTTCCATCTTTGATTCAAAGGCGAAAACCTCAACTAATTTGCCTTTTGGAAGTCGTTGGCCTTATGCCAGCCGGCCAAAATGGATTCCAATTTTGATGAGTGTAAATAAGAATGGAATGGAAATGTTAAGGGGGAATTGAAAGGCGAGAATTGCTGTTTGTGGTGGGGCCAAGGCCGGAGGTAAAAAGTGTGAAGGCAAAACCACCAAAAGGGGTATGGGGAATTTGGAGGCGACAAACTCCTCTTTCCTTCCGTCCTCCCCATTCTCGCCAAAAATGTTTTATTTTGTATCAATGCCCAACATCAAAAGTAATGGATGGATAAATGGATGAGGGGCAAGTGTTTTAAAGAGGAGAATTTGAAGGCCAAAAGGCGATGAAGGCCACGGTGGAGGAACGACAGAGCGCGGACAAAACCGCAACTGAGAATGGGAAGTGGGACAAAAAAATAATGTGGCGCAGCTAACACCGCCCCCAAGGCCACATAGTCCATCCATTCCCCCCTCGCTCTGTTGCTCTCCTCGCAAAACACATTTGTGACCATTTTGCCTTCATCTCCTCGTCCCATTTCCATTCAATACTATTCCGCCACATTTCTGCATCCAACCACAAGCTTTCCTCTCATCTTCTCCTCTCAACCACCACTTTTTTCCTTCATTCGCCCATTTCCCCTAGTCGACTTTAGTTTCCCATCGCCGGGGGTGTTTTGTTGCCTTCTCCCATTAACAAACCCTTCATCGCCTCTTTCCCTTCAATTTTTGGCACTTTCCATTCCCTCTTTCTACTCCAAGTCAATATCAAGGTGTCACAAACTCTCATCAAATTCCCTTGGCCCCAACATTCAATGGCCATTCGCCTACTCTTTATCATTAAATTATCGACTGGCTTTTCCTTCTAATTGGAAATTTTCCAAAAAGCCCCTTTCCAACCAATTCCAGCCCCTTTTTACTTTCTTAGAGTGACTGGAAAGGAAGAAGAAAGCGAATGAAAGATACACTTTCAATTTTCTCGCCCATGGCCACAGCAGTCAGCAGCTTCTCCCCACCCCTTTCCCCACTTCTTACTGCCCCGATAACCAAATTCCCAATAGGCCACTGTGGCCAAGCCCATTTTCATATTTTCCCATTACATTGTTCTCCCATTTTTAGCCATTTCTAAACAAAAAGTTATTTTTAATATGTGAAAATTAAATTTTAATGGCAAATTATTAGAAAGATCGGGGCCTGAGAACAGTAGAATTATATCATTTTTCACTTTGCATTACAATAAATATTTTCCCGTGCTTGCCCGTAGATGGGGCACCTGTTGGCTGCAATCATCAATTTCAATTCCCTCTTTTATGCGAATATGTTTGTCTCGTTTTAATCCATTTCTATCATTTAATCTTCTATTTTTCCTTTCGGAAATATTTTTTACTTCTTTAAATTTTCATTTTGATGTAAACATAACAAATTTTATCATTTCAATCGTTATTAAAACAAAGTTGCGCAGCCAATTTGCCAATTTTTCATTGATTAAGCATACTGTTTTTTTAATAATAATTTTGGCGAAATGTAACAGAAAATGACAATTGATCCAAATCTTTTATTCTTTTCCTTTCTCTTAATTTTCATTTATGATCTCATTTCATTTCCGTTTTCGTGAAAAACGAGAAAACTGGCTCTACCCCGAAATCCCGAAAAGACGAAACCCCGAAAGGACGAAACCCCGAAAGACGAAACCCCGAAAAGACGAAACCCCGAAAGACGAAACCCCGAAAAGAAGAAAATGGGACGAAATCCCGAAAACTTGAACTTGTGGATCAATTTTTTCGATCGATACCTCAATCGATGCGTCTTGATTCCAGGATCATGAATATGCCATTTGTTTTTCAAAAAACTCAAAAATAAAAAAGCTATGGCCATTAAAGTTACCATAGGTGTAACCCAGCTTGATTAAAATGGCCATAACTTTTTTATTTTTGAGTTTTTTGAAAAACAAATGGCATATTCATGATCCTGGAATCAAGACGCATCGATTGAGGTATCGATCGAAAAAATTGATCCACAAGTTCAAGTTTTCGGGTTTTCGTCCCATTTTCTTCTTTTCGGGGTTTCGTCTTTTCGGGGTTTCGTCCACTTCCCTTTATTCGGGATTTCGGGGGTTAGCGGAGAAAACTTGTTGAATTTTGTCTGTCAAAACAAAATTGTTTTTTGATCTTCAATTATGGCCCAATAACTTAATATTTATAGAAAATAAAATTCCTTTGCTTGAATATGACGCAATATTTTATAATTTATATTCAATTTAAGGTTCAATTTTAGTCGAATTCACACGCTAAAATACAATTTTGGAAAATGCCATTTCGTTATTAGAACCAAAACTAAACCATTCACAGCCATTAATTTGATTAAATTTATGCGGAAATGACGGAAAATGAGGAGAAAAAAGCTGGAACAAGGTAATTATTTTTAAAAACCAGCCAAAATATGACAAATTCATTTTGCAGAGTGTTCAAGAAAACATCTCCAAATGGCAAGGTAATAATTTTAAAATTGCAATGTTAATTGTATATCATCCTTATACTTTTATTTAAGATTACAACCTATCTGGGCAAACGTGACTTTCTTGACAGAGGGGAAAGTGTCGACTTAATTGGTTCATTAAAAATTTGTACATTATTATTATCCACCTACTCATTTATTTACAGATGGAATGGTTTTAATTGACGAGGATTACACAAAAGCGAACAAAAAAGTGACCGTACAATTATTGGCTGCTTTTCGTTATGGGAGGGAGGATTTGGACGTTCTTGGGTTGACCTTTCGCAAGGATTTGATCTCACAATTTTTCCAGGTTAATTTATAACAATAATCAATCAATATAATTTAT
Organism: Pratylenchus scribneri; assembly: GCA_030063045.1. NCBI lineage: Eukaryota > Metazoa > Nematoda > Chromadorea > Rhabditida > Pratylenchidae > Pratylenchus > Pratylenchus scribneri. Next base: position 1,747,092 of record JAQSEB010000020.1, on the reverse strand, counting down.
ATTCATTAGGTTTATCCACCAAATCAATCCAACAGCATTGTTCGACCGATGACGAGATTGCAGGAAAGGCTCAAGAAAAAATTGGGCGAAAATGCATTTCCATTTTGGTTTGAAATTCCGCCCAATTCGGCATCATCAGTCACATTGCAGGTATAAATAATTAATTATTAATAATATTAAATTAAATTTTATTTAGCCTGCTCAAGGAGATACGGGTAAACCATGCGGCGTTGATTATGAAGTGAAAACAATGGTTGGAGGTGATGCCCAAGAAAAGCCCAAAAAACAGTAAATTATTTAACATTTATTTAATTGATATTCTCACATTTCAGCAATTCCGTCCGACTTGCCATTCGAAAACTCACTTATTGTCCCCAAATTGAGAGGCCTCAACCAATGATCGATGTGACCAAGGAATTCATTATTAGTCCGGGTGGATTGCATTTGGAAGCATCGCTGGACAAAGAAGTTGGTCCAATATTTAATATAATTTCATCATTTAATTTTGATTTTAAGATGTATTACCACGGCGAGTCCATAAATGTGAATGTGCACATCCAAAATAATAGCAGCAAAACAGTGAAGAAAATCAAAGTTTCCGTCCAACAAATTGCCGATATTTGCATTTTCACAACTGCTCAATACACTTGCGATGTGGACAAAATTGACTCATGGTACATTCAAAATGCATTTGAATTGATTACATTTTTAATATTTTAGTGAGGGGTTTCCGGTTGGGCCCGGTTCAACTCTTTCGAAAATTTACACACTTTGCCCTTTGCTATCAAAAAACAAAGACAAACGTGGATTGGCGCTGGATGGTCAACTAAAACATGAGGACACCAATCTTGCCTCCTCAACTACCTATGCCACACTTTCGGTTCAAAATTAGAATTTTTATCCATTTCAAATATCCAATTTTAAGCAATCCGTCCGAGAGAATTTGGGAATAATTGTCCAATACAAAGTCAAAATTCGTTTGCTCATTGCTGGCGCCTTGGGCGGTGAATTGTCCGCCGAATTGCCATTCACATTGACCCACCCAAAACCGGTGGAAACTCCACTTCTGCCCTTTGAGTCGAAAAAGGCCATTCCCAATGCTCAATCCAATTCTGCCACCCATCAAGAAGGCCCGAAAAATGGGGAAAATGGGCAACGTGAGGAGAGAGGAGGCGGCGATGAAAATGAAACGGCCGATGTTGATCTCATTCAATTTGACAGGTAAAGAAGAATTTTTGATTTTAATTCGATTAATGCAATTTCCAATTCGCATTTTTAGTTTCGACGACGATGATTTGGTCTTTGAGGATTTTGCAAGGCTGAGGGCGCGTGGCAATGAATTGGGCCAAAATGATGAAAATGGCCAAGGCCACCACCAACATCCCACAATAATCGACACAAATTGACCACCCAAATGAATTTAATTATTTGCCTATTTTTTGCTTTGAATTTTGATGTTCATTTTCACACTAATATTTCCCTCCAATTTATTTTACTCTCCATTTAAACGCATTTCTCTGACTTTCACAATTTTTTGTCCATATCTTTCCTATTTATATGTTCGCATTCATTCATTTTTCGACAGCCATTATATTGTCCCTCCCCCCACTTCATGCATTCATAAATCATAATTCCCTCACAATTTGATGTAAAATATATTTAATCCGCCGAATAAATAAAAACAATTGCCAAATAAACTTTTTATTTCATTTAATTGATTTATTTTTAATAATATTTTTTACCCTAATTGCAAACTAATAATAAGAAAATTATCGAGTAAAAAATGGCTACTCATCTTTCATCCTTTATTCCAATTCCGGATGGTTCCGACTTCACAATGGCCAATTTGCCCTATGGCATTTTCTCGACAAAAGAGGGAGGAGGAGGCAAACGGCGAATTGGGGTTGCAATTGGGGGACAAATATTGGATTTATCTGCCGTAAAACATTTCTTCAATGGTCCTCACATTTCGCAGCATCAATCAGTTTTTGAACAGGTACTCTATTTCCCATCAACATTTTTGAATTATTTGCATTTTTGTTTTTAGGAAACTTTGAATGAATTTATGAAATTGGGCAGGGCCGCATGGATTGAGGCACGTCAAACAATCCAATCCATTCTTTCTTCCAAAAATTCACTTCTTCGAGATGACCAAAATTTGCGAAAACTGGCATTTGTTAAACAATCGGAGGTAGAAATGCATTTGCCGGCCCAAATTGGTGAAAATCAAATTTAATTTGATTTAATAAATAAAATTTCTAGGCGATTACACCGATTTCTACTCATCAATTCATCATGCTACCAATGTTGGTACAATGTTCCGGGGCAAGGATAATGCTCTGATGGAGAATTGGTCCTAAAAAATAAAATAAATGTTGAATATTCAATTCATTAGGAAATATTTGCCTGTTGGCTATCATGGACGTGCATCCAGCATTTGGTGGGTTTTCTTTCATTTTCTTATTTTTTAATTAATCGAAAACACGTTTTAATTAATCAGAATGTTTTTATTAAAATTAGAATATTTTTATTAAAATTAGAATATTTTTATTAAAATCAGAATGTTTTTTTTATTAAAATCAGAATGTTTTTATTAAAATCAGAATGTTTTTATGAAAATCAGAATGTTTTTATGAAAATCAGAATGTTTTTGTGAAAATCAGAATGTTTTTATGAAAATCAGAATGTTTTTGTGAAAATCAGAATGTTTTTATGTAAATCAGAATGTTTTTATGAAAATTAGAATGTTTTTGTGAAAATCTGAATGTTTTTATGAAAATCAGAATGTTTTTATGAAAATCAGAATGTTTTTGTGAAAATCAGAATGTTTTTATTAAAATCAGAATTTTTTATGAAAATCAGAATTTTTTTATGAAAATCAGAATGTTTTTATGAAAATCAGAATGTTTTTATGAAAATCAGAATGTTTTTATGAAAATCAGAATGTTTTTATGAAAATCAGAATGTTTTTATGAAAATCAGAATGTTTTTATGAAAATCAGAATGTTTTTATTAAAATCAGAATGTTTTTATGAAAATCAGAATGTTTTTATGAAAATCAGAATGTTTTTATTAAAATCAGAATGTTTTTATTAAAATCAGAATGTTTTTATGAAAATCAGAATGTTTTTATGAAAATCAGAATGTTTTTATTAAAATCAGAATTTTTTTATGAAAATCAGAATGTTTTTATTAAAATCAGAATGTTTTTATGAAAATCAGAATGTTTTTATGAAAATCAGAATGTTTTTATTAAAATCAGAATGTTTTTATTAAAATCGGAATGTTTTTATGAAAATCAGAATGTTTTTATTAAAATCAGAATGTTTTTATTAAAATCAGAATGTTTTTATTAAAATCAGAATGTTTTTATGAAAATCAGAATGTTTTTATTAAAATCAGAATGTTTTTATGAAAATCAGAATGTTTTCAGAATGTTTTTATGAAAATCAGAATGTTTTTATGAAAATCAGAATGTTTTTATGAAAATCAGAATGTTTTTATTAAAATCAGAATGTTTTTATTAAAATCAGAATGTTTTTATGAAAATCAGAATGTTTTTATTAAAATCAGAATGTTTTTATGAAAATCAGAATGTTTTCAGAATGTTTTTATGAAAATCAGAATGTTTTTATGAAAATCAGAATGTTTTTATGAAAATCAGAATGTTTTTATTAAAATCAGAATGTTTTTATGAAAATCAGAATGTTTTTATGAAAATCAGAATGTTTTTATTAAAATCAGAATGTTTTTATGAAAATCAGAATGTTTTTATGAAAATCAGAATGTTTTTATTAAAATCAGAATGTTTTTATTAAAATCAGAATTTTTTATGAAAATCAGAATGTTTTTATGAAAATCAGAATGTTTTTATTAAAATCAGAATGTTTTTATTAAAATCAGAATGTTTTTATGAAAATTAGAATGTTTTTATGAAAATCAGAATGTTTTTATGAAAATTAGAATGTTTTTATGAAAATCAGAATGTTTTTATGAAAATCAGAATGTTTTTATTAAAATCAGAATGTTTTTATTAAAATCAGAATGTTTTTATTAAAATCAGAATGTTTTTATGAAAATTAGAATGTTTTTATTAAAATCAGAATGTTTTTATTAAAATCAGAATGTTTTTATGAAAATTAGAATGTTTTTATGAAAATCAGAATGTTTTTATGAAAATTAGAATGTTTTTATGAAAATCAGAATGTTTTTATGAAAATCAGAATGTTTTTATGAAAATCAGAATGTTTTTATGAAAATCAGAATGTTTTTATGAAAATCAGAATGTTTTTATGAAAATCAGAATGTTTTTATGAAAATCAGAATGTTTTTATTAAAATTAGAATATTTTTATGAAAATCAGAATGTTTTTATTAAAATCAGAATGTTTTTATGAAAATTAGAATGTTTTTATGAAAATCAGAAATTTTTTATGAAAATTAGAATGTTTTTATGAAAATCAGAATGTTTTTGAATCAAAAATACATTTTAATAAAAACATTTCAATTAAAAAAAAACATATTTTTCTTATTAATATTTTTATTTAGCATTTCCGGCACTCCAATTCGTCGACCATGGGGACAAACAAAAGGCGAAGATGGTTGGAATGAAAAATTTGGCTTTATCATAGCCCAAATTTATAGCAAACTCAAAACCCGAATTTGTTCCAAGTCGATTGATGGATTTCGAATTGGAAATGGCATTTTTTGTGGGCGGTCCTGAAAATGTCCTCGGGCAACCAATTCCAATTGAGCAAGCAGAGGAACACCTATTTGGGATGGTCTTAATGAATGATTGGAGTGGTTGGTCAATTCATTTTATTTATTCATTATTCCTTTTTTACATTCATTCATTCATTTCAGCTCGTGACATCCAAAAATGGGAATATATTCCATTGGGCCCATTCCTCAGCAAAAGTTTCGCCACCACAATTTCCCCTTGGGTCGTCCCAATGGAAGCACTTCGTCCATTTTTGTGCCCAAATCCCAACCAACAGGATCCCCCTCCGATGGCGCATTTGGCCCATTCGGATCCATTCAATTTGGACATTAATTTAACGGTGGCCATAAAACGTAAGGAGGACTAATTTGAGGAGAGGAAAATAATGTTTATATTTTCAGCGGATGGAAGCCAAGAGGAATTTTGCATTTGTAAAACCAATTTTCGCCATTTATATTGGACATTGAAGCAACAATTGGCCCATCATACATCGAATGGATGCAATGTGAAGGCAGGCGATTTGATGGGTTCAGGGACTGTGAGTGGGCCAACACCGGATTCTCTGGGCTGTATGCTGGAATTGTCGTGGCGTGGACAGAATCCAGTGAAATTGGGCGAAAATGGAGGGACACGGAAATTCCTGGTGGACGGAGACGAAGTCATAATCAGAGGTGGGAAATGCCAAAGTAGAAATTAATTTTATGTCCATTTTACAGGGAATTGTTTCAATTCGGAGAAGGGAATTCGCATTGGATTCGGCGAATGCAGAGGAAAATTGATGCCAGCGAACAAATAAAAAACAAATTAGAAATTAATTCACTTTATTAATTGGTCCATTCACTTGCCTTTTTTATAATAGAATTTACACAAATTTATTCAATTTAATATAAGCTCACAATGAAAATAAATATTAAATATTTATTTTAAATAAATTCATTTTAATCGATTGAGATCATTTCATTTAACTGCTTTTTTTCCTCCCAAAAAAGAATATTCCCCTTCGTCTTTTTTGTTGTTTTTTCTCGCCATTTGCCACCACCACCTTTTAAATTATATTATATACAATAAAATTATTATGACACTTTACCTCTTTTGTCCCATTCTTTTTCCCATTTGCAATTCCATTGCCTTTATTGCCCACTTCCACATCATTTTCGGCATCCCCCGAGGCACTTCGTCCATTCAATTTCACCCTTTTCACTGCTTGCATCAATGAGGCCGTGTCTACACAAAAAGGCGGCATTTTGGCAATTCTTCCTCCCCATCCCCGCGCACCCATTGTTGGACTTTCGGGCATCGCCCCGATTGGTGAACCGGGCAATGATTGTGGGGCAATGGCCACTCCGTTCATTGCCAAAGTTGGCATTACTCTATTATTGTTATTATTCCTGCTGTTGGCTCCTTTTTCGCCAACTTCCTCCAAATATTCCTTCAAATTTTGCTCCGATTCCCTTCGGAATGGATTTGGCGCGTACAATTGTCGATATACCTAATAATTAATTCCATTTTAATTTTGCCAAATAATTATTCCCCTCACCTGCGCATTCATTTGTTTGTCCCTTTGGATTATTCCCTTCGATGCGGTGCCAATATAGACTGGCCGATTGTTGGTCATTTCTTCCTGAAAATGCAGGCCTTTCCTTCACCCTTCCCATTTTTGTACCTTTTCCATGGCCTCTTCCAATGTAATTCCCTCCAAAACTTGTGATTTTGGCCCAGGGGAAATTGTTCCGCTCATTCGAATCTCTTTCAGCCTTTTTTGCCTTTCCCTGAATTCCCTTTGCTTATCCGGTCCATTTGATGGGCTAAATTGGTGGGGTGAATCAATTTTCACCGGCGTGCCCCCGCTCGAGGCACTGGCGCAACCATTTTGTTCAACCCACTGAATTTAGGGTGAATTAGCCCACAAAAATATGTCGGGACAAACTTTTGTGACCATTCTCGGATTGGCCGTTCCCGTTTCCATTAATTGGACTTTTTGATATTGGCAAGGGGAATTCAGCCATTTTGCCCTTTCCCTCTCCTTTCGGAGCATTGAAAGGCGCCAGGCAGCGGCACCTTCTGATTCGTCCACCTTTTTATTTAAATGAATTTAACAAATGAAGCCAAAACTGACCGCCCCGATTGAAGAAGGCCCACTTGGCGGTGTGGCCACACTTCCCAAATTGTACATTGAATGATGCGAATTGGGCAGGGGTTGGGGCCGAAAATGGGCATTCCGGTAGATATGACCCGTACAAAAACCCTTCAAATTTATGAGAATAATCCTCAATTAATTTAATCACCGCTGTGTCCAATGTTCGGCACCAGGCTTCCCATTCCAATTCGCCAATTCCCCATCCAATTGAATTGTTCATATTTTCCCCAGTTGTTCGATTCACTCCGCCTCCACCTCTTCTCGCCGTTTTATAGGCTTTTTGTACGGCCTCTTCCGATGGAATTATCAAATTTTCGATGCCGGCACGGGCTGCCCGAATCTTAAAAATGTTTTTAGGCCATTAAAAATTATTGGCGAATTTTGACCAATTTATCTTATTTTTGACAATAAAATTATAGAAAATCAAGGCAATTTCCTCTGTAGAATGCCGTAAAAAATAAATGAAAGTTTGTAACGATGAATTAGAATCTAATAAATGAATGGATGAAGGCCAAGAAGACAAAGAAAAAGGAAATTGAATTGAGAGGAGGGAATTGAATTTGAAAAGAAAATTGCCGCTGGCTTTATCAAATATTCCCAAACATATTATTGAAGATTACGGATGAACCTGTGTTTCGCAGGCAATAATCGTATGAAAGGCCAAATGGAGGGCATCTTCCACTGTTTGGCCGCAGACAACAAATCCATGGTTTCGTAAAATCATCACCTAAAAATGAGGAAAGAAATGTGGACATTCCGAAAATGGACAAATTAAATAAAAGGATTCTTAAAAAATGTACATTTTTGTCGCCCAAATCCGTGACAATTGATTTTTTCTCCTCATCATCAGTCAAAATGCCCTGATAATCATGGTAGGCAACGGGGCCAATAATCATGGCCTCCTGGCAAATTGGCAGTAGGCCACATTTCATTGAGCCAACGGCGGCAACAACAGCCGTGTGCAAATGCAAAACACATTGAACATCTATGAAAGTGGGAATGAAATTTGAATCAACGATAAATCAGTCCAATTCCTAAGCAATCATTATATTAACCCCTCTTAGCCATATTCAAATTTATTAATTGAGTAAAAATGCCCCGAATTTCTCCCCTTTATTTGATATTAATGACATTCAAAATCCCCCAAATCCTCAAAAACTTGCCAGATCTGGCCTCATGAATGGCGGAATGGAGAACATAGGCGGCCTGATTGACGCCAAGATTGGTTGATCCCTGGTCGAGTACTTCACCATTTAATGTCAATTTAATCAGAGAACTTGACGTAATTTCGTGGTAAAGGAGGCCAAAAGGGTTGATCAGAATTTGAGGAGGCTCTGGGCCAGGAAGACGCAACTGAATTGGATGGAATTTGGGGTAAAGGGGTAATGAATGGCATACGGTGATGTGATTATAAATGCCCTGGGACCATTGGAAAAGATCAACCAATCGATAAAATGTGGCCAATTTGTTGCGACAATGCCTTTCCTCCAGGGAATATTGATGCTGATGATTGATTCTGGATGGCAAATCGGCAATTGGGATTGGCACATTTTGGAGGACTTGATTTACGTTTAGGGGAGGCAATGAAGGCAACAAATGGCCAACAGGGAATAAACGGCCAAATGATGGGATGACCCCTTGATGATGGTGGATGGCACAATTCAAACCCTCGGGAAATGATTTGGCAAAATCGGGTCGAACACTTTAATTTGTCGAATTATTTACGAGATTTGGATTACGAAAGAAGTTGGTTTAAAAGATAAATATAAAATTGTAAAATTTATGCAAATTATCCTCCTCCTTCATTGTTTAATTTGCCCTTCACACTCACATTTGTTCCAATTCAGTACGAAAATCCTCGGCCCCCAACACCTCTTTGACCCTTTTCCTTCGGCCCATTTCCCACAAATCTTCTTCAATTGCCGGTGGCCTTTGTGCCACATCTTTTTCCTCATTCCCATTCCCAGACAATGGCTCGCCTCCATTCAATTTTCCATTTAATTCCGCATATTTTGAAGGATTTTGGCCATTTTCAATTGGACGGGGCATTTTTCAATTAATCTGAAATGGATTCAATGCAAATAATAAATGCCAATCTATTTTCATTTGTATCAAAGTCAATTCGAATTAATTTGAATGAATTATAATGGAAGAAGGGCGGATTAAAATGGGCGGATTGGATTTAGTTCGGGTAATTTGTCATAAAATATTGGAGGGGATTTGGAACGTAATGGGGGATCATTTTGCCCTTTTGAACGGATCGTTCAACGCCGCATTCTCGCCGTTCCCTTCAAAGGATATAATTGGGATGAAGGGCATATCCCTTAAATAATTCCGAAGGATGTTGATAAATTGACAATAATAAATGGATGGGAATAAATGTGGGGGATTTGCTTCTTTTGCCAAAATAATTTCTGATGGATTTCAATCTTTATGGCCAACATTTTCAGCCGCCATTTTTCTCTTTCCATTTTATTTTTATGGCCATAAAATCGAAAGAAAAGGAAAATTGAGTGGGAGGAAATAATAAAAATGGTTTATTATTTTGTATAGTTTGAAGGGAGAATGGCCAACAAAATTGAAGAGGAATTGGGAGAGGATTTCAACTTAAACTTTGATGAGTGAACACTTGAAAATTGGACTGGCTTAAACTATTTTGAGAGCAAATGGATGGAATGGATCAATGTTTTTGGCCAATAATTCAATCCAATCAGTGATTTTCCCTACCCTAAAAGCAGTTCATCGATTTAGCCAGCCACTTCTACCTTATTTCCCTTTGTCCCATTTAAAATTGAGAAACCAATTTCCCCTTGGCTGCCAAAATCTTTTGGCCAAACATTTCCCAGTGGAGAATGGAGATACATTCGGCCTCTTTGAAGAATGAAGGGAAATCTTCTTCCTCCACCCTTCTGTTTCTTTGCTTTTCATGCGCGAAAACATCAAAATGGAATGAATAATAATAAAAATGTTCAGCCACCTTTTTGTGAACATCTTCCCTTATGGATTATTTATTCCGGCCAAATACAAATTTGGGTAGAAATTTATTAGTAGAATATGAAAATGAGCTCTGCTGAACGAATTATGAAAAGGAAAAGGGGTAAATAAAAATTGAAAATAAAGGAAAAAACAAAGAAAAATGGGTAGAAGAAAATGATTGATGAAATTTGCAAAAAAGTGAGAATGGGGGAAATGGAAAAATTAACGTAGAAATATGGCCATTGGAATTAAAAAATGCCATCCAAACTATTTTCATATTGTTTGGATTGTTTTTGGTTTGTTTTGGAGGAAGAGGAGAATCCATTTTCCACTTGAGCCAAAATAATGGCCAAGAAATGATGAGGGAAAAGAATGGAAAAGGGGAGGGGAATTTTGGGGGTTCAAGTGGTATTGTCCATTTGGCCTTTCACCGAAAATTATGCAAATTCCCCGAGGTCCCAAATTTACGAATTTAGCGGGTGAAAATTGGAGATTTGGAGCAGATAAACATGGAATGGGAAATGTATTGGGCAAAATATGATTTTGGCCAGATGAAAGGGATGGATGGATGGATGGATGGAAATGGGTGAAAGGTGTTTGTTTGGATTTGCCAATGGGAAAAAAAGAAGATTAAGTAGGGAAAATGGGGGCAATCATCGATTACATCCAACCATTCCCAATTCCCATCCCCAACATTCCGCAACAGCAGCAGTGGCCAGCCGATTATTTTTTTGAGCAAATATGGAGCGAGAATGGAATGAAAGGAAATGGGAAATTTTGGGCCCACCAATTGGAGGGACAATGTGGATGGAATGCTTTAAACGGAAGTGGCAAATTGGATGGGCCAAATAAATATGAGATTATTTACAAGAAGTTTGAGTGGAAACCCGTCATATAGGTTTAGAACATTGTTAACATTGTTTTCACCCAATTCAACATTCTATTCAATATTTTTCTGCAGATTCCATTAAATTGTTCATTTCCTTCCTTCTTCTTTATCAGATCCTCCATTCCCATTTTCCATTCAAATCTTTCAAAAATCGGTCATTTTCCATTCAATTTGTTGTAAAGTGTGCCGAATGGAACGGGCAATCCTCCTACTCCCAATTTCAATTTGTTTGAAGAATGATGAATTGAATGACCGTAAAAAAGTGAAGAAAAAGGGCAAAAAAAACATATTTTAGAGTAATCCAGGGCAATCGGCTACAACGGGAGGGGATGACAAATTGCGCGATTTTTGTTCGCATTTCGCACTTTCTGGGTCGACACTCAACAAAAATGATGATGGAACAATAGTTTGAACAAAAAAAATGACAAATAGGGCGAAGGAAGATGGGAATGAGAGATTGATAATAGGGAAACACAAAACAGGTGAAATTAATTTGGTGGAAATAAAACAGGCGGAATTATTTTGGGGCAAATAAAACAGGCGGAATTATTTTGGGGCAAATAAAACAGGCGGAATTATTTTGGTGCAAATAAACAGGCGGAATTATTTTGGGGCAAATAAAACAGGCGGAATTATTTTGGTGCAAATAAACAGACGGAATTATTTTGGGGCAAATAAAACAGGCGGAATTATTTTGGGGCAAATAAAACAGGCGGAATTATTTTGGTGCAAATAAACAGGCGGAATTATTTTGGGGCAAATAAAACAGGCGGAATTATTTTGGGGCAAATAAAACAGGCGGAATTATTTTGGGGCAAATAAAACAGGCGGAATTATTTTGGGGCAAATAAAACAGGCGGAATTATTTTGGTGCAAATAAACAGGCGGAATTATTTTGGGGCAAATAAAACAGGCGGAATTATTTTGGGGCAAATAAAACAGGCGGAATTATTTTGGTGCAAATAAACAGGCGGAATTATTTTGGGGCAAATAAAACAGGCGGAATTATTTTGGGGCAAATAAAACAGGCGGAATTATTTTGGGGCAAATAAAACAGGCGGAATTATTTTGGGGCAAATAAAACAGGCGGAATTATTTTGGGGCAAATAAAACAGGCGGAATTATTTTAGTGCAAATAAAACAGGCGGAATTATTTTAGTGCAAATAAAACAGGCGGAATTATTTTAGTGCAAATAAAACAGGCGGAATTAGTGCAAATTCACAAAACACTTTTACTAGTAATTAAAAATTTTTTGTCAATATTTGGTAGAGTGAATGAGGCAGCAGAGGAATTATTTGATAAAAAATAGCCAATAAATTACTCAAAAAATGAGAATATAGATGAAGTAGAAAACGGGCCAAGAGGCAAAGGGCACTTTGAGGTGAATGGCCAATGAAGGGATGACAAATATTCCCTTTTAAAAATGCCAAATAAAAAATATTTGCATGGAGGAATTCACATGCCATTTGTGTCAAATTCAATGTGTGGGCAAAATGTGTGCCTTTAAAGAAGAATTCCGAATAGTTGATGGCATTCATGGGTCCCATATGGATGAAATAAATGTGGCATTTGGGCAGTATATTCCCCTCAACAAATGGGGACAACCAATTTTGGGGGAATTCATTAATTTTATTAGGTAAACAAAAAATACACATTTTATTCATTTTTTCGGAAAGAATGGATTCATTGTTACAGAGGTAGAGGGCATTTATGGGTGGAAAATGCGGCATTGATGGGCAAAAAGCTGTTGAGGAAATGAAAGAAATTGGAAAGGGGAATGCACAATTGAATTGAGGCTTGAGGGAAAAATCAAATTTACTGCTGCTTTGGAATTGACAATTTGTGAGGAAATAAATGGTCAACAATTTAACAAAGGAAATAAGACCCGCTTTTACTTTTCAAACCAATCCACCACCATCCCATTCAAGATGAGGAGGAAGAGGATGTGACAGCCTCGGCCAATCCAATTCGTTGATTTCCATGATCAAAAATGGTATACCATTTTGCGATGAACAAATCGCCCAATATCCACATTCCTTCATTCAAATCCACCGAAGTGAATCCGCTAAGACATATTTCAGCACTGCTCTGTAAAATGTGAAATTGAATGGGGTAAATCAATCAAAGTGATTAGAACAGCAACTTGAATGACATAATCATCGGGAGCCATGCTGAAATTGTGGCCACCAATGGAGAAATAAATGGTCGGCAAATTTGGAAGTGTTGAACAATCCAAACTTTCCCAACCAGCCACATAAGTTTGCGCACCAATTTGCGCATTGATGGATTGGATAAGTGAGGAAGGACCGGCAATCAAAGATGTGCCGGTGTCCAAAATAGCCGAAACTGTTTTGTTGAGAAGTGCCAAATTGGAGCCAACAAAGATTGAGTCCAGCGAAATTCGCCAATAATCTGTGGCCATCAGAGGAATCCAATACACCGGCTCCTGTTTTGCCAAATCAAAATTTTTGTATCCTTTCTGTACAAAACTTGCCTTATATCTTGCTGAATTCGTGCCACATAATGTCATTTCCCCTCCCTCTCCATCATCTTCCATGTAGTTGTCTTTGCTCAACCTGAATTCAAATCCACGAAGAATTCTCCCAGAATCCCGTATAAATTAAATCTGACCAAAAAGCGAACAATTTCTCCTCACAAATTTCACTGTTTTCAAATATTTGAGTCAATGGTTGGCTGATCATGCCAACAGCGATGGAATTCCAAGCCATACCCAAAATGCCATCAAAAGCGGCATTCGCAAAAGTTGAGCCCGGCTCACTGGTGGCACAACCAAATCCTTCATAAAAATCATTTAATTGCCTCCTATTCATTGGACACTTGCCCTGCATTTTATCCGTACAAATTCCTTCGCTGACATTTCCAAACTGAGAATGTGGGCCAAAGAATGTTCAATTTCTATTAAATACCCCAAAAATCTTACACAAACTCGATCTTCCAACAATTCACCAATGGCTGAACCAGTTCCATACTTTAAAATATATTTATTTATGCCTCGTTTAATTCCTAATATTGGCCTACATAAATGGTAAAATTATGGCCCATATGGCTACATGTGGTGGAATTGGCACAGCTGAATTTAGCATGTTCAGTGCAAGCTTTGTCGCTGCAACCCTGACAAGGAATCCATAAATTCGATGAGCCAGTATCGAAAAGCACTTGGAATTGTTGGGCCGGATCGGCCCCAATTGAAATTGTGCCATAATATTGGGTCTAATTTGGGGAAAGATCCATTAAAGGAGGACTTTTCCTTGAAATATACATTCCCATAATCGGACAGACTCATACTGTACGAAGGTTGGTCCTGGGAAACGATGTTTTGTTTGGTGCCATTAATTTCATTTTGTCTACGTTCACGGTGAGTTTGATCTCGATGATTTGCGAATTCTGAGAATTTTTTCTTCAAAAAGTCGGATATTGTTTCTGTGGAATTTATGAATCGTGGAGGAGATGGAGGATGAAACATTTTCGACATTCGGACACAAAATGCCGGAGGAGGCGCACTTCTTTATGCGAGGAAAATGTTGAAAACAAATCATATTGAATTCCTCCCAAAAACGCACCCTTTCAACACCAATGATCCATTGGGAATGATGGCATTTTGGGCTAAATAATTGTTGTTGTTGAAGGCAATCAACATTATGAGCAAATCCATCAAATGGCGGCAAATTTTGATAAATTTAATAGCCACAAAATTTCGCATTCCCAAATGGGAATGATGAATGAATACCCGAAAAGTATGGCCAATCTATGGCTCTGTTGAATGCGCACAGAGTTTGGTTGTTTGGGACAAAATACAAATCCGCCCAATCATCAAAATCTAATCCAGTCCCTTCCCGCCCTCCCTCTTCATCTACCCACTTTTTTATATGGGCAAAATAAGTCTGCGTTTTCAATTGATGATGAGGCCGGAAAGGGCAGATTTGAGGGATAAATGAAAACATATCAACACAAATGAAAGTGGTCCCCTCCATCTACCCCTAAACACCCATTAATATTATTTCGGACAATTTTATGAGAATGTTTTGTTGAGTCATTGATGAATATTGGATGGGAAAATAACAATGAAAAATAATAACAATTTTATTCACATTATCGAATCAATTAATAAAACACAAAATTATATAATTTGAATTACAAGGAAAAACAATTATGGCATTTAAGGTCACAATCCTATTTGAATATTGGATACGCATGTGATAAACTCAGATCTTTTTCTTCAGTCGATTGGCATCTAATTTGTCCGTAAGATTATGGTTGACATCACGATGGGCGGCCTAAAATGAAAAATTGAATATTAATTGCAAAATATTTTCCATGCCCACCCACCTCATCTGCTCTGACCGCATAGACCACATCGATCAATTTGGCATTTTTGTCCAAATTATAATAGTCAATTGCAATTTGTGGTGCCGGCGTATTTTTGATGTTCCCTTTCAACACTTCCTCGGCGAATGCTGTGTACGAAACAATGGCCTCCTCTTCCAAATACCCGACCTTAAATTGCGAACATTAATTAAAATAATTTAAAAATACTCACAAAACGATGCGCGGTCCGAGGGGAAAATAAATAAAAGAGCATGTAGGTATTGAAGAAGATGCCCTGGGCCAAAATTACTATGAACCGTTCGAAAATTGTGGGCTTCGTGACCGACATCCAAATCATCAAATGCATTCGTTCATTCTCCGCCTCGTGCAACAATTTTTCCACCCAACCATCATCATGTTGCATTCGACGAAGGGACCTATGGAAAAGGACAGAGAATAATTCAAAAAATTCCGAATAAATATTATGGATGGACTTACTTCATATGGCAGAGCATGCCAGCCACCATTCCCGGTACACCGGCCACAGTTTCCAGCACAATTGCTCGGTGGATGTAACGTTTGCGGAAAAACAAGTCAGCAAAAATGCGCAGAAACTTCACAGAGAAATAAGCCACATAATCAGAAATCTTCTCTGAAAATGAAAATTTTAATTGGATTTGTGATGTGAGGATTTTTGTAGTGCCTAAATAAATAAAGACCGGAGCTTGTAGTTTTCGATATTTTTGGGAATATTTTTTGCTAAGAACTTTATAAACCGTAAACCTCAATAGATAGGAAGAGTCGCTTGTCCCTGCATTCTTTAGTTATGCTAATTGAGGACCTAAACTTTACAAAGAAGGCCTAGCCAAAATTATTTAACTTATATTCAAATTTATAATAGAATAGAACCATTCATGTTCAATTTTCCTACCTGGTTTGCGATGGTAGACACGAATGTCGATACTCTCCAAATCCTTTGTGATCAGCGGTGTTTTCTTCAGAAATTCTGCGCGCACAGGCATTGACAACATCTTCACTTTGTGCTTGGCCACAAGTCGTTCAATTTCCTCTTTAGTGATATTTTCCGCTGCTGGCTTTCCATTTTTGGTTGATGATTGGGAAGAACGTGTGAAAACACTCAAATTATGTGCGGCAGAAACAGTCGTTGATGGTCTATAAAATTAAGCATTAATTATATAAAATTATAAGTGGAAAAACTTTGTGACTGGAAGCGAAAGAAGAACAGCGGTGGAAGAACGTGCAAATGGGCAACAAATTCTTTTTGTTGCAATGGAGAACATATGGAATGGATAAACAATATTTGAAAGGCACAATTTTCTGTAATTAAATTTTAAAGTAAGGATGCTGAGTTTATTAAGCAAAAAGGTCGTTTAAAACATGAACCATGTTTTTGCCAGCCTAACTTTTATATATGTATGTTTTGAAACTGCTTTTAGGTTTTCCAAAATGCTGAATCCAAAAACATCATTAGATGAGAACCGGTTTGAATAACTGTCTCAAAAAAATCTTTTTTATTGGCTGAACTGATTGAGAGAGACCCCTAAAATTTTCAATATTTAGCAAAATACAAATTATTGATTGAAAAACAATAAATAAAAAGCAAAGTACAAATCAATTTTTCACAATTTATTCACCAAAAAAAATACAATTACAACAGAAAAAAAATACATATGATACAAAAAATACAATTTATATATGTGATGGGAAAATGGGGGCACAATTGGATAGGGGGAATGTATTATCTCACCATCAATGTTTCGTCTTCAAATTTCTCTTCGCAGCCATTTGACAATGTAGGCGAACGAGGGCCGCTCCTTCGGGTCGTCGTCCCACGTCCTGATCATCATCGAAGCGACACGTGTTGGAATGTGCTGAAAATAAAAGTGAATGTTTAAAATATTATCGAAATCAAAATGAACTTACGTTAGGGACGTCCATCCGGTTGTTTTGAATGACATATGCCTTGGCCTCCTGATTCGTCATTTCGGGGTACGGCTCTGCTCCATCATTGTACACCTCCCAACATAGGATGCCAAACGACCACACATCACTGAAAATTGAAAAATGTTTAATAATTTAATTGAGGTTGATAAATAATAACTCACGTTTGTCTCGAATAAGTTCCAAGTTGTAGCGTCTGAAAAATGGTTTTTATTGATTTGTAATTATTTAATTTCCCTCCCATTCTTACCTCTCTGGCAAGCCATTTCACTGGTACTTTTCCTTGCACTTCTGCTGTTCTTGCCGACGTTTTGATTGTGAGGCCAAAATCCGCGATTTTCAGTATGAGGTCCTTGTTGAGTAAGCAGTTCCGGGCGGCGATGTCACGATGCAGGAGTCCTTGAGCGGCGATGTATTGCATTCCTTTTGCTGCTTCCGTGATCCATTTATATTTCTGCTCGTCGCTGGTCCTGTTGCTTCGCAAGAATTTCAGCAGACTTCCTTTCTCGCACAATTCCATGACGATCATCAGGGGCCTAAAAAGAAGAAATATTTTCCAGAAAAAAGACCCAACTAACATACCTTTCATACACTGCCACGCCATACGTTCTGATGACGTTTTCATCCCGCAGATCTCGCATTGTCCTTGCTTCGTCCAAAAAGCTAAAAAAATGGGATTTTAATCTGTGAAAAAATTACTTCAAATTTATACCTTTTTTGGTTTTCAATGAGCTCGCCATCCCGTAATACTTTGATTGCAACATCGCCTCGGAAGGATGCGGTCTTGAGCCTGCCACGGAACACCTAAAATTAGGTTTAGTTAGAACAGTTTTTTAATGATAAAAATAATTACCTCTCCGAATTGTCCTTGACCAATCTTGTTCCCAGTTGTGATTGATTCGTGCGTCAAAACCCATTCTTCTTTTGCAATTGGACGTTTGATAATACAGCCGCTTGCCTTTGTTATTGGGTGTTTCTTCCTCGCCATCCACTGTATGAGCGCTTCAATGTCTGAAAAATAATAAATTTTACTATTAAGAAATAAATATTTAAGTACACCAACCTTTGTCTTTGGGCCCTCCATGTTCAAAAAAAAACAAAGCCGGCGTCTTCCATTACGATGAAGTGTTTTGATTTTTCTTCAGATTTCACGGATAGCACAACATTTTCCGCCCTCGTTTGCTGGTTGATGCTCTTCCTCAGTAGAAAATCGCCATCTTCTTTCAGTAGTTCTTCGACGTCTGCTCGCTGGATCATGCCTGAAAATTAAGGAAAGAGTTAAAATTGAATTTAAGTGAAAATGTAAACTGACCGTGATAGAAGTCCTTGCCACGTAAACGCTGTGTCCTCGTCTTTGTTGTTGTTTCACTGTTGCTGCTGTTTGTCCTCATTGTGTTCTTCGGCTGCTGCTGGATTGATTGCTGATGTGTGATGACTGATGCTTTATAAAATGCTCCTTTTATAGTTTTTTTTGGTACTAGTACATACTACATACAGCGTACCAATTATGTATGCTGTAAGTGTAGGTTACAATAAATTTGCATTACAGTACGCATTGATCTTTTTTGATTAACTAAGTATTTAAGTGTGCTAATTTTCCTATTTAACATCCATTTTCCAATCAATCTATTGTCAACAATACCAACGAAAATCCTATTCTGCTCAACACAATGGCTCCAGCTGCAGCAAAGAAGACAAAATCGAAGGCAGATGCAAAATCAGCAATGACAACGAATGCTCCTGCAAACGATACAACCGCCGATGCCAGCAATCTCGACTTTGTGCCCGAAGCAACCCAACCAGCACCGAAGGCAACGACAGTCAAAGTGGAAAATAAGAAGAAAAAATCGGGAACGAAGAAGGCCAAAATGCAAGTACGCGGACCACCAAAGAAGCGCCGGTTCGGACAAAAGCCTCGTCGCAACTTCAAGTGAGTTTTTGAATATTTTGGTTTCAAATAATTTGATGATTTTATTTTAAGGATCTACGTTTACAAAGTTCTCAAAACTGTGCATGCTGAATTGGGTATCTCAAAGCGGGCCGTTGAGGTGAGTTCCTATTTTCTTTACACATTTTATTAACTAATATTCAATATTTTAAAGGTGATGGACAGCTTCTGCAACGACATCTTCCTCCGCATTGCTTCCGAATCAGGCCATCTCTGTCAAATCAACAACAGGAAGCCCACATTGAATGCCAAAGAAGTGGAAAGTGCCTCAAAGTAAGTGGTGTATTATGGCAAAATATTTATTAATTCTATATTTTTTAGATTGGTGTTGCCCGGCGAAATTCGATCTCATGCACTCAACCAAGGTCGTATGGCAGTTCAGAAATGGCGAGATTGCTGATGTGCGGCAGAAGACAAGAAAAGGACATTCCCTTGTGATATTCCCCCCTCTCGATTGTAAATATTGTCTTAAAACCCAATAATTGTCCCTAAATATGTGATGTTTCTGTATAATGATGTCCTAAATATTCCATCAAATATTGTTGTTATTGTCTCCTATATAATTGTCCCCAAAATATGATTTTTTCTGTATATATTGTATTGTTGCTATTCGGATAAAAATTGTTTTGAATTGAATATTAATCAATCAATAATCAAGCGTTCAATCCATACCAATATCAATTAGAATTTTAATCAGCAAAAATTATATAACTAATAATGCGAATTTGAGTATTTTGTTATTATTAATTAGTTACAATTTCTTGGTTCAATTTAGTTTCGCCTTCTCACAGCACCCACCCAGAGTCTCCATCTCCACGCCACGATCATTAATTATCCAATCGTCCAATCCAAATAAGTTATTAAATAACCGAGAATTAATTGATTTTCTAAAGTCCTAACCAATTGTATTTTTACATCCCATAGATTTGTATGAAATATTTTAAAATAATTCAATTAATTAGATAGATAATAAAATCTCATGAAAATGAAAATTCCACAAGTGCGCAATCCGATAAAAAAGTTTCTCATGTGTAGGCCAACATTTTTTGACGTCAAATATGAAATGTAATTTTGGATTATCATTCATTAATAATAAATTTTCTAGTAATCCATGGATGAGACCGGGTGATCCTGTTTGTATTGAGAAAGCAATGAAACAATGGGAATCGTTGAGGAACACCATAAAGGTATCGTTAATAACAAATAACAATCTATTTAATTAACTTGTTTATAGGAGTCCGGAGCAGAGGTTGAAGTGATGGAGCCAGAGGTAAAAGAAGGCATTAAACAGGAAAATATTGAAAATTCATGCATTTAGGGTGCCAATAATTACCCAGATCTTGTATTCACTGCAAATGCGGCTGTTGTACGCGGAAAAAAGGCATATCTTAGTAATTTCTTCCATCCTGAACGGAAAGGTAATTCTTATGTTAAATATGCAATAATTGTTACATTCAATTTAGGAGAAGATTACTTCTACGATAAGTGGTTCAAAGAACACGGATATACAACGGTGAAGGATCTGAATGTTTCTTTCGAAGGAGCCGGAGATGCCTTATGGGTTGGTAGCCGAAAGTTATTCTGTGGAATTGGCCCACGCACCGATGTGCGTGCATTAACATTGATTTCCGAAAAACTGAAGGACAGTGAACATCCTTTCAAAGTGTATGGTTTCAGACTGATTGATCCAAGGTCGGTGAAAATTATTATGTTTAATTGAAATAATATTATCAGATTTTATCATATTGATACTTGCTTCTGTCCCATCAATGATGAACTTGCGATCTATTATCCGTATGCTTTCGATCCAGGTTTTTAATACATTCAAAACATCAACAATTGATTAATCATCCTTATTAATTTTTATAGTTGCACGCCACAATATGTCGAATGAACTTGAATTGATACCCGTTAGTGAAGAGGAGGCAATGCGCTTGTAAAATTTCGAATTATTTAATGATAATTTGTATTATTTTTAGCGCCTGCAACTCGATTGTTATCGGGAAGACGATAATTACAAATGAAGGCTCTGAACAAATGGCCAAAACATTGGATAAGCTGGGATTCGAACCGAAAATTGTAATTTAAAAAGAAAAAATATTGTTTAAAGAATAAAATTTAGGTCAATATGTCGGAATTTATCAAAAGTGGTGGGGCCGCGAAATGTTGTACATTGCAATTGTTCGAATAAATTCAAACCTATATGTTGATATGTAAAAAATAAGTTAAATAGAATAATTGATTTGATTATGATGTATATTATTTAATATTTATGATATGATTATTGATTATTATATGTGAATAAAATAAATGTTTGTTGAATTTATCATAAAACCACTGTATTTTTTTCAAATTGATTTATATAAAAAGCCAAAAATTGTATATTTATTTTGTTCTAAAAATAATTTGAATAAATTGATTTTTAGCTGAATGAAAATGAGCAACACTTTTGATGAATCAACGCAAAAGATGCAAATTGCTTCCAAAATTGAGAATTTATTAAAACAATCTGAAGATGAAATGAATGAAAAATTCAAGGCAAAATCTGTCGATGGATTTTTTGACGCCGCCATAAAGTTAGCCATAATTTTATTAATAATCTAAAGCATCCTCTTCTAAGATTATGCCTTATATTTGGTGAAGAACTCGTTGTTGAAGGATTATCGATAGCCGAGAATGGACTTGTTCGAATTGTCAGGGATGAGGAGAGCACTTTTCCTCAAGTATTCGAGGTAAAATAAATATGCAGAATAACATTGAATTAAAATTAAAGGTACGACCCGGCTCATTTTGCACCAAATCATATTACATTTATGAAAACATAAATTTTTGCAATTGTCATTTTTTCTCAGACTCCGGTAAAATTAAAATACTTAATTGTAATAATATTTTTAAAATTCAGTTCTACAGAAAAACAGCTCATTTTTGGTTGGTTTGTTGAATAATAAAAGAAAATTAAAAAATCCCGATGTGCATTTTTATTTAAATTTTACGAATAAATTTGATTAAATAATTTTGTTGAATTGATTACATAATCATATTTATATCTTTGTCTTTTTTATTTACTCAATTAAATATAAATCATTAAGAAAATATGAGGAAAATTTTATGTGTCGCAGAAAAGCATGGTAACATTTACAATAAATAAAATATTTTTATTAAGTTTAAAAATTAAGATGCTGCAAAGAATATTGCAAAATTTCTTTCAAATGGAAATGCTCAATCAAGGCCGGGAAAAGGCAAATTCATATGGAACTTTTTGTTTAACCGTAAGAATAAAAATCCATTTAAAATTATTTAATTAAAATTTTAGGTGATTTTGAAAATAGAAATGCAAGTTTCGGTAAATGCATTATTCTGTTTCAATTTATCAATTAATTTATAGTTTTCACGAGTGTTCGTGGACATGTCATGAATTATGAGTTTGATCGAAAATACAAGGCTTGGATTCGCCATCAAATTGTGGATCTTTTTGAGGGAAGGATTGATCATATGGTCACATCAAATATGAAGGAAATTGAAGCAAATTTAAGGTTTTTTATTAATCGAATTAATTTTGATTATTATAATTTTAGGATGGAAGCGAAGAAGGCCGACACTTTGATCATATGGACGGATTGCGATCGTGAAGGAGAACATATTGGGAATGAAATTGTTCAAATTTGTTGCGCAACAAATCCGTAATTTTTATCAATGTTTTACACTAAAAAATGAACATTTTTAGTCGATTGGATGTTAAAAGAGCCAGATTTTCTGAAATAACTAACACAGCAATTCAAAGAGCAATGCGAAATTTGTGCAGATTGGATGAAAAAATAGTGAAAGCGGTCGATTGCCGAATGGAATTGGATTTAAGAATAGGTTTGAAAATATTCGATTAAATTATTTTAATAAATATTATTTTTAGGTGCTGCATTCACTCGCCTACAAACACTTTATTTTAAAAATGAAAAATTGCACACGCATTTTGGCAATAATGTTGGACTAAATTTTGATGATTTTAAAAGTGTGATCAGCTACGGGAGTTGCCAATTTCCAACCCTGGGTTTTGTTGTGGAACGATACAAAGATAGGAGGGAATTTGTGAGAGAACCATTTTGGAAATTGATGGGCAAAGATGGAATAAATCCGGTCAACTTTTTATGGGAAAGGGACAAACTTTTCGACAAAAATATTGTTGAGGTATTCAAATTTATTTACGTAAATCTTTGATTAAAAAGTGCATTTTTAGGCCATAAAAAATGCTTGCCATAATAGCAATGAACCGGCAAAAATAATCAAAGTTACAAAAAAGCCGAAAAGCAAATGGAGGCCACAACCGCTGGACACAATACAATTACAGAGGCTAGGAAGTCGATTTTTGAAAATGAATGCCAAAACAATTATGACGGCGGCGGAAAAACTTTACCAAAATGGTTTCATCTCATATCCAAGGTAACAGAAAATTGAATTATTTAAATATTCGAATAATTTAATTAGAACGGAAACCACCGCATATTCTGCGGACTTTGATTTGGCTGATATTGTTCAAAAAATGACAGAGAATATGGAATGGAGAGATTTTGCACTTGAAATCCAGCAAAGAGGAGCAATGCCCAGAAATGGGAACAAAAATGATCAAGCCCATCCGCCAATACATCCGGTGAAATGCGCAAATAAGTAAAAAATTCCAATTAAACGAAATAATATTAATTATTTAAAGGAATAGTTTTGCAAATAATGACGAATGGAGGGTTTATGAATTCATCTGCCGCTATTTTCTTGCCTCCGTTTCACGCGATGCAACCGGAATGGAAACCAAAGTCAAGGTAAAATTAATTATTGATTCCTGCATTCATTATTATTATTTATTAATTTAAGGTTGGATTGGATGAGGAAATTTTCACGGCAACTGGCCTGGTTATTGAGGATTTGGGCTATTTGCTCATTTATCCCTATGAAAAATGGCAAGACAAAAACATACCAAATTATCAAGAAGGTCAAATTCTGAAAAATTTCTCTCTTATTATGTGCGAAGGATCAACAACGGTTAATATATTTTTAACAAAAATTTAATTTAAATTGTACAATTTAAGGCTCCACCACTTTTATCGGAAGCAGATTTAATTGCTTTGATGGATAAGAAAGGAATTGGGACGGACGCAACGCACGCTGAACACATTGAAACAATAAAAAAGCGATGGTATGTGATTGTGAACAATGAACGGCGATTTGAACCAACAAAACTTGGATTATCGTTGGTCACTGCCTATGATAAAATGGAACATCGATACAAAATAAGCAAACCAAATTTGAGAGCCGCCCTCGAAGTTGATTTGGAAAATATTTGTAAAGGTTAAATTATAAAAAATAAATTTATATTCCATTTAAATTTAAGGAACCAGAACAAAAGATGATGTACTACGGGAACAATTGAAAATCTACAAAGAATTGTACAATTCAACGGAACAAAAATTGAATTTATTTACACAAGCAGTTCAAGAAAATGCTCAGAATTAATTGATATTTTAATTATTTATTTTGAATTTTGTCCATATTGTGTATTTTTGTTTTTTCCATTTTAAAATTCACATTTCCATTTTTAATAATCATTTCCATATTATGCACATCGGGATTTTTATATCAAAATATCTATAATTTTATTTTAATTTTCAATTAATTTCAGTGTTCACATTTGCTCGCTGTAAAATTTGCCAAAGCCTGCAATCTAATGAAACCAGAACGTGTCGAAACAATTGAAATTATGGAGGAAATTATGCGCTCAATCAGTTCACCAAATGATAGAATATACGAACAACAATGCAATAATCAAAAAATGTTGTTGAGTGTCAGCAGAAATGAACAAAATTCAGACGAAGAAGAGGAGGAAGAAGAAGGATGCAGTGAAATGGAAGAATTTTAGCGCAGACAAACCAACCAATTTCCATTATCGATTTATTTTATTTTCTTCTTTTTGTCTTTCAATTTTAAAATAAATTATTTGCTTTAAAATATTTTATTCCATTTATGAATGAATGAGTAAAAACTATAACTCATTGAATTATATTTATTGATTTTTTATAACATTCAATTATAACAAAATTTAGGAATGGATTCCAATGAGAATGCTTCTATTTCTTCTGCGGATATATCCGTATCCCAGCTTATTGCCGACATTGAAGAAAAAGATTTAGTTTGTTTATTTAACCTTAATTATTAAAAAATGTCTTTTTTTAGCTAAGCATGCAGAAGAATGTGATGGAATGTTTGGGAACAATTAGAATTGCAAAAAAGAAATTGCTGGGACAAATGAAATTATTAATGGAAAAGGAAATTGAGGTTTTTAAATAAACAAATTTAATATTAAAATTTCTAATCAAAAAAGGATACATTGATTCAACGGCTTATTCAATCGTATGATGGTTTAAGGACGCAAGAAGATGAATTCTTTTCTACATTCCAAAAAATAATTGACAATTGTTATGCAATTTTGGATAATGCATATTTGAAATTATCGCTTTTGCCGAAAAAGAAAAATGAATCAAAAGAAGGTAAAAACTTTAATTAATTTTAATTAAAAAATAAACAATTTAAGGTGGTGGTTCGACTATTGATGAAGTTGGAGAGAACAATGAGGCAATTAAATTGGATAATATTAAAAAGATGGTCGAATCAGTGAACAATTTATTCAAGGAAGCATTGGAGGCATCAAATTTGCTGGATCAACAATTAAAAATGAGATTGGAAATTTATTTTGAAATGGTTTATTTTCTACACAAATAAATTTTATAATAAAAATTAAATTTTCAGAAAAAGAAGAAAAATATTTTGGCACAAATGCAAAAGAAAATGCAAAGTTCTTCAAAAAATGAAGAAAATGCAGCGATGAATCAAGGTGAGTGAAACAATTTTACACTTTCAATTAAAAACCAATCAAATTGGATGGGGGACATATTAGTAATATTTTCCCCATACTGTAGTATTTATTTCGCGTTTCTAAGACAACCCACCAAAACCACCAACATTTCCAACCAAAAAAGGGTCCCAAAATACAAATCTAATCCATTCATTCATTCATTCATTGCTAGGCAGGGCACTCATCATTAATTAAAAAGGTGTGTCGCCGCCGGCTCAGTTAGCGGCAAAATGACATTTGTTTTAGTCACCCACTCACTTTACTTTATACATTCAAACAAACTTTTTCATATTATTTTAAAATCGACAAGGCTTAATCATTTACTACTAAAATTGAGCGCATCTTTTTTTTTGCATTTTATTCCGCCGGCCTTGTCCCATCCGCCTTCATTATTCCTTCTCATTAGTGCAATATAGAGAGTCTAGTCTTGATGGAATAGGGGAGAGGGGAGGTTCTGCTTACCATTTTTCCCAGTCAAGACTTCTTCTTTACAACTACTAAAAAGGATGGATAGTAATGCCCTCACATAGAGGGGATGGCCAGTGGAATTTCCTTTCAAATAGTCTTTCCTCGGATTCTATTGGCCAACCAACATTGTCCCCACATGCCCTAGGGCCTAGAGGCCAGCAGAGCATTACATCCGCCAGTCTCGCCTTACTCCCCCCATCCCGCATTTGACTGACTTAAAAGTGAGTGGTGGAAATGGGAAGAATGGATGGATAGCGGTGGGCCAGTCTATTCCTCCTCCTCCATATAGTCCAATGCTCTGAAGGGAAAATGCCCAGCAGTCATTTGAGGTGGCCTTTGAGGGAAAAATCATCCAATATACACTCTTTTGGCCTATGAATATTCCCCATTTGTTTTAATAAAAACCTTAAAATTAATGGATTATTTCCACTGGGAATTCAATAACTTTTGCCTCAATTTGCGTCATTTGTCCTCTTTTAAACCATCAAAAATTTTCAGCGACCAACTCAACCGATGATCGTAAACAGCGACAATTGGAACGACTGAGGAAGGAGGCAGCTCGACGCGGCATTATTTCTTCAAATTCAAAGGCAACAAAACAGCAAGAAGAAGAAGAAAATAAATCAAAATCATCGGTAAATTTATTCCATAATTTAATTAATAAAATAATTTTTGCAGACTTTTGAATGTGCTGAACCAATTCTTCCACCGCCTGTCACTGAATTACCTGAATTATCCGAGGGGACATCAAATGAGTAAAATTACAATTTTAATATTTAATTAATTATTTTTGTTAAATAATTTTTAGTGCTGATTTACATGCCAAAATATTGGAACGTTTTAATTCATTGCAAAACAGGAGGCAGCGGATGCAAAATGTCCGCACAAAATTAGAAACTGTTCAACGCGCAAAAATGGACAATACTTATGAAGAAGCATTGAAAAGATTCAAGTTTGTTTGATTTTATTTTTTAAATTAGAAATAGATTCTTTAATTATTATTAAAAATTAGAAGCTCTATCTAATTCATTTTTCGACCAATTTTGATGAAATTTTGGCTATAGTAATTTACAACCTTGTTTGGGGTTACCGTTATATTTAATTTTAAAAAACTAATTTATGAGTTATTTTTATGCAAATTTATGATTTTCCCTTACCGTAAATTTCCTATTAGTAACCCCCTTTCTATTTGTAACCCCCTCCCTATTAGTAACCCCCCTATCGAAAAATTCATGTCAAAACTAACCAATTTAGAGGTGAAATTAGGCCGAAATAAGCAATTTTTGTTTCCAAAATTCCGAAAAGTTCTCACCTCGGAGGGTCTCTGAAAATTAGTAACCCCGGGGTCACTAATAGGAAATTTACGGTATATTCCTTTTTAAGACCATAGGGCAATTGGAGGAATAAGGAACATGGAGTGACACTTTAGCGCAATGGTATGACGCTCGCTTTAATGTGTAGGGGAATGGTAGGAGAGGTCGCGGGTTCGAATCCCGGTGGTGTCCAATGATTTTTAATTTTTGTTTTTTTGTGTTTTCTTTTTATTTTGGGTATCAAAATTAAAATATGCTTAACAAGTGGTACCCATGATTTTATTTTTAATCAATAATTTTAATTATCGGAAATAAAATTATAAAATTAAATTTATTTTTTAAAGTAATTTATCGGAAATGAGAAGCAAATTGGAAGAATTGCAAAATGTTTGTGCGGAAGTGGTTGACCAAAATGAAGGAAATGAGGAGAAAGAGGGTGGACAATTAATGGAAAATTGCGAATCCAAAAATCCTTCATTGGACGATCCAAATGATTCGGCGGCAGAGGACAATCATTCTTCAGTGTCCACAAATGAGGTGAGATTCGAATTTAAAATTAATATAATTTACACCATAAAATTCACAGCTATTAAATGAAGTTAGACGGGCATTCAGCACGGCATTTAACAAAGAGAAATCCGGCGGCATTCCATCATCGATGGACTCAACTGGGAATATGCCCTGCGGCAGCGCATCATTCGACACCGCTTTCTCCACATTAAGTGATCGGCTGAAGGTGATTGAGAATGTTTTGCACACTCACACGGATCAACTTGTTTGGATTGGGAATCAGGTGGGTTGAATTATGAATTTGTACTTTTACTACACAAAATAATAATAAAGAAGCACTCCATTCCAATCCATCATAAATCCATCAATTCTTTCTCATTTCCAGAATTCTCGTTCGAAACAATTTTCTTTTCCACATTTAGCCAACAACTGTTCCTCCTTTCTTTCCTCCTCTCAAATCAACCGACCAAACCAAACAAAATCGGCCAATTGCTCCACATTTCAGCGACATTTATCCTTCCCTTGGCTTTCCCCACTTTTCCACATATTTCTTCCTCTCATTTTGCTTTAAACTATTCTTTTCTCGATCAATTTTATCTTCCTCCCAAGTCCAAAAGGGCCAAGACACATCCTTCCCCAAGGGCAATGGCCATTTATTAGTAGGGAATTTACGGCTATTCCCAACAAAAATTGTAATTCTCCACCAAAAGTAGATCAACTCATTGACTGATCTCATTGAGCAGCATTTCCGCAATGCTACACCGACACAATCCAATTCAAATCTGCAATTCTCCACTGCCTCAACCGCCACAATTGTCCCAACAAATGCCAATGTTGGGAATCCCCCATCTTCTCCCACTCAACTTCTTTCACCCCTCCTCTCTTCCATCCAATCAACCCAGCAACAATCATTAATTTCGGCCCAACAAATCCTTAAACGGACATTCATTTCTGCCGATCCAGGCATTTTACATCAAATATTCATTCAACTCCAAAATATAAAGACAACCGGGGATGCCTCTGCCCCTCCTGATCATCAATTGTTGGATTCACTCATCCAAAGACTCCTCCTTTCGTCATCAAATACTCCACCTCCTTCAACTACATTTTTGTTGGGATCATCACCAAATTCGGATGGAAATTCCCAACAAATAATTCAAAATGGAATTGAAACCACTCAGCAGATGCCTTCATCTTCTTCTTCAATTCCGCCACCAATTTATTTATCACCTTCCGTGGATTATTCCAATTTGGTGAGCAAAAATTCTTGTTTTTTTTTCTTTTGAATTTTTTCTAAACCTCCTACTTCCCTCTCTCTTTATTCGTTCAACTTTTCTAATCATTATTATTATTAATTATTGTTGTATTTTGCTGTGTTTTTCTTTAACAAATGGAGTGCATTTCTTTAATAAAAAAATAATATTTTTTTTGTGTTTTTTGTTGTTGTGGTTGGTTAATGATTGATGTATTTTATTATAGTAAAAAACAATTATTTTTGATAATTTCAGGTCAATTAATAAATCCAATTCAATTCCTCAAAAAAAAATTAAATATTCCTCCCATAATTAAATTAAATATGAAAATTCAAGCAACCGACCACAACAACATTTTAAAATGAAATTTAATTATTCTTGAGAGTGATTTGTCAAGATAAGTGAATTTTTGCCACAAGCTATGAAATATTTTTTAAAAAAATATCTTGTGCAAAGTTCGCTTGGTCTGGACAAATTTACTCAAATATTTCGACGAAAACAATACTCCAAAACAACTAAACAAAATTTAAGTTTTTCAAAAATAATAATTTTGATTATTTTAATTCCATTTTATTTAATTTAGTGCACCGGAGAAGTCACTGAAGATGGACAAAAATCGAAGAATGAATCAATGGAAGAGAAAAATGAAGACAAAAACCGAAATAATGCAAAAATGTTGACTGGCCATTTGATGAGTTCAATGACCAATTTATTCCAAGGGCAATTTGGGGAGGACAAAACAAAGAAAATTGATGCCGAATTCATTTCTAGGTATTTTAATTAATTTAAAAAATAATAAATTTATTAAATTTCCAGTGTTATCCATCATTTGATTGTTCAATCATGTGCAAATTGTCCCTCGGAAAGCCATGAGAAAATTAAAGAAAGTTTTCCAACAATACTTGATGAGGTGATGTCGCCATATTTGGACAAAGAATTTTGGCAAATCGGACAGAATTTGACCAAAGAATTATCGGAAGCATTGGAAAGCGAAATTACATTTATTTTTCTAATTCGCAATGCAAATGCACTTACAATTTAATAGAATCTTGACATGTTATCGAATTTAATGAATAATAAATTGATAAATGTTTTTTAATCAAAATTTGTTGAAATTTTAAATTAGGCATAGGCAAAGTGTTAAGCCAAATTTTATAATAATGGGGGATCAATGAAAATGATTAACATTTATTTAACTTTTAATTTTTATTATTAATTTAGATATAGGGCATTTAATTATATTTTTTAAATATTGGGGATTCGAAAGAAAGAATTTTTAAAAATCAATGGGCAGACCTTATTATATCTAATAATTGAATGCTCTTTCACCCATGGCATATTTAGCGTAGTGGGTTAGACGACCGTTTTCAGTTTTTTTTGGTCGAGGGTTCAATTCAACGCTGGGGAGAATGTTTTTTTTTTCTCGTTGATTTAAGTTAAAAAATTTTTTTCGTTGAACCATTTTATCAACAAATCTTAGAAATTGAACTCGTTAACGAATAATATTAAATAAACATTTTTATCCAAAATTTATTGAAATTTTAACTAGGCGAAGTGTTTGTTTAGCCAAATTCAATTTTAATGAGGGTGGTGGGTCATTGAAAAATGATGACATTAGATTTGCAAGAGCTCCTTATTTTTGGATGAGATATGAGTAAAAAATGACAAGTTTTAGAGTGGTTAAATTTTGAATTTTAGGGGTTTAAGTCATGGTTTCGTATGAGCCAATGCCTTCTTTGCAAATGAGCAATTCAGCTGGTGTGCCTTTATTTTTATTAATTCAAAAAAATGTAGATGGACAAAATAGATGGATGTTTTATCGGATATATGGTTTAAGCAAAATTAAAGACAAATAAATAAAATTAAACCTAATTGGGGAGGGAGGGTGAATTAGATGATGATATAAGGCAGACAAACTAACAGAATAAAATAACAAAAATAGGGCAAAATAACAATCCTGAATATAGGGAAATTAAGTGGAAGTTTTTGTCCTTAGGCGGGGGGTGTTAAGATGTTTTAAATTGATGTCATTTATCGTTCATTGCCCCTTCAATTCCAATCCTCATTCCTCTGCTGCCGATTGATGGAGAACTTTGAAAAAGAGGAAATCTGAAACAACTTAATAAATTATTGGAAAAAATCACGGATAAATAGGGGACTCACTGTTAAAAGCATTGAGTAATTCGAGAATATTTTGTAGAGTTGGTGGTTGAATTTGAAGCTTAAAAATGAATTAAAATTATTTAAATTCACATTTAAAATTGCTTACATTTGGCATTAATTGTTTTGAACCTTTCAGCCCGTGTGTCGCATCATTCATATGTTTTTGCAAGGCCACCGCTTGTTTGGCCAAATGATTCAGTCGTTCATTGCTGACCAACGTTTTCTCATGGTCTTTGCCAAATATTCGTGAATAAATGCTGAATGTTTCCTTCTCGAATGCCAAAGCCGTTCGAAAATCACCACAGCAGGAATGGGCACGGGCCAAAACTAAATTTTTAGTCATTTTAAAATAATTAAATTTTATTAAAAATTAACCATGATGCAAAAGAGCAGTCTAAAAAAATAAATTATTTTAAATTAATTAATTTAATTTTTACCTTCACCGATACACCGTATTTTTGATATAAATTGAGGGCATTGTTCAAAAATTTGAGTGCCACTTCATATTCTTGGAGCAAATACAAAATTACGCCAATATTTGCATCAATTTGGCCCATTTGAGGGTGGTCTTCGCCGTTGGCCAACAAAAGGAGGTGGCGGGCACGGTAGAGGAGCCGCAATGCGGACGGAATGCAAAGATTGGCAAAAGAGAAATGTGCCAAATTAATCTAAAAATAAATAATTAAATATATTCGCCCATATATTTATTTTACATAGTCAGCAATTGTCTCAAAATGATCAATTCCATTGCATCGTTCCGAGATCAATAGCGCCCGGTGTTGTTGGGCCAATGCATCCGGATAGTCATTCATTGCGTAGGACATTCGAGCCATGAATCGAAGGCAAAGAGCCAGCTCCGGGTGCAATGGTCCGTAAATGCTTAAAAACAAAAAATTAATTCAAAATCAAGTGCAAAATATTATTTAAAATGACGAAAAAAATTGAAAATTGCGAAAAGATTAGAACCGGTTACGGTTCAATTGTTTATCCTGAACCCCCAAACCATATACTTAATCGATATATCTCATTAAAACGCATCGTTTGATTATATTTTGGCTTAGTTTTAACCCAACTTTGTTAGTTCGGCGGAAAAGTGCCAGTTAGCTCAGTCGGTTAGACCGCCCGCGGTTTCTCCTCGGGTCGATGGTTCGATACCAGCTATCGGTAAATGATTTTTTTGATTTTAATAAATTTGGACCAGAAAGAGAAAACCAGTTTAAATGGTTTAATACCCTCGATTTTTGTTTAAACCATGATAATAATATACCATTCGATGCATTTGTGGGCCTAAGAATAAACCATTACCGTTGTATAAGTTCTTCACCATTTTCAAAATTCTTTTCCAAATTAAATACTACTTAAACCCAATTTAAATTGCCGCTTACCTCATCATTAGACTGTGTGCTTGTTGCATCAAATCATAGCCAATTCGTGGGAATCCTTGTTGCATTTTGATCAGTGCATTGATGTAAAAATTGTATGCGGCTTGGGAACGAGGATTCAGCTTTTTGACCACTGGCACCATATTGTGAATATCATCATCCGTAAATGGGCATTGTGATTTTGATTTTGTCGGGTCAAATTGATAATTCTATAAAATTAATTTAAATTAATGAATAAATTAATTACCTTTAAAACAATTTGAACTCCATTCATAATACAAAAACGACGCAAAATTGCCGCTCGATTCACATTTCCACCAACCCATTCAATGAATGCGTCACAACTTTAAATTAAAATTAATTAAAATTTTTAAGTTATTTAAAATGTTAAAAAAATATTTAAAATGGCAAAAAAATTATAAAAGTTCTGTGATTTGTCCTAGACTACTAAACCCTTAATCTTATAGCTAATCGATAGATCTTGTCAAGACAAGATGGATTGAATGGTATAAAATAGAGGGTATTAAACGGTTTAAAACTGGGTTTAGTTTTTGGTAAATTTATTTAAAATAAAAAATCATTTGCCACCACCGGATATTGAATTTGAACCCCGATCGACCTAATGAGGAGAAACTGGGACGGTTTAACCGACTGAGCTATTTAGATCTATTATGCGGATTAATAAAAATTAATATTTGTATCGAATCGATATAATGTTTTAAGGTCTAGGACAAACCATTATAAACCGTTATAGACATCTTCAATAATTTTTGAAGATTTTAAATATTTTTAAATTTTTCTTTTTACATTTTTTATTCACTTACCAATCCGCTGGAATTCTGACTCCAAAATGTGCCTCCGAATCATCACAAATCAATTGCCAAATGCTCTCCTGCGTTGATTTCATCCAATTTGCGGTCTTCTTTGTTGGCGAATTTCCACTTCCCATTCGACATTTTTCCCCATTTTTACGTCGTTTCTTCCCTCCACCGGCATTTGTTGTTGTTCTCTTCGTTGCCGTATAATTCCCATTATTGTCCGATGAATCATTTTGTGTGCCGGTGTTCGTATTTTTGCCGGATCCAATGAGGCAATTTAGGAAATGAGCAATTGCTGATGCCTGGCAATGTGCCTCAACCGATTGGATATATTCACGGAAAATGTGGCGAACACAGCGACAAAGCAATTCAACTTTTACAATTTTCTGAAATTATTTAAATAAATTAAAATAATTAATTATATTTTAAATTACGGTCAAATATGAAATTCGTTCAATATCTTTGATGGCCTCGAGCAATTTTCCCAAATATCGAATGTTGATTCCCCTTGTGTGCAATGCTTCCGTAAGGGCAAATCCATCGGTCGGGGCAGAGGCCAATTGGACGGAATCATGGATGAATTGTGGAATTTGATGGGTCAAAACGAATTCTGCCGCTTCGGCCACCAATTTTTGTTGACTCTAAAATAATATTTTAGTCAATATTTATTAAAATGATTTAAAATGACCTTCAAATCCTCATCCGGATGATGTTTTATTGCGGTGCTGAAGCAATCCGGATTCAGCCGAATGTCCAAATCAACAAGAATTTCTTTTTCTTCTTTCTTCTCTTCTTCCAATGTTTCCTTCGTCGATGGTTCAACATTTTCTTCTTCCTTCTTTTCTTCCACAACCGGCGATTTCTTCAAAGTATAACTTTTTGTGCTGAATTAAAATAATTTATTTATTCAATTAAATTTATTCAAAAACAAACTCCAAAAATGCATCGACCAATTCCTGGCGAAGATAAACCAATTTATGTTTGAATTTGCGCGGAAATCCTTGTGCCTTTGCCTTCTCGGTTGGCTCAGCCTCCTCCAAAAAGTTTGCATCCGGTGGAAAAGTTCGCAATAAATCCTTAAAATTTGAATAAATTAATAAAATATTTATTTATACCATCAAATAATGTCGTCGATCATTGCCAATTATTCCCTTAAATTGTCAGCACATAAAATTTAATCAATAATTTTAGAGTATACTTTGCTTTCATATGAAGTGTACAATTTCACATAGCCCTTTTCCTCTCCCTCTTTTCCATTCCAAACTTGATGCGGTTGAATCTTCAAAATTCGCGAGGAATTTTGCAACAATTCTTCGTAAATTTCATTGCCAATGATTGTTTTGCCCGAATCCACCGACCCATAAACAATTGGTTCATGCTGTTCCCGGTCCAAAATGCCCGGTATAATCGATTGGGCCATTATTCGATAGCCTTTCAGGTCGATGATGGCCATTCCGCATGTGTGCAATTTTGGGTCGTCAATTTGAGTGTAGGCTTGGACGGCGGCCAAATCCGCACCATAAGAGGCATGTGCCGCCGGATCACCTCCAAAATCCTAAATAGAATAAATTATTTATTCCATTAATATTAATCTACTTACTTTGAAATGGTCCTTCACATCGAAACCAAGTGAGAAGAAAATATTATTCCAAATGAACATTTGCATTTTTGGCTCATCCGATGGATTAATACTGTGCACCGATCCATCAATGACCTTAAATATTTATTATTAAAGTATTGTTTTGTGATTTATTTTTACCGCCGCTGCTCCCCGAATGCTGGCTTGCAAAAAATCCGAATGAACTTTGAAACGTGCCCGGTCCCGGCAAATTCGTTCGGCAAATGTTGTTTGTGGCATATCGTGGGTGGTCTGCAATTCTTCATTCCAATCGCGGATTTGTCCGGGCATATGGTCCTCGAGGCCAAGTCGATGCAATTGAATTTGGTCATCCGCCCGAATTTGGTCGGCATTATTTTCAATTTGTGGGACAATCTTTGAAAAAATGGTATTATTGATTTTATTGATTGATTTGGTCAAACCCAATGGTAGATTTGATATGGAGTTGGGAGGCGTTCAAAAACATGTTTGTCCGAACGAGCTTTTAGAATTTGTGCCAATGCCTTTTTGAAATGTGCACTCAATTCGGAGAGCAAATCGAAGAGACTGTGAAAAACTTTGTTGGAGCCGTAAGTGGACGATTTTTCCGGTTTGAATTTGTCACCGACCGTTGCATTCACATACTTAAATTTAAGCGAATTAAAATTGTATTCAACATAAAACCTACAAATCCTCGAGTGCAGCAAGTTATGTGGAAACGACGCTCTTCTACGGTGTCAACAATGAGGTAAAGAACATCACCCTAAAAAAATGAATGAATTATTTAGTGAAAGAAAAAGTACCTTCATCTTTCTGGGACCAGGCGGTGGATTGAACGGTGAAAATGAGATCTGTTTGAGTGCACAAATTTGATTTGAAGCTGAGAATGATGATTCGCCGGCAATGCCGCCGCCTCCTCCCTTCTCGGCACAGAATGGGAGCAACGGTTTGAATGGAATTTCCGGATTGCCCGGCAAAAGCCATTCCGGTGGCAAACATTCGGATTCGGCACGAAGTTCAGCTGCCGCTGTGTTCCGGATGCCTTTGCGATTATCTTCTCCATTGCCGGTTAAAGTGATGCTGGAAAGACAGGAAAATGAAGCGAATTCAACGCCATTGACCGCATCAGCAATGTCGTTGGAACGGATGATGATTTCACGCAAATGACGGACATGAATCCGGGCCTCACGGATGTTGTAAGGTTCTAAAAAAGCAAAGAATTTAATTTAGTTAAATTTAAATCGTATTTATAAATTAATTTTACGAAAAAACAAATTTCATAAATAATTTTATTTTCACCCACCTTCCATAACATGAAATACGGCATGATCTTTGATATTCGGAATGTTGCGTATTTCCGTAAATTGGTCAAGCGGGTTTCCTTCGTAATAAAGTTTGAAGCATGTTCGAAGGCAAGTCGAATCTCTTTCCAGCAACATTTGGTAAAGTTCTTGAACTATGTCCGAATCGCTAATCTGTAATTTTTGCTAAATTATTTTTGGTAATGTGCATAATTTACTCACCTGAACATCGATTTTCTCCCCGCCCGGAACATAAATTTTGGTTCTGTACATTTTCCCATCCGTTGAATCCTTATTCTCGGTTGAATTTCCTTCTTTTTGGTCTGAAGAATTGATGACTTGTGATTCTTCTTCAGCTGGTGTTGAAGGCAATTCTGGTGTGCTATCTGATCCGGTCGATTCGTGTCCCGAGTCATTGTGTTGGTGAATAGTGGAGTCTGGCTTTTCAATAGAATCTGGCGGCTTTTCGACAATATGTAGTCTCCGCAACGGCACATACATTAGTTTTATATCTTCTTCAGGTCCAGTTTTTGCATCAGATGTTTGTGGTGCCGAAATAGTCGTTGAATCCATAATAATTTAAAATAAACTCTAAATAATCTGAATTTAATGAATGATCATTTTTAATTAATTGCTAATAAATAATTACAAGGTGCGTGGGTGACTACTAATATCAAATATGTCGGAATTAAATAGATTAATTGATTGATTGATGTAGAATGAAGATTGATTGGAAAATGGGACAAGGCTAAAAGAAATTTGCCTTATGTTTTTCATCCTTGTTTTGCTCCGAATCTCGGAACCACGAAATTAATGGGTGGTAAAAAGAAGTGGGGGTTAAAAAGTCGAGAAAGCGTTGTTGTTATTTAAAAAGATGCTTAGGCTTCCTGCTGCTTTTCAACAGATTTGAAAAATAGTGCGGGAAGGTAAAAAAAAGTCGAACTAGAATTAAGAATGGAAAACTAGAACTTTTTTCTGCAAATGTTCCATTCACTGTCCTTCTTTCGTGTGGCTCACGAATGATAACAGCGACAACTGCATTTTGAGCCCATCTTGGACCCTCATCTTCGTCAAATGAAATGAATGGAGGGGGAAAGTGGGCTGTTCTTTGCTCATAGGCCGAATAGCAGAGGCAGCCACAGACTTAACCCATCACCTTCCATTCAGCAGCACAGAGAACTGCTGCCATTGGCCCGATGAGCCAGACAAGCACTAGGCCTAAAACAAATCAAAACTCTTTTTTCTTCTTCCTAAATTAATGTGCATAATATTATCGGAAACCTTTTCCCGCTGTGCTGAATGGAAGGGGCCTAATAAAGGAATATGATTTTTCATTTTTGAGCCTATCCGCCGGTGAAAAGGAAAGGGGCAAAGTGTGCGTATGTTTTGCAAACCTGACAACGTGTGATATTTGGGTCTCGACCTCATCAATTTGTTATTTTCCCTTTGGTTTAAAATAAATATAATCATCGGACCCGCCGATTGATTGATTTAACTAATCACGTTGTATATCGAATAAATGGAAATATGAAAAAAATTGCAAGAATGAATAAAAAAAGCAACT
Source organism: Pratylenchus scribneri (assembly GCA_030063045.1). Taxonomy (NCBI): domain Eukaryota; kingdom Metazoa; phylum Nematoda; class Chromadorea; order Rhabditida; family Pratylenchidae; genus Pratylenchus; species Pratylenchus scribneri. The sequence goes on along the minus strand of JAQSEB010000020.1, from coordinate 1,708,870 downwards.
ATAAAATCATTCTCTTCTCTATCAATTTTAATCCCTTCCTATTCATTTTTATCAATATTTCCCGAAAGATGGGGGGGGGGGGGGGGGGGGGGGGGGTTTTACAAGTTACATTGTCAAATAATAATGGGCTGTAACTTTTGCTTAAACAAATAAAAGAGAAAATTGGGATAAATGGAAGAGGACAATAGGAAAATGAAAGGCAAGGCAAAAATACAGGTCGCAATGATCGAATTCCCTCGACCTCGGAAGGATGTGCTCTATTCTCCCGGTTCATCTTCATCATAAACCCAATGGAGGGAGGAGGGGGACATTGACTCGCTTTTAGTTTTGTCCATTCAAAATAAATTCAGAGAAGAAACCAAATGGCTTCAGAAATAACGAGGGTTTGCTTTACGGCGATGGGTTGATGATGGTCGGAAGATAAGGAAAGTTTAAGATGGTAATGGATTCATCCACTTTATTCCCATTTATAAAAAAAAAGATAAGGATTGATGTTTAGTTGAAAATGAACCAATTCAAATCTGGCCATTTTTCTTGAATTATTAGATAATTATAATTACCATTTTCATTATGGTTTAATAATAGTAACATTAGAATTAATAATTAAAAATATTTTATTCATGGAATGGGGGTCAAGGGTCAAAATTTCATATCATAAAATCACATGAATTTAAGATAAATATATAGATTAAAATAATCAAATACTAACAAGATTATTTAGCACAAAAATAATTACTTTGAGAATTATTGCCTAAAGAAAAATTGGGGACCGGTTAAATTAGAAGGAAAGAACAGAACGAATCAATCAATAGAATTTATAATTTTGGCTATTTTTGTTTTGCTATTTTTCCAATGCCATCTTCTTCATAAACTTGGTGGATGTTCTCCATAATCGGCTTCCGGCATGATATAGCTGATATCGTCCCATGGATGGCGATAAAGTGGCTGCTTCAATCGGCGTTGATCCAAATAATGTCCTTAATTTATTTATGTTCAATTTATGTTAATTTAATATAAAACAAACCAATAAATCCAAGGCTTCGGCCAAGCACGAAAAGACCATTCAGCGCACCAATTTCAATTGTTTCACGGGCCTCCTGTGCAGTGAACATTCCAGAGTTTCGCAAAATATCGACGAAAATTGTTCCAATTGCGCCATCGACGTTCAAGATCAAATTTGGTTTCTAAATATAAAAAAATTTAATTAATTTTAAAATTTTATTTGTCAACCTTTGATGTGGTAATTTGTTCCACTTTCAATGCGTAGTCGAACATTGGCGTTTCTTGCTTGAATACTTCTTTATTTTGCGCAAACTTTTTCAAAATTTCCACACGTTTGTCCGGATTATTTATCTAAATTAAATTAATTCAAAATCATAAATAAAACAAATTAATTTACCGATTTGACGCGATGTCCAATGCCAGGGATCAATTTTCCTTGCTTCTTCTGCTCATTCACAAATTGCATTGGACTCAGTCCCAGGTCCATGGCTTCACTGAATGTTTTTGCCGCACCGTCCAGTGCACCACCAAATCGATCGCCAATGGTCAGCAAACCGGACACAAGCGAAGAAATCAAATCCTTTCCGGCTCGGGCACAAACAATCGTATTGTGGGCACCACTGACGGCAGGTCCATGATCGGCGGTCAACATCAGGCAAATTTCAATGAATCGATTGGCATATTCCGGGAGGCGTTTCTGCAAAATTATTTATTGAATAGAAATTTAAGTAGAATGTATAAAAATGACAATCAAGCCCGAAAAAAATATTCGCCTCGGAGAGGGTTCGAACTCGAGACTTCAATTTTACAAAAAAAGTATCAACCCACTAAGCTTAAAAAGTCGTTTTTAGTTTGCCGGTTAAATTTTTTATAAACCCTAATCCTTAACCCAAATTTATTTTAAATTAGCGCAACCTGGAACCAAAGAAGACTGAGCACTCCGCCCACTCCAACATTCTCCTCCAACACTCGACTGATTGGAACGCCGGCATAGAGCAATTCTTCGCCGCGTTCATCGCAAATTGAAGTCATGAATGAAGCTGGTTTGCGAATCAGTCCCAATTCCTGAAAATATAATTTAATAATTGATATATTTGTTTAGAATAAACCTTTGCCCAAGCATAGTCCATTGGAACGGGTGGTGGCGGTTCTTCGGTTTGAGGGCGAATTGTTCCATTTTCGACCAATTTCTTGTACACTTTTGAAATCATCACACCAAAATCGTCAAATGATTCGGGGACATTGGCACCGGCGGCCTTCAATGCTGCATTTTTGGCGGCGGCAGTTTCACGTGCCGCATTTGCTGAAGCACCGGCATGTCCAAATTGCACTTCGGAGGTGATATAATCCGCGCAGGTTCCAATGCACCAGGAGACCAGCGGTTTGGTTATCCTCTTTTGTTTCAGCGCTTCCGCAATTTTGTATTCCTCCTCTCCGCCAAGTTCGCCCAGCAAAACCATCATTTTCACTCTAAAATATTATTTTGGATTAAATTAAATCAATTTTAAATTTGCCTTGGATCATCCTGATAACGGAGAATATGATCGGTGAATGTTGAACCGGGATATCGATCACCGCCAATTGCCACTCCTTCGAACACTCCATCCGTGTTATGTGCCAAAATGTTGTTCAACTTTATGCAAAAATGTGTAAATTAACTCCATTTTAATTCAATTTTACCTCATTTGACATTCCACCGGAACGAGAAACATATGCGACACTGCCAGGTCGGTACAGCTTGGATGCCAAAATATTGTCCATCATTCCACCGGTGTTTCCAATTTTGAAGCAGCCCGGTTTAATTCCACCAACCGTTGCCGGTCCAATAATTGTAATGGCCTTTTCCCTTGCAACCTATAAATTAAATGAATTAAATTCACAATTTATTTTTAAATTACTTTGATTATTTTCCTCGTTTGATTTTCGGGCACTCCTTCGGCGATTATGGCGATCACTTTGATTTGTGGCAATGTCAATGCTTCCAAAACGGTGTCAAACACTGAACGCATTGAGGCAAATGTGATCATAACGGATGCATCCGGATGCTTCTCAAATGCCATTTTCATTGATTTGTAGGCCGGAATGAGCAGTTCCTTTTGGCCAAAGTAGAATTTTTGTTTGTGATCGCCGGTGAATGGATAGGTGGAGGCCACCACAGAGGGCGTTTCCCGTCGGCAAACGTAGTCAAAATCCAGCATTCCTTGGATGGCACGAGTCTGTTGGCCCCAAACAACCGCTTTTGTGCCCTTCTCGAAGAGACTGCGGATTTGGTCTTGGGCGGTGCGAACAGTGGTTGATGAGGCAGTTTTGGTCGCTGCAATTGTTTCACTGTTTTTTGGATATCCATTTGGGATGGAGCCATTTGAAGAGGAAGATGTTGTTCCGGACGATGAAGAACTGCTTCCATCCTTTCCAGGTGTTAGAAGGAATTGTCCGGTTGTGTGCGGAGTGAGCGAAGCTTGTGGCAATGGTCGAACACCGAGGGCCGCACCAACAATGCTGGTCATGTGGGTTTCGGGGCCAAAAACGTGGATTGGAAGGTCGAGTTTGGCGGCGGCTTCCTTGAATTTGCGCAATCCTCCTTGATAATTTGGTCCACCGCGGCGAACATAAATTGTGACTTTGTGTTCTCGCAATTTTTCCGAAAACATTTCAATGGCTCGAATAATTCCCTGGAATTATTTTTCAATTTAAAATGTTTAAATTTTGCCAAATTAACCTTGAATGTGGCCGCAACATTTGTGAAATTTGCAATTGATCCACCATTGATGAGCACTTTTCCATCGGGGCGGGGTGCTCCCTCGGTCATTATTGTGAAGATTGTTTTTGCGTATTCGAATGTTTGTGACTCGCTGGGATCACCGGAATATTCTCCGTAATTGGCCAATTCCGAAGCACCACCCAAATCGCAAACTGTGTCGGTGAACACCACGGATGCACCGCCACCGGCCACCATCGTCCAAACACGGCCATTACGATTGAGGATTGTCAATTTCAGCGAAGCACCGGTTTTTGCGTCCAAATCGGCGATATATTTCTCTTCCTTTGTCAGATCGCGGCCAAATGGTGCAGGGAAATCCACTTCTTGGCCATAACGTGTCTTCCAATTCTCAGAGCAAAGGAATGCGGCGGTCTCGTCCAATTTTGCGGCCAAATCCAAAATGTAAATTTGTCCATTGCAAACAACTAAAATATCAGTTTTAATCATTTTGAAGATTAATTAAATTTATTACCCAGTGGATTGATTTCCAAATAGGTGAAGTGATTTTTCTTGTAAACTTCGTAGAGTTCTTTTATGAATGGAACGACGAGACTTAAATAAAAAATAAAAATACAAAATTTGAAATAAATACCTTTTCTTTGCAGGGTCAACATTTTTTCCAACAAGCTCATCAAATTGTTTGTCAGTTGGGCGCATTTCATCATCATTTAATTTTACTTCAACAACGATTTTTCGTGCCTTTAATCAATTGATTAATTATTTTTCTGAGTATTTTATTAACTTACTTTTTCATCAACATCGCCAATCTCAACGCCACCCTCTTCATAGAACATAATGACATCATTATCCATTTTGCTATAGATGGCCACATAGAGTTCATCCTTTGCGGTGTGTTTGATGAGAGGTTCGAGAATGAAGTTGGAAAGGCGGCCATTGGTCTTCCCAATCTAAATTCAATCAAATTGAATTATAATATAAATGAATAAAACATACTTGAACATATTGGCCTTTGTTTGAATCAAACCATTTTTTGAGATCGGCTGTTGGTCCAATTTTAACCAATCCATGCTTTCCTCGACGTTTTATCAGTTGGTCGGGTTTGATTACTCCCTCCTAAAATGTGTGATTTAATATAATTTTGATTAATTAACAATTACCCCTTCCTTTCGAATCCATTCACATGTTTGGGTCGCACGGTCAAAATCGGAATTTTCATCCAAACGGACGGCAGCAGGCTTTGCCAGCGCTTGGATATGCTCCAGTGAACGGTAAAGTAATTCCTTTCCCGAGTATTCGCTAACTGCTTTGGCGGACATTTTTATTCAAATTTAAAATCTGAAATTTGGTCATCGTGTTAAGCTTGCTTAATAAAGGTTGTTTAAAACATTTCAACAATCAAACTATGTTTTTATTGGTTTAACATTCATTTAATGATGTTTTGAAACTGGTATTAAAGGTTTCCCTAGCATGATAAATCCGAAAACATCATTGTTTTTTCTGTTTAACCCCCGTAATTGGCCGAAAACCGGTTTGTATTGGATTGGTTTGGTTTGTTTCCGATTTCCGTTTCATAATCGAAAACGAACGATTAATTAATTTAATTGGACCTAATAGCATCAAAAAATAAAACGCCAATAAAAATGTGAAGGCCATTTATTTGAAATTTAATCAGTACCGTATATTTGACAATGGGAAATGAGAAATGTTTGTGCTGTTTTGTGATTTGAGAATAATTTGGAGAACAAAATCAACTAATTTTGCAGAATTAAAAAAAATAATTTGATTTTTGAATAAATTTGTTGAAAAAAAGTGAGAATAAGAAAGATTTCGAGAATATTTAACGCCTTTTTGTAAGTTTTAGCCATTGAAAAGAATCCTAAGAAACTGACAATTTTTTAGCCTAACGCTAACGAGAAATGGTGAATATATGCGGGATGAACAAAGGCAATGCTTCATTCTAAATTCCATGCCTCTTATTTTTTACGTCAATTTTCCAATATTCCTCCCTGGGGGATGTGAAAAATGAGGAAGCATAGAGCAAGCAAGGGAAGGGATAGATTTCCCACTTCATTGGCATTGCCCTATGGTAAAAAAGCATGGGATTTTACATTTTATTTGGAATGGATATTGGATAGGTTTAGAAAGGAAATGAGTAGAATTTTGAGTGAAAAACATGCATTTTTGCTCAATTTACATGCAAGCCTACAATTGGAATTAATTGAATTGATTAATTAAAATGTTTTTAAACTGTTAGAGAGAAAAATGAATTGGAAAAGGGGAAGGTTATTGGGTATTATTGAATATTAAAATTCAAAACCATTTGGGGAAGCAAATAAATTCGAATGGTCCTTTAATATTCACTCAAATCTTTAATAGGTAAATTTTATCAAAATAATGAAATAAATTGATGTTCAAGGATTGCCCATAAATGAGTAAAGAATTATTCTGGGTCTTACTCAAATATTTCCATTTGGGAACCACGCGATCTCAAAATTCTCCTCATTTTCGGAACAAAACGACAATTATTTGCTAATAACTTTTGATCGAGCAAAATTGATAACAAAAAATGGTGGGCCGATTGCAGCTAACACAGCCCAGAACACATCCGAAATTCAGCTGCACTCTTCATTTTGGGAGATGGAAATGGAAGGAACTCATTTTTTCATTTGAGAGAATAATATGGATGTTGGTGGTTGATGCCATTTTATGGTGTTATTCTTTACTTTTTCCTACTCCCGAATTTTGTTTTTTTTTTTTTTTGTAAATTTAGGAATATGAGATGAACATCAAAAGAAGGAATATTCAATTCGATTATGCAAATTAGGCTTGCCTGCCTCTGGAATTCTCCTAGGATTAAAGTCAATTTCCTTTCAACTTTTCAAAAAATGGAAATAAAATATCTCATTGAATGGAATTTTAGATATGAATACAGGATTTACTCTATTTGGAATTGATGATTTTCAATAAATGAATGAATCTTCATTCCTCAATGCTAATAATGGGGATGGGGTGGATAAATAAAATGGATTTTATCTTCTTCTAAACTTGCTTATTAGTCTATTCTTTCATTAACTCTTGAGAAATCGAAGGAAAATGATGGTGATGAAAAGGAGGAATAAATTGCATTTGCAGCCACATCAAATCTACTGCATTCTTCTAATCATCAAAGTCAATTCGATGCGGGAATATTTTTAATTTTGGTTGTAATAATTCTCTCCATTCATTCATATGTCATAAAGGTCGATTTTATGGGTCATCCTATTTTGTGTTTAACTTTATATATTCTGGAAAGTTTTATTGTTTTGTATTTTTGCAATAATTCCGCCTGTTTTGAATGTGCACTAACTCCGCCTGTTTGAATTTGCACTAATTCCGCCTGTTTGAATTTGCACTAATTCCGCCTGTTTGAATTTGCACTATTTCCGCCTGTTTGAATTTGCACTATTTCCGCCTGTTTGAATTTGCACTAATTCCGCCTGTTTTGAATGTGCACTAACACTAACTCCGCCTGTTTGAATTTGCACTAATTCCGCCTGTTTGAATTTGCACTAATTCCGCCTGTTTGAATTTGCACTAATTCCGCCTGTTTGAATTTGCACTAATTCCGCCTGTTTTGAATGTGCACTAACTCCGCCTGTTTGAATTTGCACTAATTCCGCCTGTTTGAATTTGCACTAATTCCGCCTGTTTGAATTTGCACTAATTCCGCCTGTTTTGAATTTGCACTAATTCCGCCTGTTTTAATTTGCACTAATTCCGCCTGTTTGAATTTGCACTAATTCCGCCTGTTTGAATTTGCACTATTTCCGCCTGTTTGAATTGCACTAATTCCGCCTGTTTGAATTTGCACTAATTCCGCCTGTTTGAATTTGCACTATTTCCGCCTGTTTGAATTTGCACTATTTCCGCCTGTTTGAATTTGCACTATTTCCGCCTCTTTTGATGTTTTAATTCCGCATATTTGCTCCAAACATTTTATTCCATCCTACTTTGTGTTTTTACACTATTCCACGTTCCACCTATCCAGAATTGTATTTTTAATTGCAAAATTATTATTTATCCATCATATATCAATATTTTATCATTTTTGAAAATGGGCGGAGTGAGAGGAATTGAAAGGATTGAGAAGTGGATGGGAATTGATTCACTGGGTTGGCCAATATTTTTGTTAACAATTAGCACAAAAATGGGAAAAAATATAAAAAAAATCGACTCAAAATTAAAATGCTTACATCGTAAGTACTGGGTATATTATATGGGAAATGAATTGAGGAAAATATCTTTGGGCCAGAGGATTGTGCCTAATTTGCCCTGCTGGGGGGAAAACAAAATGAAATTCCATGCCAATTACTGCGAGGAAAGACGGATGAGCCAAAAAAAAAATGAGGGGGGGGGGATAAAGGGAATATCTGTATTTTGGCAAAAAAGCTCCATTTTTGCATTGAATTTGTTTAGAGGAATCAAAGGAAATAGTCGGTCTCCTCCTCATCGTCATCCAACGAGTTGATCTCATCCGGTGTGCTCTTCCCATGGCCTGCCCTCAATTCCACCTCCAAATGACTTGAACTTGGATGTTCAAAATCGTTGGAAGGGGATCCTTCACTTTGCACCGCCCTAACTGCACCGGCTGTGCTTTTCCTCGACTTTTTTGCCTTTTTCAACATTTTGGCCTTCAGTGCTGATTTTAGAATTGTAATTGTGCCAGGGGGTTGAATATGCGGTTCGCCGTCGACTTGAACTGGCCAATCGTCTTTGGTCGTAATTTTTATCTGTAAAATTTGCCAATTTTTCCATTTTCCCTTGTGAATTTTTCTCACCGATCCGCCCTGGGCTATCCTCGTGCCGGTGGCTAATTTTGATTGAATCAGCCCCAGTCTGGACACATCCGTTATTCCCACAACCTAAATAAAAAGAATGTTTTGTTGAATAAATAAAATTCACCTCCAAAAGTCCATCGTGCTAAAAATTTTGGGAAAATGATCGAAAGAATGAATTATTAAATGAGTAAAAAACGAACATGTGTTGGTTTCTGAAAGCCGGATTCCTCTTTTGCCGTCCCCCATGGATTCGCTCCACTGCCCCAACTCAACAAATTCAACACAATGATTCCTTCACACGGTGACAATTCAATTTGACGCCCATCCACCTCCAATTCAATCCTTTTCCACAAATCTTTGCAATTTCTTTCAAAGAATGCCTTTTGTAAGCCAATTTTGACATATTGCGTTTTGTTGAATAGTCTCGAGGAGAATTTCTCCGGATTTGCGTCCCTTTTTGTGTGAAATCGAAGGCAAACATCCGCATCAATGCCAATGCCAAAATAATTATTCATTATAATCATGCTGGTCTGATCTTCCGGATTGCTCATCATTTGTGTCTCATTTTGGCCTTCATTCATTCCAGCCGTCGTTGGCGGTTGTGATCGTTCCTCCTCGTGAAAAACTACGGCCCAACGGTCCAATCGAACTTCTTCGGCTTCGATCACGTCCTTCAGAATATCAGCCGCATTCTCCTCACCCGTATAGCCGCCACCCCATCGAAGCACCCGTGCCAAATCATTCCCAGTGCCCAAAGGTAAAACGGCACAAGGCGGTGAGAAACAAGCTGCATCCTTTAAAAATGGCCAAAATTTGTTTAATAAATTTGTGTTTTTTTTCCAACTTGTTTGGCAATATCCAAACATTGTAGCACCCAACCAACTGTGCCATCGCCGCCGGCTGCCAAAATTCGATATTTGAGAATATTTCGAAAAACATAGAGACTAAAAAATGAATTAAAATGCCTAAAATGGACAAAAACAAACCCAACAAGAGGGCCTCCTTTGAGCACATCGAAAACTTGAAATGGGTTTAGGAGCCGACGGAATGCGGACAACAATTCTGTGCCTTGGCATCCGCCACTCTTCACATTCACCAACACCAACAATGGCTCAACATCCGGTGGAATCATATGGGATTGAACATTTGGAAGGCACAAAACCACCAACTTTTTGTCCTCATAAGTTGCATTCTGCAATTTGATGACCGCCGCCGTTGCTGCCTTTGGCGTGTTGAATGTGATGACCAATGAGCCATATTCAAAATAGATTGGCCCAATGGCACAGAATGGTTTCTCCTTGATGGATAACAATTTGAGCAGAATTCGCTCATATTGGCGTTGGGAAAGGGAAGGCGGCAAATTGCTGACGAAAACGGCATGGTCTAAAAATGGAGGTGGTTTAAAATAATGGAATTTGTGATTGTTTAATTAATAACCGTGTGGATCCTCTTTCTCCTGGATATAAAAGCGGACAACATGATAACGACGGAGTGAATCCTTAAAATGATTTTTTGATGATTTTTACCCTCAATTTTGATTGAACCTTTCGTAAATTTCGAACAAGTTGGAGCATTTCTTCCTGCGGATTCACCGTTCTTTCGGCTATTCCCTTCTCCAATGAAACTTCCTATAAAGTAATGAAAAATATGTTCAATAAATCGAATTTATTTGCCTGTAAATTATATCTATTCCAGGTGGTCCCATCCAGCCCAAAATTCTCCAATGCCTCCTTCATCACGTCCTGTACGGTCATCCGCCCCCCAACGGTAATTTCCGTGAATTCGCATGGAATTCTGAGCCAACCCCCATAGACCCGAATTGTTGCCTTCTCCGGATCGTCACGATACCGTAAATAAATTTGGGCGCATTTTCCCTCGGGCTTCTTCACATTCCTCAGCGGGATTGGATCCTCCAAAGGGGCCTCCTCATCGCCCGGATCATGTGGGGCTTGGGTGACATAATAGCTGTCCCTGTTGGTGTCACAAATGTGAAATCTGCGCATTGCAATGTCCTAAATAAAAGTGGCAAATGAATATATGGATTATGTGCCATTTGGGACTTGCCCGAATCAATTCCACCGAAGCCGTTTTGGGCACAAATGCAGTCCGGCTAATTTGATTGCGCAATGAATTGTTCCCATCAAAAATTCGCAACAATAATTGGTCGTCACTTTCCTTCTCCTCCTTTTCCTGTTGTTGATCCCTTTCTTTGTCCCTTTCCCCTTTTCTTGCCTCCCTTTCTTCCCTTTCTTCGGCAAATGTTCTCGATGGGGATGACACTTTCCGATTGCCATCATTTGGGCTGCCAACCTTATTAATAATTAAATTAATATATTTTATTTTAATAAATTCAGGGCTGCCATATTTTTTCCAAAATCAAGGTGGCATGAAAATAAAGTTGGGTCAAAATATTAAAGATTTTCGTTAAATTTAGTATAAAGAGTGGTTTTTATTGAGGCTAACATTTTTGATAAGTCCTCTTTTTCAGTTTTTATGCTCAGGCAAAATTTTCGAAAATTTTGATCAAAAATTGACCCCTTTTAGGGAAAAAATCAACTAAAATGATCCCAAAGGGAAAAGGGTTTTGAATGCTTGAATGCGTACAGTTGTGTGAATATTCAACAGCAAATCCATGGGCAATTCGGTCCTGGGCGTTGTCACCGCATTCGGCGGTAACATTATTTTTCTGAGGGCCCCAAAATCGCATTGCGGCCTCAATTGTCGATAACAAGTGGAATGGACGGACAAATTGCACCATTGGCAGCGGAAACCGGAGAAGCATTCCGCAGTATAGCATCCTTTTTTACAAACAACACATTTTGCGTCCCTGGGCAAATTGCCCTCGCGCAAATGATGGAATTGTTTGCTGGTTGTCCGGTCCAATGAGGGCACCATACGTGGAGGCCTTCAACAATTCAATCATTCATTTTTGGGGGAATATAGAATAACCTCTCGACAATCAGCCAATGCCAAATCCTGGCATTCCATGTGAACATAACAATTGCAAACTTCACATTCCGACGACAACAAATCGTCGGTCCTTTTGCGACAAACGCAGCAAAAATGCCTCCTTTTTGGAAATAATGAATGATGTTTTGGGTGAGGGGCACTGACTTAATGTGTTGTGGCTCTGTCCAAGTGTGTGCCACCGGATTTCGGATGAGCTGAAGTAGACGACCCGTACAGACGGAAACAATGGAACGCATGCATTTGTCGTGGCAAACAAAATTGCATACTTTAAATGAATGGGGACATTGGATTGATGAATAACGCCGGAAGGCAACCTTCACAAACATAGCCCACCGAAAGCATTCCCCAAATTTTATCGCAACAATGATGGCAATATGTGGGTTTGCCGAATGTTTTCTTCGAGAACACATGCCCACCCAAATCGCCCACATCCCCGGCATTTGCCGTCGATTCTTTGGCATTTGCCACCGACACCGACGGTGGTTGAGGTGGTGGCTCAACAACAGCCGGTGGGCCAACACCACTCATGTTGTTTAGGGAAGAAGGGAGGAAATGGGGGACAAAAAAGGCAAAAATTGAACAACTAAGGGATGGCCATTTGATGGAATGAAGGCGGAATTGGGCAATAATGGATTCGCCGGTTAATCATTTTGGCAAGGAGGTAAGGGTCCAAAAAGCTGCTGAAATAATTGGCCAAAAGGATTAGGTCATTATTTATTTATGGGGGAAGGAGAATTTATTGGCAACAAATGCGCGCTGGGAAGGAAAAAGAGGATTAAAATGGATTTGGCTGCCTCCTTCGAAATTGCGGGGGAGGCCAAATGAGGGTGGGAGAAAGGCAGAAAAGGGATCAACGGTCCATTAAGAGGGAGAACCTCCACCCATTGAATTGGCCAAGTCAACTTCAAAGGCGAGAATGGGGGGCCAAAATGGAGGGAATGAATTCAGCTTTGGGCCTAAACAGAGGCCAAGGCCGCTCCCCCACTGTGAGCACTTATTGGATTAGGGGAAGGGGAGGAGGAGGAGGGGCGAAGAGGAGCGCGAAGAATCGATTTGAGGAGGAATATGTTTGGGGTGGGCAAAAGTGTGTTGGGTGGGGGGGGGGGGTCGAGAGTGGAGGGTGCTAGGCCGGTTCAGATTGGCATTTGCCGCCGATTGCCCTTCCTTCGACCCTGAAGAGACGAGAATTGGGTGGAAGGAGGGGAAGGGAAGAAGGAAATGGACGCAGGCAAAGGAAGAAAAATATTTAGATGGAGGAGGGCGGCCGGCTGGAAGCAAAAGAAGGGGAAGAAGGGCCGAAGCGAGCGGCGGAAATGGGACAGCCGACGACGTCAAGCGAGCGGCTGGCAGCAAAGAAAAGAAAGGCGTTGAAGAGGAAAAGGGAAAGAAAGAAAGGGAAAGGGACTAGGCCAAAACCATTCATTCATTCAGCCTCCCCAATATCGTCGTGTTTTGCCAGTCAAGCCGCCATCCCGGCTACGGGGGCCCAGGCCAATAGCCACTTTTGCGGCGGCGGCTGGCATGAATTGGAAAGGGAAGAGAAGAAAATAATATATACGGATAGGGGGGGGGGAAGGAATATAGCCTCATGGCCATTTTCCAGTGGAAAATGTTGGCAACCCATTTTTGTGGGCCTTCTTTGGAATTGGAATTGATCGCTTTGAATGAATGGATGGATGGATGCCGTCGCGCAATTCTCGGAAAGGAAAATGGGTAAAATGAGAGGAAGGAAAGGCCAGACTCAAAATTGGATGGAGAAACCTCATTTAGACAAAAATGGGGAAAATGGCGTGGGAAAAGGTGGAATATAAGGAATTAAACGAAAATTGTGATGAATAATATGAAAATATGGCCAATTGAAGGCGGCATTCCCTCTTTTAATGTACTAAACCAAAAATTTATTCGGAATATGCAGATAACAAGGAAAAAGGAAGCATTGGGCCACAAGTCCCCTCTTCTCTTCTTCGGTTGGCCCAGTCTACGGAAATGGAATGGCGTCAGACCCGACGCCCCTCTCGCAGAATGGGATAGCGCCGGGAGGCGGCAAATTTTCGGTGGAATTCTCCGGAGGGTTGGAATGGAAAGGAAGGGAGGATGGGGCCAAAAGCAAAGGCAAAGGGGGAAAATGTGTTTTGCCTCCAAAAAATAGAGAGGAAGTCGATGGAAGCGCGGAGAATAGGGCCAAATTTGAGGAAGTAGAAAAAGGGAAGAAGGCCAATAATGTTGGCATTGGCACTCATCGATGACCTCAAATAAGATGATCCATTGAATCACAAATATATTTATTTATCCTAAAAAAGGACTAAAGTGGCTCAAGGCAACACCCAGTGGAACGGGACAGGGATAAGAGGAATTTGACTTTAAATTATTCTATTAATGTGAGGGACCCGTTCAATTGGGCGATGTCGCTTGTTTTTCATTAAAGACGAAACCGATATAGATGATTTTGATGTCAAATTTAAGAGCGGACTTCTGGCTATCGATTGATATAAAATTTATTTGGATTGGCTAAGATTTGGCGGAATTGTGTTCAAAAAACAATGAAAAATTTGCATCAAAAAACAATGAAAAATTTGCAAAGTCTTTTTCATGGCTTTTTATGTACAACTCTGTTAATTCTGAACAAAACCAAATAAATTTTATCTATCAATAGCCAGGAGTGAGCTCTTTAATTTGATACCAAAATCATCCCGTTTCGTCCTTACTGAACTATAAACGACGTTGTCCAATTGAGATTGAGATGCGCCCAGTTGTAGCGTACCGTAATTTGAAGGGAAAAAAGGAGAGGAAAAGATTGGATTAGAAAAGGCAGACTGAGGCAATATTTGATTGACAGGTTGACGAGGCGATTGGGCAAAAATTGTGGGTACAGTAGGATGAATAGGAAAAGGCTCTTATTAGGTATTGTTGGTCATTGAAAATATTGTAAATATATTCATAATGAAAATGAGTAGAAATATTTGCAATCAAACAAAAAAATTGAAGAAAATAATTCTTCTGTTCTTTCAATAATTTTTAACTTTTCCCATCCATTCATTTGCTTCCAAATTCCTTCAATGATGTCAGTTTTTGAGGATTAAAAAGTGGTCCGTCCATTTTTGGTCTTTCCATCCATATAAAGGGACAATAATAAAATAAAATGAAATGCGCACTTTTCCCTCCATTTCTTCGCGCAAATAAAAACAAAACTAAACCAGCCGAACCCCCTCCCTTCGCCATATTTTTCTAGCCAAATGATTGATTGGACGTTGGTTTTTAATGGAGTCCAAAAATTCTGAAAACGATTCATTCATAGGCCGAAAGATGGACCATTTTACCAATTTTTTCGCCCATTCATTTTTAATTTTCAATCAATTTATTTGAGACAAACGAAAATTCGACAATAAAAATTGCCAAAATTTCCTTGTGAAAATGCCTCGTCAAGTCCTTGAATTGATCGATTATTTTGCGCCAATTGCGGCACTCCTTATGGTCCATTTTTTCAATCCCACCAAAATATATATTTCCCTAATAGTTTTTTTTGGCCATTCTCATTTTTGCCTTCTTCATTGTTAATTTCTTTTACATCACCGAAAAGGATGACTTGACCGAATTTGAAAAGGTGCAAAATTCCCCTTTCCCTCATTATTTCTGAAACAGGACCTTTGAAGAACCTGGTCCATTCTTTGGGCCATATTCCAACAAGGAAGTTACCAATTTGAGAAGGCAATATGCTATTAGAAAGCCCAAATTGTCCTCTAAAAAGTGGCTTATTATTTTTTTCAATTACCAAAATAAATTTTAAAATAAGCAACTTTTCTTCAAAAATTATGATTCTTTATATTCAAAGAGGAATAACTAAATTAAATTAGAACGTGAATTTCATGACAGTTTTATAGCCACTTTTTAGAGGGTATTTTGAGCTTTAAAATGTTATATCGCCTTCCCAGACTGGATAATGCCTCGTTGAGATACGAGCCAAAATTAGTGTTCTTCCTCTCATCATTCCCGATACAGGATGGCTGAGAACCAGTTCCATTCTTTGGGCCATATCTTAACAAGGAAGCAACCAATTTTGGAAAGCGATATGCCATTTGTAAGCCTTATATTTCCCCTAAAAAGTGGCTAATATTATTTTATGAATACCCTAAAACAATTTATATATTAAGCGGCTTTTCCTCAAAAATGGGGTTTATTGTACTCAAAGACGAATAGCTAAATTAGAAAAGCGAATTTCATAACAATTTTATTGCCACTTTTTAGAGGACTTATAGGGCTCTCCAATGGTTTATCGCCTCCCAAGATTGGCCATTGAATTTGAGTTGTAGGACAAAAAACTAATGATCTTCCTCACATTGTTCCCGATGCGGGGCGTTTGAGAAGCTGGTCCATTCTTTTGGTCATATCTTAATAAGGAAGCAACCAATTTTGGAAGATGATATATCATTTGAAAGCCCTAAATATCTTCTAAAAATTACTTATTAATTTAACGAATATTTAAAATAATTTATAAAATATGTGGCTTTAACTCAAAAATGCGAGTTTATTACACTCAAGGACCAATACCTAAATTAATAAGGTGAAATTCATAATAATTTGAAAGCCACTTTGTAAAAGGCACTTTAGGCTTTCCATTGGTATATCGTCTTCCAACATTGGCTATTGCCTTGATAAGCTATGGTCCAAAAACTAATACGAATATTCATCATTCAATTCATTTTTCCCCATAGTTTGGCGCCCAATTTGGCCTTTGCCTTGGCCCCCATTCCATGAGCGACATTTACAGGGGAGGATCGAGGGCATTTAATGCGGAAAATGCCGAAATAATGGTCAACAAGGCATCGACGAAGAAAAATGGCGAAAAATATTAAAGAAAATAATTTTAAATATTAAATTGGATAAAATAAATAAAATTTGAATAATTTCCAACAAAAAGGATGCCATTCCTCATTTTTGTAATTTAATTTTATAATTAATATATTAATATACATTTCCAAGAAAAAAGATGACAGCCAAAAACAAAGTGGCGGCGGTCCATAAAAATTCACACCAAAATGCCTCAAAAAATAAAATCACCGAAAAATCAACAAGAAAAGGAGAAAAATTGGACGGAGGCGGCGAATTGGTTGGGGCCGAATTGCACCATTATGAGCCAGAATTCAGCATAAATGATCCAAAATGGATGGTGCTTGGCAAAATGCATGTTCAGGTGCGTTTTTTGGATGCTAATTCCCCAAATGAATGGAAATATTATTTGTGCTCTTTTTTTGGCCATCATATCTCGATAAGGTAGTAACTAATCTGGGAAGGCGATATGCAATTCGAAAGCCCTAAATGTTTACTAAAAAGTGGCCATTTTAATTTTTGAAATGTTAAAATAATTTGTAAAATAGGCGGTTTAACATTTAAAAATTCGGCTTCATTACAATCAAAGACATGTAACCTTTTCTAAAGTTATATTTTATAAAATTTAATTAGCCACTTTGTAGAGGACACTTAGTGCTTTCCAAAGGTATATCACCTTCCAAAATTGGTCGTTGCCTCGATGAGCTATGCGACAAAAGAATTGGGCGGTACTGAAACATCTTCAAATCCAAGACCAAGAATACATTAGCCTCTCTTGATCAAATTTACTAATATTTTTGTATCATTTTTCCCTTTTAAGAAGGCGGCCCCTCGTGCCCTTCTTCTTTCCTGCATTTTTGCCATTTTCATTGGCGTATTGTTTGGCCTCATCCTTCTCTATCCCCTCGTCATTCGCCTCATTTTGTTGGCCATTTGTCTGATCATTTTGCTCATTTCCTTGATTGGCATTTTTGCCTCAATTCGCCATATTCCTCATCTTCTTTTGGTCACAATTTTTTGCCTCTGGGCAATTACCCTCATTTTCTTTTCTATTTTTTTATTCCTCCTTCCATTGATCATTGTGCCCACATTTTGGGCCGAATGGATGGAAGAAGGCTTTGGCATTGATAAAACCAAAATTGGAGGTGAATAATCCACATATTTTAACTAATAATTTTTGGTGCCAATTTCCAGTAATTCGCCTCCTCACAATTTTGGCCACTTTGCTTTCATTTGCCCTTCTTTCTGCCTTCAATTTCATCAATTACACAGTGCTTCGATGCCGCAATTTCATTCTGGCCAAAAGGGCAGCCCAAATAAGGGGCCAAAGTGGTGTGGAAGTTTTGCCGTTGAAACCGAAAAGAATGGGCCAAAATGGGGAGGAAAAAGTGTTGGAAATGGTGACCTAATCAATAAAATAAACGGAATGAATGAAATGAATATAATTTTATACCATAAAATGTTTTGTAGTATTTTACCATAAAAAATAATAAATAAAATTGTATCGAATGCAAAAAAGGCAGCGGCATAAAAATGGATGGGAGCAAAAAACAAAACAAACGAAAATATGGCAAGGAAAATGGGATAAGGATACAATTGAATAATCGCCGATTGAGTACTCACATTAGTTTTTGGCCAATAGCTCAACGAGGCAAAAGCTAATCTGGGAAGGCGATATACCATTTTAAAGCCCTAAAAGTTCTATTAAAAGTGTCAATAAAATTTTTATGAAATTTACATTTTTAATTTAATTATTTATATTTAAGTATAATAAACATGTTTTTTGATTAAAAGCCGCCTATTTTATTAATTCTTAATATTTTCAAAAAATTAGTAAGCCACTTTTAGAGGACACTTTGGGCTGTCAAAAGGCATATAACTTTCCCTAATTGGTTATTTCCTTGTTGAGATATGGCCAAAAGAAAAGTCCATGTACTCAATCGTCTAATTTCGAGGAAAATGAAAACAAAATAATTATTTGGATGGATGGTGAATCAATTTTTGGGTTAATCAGAATCAGTGAGGGTTGCCCGACATTCTGCGGTGATTTTGCCCTCGAAAATTGGCAACGTCGCATGATCATCGTTGACCAAAAGAAGTTGATATGGGGCGGACCCATCCTCGCAGGAAACTTTGAAGAAAAACCTACAAAAACAAAATTAATATTTATTTCATATTTTTGGCAACTGACTGTCGATGATCTTTTGAAGAAATTGAAAGAAAACGACGAAATTCACGAAATGTGAGTGGCCTTCGAGGGATTTGGGCAACAACGGGTACACCATTGCCATTTGGGCCACTTTCCCTGTAACTGATTGTCATTTTTGGGCCACCATTTGATTGTTGTTGAGCATTTTGAACGGATTGATTGGTACCAATATGGATTGGGGGTTGTTGAGGTAGAGCGGCACGGGTTGGGCGACTGAAAAATATGCTTGGATATAGGTGGAATTTGGGGGATAAACGAACGGTAATGAGCCGGTGGCCGATGATTGTTGTTGTGGTGGCACTTTTTGGCGTGGAATGCCAGAGGATGATGAATTTGCGGCCACACCCGTTGATTGTTGTTGTTTTTGTCTTTCAGCCGCCCCACCTCCAGAACTCAGTTCCCTGGCCTTTCGGAATACGGCTGCCCTTTGCCTTTCCCTTTGTTCGGTGCTGCCAGGTGCGGATGTGCCGGAATGGGTTGCGCTGGTCATTGAGCCAATGCCGGAAGTGTCACAATCATTGTCACAATACCCGTGAGGATTTTTGCTAAAAGGGGGAAGGGGGACTGAATTTACCTTTTACCCATTAATTTTACCATTTTACACCCATTAAAGGTGTTGAAGGCGCTTTTGGTTGGGGAATGGCCGAATTTGGCAAATGCATGGATTGGCTAATCAGGGAAGGCATTGAAGTGGGCGGAGGATGGGGGCCAACAATTGGATGGAGCGGTTGATGGAGAATGGTGGATGGGCAGGGAATTTGTTGTGGACAAAAAGGTGAGAATTGGGTGGCAATGCCGAAATGTGGAAATGAAGAAAGCATTGAACGATCATTGTTGGAATCTGCTGAAATGGGGGGAAATATACACACATTTTAGTGGGAATTTAGAATGACTTTGGGGGAAATTTCTACAGCTATTTCAATATCTGTGAATGCCATTCTTTTGTAAATAATTTTGCGAGTCAGAAATCAATCTGGGAAGGCAATATACCATTGGAAAGCCAAAAATGCCGCCTAAAAAGTGGCTGTAAAATTATTATGAAATTTACCTTTATTTAATTATTTGTCTTTGAGTATATTACTCGAATTTTTTGTGTAAAAGCCACATATTTTACAAATTATTTAAACATTTCATAAATTAGAATGGCCACTTTTTAGAGGATTTTTAGGGCTTTCAAATTGTATATTGCCTCCCAAAATTGGTTAGTTCCCTATTGAGATATGGCCAAAAGGCCCAGAAATGGTGGCATTGAAAAGTCTATTCCATTTGAATGATCCAAAACCAACCATTCAAAGGGAAATGATGTTGATGATGAGATGGCGGAATTGGCGGCCTATTGGCTTTTTGGGATTGTGCCAAAAATGTGGAATGATGCATTGAGGTGGACGGGTTCGCAGAACAACACGATTGGCTCATTCCACCGCCAATTTGGCCATTCCAATCCAACAACATTTGTGGGGGCGGTGAACATGATCCATGCCCTCCTCTGGACCGTGGCCCCATCCTCCTGGAAATTGGCACCAGCGGGGATTGTTGAGCGGAATTTGCCGATGAATTCGAATCTGCGGCCATATTCACTCGATAATAACTTTCCAGCTCCTCATCCGCATCCAGTCCGGCCGAATCGTCGCCCAACAATTCCGGCCCACTTTGTCCAATCAATTCCCTGGCGGATTGTTTGGCGCCCTTTTGCCGTGCCGAATTCAACAATTCAATTTGCTCTTTCACTGATTCCTCGTGTCGATGCCTCAATTCAACCTTTTGCAATTTTCGGAATAACAAATCGGCGAATTGTTGACGGCCTTCCGGCGTGTCGTGCCGAAATTGATTGGCCGATTGTTGGGATTCAGTGCGAAATGCGGGCGCTTCATCCAATCGCTGGAATGGCATAATTTTGATTGACCAAAATGGAGGAATGGACAAACCGGGAATGTGGCCATCAAAGGAGGATTTATTCGCGTTTGTTCTTTGCGAATTAATCGAAGCGAATAGTTACCACCACCGGCTCGATTATTAGCCTCACTGGAAATGGCCGAGGAAACAGCCGAATCATTTTTGCTTGGCTGTGTTTGGCCAATATAGGGAAATTTGGAGACAGGTTTGAACAGTCGTTGACTAAAATATATTTCATTATTTTTCAGAATTTGAATTCAATTTTGGCAACCTTGCACTGTTGGCAGGCACCATCGCCTCTCGCTCCTTCTGCGATCGAAGGAGCATATCGGCGGTAAGTGGCGGCCTTTCCATTGAATCCGACTGCTTTTTGGGCCTTCGAGTTGGTGTTTTTTGGGAGGAAGGTGAGGGGAAATCATCGAGGCAAAGGGAATTGTTGAATTTGTCGAGAAATTCTTGGGAGGTAACTAAAAAAATTGAAGGGAATTTTGGAATATTTTGGAGAATATGCTGAACCGAAAAGTGCGTGCTGTTTTCGGAGGAATGTGTCCAATGGGCCCAAACATTCGTCAAATAAATCTGCCGGAAATTCGCCGCCCTTTTGGCCCAAATTTTGCCTCAACATTTGGCCAATCCTTTCTCTGATGCCAACATCAATGAAGGCACATAGGCCACTTTTGGGCCGTAGAAATTTGTTGTAAATTTCGCGGGCCAATTGGGCGGCACGTGGATCAGAATGAGCCAACATTTCGCGGAATGCGACGATGGCAAAATGCAGCCTGAGGGGATGTTCGCTGCTATCATCGTCAACACCCATCCACGATTGGAAAAGCTGCAAAAATGGAATTTGGAATTTGGAATACAATTTTTGGGAGTATTCAGTACTGTCATTTCAGTTTCTGTGCGATTATTTTGGCCATTTCTCAACAAAGAAGTAAACCAATCTGTGAAGGCGATATACCATTTTAAAGCCCAAAATACCCCCTAAAATGTGGCATATTTAAATTATATTTAATTCGAATCTTAAAAAAATTACGCTCTTGTATGTTTAAACCCAAATTTTTGGAAGAAAAGCCACTTTTTCTATAAATTATTTTAAATTTTCAAAAACTGAGTGATACCACTTTTTAGAGGATATAAAGGGCTTTAGAATGGCATTAAGCCTTCTGGTACTTGTATACTTTGTATCCGCCAGAACCCTTAAAAAATTTCGAAATTTTTTCTCTACAAAATTATATACCAATCGATTCGTCTTGGCGAGCTGGTTATGAAAATGTTAAAATTTTGAACATCAGCACATTTGGCAAAATTATGAACTCATGAAAATTGAAAAAGTGCTTGGTCCCCCCTATGGGTCTGAACTCGAAAAATTTTTTGAAAATTTTTTTAGTCAATTTATAGCTCATTCGACGCGTCTCGACTAGCAGAATGCGAATCTCTTATCGGTTTCGCATAAAACACAAAAATAAAAAAGTTACAGTCGCGCAAGTCTGCCCAGTTCCAACACATCCAGCGAAACTAAAATGGCCGTAACTTTTTTATTTTTATGTTATATGCGAAATCGATGGCAGATTCGAGCTTCTCTCATCGAGACGCGTCGACAGAGATATAATTCGACCGAAAAAATGTTAAAAAATTTTTCGAGCTCAGACCCATAGGGGGGACCAAGCACCTTTTTCGATTTCCTTGAGGTCATAACTTTTTTATTTCTGGGTTTTATGCGAAACTAATAACATTTTCATAACCAGCTCGCCAAGACGAGTCGATTGGTATATAATTTTGTAGAAAAAAAATTTCGAAATTTTTTAAGGGTTCTGGCGGATACAAAGTATACAAGTACCAGCCTTCTCAAATTGGCTGCTTCCCTATTGAGTTATGGCCAAAAGAATAGACCAGATAATGAAAAAGTGGTAATAAAATGTTCTGTTTCGAATTTTGGGTACCCAAAAGAGTACCTGAAGGGCATCGAAATCATTGAGCACTTCCTCAAGGCGAGTGGCCCATTTCATTCTTCGTTGATGCCAATTTTGGTGGCTGCTTTCCATTTTAAATTTTGGGATTGATGAGACTGGCTGAATGAATGAAAAGGGGAATAATGGGATTGAATTGAACAAAGGAAAATTTGAAAAAGGGGAAAACTTGGAAATGGCCAAATGAAAGGACAAAAATGGGGGAGAACAATGAGTGAGGGATGCCCATGCTTTTGGCCTGGTTTTGCCCATTTTTGGGGCCATCTTCTTCAAAATGGAAGGATGTTTATTGCCTTTCCCCCATCCCCCTCTCTTCAATGCCTTCATTCTTGCCTAGGCCAATGTCTTTTTGGCCAACTCAGTCTCAATGGATGGAAGGGATGGGGCAAATGGAGAATGCCCTCCTGCCAGAGGCGAGGCCCGACTGCCGTCAACTGCCCCTCATTCATAGTCGCGAATAAATGGCGGCGGCAACGGTGGCTGGTTGGAATGGGAAAAGGGAAAGGCGGCTGGTTGGTTGTGGAAAGGGGAATCAGAGGAAGGGAAGGACAAAGAAGAAGAAGAAAATGGGGGAAGAATAGTGTTGAGAAGGAAGAAAATGGGGAAAATGGATGGGAATCGAGTCATAGTCCTACGTTGATGAGGCCAGAGCAACCCGCGGGGGAAATGATGGGGAGAAGGGGACAGCAATAATCGTTTTGCTCGTCCACACATCGTTCGAGGAGGTGGGGATGTGCGGGCAAAATGGGAATGGAGAGGAGATAAGGGGCAATCGGAATGGATTGAAAGGAAGGAATGAGGCGGATCGAAGGATCGGCCAATGTCCCCACCCCTTTTTTGTCCCTTTTGCCATTGCCGCCACATTCCCATTTCCCACACAATGGACAATCGGAGGCACGTTCCCAGATTCACAAAAAATTCATCAAAAATGTCGCCTTCAAAGGAAACGCCGGGGAAGAATGAAAAATTGTGAAAATTGCCGTAAAATTGAAAAAAGGCGGCCTATGGGAAAAAGGGCAGCCGATCGAAAAGGGAAATGAAGCAAAAAATGGAAGGAATAGATGGAAGATGAAATTCGAAGATCAAGGGGGAGAAGGGCATGCCAATCGGCAAAATGGGGCAGAAAATGCGCAAAGTAAAAAAGAAAGAAAGGAGGAGGGACGGGCAACAAGATGGAAGGGACACGGTGGGGAAGGACAACAACACAAAGGGAAGAACAACCCAAAGGGGATTTATGAGGGAGGCAAATGGAAGGAAGGAAGGAAATGCAAAGGCAGAATTGGACTGGAGGGAAAGGGGATAATGGGTGGGCGGCAACTTTAATCAAAATCCTCCTTTTCCTTTTGTCCATTCTTGTGTGCCCCATTTGGCGGCTTTGTCCCCTCCTTCACATCCATTTATTTTCTTCCCCATTTCGGCCTTTTCTCGGCTTGCGGCTCCACTCCTCCCCATTCCTTTTAAGCATTTTTGGAGGGCCGGCGGCGTTTGTCATAATTCGGCGGCGACACTAAACCAATACCAACCAAATAAACCCACCGAAAAAGTCGTCCGCCGCTGCTGGTGCCCTCCCCTCGCCCGTCCCTTTTTAGAGGATGGATGGATGGATGATTATTTTGTCGGCAGCCCTTTGAAGTTTTTAGGGGGCAAATGGGCGGCCACCCTTTGAAGGAACCGCCGCTCTTTTGCTGCCCGCCACTTTGATTGACCAAATGGCGAATTCGCACGACAAGCCCCAAAGGAAAAAGGAACAAAATGAGGTGAAGGAATTGGATGAAGGGAAAAAATGAGAAGGGGAATTGGAGGAATTTTGATTTGAAAGAGAGGAGGGGAATTCGGAATTTACGCATTTCGATTTGACTAGCTTTTTTGTTAGCGGCCATTCTTCAAAGAAAAATGGCAAGGGATGATGAGTTGCGATTGGCAAGGGAGAGTTTATGACCCCAACTGGACCATAAAAATTTCAGATGAACTTTTTTGAGGGAAATTTTACCGATGCCCTCCAATTTAAAATGAATAAAAAATTGTCTTTGAATGGAAAAAGAAAGTGCAAAAAACATATTATTTAATATCAATAAGGTATATTATTTCTAGCTTTAAATTAAAAACAAAACAGGCGGAATTATTTTGGGGCAAATAAAACAGGCGGAATTATTTTGGGGCAAATAAAACAGGCGGAATTATTTTGGGGCAAACAAAACAGGCGGAATTATTTTGGGGCAAATAAAACAGGCGGAATTATGTTGGGGCAAATAAAACAGGCGGAATTATGTTGGGGCAAATAAAACAGGCGGAATTATTTTAGTGCAAATAAAACAGGCGGAATTATTTTGGGGCAAACAAATCAGGCGGAATTATTTTGGGGCAAATAAAACAGGCGGAATTAGTGCAAATCCAAACAGGCGGAAAGAGTGCAAATTCAAACAGGCGGAAATAGTGCAAATTCAAACAGGCGGAATTAGTGCAAATCCAAACAGGCGGAAAGAGTGCAAATTCAAACAGGCGGAAATAGTGCAAATTCAAACAGGCGGAAATAGTGCAAATTCAAACAGGCGGAATTAGTGCAAATTCAAACAGGCGGAAATAGTGCAAATTCAAACAGGCGGAAATAGTGCAAATTCAAACAGGCGGAATTAGTGCAAAAACAAAACAGGCGGAATTAGATGAATCATAAAATCCAAGTTAAAAGGAAATCAGAACAAAGACAACATTTTCTGGAAAGAAAATCTATGAGAATTAAAAAAAAGGGAATCTGAATTAAATTAGAATTTAGAAAAAATAACCGTAAAATAACAATCTAAAATATATTGTATAAAGTAATACGCCTATTCTTATTAAATCAATTAATTCCTCCTTTTTTAAAAAATTTTAGTCTATCTCTTTATAATATTTCCTTTTTAATTAGCCCAACAATTTTCTATTTTACAAAAGAAATAAAAAATAAATTATCAATGATTTGTTCATTGTGTGATATTTTCCATCAAATTCCTCTCTGACGGCAATTCACCTCCATTTTGTGCAGATTTTCTTTTTTTTTCTCATCAACTATATACCATTTTTGCTGTTGATTCTTGATTGAAGCTTTGTTTGTTCTGATGCTGAATTTTATGATCAAACTTTAAAAAATTGTAATAAACTCGAATTTTTGAAGGATAGGCTGTTTATTTTCCAATTTTTTTAAAATTTTCAGAAAAATTGGCTAATAAGCCTTTTTAGAGGACATTTAGGGCTTTCAAATGGCATATCGTCTTCACGAATTGATTGCTTCCTTATTGAGTTATGGCCAAAACAAAAGCTCAGCTTCTGAAAATATCTTGTTTTATATTCAACAAAATTGTGAATTACTCGTTTTTATATTGCATCCCGTGCAAAAATTTAAAACATATAAAAAAATGGATGAGGGAAATAAAGGAGGTTAACGAGAAAAATTAATTGGAAAGAGCGAATGAATCAAAGAGAAAAAAATATTGGGGGAATGGGTTAAGGCAAATTAAAAGTGATCAGTCCTCATTTATTTTTTGTTCAATCTTCTGGCACTTCCATCGATATGGCCTTATTTAACAATTCACTTGGAGAGGCCCTTTTTGTCCGGTCAATTTGAAGGAGGGCACAAATTAAGGCATGCAATCCCTCGTGTTTCTTTGTTTTTGGCAATTCAGGCAATTCGTAGCCTTCAAAATTGCCTCCAGCGCAGTAAAGGAATAATCGGCACAATGAACATTCATCAAAGGGAGTTTTGCCCGTTAAGCATTGGAAAAAGAGGCAACCAATACTGAAAATGGGGACTCATTTTTGATGATGCTTTTGGCAATTACCTCCAAATGTCAGCAGAATGGTCATATTCACTGCATGCCACCAAATTTGCGCCCACTTCTGGGGCCATATAGAAAAGTGTGCCGGCCACATTGCAAAGGCCCATGTTCTCATCGGCCAAAACCCGGGACACACCGAAATCCGTGATTTTGGCTGATCCAATTGAGCCAAACGAAGAATAAAGGAGCAGAATGTTTTGGGGTTTGATGTCCCTATGCACAATGTGCTTCTCAAAAAGAGCATAATATCCACGTGCCACACTTTCCACGACAACCCTGCAAAAATGGCCATAATTCTTAATCAATTCCTCCATTCCTCACCGCATATCATCATTCGCCAATTTTCCTCCAATTGTTCCCCTCAAATGTCGGTCCAAATCGGTGTCACACAATTCCATCACCAAATAGGACAAATCCTCGCCCGGCTCCTCCCAAACATCCAAAAGTGCCACCAAATTGGCATTCCGAACTCGTTTCATCGCCTCTAATTCATCCGGGCGAACATTCACTCGCCACATTCTTTTGATGGCCACCGGCCGTTCTTGGCAATTGTTTTTGGCCAATCGATTGCCACGGAATACAATCTGGCATTGAGAATTAGGATAATATAAGAGGACATTGTTTGAATAATGGAAGATAACCCAGAGAGGTAGGGAATGGAACAATTGCTCCAGTACTTGCATTAGTTTTTGGCCCATAGCTCAATGAGGCAATAACAAATCTAGAAAGGCAATATACCATTCGAATGCCTAAGGAACCCTCTATAATTAGGCTAATTATAATTTTATGAAATCCAACTTTAAAAGAGTTACAAGTCTTTGAGTGTGGTAAACCCCTGTTTTTGAGGAAAATCCGCTTATTTTACTAATTTTCTAAATTTTCAAGAAGATTATTAAGCCACTTTTAGAGGACATTCAGGGCTTTCAAATGGCATATGCCTTCCGAAATTGGTTGCTTACTTATTGAGATATGGCCAAAAGAACGCTCAGATTCAATTGTTCTATTTCGGATTGCTGTGGTAATAGGCATAAAGGACCCTAATTGTCAATCAGCTTATATAATTTAGCTAACCAAGTTAAATAGTCTGAAATTTTTCTCTGATGAAGGTTTATTTCCAATATGAATGTTCCTCATCAAAAATTTACCCCATAACTGCCTCGGCCAACCAATGCTGATGGAATGTCCCAAAATTTGTATTTTCCGTTGTTGATTCGAATGCATTTGCCGGAATATTCAATCATTTCATCTGGGTCTTCATCCCCGCCGGCACCATTCTTCTCACTTTTCAGCACAATTGGAGTGGCCGCAGCAGAAGATGGGGCCGAAGAACAAAGAAGGAGAGGAAGTGGAACACTGCCAGGATGAATTGGAATTGGTGAACAACATTGGGGAGGGGGTACGGCCAGTGACAATTTTGGTTTAGGTTTCATTGAAGGCGTTGCCTCGGAATGGCGACGTTCATAGAGAAGACCGCCGGTGAGCATTTTTGGAATAAAATTGAAAGGAATTGTTGCTCTGGAATTTGGAGAAAATTTGAAAAAAGGCGAAAAATGGTTGGAAATATTCGGTGAGGGGAAAGAATTGAGGAATGGAATGGATAAATTGGCCAGAAACCGCAAACCAAAAGGAGGAAGGGGAAAAGGGGACTTGAGGGGAAGGAACGGAGACCGAAGAGCGGATGGACCCCAAGGGGGAAGGGGGAAGGGGAAACGACCACTTGAAGCCGAAAGAAGGAAGGGAACATCATTTTGTCTGGGGAAAACGTGAAACACAAAAGCAAATAAAAAATGCTTTATATTCTGGATGAATTTTGAGGAATTTTTTGGTGGAGAATTTGTAAAGGCGTCAAAGAAAGAATTGGAGAGGAAAATGAAAATTATTGGGGAGAAATTGGAGGAAGGAAGGAAAAATTGGGAATTGGGCCGTCGAGACTGGCTGAATTATTTTGTCTGGCAATGACGTTGGCCGAAAAAGAAAACTTCTTCTTCCTTTTTGCCCGCAGAATTTGTGGAACTTTGGACTTTTATTTTTAATTGAATTATTTTTAAATTGATTTGCCTTTTTTGATGCGAATTGACGGAAATTGGAGAAAAGTGGAATTGGGGGTCAAGGTGGCCCCAATAAATTCCATTCTCGAATTCCCTGTTGAAGGGGCGCCAAATGACGTGGAAAATTTGTGATAAAAATGGAATTACTAATTTTAGTAAAAATGGGGAAAAATAAATAAAGTTTATTGGACATTGAACATTGATCGAGTGGATGGAATTGGATGGCCCAAATTCCATTCCATTTATTTGTTTTGGCCACATTCATCCACATTCCATGGGCTGGTAGTGGAGGAATTTGTGGCCATCATGGCCATTGCAGCTGCCTTGTTCTCAATTGGTGGCAAATGAATTGGTCGCTAAATTGGCCATCATAAAAATGAATGAATGAATGAGAGGGAATTGAGGCTAATGAAGAATGAGGATTAGGGAAGGATGGAATGGGATGGATTAGATGGATACGGGGAATGGATGGAGTGAATTGAATTGGAATTTGAAGTGTGGAATGGAAGTGGGAAATTGGCCAAGCAGAACGTGCAATTGGCCCGAAATGACCCTCCAAATAAATCTGTTTGAGAATGTGCCACACAAATAAATGCAGTTGGCAGCTGCTTTTGCCCCTTCCAAAAATAGAATTTTGGCCATTCAATCCCAGCTGCTGCTGGGTGATGTTTTGATGCATTCCATTCCATTTTCGTCCTCCAAAGATTGCAGCAATCGAACGCAGAAAACACTCAAAATGTATTCAAATTCAAATATAATTTTTTGCACTTATTTCCGGCCAGTAATGGGAAAATGAGGGGGCGAAATGAAAATTAAAAAAAGGGGAGAAATGGAAATTGGAGGGAAAAATTGGTTATGGGTTGGGGGAAAGGTAATTGAGGAAAATTGGCAAACAAAACAAAAAAAAAATGTTTGGAGGGGAAAAATTGACATGAAATGGCGAACGGAGATAAGCGCAACTCTTGGCGGAGGGAGGGAAAAGCAAAACACACAAAACAGAGGGAAATAAACCCAAAAATCGTCTACAAATATTGGCTCGATGGAATTTAAGAATGAAATTGAAAATAAGCCTAAATGGCAGATTATTAGGGGAATTGCATTTTGGATTAGGAAATTGTGAGGAAACACTAATAAGTAATGAATTGGTGGCGAATATATTAGGAAAGGAGTTTGGAGAGAAGGAATTGGGGCGAAGGGGGGAATGACGTGGATGGACCAAAATGTGAGCAAATGGCCGCCTTCCTTGATGACAGCCACCCCTTCCCCCTTCATTTTATTGCCACCCGGTTTAGGCCTCCTCCTTTTCCATCTCAACTTGTCCATCATCATCAACACCGCCATCGTCGCCATAAATCCCCTCTCAATTCCCCAATTTTTGTGCCGTTTGCACTTTCTTCTTTGCCGGCTTTATTCTTTCTTCTTTCATTTCATCCGTCACCGCCCGTTTCGCCCCTTTTTGGCTTCTTCTTTTCCTCCTTTATTTGGATGCTTTTTTGCGTCAACGGCTGGTCTTTCTAAAGGGGATTTTGATGGTGGCTGCTGGGAAATTGAGGGAAAGTGAAGGGAGGGGAGGAAATAAAAGTGGGAAATGGCCAAATGCGATGGGAAGGCAATCGAGAACGAATATAAGAGAGGGAAGTGGCCAAGGAATCCAAAGAAAAATGCTGGGAATAAAATGAAATTGCCATCGGGCAATGAGAGAGAAGGAAAGAGAAGGGAAAAAGAGGGAATGTAGGTTTGTGGCCAAGAACGGAAAAGTGGCCAAAAACGAACATTGTGAAAAAAAAGAGAATTGAGAGAAATTCCCTCCTTTTTTGTTGTCCCTTTTCTGCATTTGCCTTATTGGTTTTTAGACCCAAAAATAAGGCCAAAGGCCCCCTCCTTTTGAACGAATTTGGACAATGGACAATAGAAAATGGTGGGAGTGGGGGAGGGCGAAGCAAAAATTGGGAAGCATGGATTTGAATGAATAAAGCCTACAAAAAAGTGGCAATGGAAAATGGAAATAAATTGTTGATTTGATATTTATATTTAATTTACTGAATTAATTAAGCATCGAGCACAAATGGATGAATGCACAATTTAATATTATTTAGGTCAATCAAATTCAAAAATAATTCTTTTTGACATTTTGAGGGGATCAAAGAAAAGTCGAATGAGGGCGGGCAGAGACTAAATTTATGCAAATTTGAATTGATCCGATATCCGAAATGAAAGTACATTTTATAATTTTATATGCCATCCATTCAATAAATGGTCCCATAATCTTCTACATGAATTCATCAGTAGATCTTTTTTTTTCAACGGATGTTGTCCTCTTCCTTGACATTTTTGGCCATTTCCCAGCCGCCCCCTTATTCCCGATCACGCATATTTATTATTTTTACTGATAAGGCCAGTCTCATAATCAGTCCCCTGTCGGTCATCATCGTCAATATCAACACCCCCCCCCTTCACTTCCCCTTATAAATAATCTAATCATCTTCACATTCATTTCATAGTCCATTCCATCATTCCCATATATTCCCACATTTCATTCAAATAATTTTTATTCTTGTTCAAATTCAAATCAAATTCCTTCTTCCTTAATTATAATAAAAATGGTTGAATTCATTCCGAACACCAAATTCAGTATTCAATTTGTGTTGAACAAAATCAACGCAAATGATGAGGCCAAAACAAGAAAAGTGTCCTCCTCCTTTTCATCTTCATCTTCAAATGATGAAAATCAGGAAAAAGAAGAATTTGTGCCAATTGTAAATCAACTCGACGGATTCGATGCAAAAGTTTGTGTCCAATTCCATTCATTTTTGGACCATTCCCTCCCATTTTGAAGAACATTTCCGAAGGCAGTGCATTCCTTTCGGTCATTTTGCGTCTGAATTTGCGTTGGAAGCAGCCTCACCACGGCGATTTGCCAAATTCGATTATCATGAAAGTTGGCCAAAACAAAAAGGGATTAAACAATCAATATCCTTTATAGGTTCCTGGCCCCCAGCAAATTGAATATGGCGAAAATGATGATGAAATGAATAATGTGATCAAGGATGAAATGGCCAGATTCCTGACAATCGCCCATCAAGTTGGTTTTGATTTTATTGGCCATAAATGGGGATTTATTAGAGGAATTTTTTCTATCTATTTTGCCTTCCAGCAACAATCTAATTTTAATCCCCTCCTCCATTTAAACATTTTTGTGCTATATTTTGTGTTTTGGTAATTACAAAAATTAGGATTGGTCAGCAGGGATAAAATGAATGACCATCGAACTCCTAAAAAATAGTGTTTCCACAAACTACGGCCAATTCCAAAAATAATTTCTAGTTAATTACATTTGTGACCGGCTTATCAGTGTCAAATTACTTTTGTCTGGGATTGAAAAGAACATTGGTACATGATTAAAAAGTTCATTAAAAATTATGATAAAATTGAATGATTGAGATATTTCCAAAATGTAATTTATGGTGGACAGTGTGATTGATAAAAAAAAGTCATTTGAAAATCACTGAAATGTGATTTATATTTTAATTCCCATTTAGCGTGAAGTTCGTTTCTACCAACATTTCCCGCAATATGATTCCGGCCTTCGCCTTCCAAAATTCTATTTTGGCTCCGACTACAATCCCCAAAAAGAGGAAGGCCTAATTCTGATGGAGGATTTGACGCCCCGGGGCACAACAATTCCAACATTGCCCGGCTTTAATCAAGCCCAATTGTTGGATTTAATTGGGGAAGTGGCCAGAGTGCATTCGGCATCATGGCGAAACCCGGAATGGGTCGACAAAATTGGTTCGGATGAAATCAATGAGAAATTCATTTTGGGAATGAAGGAAAATGCACTCAAATTGAAGGAGGCAAGAATTGGACATTAATTCCTATTTTTAATTCCATCCATTAATTCAGTTGGATGCACCCACATTTGGGCCTTTGGTCGATCGAGTTTTGCCCCTTTTCACCCCGGAATATTGTGCACTGTCCAATTATAGGGAGGCCAAATTCGGATTCCCTCCCAGCATTGTGCACGCCGATCTTTGGGCCGCAAATGTGCTTTGGGAGAAGGATTCGGAGGGAAATGCCACTGACAAATTGGCGGCCATAATCGACTGGCAATGCCTGCATTTAGGGAATCCGTGCGAAGATTTGGTCCGAATCCTGAATTTGAACACCAGCGGGAAATATAGACGTGAAAATGAGGCAAAATTGTTGGAATATTATGCAGAAAAAGTGGCCGAATTTATGGGCGGAAAGGCGCCATTCACACTTGAACAGGTCAACATAAATAGGGAATGGGCACATATTAGTAAGAAGGGAATAATAATATACTGTAATGTTTGATTGATTCCTTTGGGCATTTTTTAAGGGATGCCTTTCTAATAAGGGAAGGGAGAAGTGACAGGGTACTTCCACCATAATATTTATTAAAATACATTGAATTATTGTACGAATATTTCCACCAATTTCAGCTGAAAGAGGCCTATCGCCAATGTTTGCCATATTGCATGATGTGGGCATGGGGGGGGGGGGGGAGAATGACATTCTAATTCCATTTTGTTTAGGTATCTTTGCTTCGGTGCCCCATTTTATTATGGAATGGATTCAGTGGTTGGCACAGATCCAATTGAGAGGAAAAAGAATCAAGCGGAATTCCTTGACCGATGCAAAATGTTCTTGGAGGATACGGCAAAAGAACATTGCCAATAAAATTAATTGGATTAATTTTATATATACTTCATCACATCATTTTCTTTCATTCTATCGCCTTTCTATTATTAATTTTGATAAATTTTTATTTTTTCCGTATTTTCTGCAGATTTTTTTCCGTAACCTTTACCCTATTTTCCGATGACTTTTACCTTATTTTCCGATGACATTTACCCTGTTTTCCGATGACCCAAACCATTTTTCAAGTACTAGTACGATTGGCCTAAACTGTAGCATAAAAACAAAAGTTGAGATTGGAGAAAATTATGATTAAACAAAGATTATCGTTTTCCTCAAATACAATGGAAATGGAAGAGGATTCCGAGAGATGTCCTCAAGACAAATCATGCTTTGCTGATGAGCAGCAGAAATCGTTCTGCTACCGTATACTTTCTCATTTCTTTCATCAAGAGAGCATTGAGGTGCCCTAAAGGCAATTTCTACTCTACTGAATGCTAGCCGGCGCTCTGCTACAGTATTTTCCCCTTCTCTTGATCAACGACAGTACATTGCCCTCAAAGCATTCATCACCCAGCGACTAACCACTTTCTTGATGCAAACATTTTAAGATAATTCATCATCTTTTTTAATGATATTAGTTTGTTTTATAGACGAAGAATTCTCCATCTTTTGATATAAATAATATTCCATAAATTTTTAATAAGAATATATTATTTAGGGTTTATATAAATGAAAAAATGATTTCGCATATTCCCTCCAATAAAATGGAATGAATCAATTTTATATAATTCATCGCATCACTTTCTTTCCATTTTTGTGCTTATTTTTGATAAATTTTAACAATCTAAAATGGGTCTTTCAAAAGCCGAAAGACACCAATATTTTTTGAACCAATTCTGTCTGTTTGTTCTTTTCTTTGTTATCTCTGCTTGATTTTTGAATTAATTCCGCCTGTTTTATTTGCCCCAAAATAATTCCGCCTGTTTGAATTTGCACTAATTCCGCCTGTTTGAATTTGCACTATTTCCGCCTGTTTGAATTTGCACTAATTCCGCCTGTTTGAATTTGCACTATTTCCGCCTGTTTGAATTTGCACTATTTCCGCCTGTTTGAATTTGCACTATTTCCGCCTGTTTGAATTTGCACTAATTCCGCCTGTTTGAATTTGCACTAATTCCGCCTGTTTGAATTTGCACTATTTCCGCCTGTTTGAATTTGCACTAATTCCGCCTGTTTGAATTTGCACTATTTCCGCCTGTTTTATTTGCACTAATTCCGCCTGTTTGAATTTGCACTAATTCCGCCTGTTTTATTTGCACTATTTCCGCCTGTTTTATTTGCACTAATTCCGCCTGTTTTATTTGCACTATTTCCGTCTATTTTGATGTTTTTATTCCGCCTATTTGCCCGAAACATTTTAATTCCGCCTAGATTGGATCAAATTTTATATAATTTATAATTATTTTTATTGCATTTCCGCCTCCCTTTCTAATTTATATCCATTTTCGTACTCTTTTGATACATTTTTATCAATTACCTGAAATGGACCTTTTAAAGGCCTCCACCCTTGCACAGCAGATGATTGGCCTAAATTCGGAGGCCATTTCCTCTCTTATCTTCCATTTCCTCCTCTTCCCATTCATCCATCTTCACATTTCCCCATTTCATCACCCCAACATGGGCCCATATATATTTTTTCCCATTCTCGTTTTTTTCCATCGATTTCCCCTCCCTATTTGGGGGCAATGTTTTCTTTTGCCCTTTCCATTCAATACCCCTACCACTTCTCTTTGGCCAATTTTGTCCTCATTTTTGCAAGTAAACATGTTCAAAATGTCCATTTCAGTAGCAGGTTGTTGCTTTTTCTTCACGTTAAATTTCATTTCCTAAAATGCTTCCAATTTTCCATTCATATTTTATTATAGGCCATCATAATTTCCTTGTTCCTTCCTTTTCCATTTTCATTTTTCCCTCCAATGCCATTCCGTTTCTTCCTTCCTTTTTTGGCCTTGACGCCATTCAATGAAGGGGAAAGAAGGTCACATTCATCGCCTCCATCCAATTTCCAATGAAAAGGCATTTCCCCAAAAAATCCCATTCAAATGCCGCCATTCCCTCCATTCAAATTCCAATTCCCATCAATTTTTGGTTTCTGATTCTGATCAAGCAGAAGGAAAAGGCCATTCCCGATTCCCATTTAAATTTCCGGCCAATAAATTTCGTGTATTCCGCTCCAAAAAGGAGAGATTGGGCTCTTTGTCGTCAATAGTTTTGTTTATATATGTACTGCTGTGGGCACATCATCTATCCCTTTCTTTCTGCATTCCCATTCACGGTTTTCTCCCAATCGACGGCAAATATAAACTCCCCTCCAGCCGCCTCACCTTCCCTTTGCTGCCAGCTAGTTGCCTTATCGCCAACCGGGCTAAAGGCCCTATGGGGCTGTTGGGCCCAGTTCACGTTCACGTCCGTCACCCCCATCCATTCCACTCTATTCTATTCACCTATCCCCTCCAGCGTGATTTCATCGTCGCTTTTCCCTTCCCTTTTCATCCTTCACCGATTTTTTCTTCTTGGGTCGGCTGGTTTTTATTTCTCTTCCATTCATTCATCTTCGCCGCTCGCCCATTCGATCGATTCGGCTGGCGGCTGGTTCCCGCATCAATTTTGCCTCAAATTTCCCCGAATTTTGCTGTGAATTATCATCAAAATAAATCCATTTTCCATGCATTTCATATCCATTGGAATATTTGCATAAAATGTTCATTTTTGTACAATTCCCTTCAATGGCCACATTCCATTTCCATCCATCTCATTCTAATTTGTTAAATTTGAACAAAATGCACTGTTGCTGATTCACCCCCTTTCCTGTTCCCTCAAAATCCTCCAAAAATTCCCTCATCACGCAGATTAGTTCGCCTCCCCCACCCTCAATTCCCCCCAATTCCAATTTTGATTATTTCCAACTGCGCAAAAACATTTTTATGTCGAACATTTTCCCTTATTCAATCATCCAGGTTTCAAATTCATTCAATCCAATATTGCCGCCAAACTCGACCAATTTGACGACCAAAACTGGCTTTGTCGGCCTTCCTTTTTCGGCCATCCCTCCTCCCAGGGATTCATTCCCTTTTTCCCTTCATTTGCTTCTTGTTGAATGCCATCATTTATGCACAAAATGACCAGCAAGGTGAACCAATTGCTAGGTTCCAAAGTGGCCAACGGGTTCAAGGTATTTCATTCCCCCACCTGTGAATAATTGCCAAATCCATTCAAAGGAATTGTCACCGCCAATTCCCTTTTGGCTGTCCTTTTCGCCGACAATTCGCTCGCCCTTTTCCACAAAAATGCAACAACAATGCAATATGGAAAGGTGGCGGCAAATTGGACAAAATTGTGGGAAATTCAATTGGAAACGAATGAGGCCCTCACTGATCTCCAAATGCCCTCAAATTCGAATAATGAACAATTCCTTCTAATTTGTTTCATCACCGAATGCCGGTCAGAATTTATCCCAAATTTCGGTCAATTCCTTGGCCCAATTTCCCTTTCAGAATTTGTCCAATCTCCGCTCAACCTTCCCCTCCCTCAATTGACAAATGCCATTTTCATAAATT
The DNA here is from genome assembly GCA_030063045.1 of Pratylenchus scribneri. Taxonomy (NCBI): domain Eukaryota; kingdom Metazoa; phylum Nematoda; class Chromadorea; order Rhabditida; family Pratylenchidae; genus Pratylenchus; species Pratylenchus scribneri. The sequence goes on along the minus strand of JAQSEB010000020.1, from coordinate 1,672,327 downwards.
CGATCAGCCCGTCCAATCATTGAGGGCGGCCGTCACGCCCGAAGGCCGACTTTTTCTTCGGCCAATTTATTCACCGAGAAATGCGGCCATCCAGGCAATTGACCCGGGAAATAGTCGGTTACAAGCCGTCGATTATGCCGAAAATGATGAGAATCGAGTGTTTGCTGGATTCGTTCGGGGTGAGCAAATATAGGGAAATATTTTGGTATTTTAGTGAGGGAATTCGTTGATATTTTGGATAAAATTATCATTTTTATGCATTCTATTTTATACTTTGACCTAATTGAGCTGATAAACAAACCAAAATAATTACAATTTGAGTCAAAATTGAATGGAATGATTTATTTATTTACAATTATTTTATCATTCCCTTTTATAAAAAGGTGGCTATGTGTATTTTGTTGGAAGTGCCAAACGAGTTGATTTGGTCTACAGAGTGGACATCGATGCCCATGATACAAAATGGCGAACGGATGTTCGGTTAAGCCGAATATGTGAAGGAGATAATAGCAGAATTGGGGTAAAAGGATTGGAATCCCGGATGGAATTGACACTTTCCTGCAAAGGATTGGGTAAATAATAATGGGCACAAATTGGGTGGCACAAAAATGGCATATTTTTTGAAGATGACGATCATCACCGGAATCCGCCCACCCAAAGGGCGATTGGGGCCAGTCAAAGGGCGGATGGCAAATCCCTTTTGGTTGCCATTGAAAGGGAGGAGCAAGCGGATGACGGTCACGGACTATTCATCAGGAATTTGATTTGCCGTTTTGGAATGGACGAATTGGACGCGGCATTCGACAATCTTTGGGACACTTGCCAAACAGTTCGAAGCTCAAAATACTCTTTGGAGGTGATTTTTGGTAAATTTTCCAATGCCAATTATTTAAAAAAAGGAATGCAAAGGGCAAATGGAAAAGCCGGAATGCTTTATGTTCAGTTGGGAATCGGACGAGGATCGATATTCGCTTTGCCGTCGATTTGGCCCAATTAGAGAGGGTCAACCACCATTCGGAAATTGTCAATTGAATTCGACGGAAACAAAACAATTTCGCCTTGGTTGGCTGGAGAATTTCAATCCAACATTTGGCCAAATTGTTGCCGAATTACCGGCCACATTGGATTCGCCGATTGTTGAAATGAGGGAAAGCGCCAGCGGCGAATCATTCCTTTTGGCTTTTGAGAATGGAACAATTCAAAGGGTTTTGTGATGGGCCAATTCCCTTTTAATTATTGCCATTTCAGTTTCCAATTGATAATGCCAATATCGGCAAAGAGCAATTGGCCATTCCACTTTGGACCATCCAAACCGAAGGCCAATTTGGCCCATTTGGAATGGCATTGGACCCAACAGCAGAAGGAGGCAATTTACTTTATGCCAATTCCAATGAGGTTATCTCCACCCTATTTTGGAAGTTAATTTCCAATCCTTTTCAGATTCATTCAATGGGAATGGATTGTGCCGGAATGTATCCAAAATGTGAACAAATTGTTTGGACCGACCCCCTCCAATGCATTTGGTGCCATTTTCCAAATTCCACCGGAAAAACGATGAGCAGAAGCCAAGCAATGATGGAAGAATGCCATGGCGGATTCCCTTTGATGGAAAGCTGCCCACCGGCAGTGACAGAAGTGAGCCGTGAGGAAAATGGAATGCTAACAATTTGGGGCAATCGACTGGACAAAATGGGCCAACCGAAGATCGCATTTTGTGGCCATCAATGCCAATTGGACAGACAAACAGCGACAACGTATGTTTTTTGGCATATTTTAATGAATTATTGTTGAATTTTATTTATTAGGATTCGATGTAAAATGGCCTCAATCCCATCGAATGAATGCCAAACATTGTCATTGAAAGGCCAATTTGGCTCTATTTCGGATTTTGCCGTAAACCATGATTTGAGTAAAGATGAGAAATTGGACGAAGGCCGACATCATCAAAGGTGAAAGGCATCATTATGGCTTTATTCCTCTCATTTCCTCATTTCAGTTACATTTATCGAGTCCTTTTCGTCATTGTGGCCATTCTATTAATGCTGATCGCACTCATTGTCATTTATTGCAGTTTATATCCAAAATATGCCCGCCGATTGCTCAAATTGGCCTTTTTCCGAAGTGGCAGGAATGGAACTGGAGGAGGTGAGACAAATTCATATGTTTTTTTTTGTTTTGTGTTTTTGTCCTTTTGTTTTTTATTTTTCCCCTTTATGTTCCTTTGGGGGACTTTTCATTACCGTAATACTTGGGCCATTCTTTCATTTATTTCTCATCAAGGAAAAAGCAAATCTTGGAAGGCGATAAATCTTTGGAAAGGCCAAATTGTCCTCTAAAAAGTGGCTATAAAATTGTTACGAAATTCACCTTTTTATTTTAGTTAATCATCGTTGAGTTTAAAACTTGAATTTTTGGTGGAAGCCGCTTATTTTAATAATTTATTTTAATTTTTTATAAAAAAACAATTAAGACACTTTTTTGAGGATATTTAGGGCTTTCAAAAGGCTTATCGCCTTTCAGAATTGTTCACTTCCCTATCGAGATATGGCCAAAAGAATGTCCCAGATACTGAAGGAGGTAGTGAAATGTCTTCTTCGTCTCTGTTTTATGTTGAATTCCCTTTTAGACATGGTTAAATAATCTATCTGATACCGTATACCCTCTTATACCGTAAACAGACAAAAAATTTCGGCAATTCTCCCTCCCTCCAATTTCCCCCTCTTGTCCTCTGTCATTTTTAGTTTCCCATAAATTAACACGTCCCAATGGTTCCAAATCTCCCTCTCACACCGGTTTCCTGCCTCAGTTTCTCCCCATTTTTTTCGCAGACTCCGCCACATACAGACCCATTCCATCCTCCACCACAGACTTCATCACCAATCCCATTCAAAATGCAGAGCCATTCGCCGGTCGCCATCCTTCCCCATGGCGTTCTGCTGGATGCCATCATCCAAATTCTCACACTTTAATCCATGATGGCATTTTTGGCATCGAAAATTTGGTGGTCACTTTGGCCGATGGCTCTCAGGTGCGCAAATTGACACAATTTACAATAAAATTCCCCTCATTGTCAGTTGGACCAAGGCACATTCGAATGCATTGGGGAAGGATATTTCTCCAAAGTTTGCCGCGCAATTTGCCGTCGAGGCCCGGAGGAGGAAAAAGGCTATTTTGTGGCAGTGAAAATCATCAAAAATGCCTCATCATTGGCCGAAATTAGACAGGAAGTTGCGATGATCAGCAAATGCCGTCATCCGAACATTGTCCAATACATCGACCATTTTGTCAGTGAATTAGGCCTAATCCACATTGTGATCGAATATATGGGTGGTGGGGATTTGCACCGGTTCCTGATGAATTGGAAAAATGTATGGGAAAAAGGGTTTAGAATGTGTCCCATTGTAAAATAAATAGATGCCAACAATCGGCGATGCCTTTTCTTATATTCTCCAAATTGCGGATGGGATGGGCTATTTGACGGAACAGCGAATTGTGCACAGGGATTTGGCCGCAAGGAATTGCATGCTGGATGCGGACTATCAAATAGTTAAAATCACCGATTTTGGCCTTTCCCGAGTGCTGACCAAATCGAAATTGATGGGCGAAGAGAATAGTGGGGAGGAAAATTATGTGTACATTTATTTGTCTGGAAATCAACAACAACAATTGCCCTATCGATGGACCGCCATTGAATGTTTTTGTGCTGATCCATTGGTGAGGGAAGGGACAAATTTGGCCAATTTATATCTCTCTTTTCTGTTATAGTTCTCCGAAAAGACCGATGTTTGGGCATTTGGCGTCCTCGTTTGGGAGATTTTCGCTCGAAATCGGGTGCCCTACGGCGAAATGAAGAGCCAAGAGGTGAAAAAGTTCCTCGAAACTGGAGGAAGATTGGAACAGCAAATGCATTGCCCCAAGGAACTTTAGTGGGTTTTAATGGGAGAATTGGATGGTTAAATCGAAATATAATTTTGTGCAGTGAAATGATGAAGCAATGTTGGTCGGCAGATCCAAGTTTGAGGCCGGCATTCAACGAAATTCGACTTCGAGTCCGGCGGATATTCGACGAATTGATGGCACAAGATGCGGAATATATGAAAACACAATATGAGCCATTGGCTGGAACGGAATATGAGGCGGTGGGAATTGGCCAAAACTTTTTTTTTACAGTCGCCCAATTTTCAGCCAAGACCTTCCGTCTCTAGCTCGGCCGGCCCAATCAACACGACATTGTCGAGTACGGCCACAACAATCGCCGCCCCAAACAATTCTGCCCTTTAAAAACATATAAATAGAAATACTCAACACACAGGAACAAAAAAATGATGATCACCGGGTACTGGCTGCCATATTCACCCCACATTCGACCCTCCAATTTCCCCCCAATCATCCAAATTTGTTGTGATCTGAATTCCCCTTTTCTCCTCATCAATGTATAGATATTATTTAATTCGACTGGCAATCCGGTGGGGGAATTTGGGCCAATCGAATTTAACTGATTTCATTTTTGGCTTCAATTCCTTCATCTGAATTTGCCATCCATCCATTCAATTCCTCTTTCCTCTAAAAACATTCCCTAATTTGCTTATTGTTCCCCCTCCTCTCTCAATAGTCCTATTTCCGCCCCAATTTCCATTCATTGATCCATTCTTCAAAGTTTTCAATTTATGGAATTGTTTTTTTTTTTAATTTTATAAAGTTTTTGCCTTTAATGACCATATTATAGATTAAAATAACGTCTATGGAATGGAGTGCTGTATGTATAATATTACTGATAGGTTATCTGCTTTGCTTTTCTTTGAATACCGTAGGTATTGTTCGATTCCATTGGTGGAATACAATTTTTCCACCTTCATTATTCGTATGAATGGACAAAAAATATCGTCTATTTATATAAATTTTTTATCAAAAATATACTAAAATTGTTTGGCCAATGTCCCTACCAATTTTCAATGAAATTCCAATGGCTCTTTTGAAGCGGATTGAGCTAAATTTTGGAGCAATGAAAATCAAATCACTGTCAAATCTTTGACTTGTTTGTACCGCAATGGCCGATTTAATAAAGAATATTTCAATTGCCAAATTTGTAGATATAGTGATTTAAAAAAAAAAAACACTTTCCCTTGCTCGGAATCGAACCCCCGACCAAAAAAGCTAAAATTGGTGTCTAACCAATTAAGCTAAAGATGCTACATGCATGCTGGCATTAAATTATTAGATATAATATTATGGAAATATTTTTATTAAAAAAAGCTTTATATTTAATTAAAAATATTGGTGGTGAATAATTAATGTACAAAAGTGCAAAATAGAGGGGAAATATTTATTAATAACTAATTACTTAGGAGAGAATAAATGGCAATTAAAGTCACTTGTATTAATCAGGATGATAATTGAACTAATCAGTTGCTGATCAGGAAAAGTTGTACCCTAAATTCATGAGAAAATAAAATACAGGGAAGGGATGGGGATTTTATGGATAAATATAAATACATTATTAACAAATTCTATGGGAATTGCACGGCAATATAAAACATGGCTATAAAAGCAGCAAGCACTGAATTCGGGGTGGGGAGTTTTTCGGTCATTGTTTTTGATTTGTTTTTTGGGCGAACCCGATCGACAAAAATGGAGGGAGGATATTCAGCGCCATTTGATAATTGGATGGGTCAAATTTACATTGTGAATTGGTTCAAAAGGGAACATGGATTTGTTTTGTAAACAAAAATATGGTGGAGATGATCGATGGATATCTTCTTTTGTAGCAGCGAAAAATGGAATTATTTTTAAAAGAGGGGAGGAGGTTGGTTTGGTATTAATTATTGGAAATATGTACAAATGTTTATTTCGGTCTGAACATGGCCACTGTGGAAATGAACAAATCAAAATAAAATAAATAATCGATGGATGGAGAGAAGCGGATTTTTATGGGATTGCGTGGATTTTGGTGGTCGAAATTTAATGATATAAATTACAAAATAGACAGGAGAGAAGATAAATAATTATCCAAATAAATTGGTTCGAAAAATTAATTAATCCTCACATATCTGGTCATCAAAATATGGTTCAAAATAAAATGAATGAAGCCTATACAATTTTTAATACTCTTTGACTTTCTCTATGGCCTGTTCCTGTTTTTCTGTCTTCTAATCGTCGCTTTGGCTGCTGCTTTCCCCGTTCATATGGCCATTTGTATATCCATTCATGATTGGGCTGCCTCCATTCATATCCAGTCCCGCCGGTGGATTTTCATCGTCATCCACGACCAATTTGCCGTCAGGGCCCTCAGAAATGGTGCGACTACGACTGCTGGAAAGAGGAATAAATTTTAATTGTTTTAATAATATTTTAATACCGAATGGTTCCCTCCGGACATTCACTGGCCAATTCCTCGTTGATGAAACCAATTTTGAGAGTTTTGTCCACCCAACGTTTGGCCAAAACATATGCAGCCGGCAAATCCAAATAAAGGTCAGCAAGGTTGTTGAAAAGACGGCGAAACCCCTTCAAAATGCATGATTCGGCCAAATTTCCTTTGTCCGACATGTCCTAAAATAATTTACAATGAATTTAATTTATAAAATATTTATTTTAAACCTTCAATAAATCGGCCAAAATGACCATCACGTGGTCATGCATTTGTTCGAGGGCCAAAAGACAAGCCTGATAGACGAATTCATGGTTGAAATGGGGCACCTTGAGTTCGGCAAGACGCTTCTCTGCTGCCTCTTTGTCATTGCTTTGCAAATATTCCTTCAAAATGAGTTGGAATTGAGTCGAGAGAACATCTTAAAAATTGGCTGTAATAAATTTTATAAATCTGAAATAACCAGTGGATTGTTGACCGCCGCACGGAGCACATTTTCCATTGAGAAGATGGCGATTTTTGGCAAATGCAATTGCATCATCGAAACATTGCCTAAAAATGGATAAATTAATTGTTTTTTTTTTCTTAATTTGATATATTTGCTTGGATTTTAATAAATAATTAAAAATTACTTGACAATTCCATCCTTTTCCCCATTCTTGATTGCCATAAAGTTCAAAATGTTCATTGTGATGATATTATGCTCCACAAGTTTGGCCAGGAAAATTGCAAGTGATTCGGCAGCTTTCGGCATGTCGGTGGACAATTCCTGCAGAGAAGTGGCCAATTCCTCGAGTGTGTCCACAATTGAAGCCAATGGAGCCCATTTGTTGGTCAAAATTGCATTCAAAAGTTTGGCCGACAAATTGAAATTGCTGGCCGAATTCTCCAATGTGACCAGGATCAAATCCTTGATCATTCGATGAACAGTGTCGCTGGTGATGATGAACTTTTCCAATGATTCCTTTAAAAATTCATTTTGAATTAATTTGAATAACCCAATTAATCAAACCAATGTTTCGTCCATTTCCCCATTCTCCAAATAGTCCCCAACAATTTGGCGAATCTCCTCATCGCTGTATTTGCACACATAGTCCGCATATTCGTCGTAGGCAGCTTCCTCTGAATCGGAACCAGACTTGTCCGAATATTTATCGTCCACCATATCGATGCAGTCAAGGCCGTATTCAAAGCGATTACCTTAATAGAAAATAAATTATTTGATTTTCTCTTTTTCCATTACCAACCATCTTTCTTGATCGAACAGCCGCTAACACCGCGAGAGCGGGCCTTCCTTTCAGCACGTCCATTTTTCAGATTTTTGATAAGATTTTTGTCGACGGCTTTTTAATTTAAGAAAAAACCTTGAGTGTTTAAATATTAATTTTCATACCACAATGATCTTCGAATGTCTCGGCAAACGTTTTCACGGCATCCGATGGAAGAATACGTGGAGGTTCAAAGCCATTTTCTTTTGCATAGCGAATTTCGGCCTCTAATTCTGGATCTTTTTGTACTTTGACTTGGGAATGATTGTTTCTGCGGATAATTTTCCCATTTGCAGTTTCCATCAATAAAATAATAAAATATAAGGTGTAGAAATTGGTTTTTTGGCTGAAAATTTTTTTGATAAGTTTATTTTGTTATTAAAGCTAAAAGCTAGCATAAAATGGGCAAAATTGCCTCCGTTAAAATATTCTTTGCCGCGTTGGCAGCTTACTTTTTACGAGCTGGGGGACTCACGGACGGAATACGTGACGTTTTGTTTGTGAGAATAAGAATAGAGAACATAGAATATGCACTAATACTGGCCTGGCACTGAAGAAATGTATCTTTTTTATTTTCTAGCCATCCGCATCCCTCCTCAATAAATATTCCAAATTGAAGGCCACATGATAGCTTAGTAGTAAAAGAGAAGACCGACCTATTCTCATTCTCATAAAAAATCGTAAAATAAAAATTGGGAATGGAAATAGAATATGAAAAATTCAGCAGGGCTAAGCCATAATTAATAGAAGAAAAGAATGAGAAAATTAAAATTTATATGAGAAATGAGGGTTAATAAATAATTTTATTTTGATGATATGATTTGATAATTTGATGATTATTGATTTAGATGAGTGCAAATTCAAATGGCAATCAATCTCAAATATCCCAATATATTCGGGATAAAGCAAATCGAACTCGCCTTTCAATTGAAAGTTATTATGCGCAAACAATGGTTCAACTTACGGAAAGGGAACAAAGAGCAGAAAAACTTGAACAACAAATGGAAAATGAAGGTTAAAAATAAAAGTATAAATTTGATATTTAATTTTAAATTGTTTCAGCTTTAAATGAACAAGAAAAGGAAGCTAGGAGGAAAATTCACGCTGCAAAGGAAAATGACTTTCTTAGACAGAGAAGAACTCGACTTTCGGCCACTGATTTTCAATGCTTGAAGGTTTGTTTGCAAAATTTAATTCAAGTAGAATTCTAAACTTTATAATTTTTAGGTGATTGGTAGAGGTGCATTCGGCGAAGTTCGTCTTGTTCAAAAAACTGATACCGGCCATATTTATGCAATGAAAATTTTACGCAAATCGGAAATGTTAGAAAAGGAACAAATTGCACATGTCCGGGCGGAACGCGACATTTTATCGGAAGCGGACTGTGATTGGGTTGTGAAGATGTACTATTCATTCCAAGACAATATTAATCTCTATTTGGTGATGGAATTTCTTCCCGGAGGTTCTTTTTATTATCAAAATAATATTTTTGAATTAATTTTTAAGGTGATATGATGACATTGCTGATAAAATATGATCAATTGACCGAAGAACAAACAATTTTTTACATTTCGGAGACGGCCTTGGCAATTCAAGCAATCCACAATTTGAATTTTATTCACCGGGATATAAAGCCGGATAATTTGCTGTTGGATGCCAGAGGACACATCAAATTATCGGATTTTGGACTTTGCACTGGATTGAAGAAAATACATCGAACGGAATTGTACCGGAATTGGCCCTCACAATTGCCAGCCGATTTTGTGCCAAAACCATTTGAATCAAAACGAAGAGCCGAAACTTGGAAAAAGAACCGAAGAAATTTTGTATTAATTAATTTAAATTAAAAATATTTTATTTTGAATTTAGGCATTTTCCACCGTTGGTACTCCGGATTATATTGCTCCTGAGGTTTTCCAGCCGAATGGATACACAAAATCTTGGTGATTTTTTTTAAATATTTAAAAATAATTTGTTTAGTGATTGGTGGTCTTTGGGAGTGATAATGTACGAAATGTTGATTGGATATCCGCCATTTTGCTCGGAAACGCCACAAGAAACATACAGGAAAGTGATGAATTGGCAACAAACTTTGGTGTTCCCACCGGAAATTCCAATATCGGTGGAGGCCAAAAATACGATCAAAAGATTTTGCTGTGAAGTGGACAAGCGTTTGGGGAATCAAACTGGGATTGAGGAGATTAAAAATTGCTCATTCTTCAAGAAAATCGATTGGGAACATATTCGGTTGGTTTAAAATTTTTGGATGAGAATAAATTCTGCCATTTTAGTGAATTGCCAGCACCAATTCGAATTGAGGTCAAAGGAATTGCGGATACATCGAATTTTGATGATTTTGGCGATGCGGAGATGTCCATACGTAATTATTAATTTAATATTTAAAATAAATAATAATTTATTTTAGTTGGGATGAAGGAAACAACGGCAGATGGTTCACCGCCGGGCATTACGGACAAAGGAGAATTTATCCATTACACTTTCCAACGCTTTCAATGTTTAACCCAACAAAAGAGATTCGGTGGACCAACACAATCGCAATTGGCCAGTGCCCAACAAGTTGGACAAGAATTACAGCAAATTGCGAGTGGGAATGCAGCCGAAGAATCATCAGCCACCGAAATTAATAAATAAATTCCAATTGATTTACACTTAAATTCCCAATCATTTTAATAACATTTCATAATAATTATTGAAAGAATAAAGAATTTATGCAAAATATAATATTTTTCACATTATTTGATGATTTGATATGGGAAATTAAAATAGAATCACAAAATTGATTTGGGTTGAGCAAATTATAATTAATCACTTCAAATTCTGCAAATTGCTGTAAGATGTTGTCGCAGATCCACCACCGCCCTTTTGAAGATTTTCCCTCGCTTGACTGAGCATATGCTATAAATTTAATTATACCAAAAATGCATAAAATGGGCGAAACCGTAAGGTAAGAAGTGCTGGAAGTGAATGCTCGAGGCCCAATGGTCACCGGGCTCCAATCGAATGAAGCATAATATTCGGCCTCACTGCTTTGTTGCGGCTGCTTTTTGGCGGCATTTTTGGATTGGATTGCCAAAATATCGTAAAGAGAATTGGAACGTTTGAATGCCGCACCACCACGGGAAGTGCTCATCTATGACAAAATATTGATTTAAAATGAATTAATGATTGGAGGAACCTCTTTCAATGCAGTTGTGGCAATTGGACAAATTTGAACATAATCAATGTTCTCCGTCCTTCCGAAATTGATTGGTGGTTGATTTGCATAAATTTGGTTGGAGCGTCCATCATCGAAAATAACATCGTCAATGTCCGCATAATCATCTAAAATTAGATTTTATTTTTAATTTTGGTTATTTTTACTGACCATTTGTAATTATTATTGGCCTTGTAAATTGTTTTGGAATCTAAAATAAAACAATTTAATGTATTTTAATATTAATATGCCTGGTGGGATGAAATTTTCCGCGGAGGCAACGGTGGCGGTGGAAGTGTTGGAGGCAATGGAACAACTTCGGTGATTTTATTCGACCGGCCACTTGCTCTATTCCGCCCTCCCCGTTGGAACATTACACGCGAATTCAGCTCACTGCAGACACTCAAACTTCGTTGACTTCCATTGCTGGACTTCTCGCTTGACAAGGACGGTGATTTTTCCTTCAGTGAAATTGCAGATGGTGCCTTTATTTTAAATTCCGGATCCAAAAGTTCCTTTAAAATATTCAATTCAATTATTTATTGTAAAAATATGATTACATCCAAACTAATTGCCAACGGTGTCTCCAAATTTTGAACGGTGGTTGCCACAGAGCCGCTTCGATCAAAATCATCACCGCCGGCTGCACTTTTTCGGCTATTCGTTTGCAATGTTGAAATTGAATGTGACATTGACCTGAAATTAATCGATAAATTAAAATCTAAATTACTTTATAAAACCTTGAGTCCGAAGCATTTTGCTTGTCTTTACCCCTGCCATCCTCAACATTTTTAACTTCCATCACTTCATCATCCTCTTCTTCCTTCTCATTTTCAATTACTGTTAAATCATTTGTGGATGATTTTTCACTATTCACTGTGCTGTTCCTTTGCGAAACTGAGGTGGAACTTCTACGTGACATTTTCAGCCGTTCTCGTCCCTTCCGGACCGCACTGTCAATTCGAACAGTGGAGCTGATTGAGGAGTCAAATGATTCATTCCTCGTTGCCTTCACTTTTCCATTGGGTCGGACCATTGAAGGTGATTGGGCGGCGGATGAAAGTGATTCTTCCAAAATTGGTTGTGCCAGCAATTTTGTTGAATTCATTAGCTCCTTCACTGGTGTTACCGACTTTTTTGGTCGGATTTTCCTTTGCGATCCACTGCCCGCCTCTCTTGGATAACTTGTACTGCTTTTGTCTCCATCGTATTTCTATAAATTTGTGGTTAAAAAAGTAATCGATAATTAAAAATTACCGAATATGAACCGGCCAAATGTCGTTTCAATTTTCTTGAGAGTGATTTTCTCAATTTGGAGCCGGCAGAAAGAAAATCCAAACTGGAAATTGGCTTCACCAAACCCGGTGGCGGTGTATTCATTCCCAGCGGATTCATTTGTTCGGCCGGTGATAATTGTTGATTGAGAAAATGGGCCGGCATTCCCTCAATAAAATGAAAATCATCAATTTCATCTGCCGGTTGATTGTGGCTGCCTCCTCTGCTTCGATGAATTGGACCAGTGTGGTGCATATTCCCGTCGAATTCCATTGTTGGATCACCGCCCAAATCCACTGGGATCGCATAGGGCCCCTCCTCAAATGATTTCTTTTTCAATGGTGGCGGCCCCTCTCCATTTTCGGAGGATTCTTGAGAGGATGTTCGTTGGATTTCTGAATAAAAATTGGTATTTATGACAGTTTAGGGTTCATAATTTATAAAAGTGAAGGAGACCTTAATTTGCAGCCTAGCTTCTTAAGGTTTTCAAAAATTAGAGCTGTCAAGGGTTAGATTTTTAAAAATAATTTCCAAAAATCTAGAATACTAAATCCCTTTTAATGAACGTAAAAAACTGCTTAGGTCCCCAAAAATAAAATAAATCATTTAATATGTCCGAAGCATAAGCAAAATAAAAATATTTATCGTCTTTTTAGCAGTCTGGGAGCATATATTGATCAGAAAATAATTTAAACGTATTTTGGAATATAGAAGATGAACATTTTTATTTTTTAGACATATTGAAAGAGATTATCGATAACTTTTGACCTGATATAAATTAAATATTGATTGATATATAAAAAGCATAAATAGGCAAAAACATAGGAATGAAAGTATTTTGCATAAATTAATGAGCAAAATAATTGAAAATAAGGGAATGTATTTATAAGCATGAAAACTCGTATATCTTTTTATAATAAAATAAATGGTATAAAGCACATTTTAAGGCAAAACAAAACAATAAGCATCATTGAGCGATTGGATTCATTCTTCTTTCTAATTAATAACCCGCAATTTCGGAATTCAAATAAAGCGAATTAAATGGTGGTTTTTGTTGGATTTGGTCATTGATATAAAGGGAAGGAAAGAATTGCTGTTTCTGCTGATTATTCTGACCATCATTCTCATTGGCATAAAGTGAGCAGAACAGTGGGGTCTCCGGCGATTGTCCATCATTTGCATAGAGTCCAGGCGAATGGGTAAAAAATTGTTGAGGATGACTGGTCGAAGTTTGGCCGAGAGAACTGTTTTTGAGTGATGAAAGACGGCTGACTTGAACGCTTTGGCCAAAATATTGTTTAGACTGAAAATTATCGGAATTATTAAAGTAAATGAATTTGTATTACCTTAAGAAGGCATTGCAATTTGGCAGTCAATTCCGGAATTTGATCGCTGGTAAATATGAATGTTTGCGGATGATTCCAAGGATAGGTCAATGCACGGAAGGCAAATTTGTTTTGAACGCATTCCACATCTTTTAAAGTAGTTAATTGAGTAAAAAATAGCAAAAAAACCTGAGAGATCCTCGAGATTGAGATAAAGACGCTGTTTTGGTGGAACTTCCTGGACGATGACCAATGCATAACGCTAAAATTGCTATATAATTATTGATTGAATATTTGGTTAAACCGTAATATGGATTCGAGCATTCCGTGAGCTGAATTTGATCACTGAACTGTCCTTGGGGGCGGAATAGACACGAACAAAGTACATGGCACTTCTCCCACAAACATCCTTCAGCCATTCCTTCCAGAAGACCATACTTTCCACATTGTTGAATGAGAAAATCAGCGTTTGCCCTTGGACCAAAAGTGCCAGCGTTTTGTTTGAACCTTTGTATTTGAAACCTAAAAATCAATAAATCAATCGATAAACAAAGAAACACCAAACCATATTCGTAACCAATGTAATTTTGCAAATAGAAAAGTTCCAAATGTTCGTTTCGTTCACGGGCCCTTCCATTCTTGAAAATACCCTAAAAATTGGATTAAATTTATTAAATTTTATATTTTGGATCTTACAATCAGCGGTGCTTCCGAAAGACAACGTCTCTGGCAGACAACATAGCGATATTGCCACTAAATTATTAAATTAATGAATATTCTCGTTTTTGGAACTAAACCTTTTCATTGCAAAGAATTTTTAGATTTGATTCAATTCGAAGGCCCTTAAATATTTGATCAGTTGGCTTTAAAATGTGTTTAATTTAACTTACATTATCAAAGAGAGAGACTTCTTCCTTTTTTGAAAGCAAAAATCTGCAAATGCCCATTCTCTATTGTCTAATTAATTAAAATAAAATTATTAAAAAATTTCAATTAAAAATTTTGAGATATTTCAAAAGAAAATGCAATTTATAAATTCAAACATAAATTGATAATATAATATAAATATATTTTTATTGGCAAATATTAGAATAATAAAAATGATGATAAGTTTGAGCATGTTAGAAAAATGTATTGTATATCTTATTTTGGGTGGAGGAAGAATTCTTCTCATCTTTTTAGGATTTAAGCATTTTTAAAATGGCAAAAAGGCCAACAACGCCGACGCCAACAATTCCAACACCAAAGAAAATATTGGAATAATCCTTTACGTAATAAAGTTTCTTCAAATGTCTAAAAATTAGAGAATAATTATTAATTTGAATATTTGGTTGACTTACGGATCAACCGCCATTGAGGCCAACAATGAATAAACCTCGGCCATTGGATTGCCAATATCAATAATTCGAAAATAATGCGGTTTTGACAATTGATGCATCCGACAAAAATCCTCCGGTTGAAAGTCATAATTCTGCTCTGATTGATATTTATCCACTTTTGAGGCCACAAAAAGACATGGAACCTTCTTCCGGTCAAAATATCGCTAAATATTTAATATTTTGAACATATTTAAAAATAAATTACCAAATAAATTTGTGCGCAATGAGCAAATGAATTTGAATTTGTTGAATCGTAGAGAAGACAAATCACGTCCGCATTTTTTTCCTGGCTTGATAGCAATTCATTTTCCGAATAAACATCCACTTCATGAAGCTAAAATAATTTAAATATAAAAATTAATTTGGAATTAATATTCAAACCAGTAAATGTTTCTCCATCGATTTAATTTGCACCGTGTTCATTGTGTAAGGGCCCAGCTGCTTTCGGCTCAATTTGCCAACGTCCCGAATGCTTTTGCCAACAAATGAACGGCAAAACACCGTTTTTCCTGCTCCTTTTGGTCCAATTACGTGGCATTTAAAAACATTCCGCTTTGTCGACTTCTCCTCAATGTCTTTTCGTCTATCCCGTGTAATCTTCACAAACAAATAATCCAAAAATTAAATAAAAATCAATCAAAAATTAACCGTAACGGCTGATCGCAAATTGCCATGTTCCACATTGAATCCCAAATAGGCCAAATGTTCG
Source organism: Pratylenchus scribneri (assembly GCA_030063045.1). Classification (NCBI taxonomy): domain Eukaryota; kingdom Metazoa; phylum Nematoda; class Chromadorea; order Rhabditida; family Pratylenchidae; genus Pratylenchus; species Pratylenchus scribneri. The sequence goes on along the minus strand of JAQSEB010000020.1, from coordinate 1,656,790 downwards.
AATGTTTGCGACAGGTTGAGGGTGAAATTCAGGTACCAAAGGTTGATATATCCTTGATAGGTGAGCCATCCTTGTTCATTCAATTCCACCGAATGCAACATTTCCTCGGTCCATGGATGCGTTGGGCAAACGCTGAACAGGCTCTGCAATTCATTTGTGGATAAACATTCATCGCAATCCTAAAATAAATAATTGATGAGTTTACTTTATACTTATTTTGCACTTTTTACACCGATAAATTGCTTTAGGGAATAAAACTAATTTGGATTGGATGAGTAAATTAAATAAGAGGGAATTAATTGGTTGGGCATAAATGGGAGGAAACCTATCCCCATCTGCGCCTAACCAATTCAAGGCGGCGGAAAGAATCGATCAAATCCATCAAAGGAGGGGGAAATAATCACGCGAAAATAATCATCGCCTTTGCCTTTTTATATCCCATTTACCACCCACAAATAGAATTGGAAGGAGATTGGGCTATCACCGCCGATCCAAATTTGTATCCAAAAGAGAGAGGGCGCTAATTGCGGGGATCAATGATTTGATTGATCGGATTGGAAGTTAGAGAAATTAAAGTAAAGGTAATAGTCATTTCCGATTGGTTTATAAATTAAAAGAGCAAAATAACAAATTTTACCTCATCAAATCGGTTGAACAGTTTTGAAAGGAATTCAAGACAAGTTGAAGACGGCTCTGTGGAACATCCTTTTGGAATTTTAATTCTGAATAAATTAATTAAGAATTAATAATTATTATTAATTCAATTACCTGGGAAGCAAATAATCGTCGCGTAAATTCAAATTGAGATCGTATCCATATTTCTTCAGCACAGTCCAAACAGTTTCATGCCTTCCCCTTTGGATGAACATTTGATGTAAATAGAGGAATCCTTCCAGCATCAGCGCATTTTCCATAATCATATTCGAATCGTAGTCAATTATCACTTGCTTCACTTCCTCCACGGCCGCAGAAGTGAGTGGAACGCCGAAAGAGAACATTTGAAAATTTTTGAGTTCATCATCCGACAATAATCCATCATTGTTTTGGTCGCAAATCTAAAAAATTATTAAATTTAATTTAAATTGAAAAACCTTGAATATTCTGGCCAATGCCTTTTGACATTTCATCGAAAGTTTCTTCTCTTCAACAGAGAATAATGGTCGAAATGGATAAACAACCTAATAAAACAATAATTATTTAATATTTTAATTTTAATGAACTCACTGCTTTTTGAGCATAATGAATTATTTCGGAAATATTTTTCATAATTTTCGCCGAACATTCAACAACGGTCTCAATTTCCAAATAATCTAAAATTTTAATTGAATAAATTCCAAATCAAATTATTTAACCATTCATTGTTGGGATCATTTTGTCGATGTTCGATGTTTCATTTTCTCGGTCAGATTTATTGGCCGCCAAAAGCACCGATCGATTGTGCTCTGCACCACCCAATGAATTTTGGATAAATGGCAACCAATAGGAAGATACCTGAAAAATATTTGTTTTAATTTATTATTTGCGGAATACCCGAGTCATTGTTTCCGTGTCCTGAACAGAATAAATAATGCAAATGACATTCGCCCATCGAATCAAATTGATCAATTCTTCTTCGTTCTGTTCTCGTGCTAAAAAAATATTTTATTATTAAATTTTTAATGAGAATTTTACGAGAATAGTCGATGATTTCAGTGAGCGCTCCTTCAGGTGAAAACTCGGGTGGAACAATTACTGGCTGGCGGCACCTCGCTGGAACTTCATCACAGAATTTGTCGTATAAAACGCCCATAATTATGCTGGTTTTCCCAACTCCTTCTGCAATTTGAATATTTTATTTAATAAATATTATTTATTTCACATACGATCGCCGACAAATAAAATCCTGACAACCGCTTCTTGTTCCTCATTTGAATCTTTGTTTCCAGAATTTGATTTATTTTCACCGCTTGATGAAGGAAATATTCGTTCGGTCATCTCTAAAAGTGTGAGTTTATTTGCTTAAAAATTAATCCGGCGTTCAAAATTAAAGTAGATTTCACCCAAAATTTCCCAAAAATTCATGTTTTTTTTTCCTTTTTTCTCTTTATTTTTTTTTGTTTTTCTAAAATTTTTTTAATTACATAATGCCAATAAAATAATTATTTTTAATATTCAAATTTTTAACAATTCTCCTCTTTTTCTTTCATTTCAAAAATGAACTCAACTCAAAAGTCAAATCCCGCGTCCCGCCCCAAATACATTGAATTTTTTGATAAATTTATGCCAGTTTATTTGATGCAGCAGAAGTTTTCAAAGAAAAATAATGAAAATCAAAAAAAGGCAACTTTATTATAAGACAAATCTCCAACAATAGGACAAATGCCCTAAGGTAATATGAGAACCCTGAACTTTAAGTGGAAGAAAAAACTGAAAAGATCAACTTTGTGAGATAACGGTTTAAAAGATTAGCGTTGAAATTTTGAACTTGAATTCTCTGCCTAATAATGGCATGCTTCGAAGGTCACAACTGAGAACCGGCTAGCGCATGAGCGCAAATTACCCTTGAAATTGATGGAAAAATGCATAAATTCACTGATAGATGGGGCAGCCGATTTGCCCGCTCATTGTCGCTCAACATTCCAACTTAATCCAAAATATCCCGACTGTATTTTCAAGTTCCATTTTTGTTTCCATTTTTCCTTTTCCACTTCATCATATTCATCCATTCCCTCACTGCTTCATCATTTTGAATTGTACCTAATAATCGTGACAATCCAATGTCCATCCATCCAAATCCACTTCCCTCAATCCCATCTTCATCCCTCACCCACCGTTGGCTTCTTCCTTCCCTGCTTATCCTCATTAACAACTCTTGTGTGTGTGTCCTTCCTACTCTTTTACGGCTTTTTCTATAAGCAAATGGATGGATTTTTGGGATATATGGATGAGGGGATGCTTTTAGTGGGATTTTGGGTGGATGCGAAGGCCGAAGGGAGACCAAGACCAAGGCTTTCGGCGATGGATCGGATCGAACAACAATGGAGCCGTGCGCGATTGACTGAGTTGGCCACACCAAAATATTTATAAAACAGCATCCGATGACCAACAGTAATGGCCGAGAGGATAAATGAAAGAAGAAGTAGAGGATATTTAGGAGGGATATGGGTGGATTTGTTGGCCTTTGAGTGTGCGCGGTTATAATCGGCCGGAATAGAGACATAATGGAGTGGAAAGAATTTCGGCTTATTTTCCTCATTGATCATCCAATTTAAATTCCTTCCACCTTTTCTCTCAGCATAATTCTTTCACAAAATTTCCATCTCCGTTCACTTTTTTTCCACCCGAAATTTGCCGCCGATCCACCCAAAAATGCTTCAAGTGGATGAAGATGATGCACTTCTCATCTAGAGCGCGGTCAATTACCACCGGCGACCCACCAAAATTTCCTTCCAGAACAGCCAATTTTCCACCTAATAACTTCCATTGATTTCCTCATTGCTAACAAACCAAAAAAAAAGTTCCACTTGCCAAAATGCTTTCCCTCCTTTCACTTCTTTTGGCCTCCGGCACCGTTTTGAGGGCCGACACCGAACGATGGACACCGTTGAATTATCCAAATCCTCGAAAGAATCACACGGGTTGTAATGTTTGGCCAAATTCGACACTTTGTGACCCGGACCATATTTTGACGGATCAGTGGAGGGCACAAATCAACGAAAATATTCAAAAACAAATGCAAAGTTAAAAAATTTTGGGGAATTCATTTTCTGGAAAATTTATAGAATTAACGGAGGCAAATGTGCCATTGGCCGAAAAGTCACCGCCGGAATGTTCGAATCGAACTGAAGGGGTGACCATTTTTGTGCTATTGGCAAAGAGGATTTGGACACCAAATAATCAAACAATTACGGGAAATGACCTGGCTAGTTTAATCCTAGCAAAAATGTAATGAATAATTCATTCTAGACCAATTTTGGCGATGAATTGGCCAAACAATATGGCCTAAATGATCTCCCTTGCAAAACATTCCTCCTTTTAATTGGCATTGAAGCCGCCAAATTGGCATATGTTCGGGTGGGGGAATAGTGGGGGTGAAGCATTTTTAATTATTTTGCCATTTTCAGACGGGAAAGGACCTTCGTTTGCCGGCTGATTTGATGCAAAGAGTCTTCCATGAATACAAATTATTCAATGCAAAAAATTTTATGGCTGGCCTGAACAAAATTGTTGATGAAATTGGCACACAAATGGCCGATCCATTCAAAGTGGGCAATGATGGCATATTACCCCATTAAAACAATTAAATAGGATCAATTTTCGACCACAATTAGCAATCGAATTCGTCAAAGCAATAATTCGGCCAATTCCGCATCAACTTCCACCGATTCCACAACTTTGGCCGAAATTGTGGCAGCCATGGAGGAAACAAACGGTGGAGGGAATGGAACTGCTGGTGTGGATGGCACAGTAGATGGGGAGGTGGAAAACGATGGAGGAAACCAGGGGAAATCGACGATGGCTTATTGGTAGGGATTTAACCCATTTTCGGCCATTTTTATAGTAATAAATATTCTTCTTTTATTCCATCCAATTTAATCTATTTACCTTCTTCTGATTTTAGGTTGGTTTTCCTATCATTGGGCACCGCCATTTTGCTCTCTTTTGGCTCATTGGCACTTTTGGCCATTGCCCAACAAAAGCAACGAGAACAAATGGAAAAAGGCGGTCCCAAGAGGGGTTTAATGCAAACAATATTTGGTGGATTTGTTGGAGGAGACGAACAACAATCATCGCCGACGGAAAATGAAATGACGCAAAATAATGCCGAAAATGATGATGGCCAAAATATTGTTGAAAATTTGGAAAATGAAAAAGCATCTGCCACTGGAGGTGAATTGAGATTGGAAATGATGGTTGAGGAGGAGGAGGAAGTGGAAAAAAGTGACCCACTTGAAAATGGAAATAACATTGAAAATGAGTCGAAAGACAGGTGGAAATTTGTGTGGGCGAATATTTAAATATTTACACTCATTTTTTAAGGAGGAATACAGAATCCTTGTTGATGGAAGGAAAAGTTGGCCCGGAAGGCGCATCAATGGAAGTGGAAGGGCAAAGCAGCAGTGGAGGAAGCGATTTTGAGGAAGTGACAGAAAATACGGTACCAAAAGTGCGAATTGGGGCAGCGGAATTGGTGACGGATATTTTGATGATTGGAGGCAAGAAAACGGGGGAAAAATGAGGAATTTGAATTGAATATTATTATTCACACTTTTTGTATTGTTTTGCATTTTTTGTACAGCCACATTTTGTGCCAACCCCAAATGAAGGGGCATAAAAAACAAACAATTTGAAAATAAAATAAAATGAGATCAATCCATTTTTTTATTGTTTCATTTGGCCAATTCATCGTTGGAATGTACTTTTGAAAATACTGGCACACAATTTCCATCGGCAAGGTGTCGGCGTGTATTGGTCGGAAAGCCGGAAAAGTTTTGCTCTTTCCGCTGGCGTCCTTCTGTGTCGCCAAATGGCCACAGCTGGTTCTTCTTCGATGGATGATTCTGCTGATTGGCTGCCGGAAGATGCTGGGATAATTTGTTGGTCATCTTCGAGAATGGCAATGGAATTGATTGGCTGGGAGGCCAAATATTGCCGAAGGAGAAGATTGCGCAAAAACAAATCATCTTCCTATCAAGTAAAATTAATTAATCCAAAAAGTAATTAATTAGTACTGACCAATCTTTGTGCCTGCACAAATGCACAACAACTGAAGGCAGAGATTGCGGCCAAAATGGCGAATAATGGAAGGGTAGCAGGAATTATGGACATTTTTTCGTGTGCTATTTTTTGCCGTATGTAAATTTTTTATGGCGCCAAAAAAAATTCGGGGGCTGCCTGAAAAAATGTGGGGAGTGGATTAAAAGGATGAATGGCATAATTAATTTGTTTATGGGGGAAATGGGCGAATGAATGGATGGGCGGCTAATTAATAGGGAAAAATGATGGGCCAAAAGGACATCATTTCATGATGGGAGACAAAAATCCCCTGGGGGAAGTGCAGAGAGGAACTAACGAAAAAAGATGGATTGGGACATTGAAAAACAGTCCACAAAAACATCCCATTTTGGGAGCAATATTCAAGGAAATAGGAACATTTTTGGGGAAAAGGTGTCAAATTGATGAACCTTTTATAATATTCTGATGATGGATGGGCCGGAAGAGGAAATGACCGATTAAAGGTTGGACAACTTTTTTATTATTTTGGGTGGGCGGAAATAGACTGGAAGACGATGTTCATTTGGAAGAAAAAAAGTTAATGATGAAGGGGAAGGGCGGAAATGGCCCCGAAGGCCGTTCTCTCATAATTTGGCTCGTTATGAAGTCGTTCTTCCTCTCCTTCAATGCCCTTTTAATGTTTAATCCCAAGTGCCAATTTTGGGCCAGACTGTCTTCGGAATATGCCTTGAACGCGTCATTATTTAGGAAAGAATGTCATTTTTGAATATAGGTCAAAATGGGGGCAGCAGCTATAAATTGGGTGGCCAAATCCTTAATTGGCGGTGAGTTGTTCAGGGAGGGAAGGAGGCGGACGAGGGGGAGGGATGAATGGAGGTGGACAAATTTGGCCATATTTAGAAAAAAGAGGCTTTGTTAAAAACTAAAAAGGAGAACAAGGAGGGCATAATTGGCTTATAATGAATATGCTGGGAGCTGAATTTGGAGTGAAAAATTTGAATTGGATGAATGGTTTAATTTCTTTTGATCTTTGTACTAATTGGGAGAGAAAAATTATGTGTTTCATCTAATTTATTTTATGTTTTCCGCCTGTTTGAATTTGCACTATTTCCGCCTGTTTTGAATTTGCACTAATTCCGCCTGTTTGAATTTGCACTAATTCCGCCTGTTTGAATTTGCACTAATTCCGCCTGTTTGAATTTGCGCTAATTCCGCCTGTTTGAATTTGCACTAATTCCGCCTGTTTTGTTTTGCACTAATTCCGCCTGTTTTGAATTTGCACTAATTCCGCCTGTTTGAATTTGCACTATTTCCGCCTGTTTTGAATTTGCACTAATTCCGCCTGTTTTGAATTTGCACTAATTCCGCCTGTTTGAATTTGCACTATTTCCGCCTGTTTGAATTTGCACTATTTCCGCCTGTTTTGAATTTGCACTAATTCCGCCTGTTTGAATTTGCACTATTTCCGCCTGTTTGAATTTGCACTAATTCCGTCTGTTTGAATTTGCACTATTTCCGCCTGTTTGTGTATTATGCATGTTTATTTTGGTGGAATATATAAATAAGAAAAATGCGTACCGATCTTTTTATTTCGCTCTTTTTTTTTGGCTTTGATCATATTTTGCCCTAAATATTTGCTAAAATTGAATTAATTTTTCTTTTTAATTAAACTGGCAAATAATATTAAATAATTTTCCCATTTTAATTCCACCTCAAAAATATTTTTATTATTGTTTTGCGTGTTTTTATGAATGCGTCAGGCACCAATCCCACTTTAAATTGGCCACCCGCCCACAAATTTTGGCATTTCCTTGCGCTCCAAATGCATCTGCTGTTCGCCCCTTCATAAAGCATAAAATTGCCGACAAAACAATTCGGCGGACGCCCATCAATTTCGCCATTTAATTTTCTGTTTTTTTAATAATCCCAAAATTGGAAAATGGCATAACTGAATTTGAGGTGTGGGTTTGGTTGAATGACGCGAGAAGAAAACAGCTCATAGCCTGCAAAAAAACAAATTGTTCCCATTTAATTGAGCAAAACACCTTCGCCCATTTCCGTCGGCCTCTAAATTGGCTCACCACAAAACTTTCTTCACCCAAAACCATTTCCTTCCCTAATGAGTAATGACTGAGTTGGTCTTTGAGTCGCCGTTCCCTTTTTACCCCAACATCGTGGATGTTCAAAAATGGCCAAAAGAGGCAGCTTTTCCTTTCCGGTGACCTTTTTTAGCCCTCAGGCGCGATTGGAAAAGGGATTAATGGGAATGACTGCGGGTTGTTGGGTTTTTGGGTGTGTTTGGGGCGAATGACGCAAGGAAATGAGGAGGGAGGGGAAAGGGCGATGCAAATGTGCAGCTGAATAATTTGTTGGCATTGGCACAATATTCACAATTCACGTGAACATTAACAAATTATTTAGGGGACACCAAAAATGGTATATTAATGAAAGAAATGAGGAAGGTGGGGTTAGGGTCACCTCCTCCAACCAAAGTGTCGCTTTTTTCAGCCTGATGAAGCGGTCTCTGACCCCTTTTGGGCCAAAAAAATTCGGAGGAGTCCATTTCATTTTTTGGGGGAGTCAAAGATCCTTTTTGCCGCCTGTCAACATCCTTCCGGTGCATTTTTGCCCCCACTCACCAAAAAATGAATGCAAAATAATTGGAAAGCCTTTGGGAATTTGGATGGCAAAATGGGGCCAAAACTGATTTTTGGGGGCAAATTTGTTGGCCATTTGATTGGACAAAAGAAGGGAAAAAGGAGAATAGATAATTTTGGAAAATCAGGCCAAAAATAGATTCAATGGGTTTTAAACAAATGAAATGGAAGAACACAAACTAAACAAAAAATGTCCTCAATTCCCTTTCATTTTGATTTATTCATTCATGCAAAATTAAATTAAATGAGCAAATGTGAATTGTATTCGGATAATTGGCATTGGAAGAGGTCATTTTAAAATTAAGGAATAAGGCAATAAGGTAAAGGCCATAAAAGGACCAGCCATATATTGTGGCCAAAATTAATTTATTCCAAATGATTTTTATGCCATTCCTAAAATTGGCCTCCTACACCATTGCTTCCTTTTTTGGATGAATACAAATTCATTTGCAATTGGAAATAATTTTCCATTTTGTGCCGTCATTCCCGCATACATTTCGTCTCCTTTCATTTTTATATTTTAAATTTACTACACAAATTTGTATTCATTCAATTCGCATTTCCGTCAGTCTCGTCCGTCCATTTTTTGCACAAATTGCAATTCGATTCCTCTTTACCCCCATTTTTGACCCCTTCTTAAAATGCCAATCGGAAATGAGCAAATTTATTTGACAATTTTGTGAATTTATTTCTTCAATTGTTGAATGTGATGTACTTTTCCAAGAAAATTCCTAGTCAAAATCCTCTCCAAGTTATTTTGTTTTTTATTATAAAAGTACAAATTGAAAGGGCATAAATAAATATGGGGGCGAATGCCAAAAATGGACAAATGAATGGGCAAAATTAAAAAGGACAAATAAACACGTGGATGGGTAATAAAATAAATTCAAATTAAATCAATCAACAGGAAAATGCCACAAATGATCGTACCTTACATTGCCTGGGGCATCATTCATTCATCGCAAACCAATTTCAAATATTTTGCAGGGAACCATCCTTGCCTGTAATTTTTTGGTCAACATTTTATGGGCCCAAACCTATTTCTAACCTATCTCCGTGTTCACTCCTCGCCAGCACCCAACCACGTGTTCCATTTTTCACCAACATTATTCGTTGACCAATTCCCAAACTCAGCTGATTTTCGCCTTGGGCCTCATACGGTGTCGTACATTCCACCAATCGACCGTAGTCTCTTGCCGAAAAGATTGGAGGGGCTGAAAAGGGACAAGGAAGTTGGATAGGAAGATGGTTAAGAATTGAAATTTTCTCAATAAAAATTGGCAAAATTTCATTAAAATGTGCACCCATTTTGCCTTTCCCCCTGATTACTGGCTCTCGCCGTGCCAAATCCGCTGCTGGCCGTGCTCTCCTGGCTATGGCCCCTTCCATGGCTGATGAAATTGTTGTTGCCATAAAAATGAGTGGAAATGTTAGAATTTTGTCCAGTTACTAAAGGCGAAATTGGCTTTTGAGGGGCAATAAATTGATGGCGGAATTGAGGGCCAATTGCAACTGAAAATATGGGAAAAGTAGATCAACAAAGAATTGGCCAAATTAACCTCTTGTGCCATTTTTCTGGAATTGTTGATTGTCCGGTACATTCGATGATTGTCTTGCCAATTTTCCATTATTTTCATTTTCAACATTGTTGAGGCCAATTCTATCCAATCCCCCATTTGATGGTGGCCCTTCCCTAAAATAATATTGGCTCATTTTAGAATAATATTTCCTCCCTTTTCCACCTATAAAATTGTTGAAGTTGCTGAATGACCGGTTGCATCATTTGTTGTTGTTTTTGTTGATGTTCCGCCGGTAAACTTGCCATTTGTTGCCTTTCCCACGCACTCAATTCTCCATTCGCTCGGCCCACTGCATCGGTCAATGCCAAACTGTGCCGGAATTTTTGTTGATTTTGAGGTAAAATTGGAATTGGTCGAAATAGTCCTTGTTGTTGGCCAAATGGCTGGAAATTCGATGATTTTTGACGTTGAATTTGCGCATTCGGTGCCATCGTCGTCGACGATTCCGATGCAGAAATCAACGAAAGTCGACGGCCTTCAAGTTGGACTTGGATTTGGCTACTGCCCCTTCGATTTTGCTCAACAGGAGGAGGTGGAGGAGGATTAGCCTCCTCTTTCCTTTCAATCGGATTTGGCACCGAATTCGAATTTGTTTGACCATTTTTATTTCCATCCAACTCCTTCTCCAAAATTGCCGTTGAAAAATGAGTCCATTCCAAATATTTTTGAAACAATTCCAAATGTTTTTCAACAAAGAATCGGTAACGTTGTGTCTATCATCAATTAAAATTTATTTCCCCCAAATGTTTGAGGTATTAACCTGTTGATCGCGCATTTCGGCCAATTCCCTTTCGTAGAATTTGTCCATTTCCATTGGATTCTTTTTGCCCCTTTCGATTGCTTTGCTCAAATCCTTTTCCCTTTTCCCAAAACCACTTTGTAATGTCTTCAATCTTTCCTTTTCATCCTCACAATTTCGCGCAATTATCGTTGTCATTTTGGTGAAATATTCCATCTTAATTTCCTCACCAAAATTCACTTCCAATATTCCCCCAAAAAGTAACCCATTTTGTTTGTTCTCCTTGAATTGCCTTCAACGCCTCCGTAATCCCTTCCAATTGAACACCTTTTTCACGCGTTTCGGGCTCGGCTGCCGATGCGGAAAATGCCAACGCATACAATGAAGCCGTATACACATAATGATGACGGCTAAGGTCTTTTTTGGAGGGATTGAATATGAAAGGAAAAATGAATTACTCTGGTAGGCTTTGAGAAGATTTTGACCGGCTGAGGCCACATTTTTGACGGCTGGAATAAGGGAAAAGATGGAATAATTAAATTTAACAAATTAACGGACAAGGATGGAATTCGGCGACCAATTGATGTTGGATTGCATTAATTTGCCTGGATTTATGTGCAAAAATGCCTTGGGCGGTCATCATGAAATAATCACAAAAATGTTTAAAAATAAATGGATTAGAAGAATGGTTCAGAGCAATGAAAAGGTAAATTCCCTATTTGTCGGGGTCACATTGACTGGGCCACCAGCAGACCTCGGGGATGGTTTATGTGGCCACGGGTGGCTGGCCATTGGCAATAAAAAATGAGATGGAATTGGAATTGTGGGGGAGAGGGGAAGTGGCTGCCTTTTTTGACTGTTCACTCATACCAACAAATCGAATCAAATCGAAACAACCATCGATGCTTTTTTTGGCCTATCCTCTGTGTCCTATGGCCCGGCAGAGGAGCAAATTTTATTCATTCAATGCTTTTGCTGGTCGATTGAAATTTAGATCGTTTGATGTAGATAAGTGCCCTCTTATTTCCCAATTCACAACCAACAAAATTGTTAGCAGAGTAAAGGATTATTTTGGCCTAGAAGAGAGCGGAATTGTGGGACGAAAATTTGGAGAATGATGAAAAAGGCAAGGTTAAATGTGAGAAAATGTCGTCCAAATTTGGTTTGGTTGGTTACATTTTATTCTCTTATCATATCAACATCGGAAAAGGAAAGAGAGAATCGACCAAACTAGCTAACGATCTATTCCACTGCTCTCTCCCAAAACACATTTGCATTATGAGAAAAATGTCCTCAAAGATGTGTAGCTGGCCATAAATGATGATTAATTGGATACAGCTAAATCAGGCTCCATTGTAATTGTAAATATAATTCATGAAAACAGAACAATTAGTTAGGTGAAATACAAAATAGGCAGAATTAGTGTAAAAACATCAAAAGAGGCGGAAATAGTGCAAATTCAAACAGGCGGAATTAGTGCAAATTCACAGGCGGAATTAGTGCAAATTCACAGGCGGAATTAGTGCAAATTAAACAGGCGGAATTAGTGCAAATTCAAAACAGGCGGAATTAGTGCAAATTCAAACAGGCGGAAATAGTGCAAATTCAAACAGGCGGAATTAGTGCAAATTAAACAAGCGGAATTAGTGCAAATTCAAAACAGGCGGAATTAGTGCAAATTAAACAGGCGGAATTAGTGCAAATTAAACAGGCGGAATTAGTGCAAATTCAAACAGGCGGAAATAGTGCAAATTCAAACAGGCGGAAATAGTGCAAATTCAAACAGGCGGAATTAGTGCAAATTCAAACAGGCGGAAATAGTGCTAATTCAAACAGGCGGAATTAGTGCAAATTTAAAACAGGCGGAAATAGTGCAAATTCAAAACAGGCAGAAATAGTGCAAATTCAAACAGGCGGAATTAGTGCAAATTTAAAACAGGCGGAAATAGTGCAAATTCAAAACAGGCAGAAATAGTGCAAATTCAAAACAGGCGGAAATAGTGCAAATTCAAACAGGCGGAATTAGTGCAAATTAAAAACAGGCGGAATCAAAACATCAAAAAAGGCGAAATGAAAAATATCATAAAATCAATTCCCAATTTCTTTATATCCCCCATTTTTTGTATTTTTGTTTTTTGTAGCAGGCTTATTAAATTCATATTTTTTAAGTCAAAATTGGAGAAAAAGATTCCTACTCGATGTTTTAGACTTATGTTGTGTCCAATAATGGCTCTCCACTTTAAATATTACCCATCTCATCAAGTGCGAATAAAATTTTTAAAAATAATTAGCATTTATTCATTAAAAAGTTAAATAGAAAATCAAAAATATAAATGGTTGGGGTGAAAGAGAACAGGAAAGATTCTGGCTTAGTACAATATAGGCACAACTTATTTTAATGGAAAAATTAATGCAAATAGAAAACAAAGGAAGGGAAATGGCACAAAAAAGGATGAATAATAAATTAAGTTGGTTTGTTCAAAATAAATGGTAAAGCCAGCCGAGCAAATTGACAATATGTGGCTCAACAAAAGTGAAGGCAATTCCAGCGGCAATGCCAAAAACCAGGAAGAAACCCGACATCATTCCAACAATTTGTGATTTGGATTGTTCAACTTGCCTATAATTGAATGGAATAAATTATTCAAATTTGAACCCTTTTAAACTCACTGTGGGGCGTACATCATTGACAAGGAACTCCAATAGCCGTGCGAAATTGCCAACAGTGTAATCAGAGCAACAAAGAACCATTCATTTTTGAAGATCACAACCGTCCGGTGGTTGATTTGGTCATAGTCGTAATTGCATGCCCAGAAGAGTGGAATGAAGAGAAGACGAAGAACGGCGGGCACAGAAAGATATTTGGCCGATGGCTAAAATTGAAAAAGAATAATTTTAAAATTAATATTGAAAATGAACCAACCCATTGGACGTGATTGGCGATGTAACTTCCGACAGTGGCGAACAAATTGAAATTGAGAAAAATTGAAAATTGTCGAAAAAGTTTTTCTTAAATAATTTTAATATTTTAATTGAAAAAGAAATAAACCTGCAGCTTTATAATCCCCAGAATATGTAAATAAATCAAATTCGCGACCCGCTGGGTAGAGCTTGATATCCAGAAGGATGGTCGGGAAAATTGCCAAAGTGACGAAGAAAATGATCCAAATATTGAAAAGTGAAAGCCGACTCTAAAAAATTAAATATAAATTAAATTACTTTTAAAGTAAATTTGGGAACCTCTTTCAGCACGGATTTGTAGGTGGCCCAACTTGGATGAGTGTTTTGGGTTAATTGTTCGCTTTCTCCACCCTCCACATCCTGTGCCTCGTGCAAAATGTCCGTTCCATCCGGTTGGCGTGCCTTTGCCGCTTTGTTCACATAAAATTTGTAGAATTCCTACAAAATATTTTCATTTGAATTTGAAAGCAAATTTATGAAGAATCACCGATTTTGGGAGGTAATGGAATGAGACAATGCAACCGATGACCGTCAAAAGTGCAAGTGTGAAGAAAAGTGAGGCACTAATCGTGATTTCGGGATTGCCTGAAAATAAAAAAAATAATTAAACGTATTGGGAAATTAGCAAACCTAGAAGTATGAAAATGTAGATAACGACCATCAAAATGCCACACAAATTGTTGCCGAGCACAATGGCATTGGTGAATTGGCCAGGAAAATCGGCAACCAGCCCCCAAATGCTGTTCTGATAAATGCCGTTGGCACTGTTGAGCACAATGACGGTGCCCATTGTGAGGGCAAAAAAGCCAAATTGCCCTAAAATAATTAAATAATTGAGTAAAAAAAATAAATGGAAATTACAATTTGAAGAGTCGATGAAAACAAGCCCAATTGTGATAATGCAGACTGAGGCGATTATGGCCAATGAAACATAAATGCGTTTGTGAAGGCCGCCACTGAGGACCACAAAAAGGTTCAGAATGTTCAATAGCAAATTGGGTATTTGGGAGCAAATTGTTAAATAGTTGAAGAACATGCTTTGCAATCCACTCTGCGTTCCATTGGTGTTGGTTATGTTCGGATTGAGTTTGTAATTGACAAAATACTGAAATTTATTGATTCAATTTTAAACCGGTTTAACCATGAACTTACGTCGTATCCAATTGTGAGGAATGTATTCCAGGGCAAAAGCACTCCAATTCCATGAAGTAGCAAAATCCAATAGACCTTATTCCAGGTGTCGGCAGGCGGCGAATCATCCTTGCTGTCTTCGATGCTCTCGTCTGTAGCATTTCGATGGGCTAAGCCATTTATGAACTAATCCCAAACAAAGTTGGCATAAATACTCACATTTATTGATCCGTCCTTGTTCACTTTTGAGCAATGGCGAAGTTGCGGTCGGCGATTCCGTGCTATTCTCGCTGCTGATTTCCTTCTCGTTGGGTTGATTACCCCCATTTTCCATTTGATGATGAATTTCGGCCATTCCTCCAAAATATTACAATAAATTAAAGCTGTGGGATTGAGATTATCTAAAATTAAAATAATTGAATAAAATCAAGTCGGTAAAATTTCGCGATATATCTTCAAATTAATTTGGGGAATTTCTAGAACAAATATTTACAGGAAAGAAGTGGAATTTAATTGGATAAGTGGAAAGGATCGGATAAAAGTGGTGCTTTGGATTTGGATTAAAATTACCGCCGGACTTTGGAATAAATATATCGATGGAATTTGTTTTTGATGAGAAAATGCAGCTCGGGGTTCGGGGATTGATGACAGGAATATGGGAAAAAATGAGGAAGTTTTGTCGGTCTTATTTTCATCAATGTTCTAATTCCGCTTGCAAAAAGGTGTTGCTGTCAAGGACAGACCGATAAATGGAAAGGAAACGACGCCTTTCCTAGACCTAGAGTAGTGGCTGGGTCAGACTCTACGGCCTTTGGCTGCATAATGCCATTTCTTTCACTATTTTTCTATTCATTCGACTTGTCTACTATTAGGGAATAAAAAGGATGGCCAAGCCCAGTGGCTTGGGCTTATGATGGAAAGATAGGAAAAAGTAATAATAAACCATAAACCGTGAGATTGGAGTAGACACTAAGCACGAAGAATGTCGCCTGGGTCAATGTCAATCAACCCCATAAAATCATTCGTAAACAAAATATAACCACAAAACCTACATTTATAACCAACAAATTGCAATTAAGAATAATATAAAAATAGATTACGCGAGAATTAAAATCATTTAATAAACTTAAACACAAATAAAAAGTTCATTTTTATCAATTTATCAAAAAAAAAAACAGGCAAAATTAATTTTCATCAATTTTCTCATCAAATTTCTGCAAAAGATGTTTATTCTTGTAGTAGAAGCCGAGGCGATCCAGTCCATATTCCTGAATATTTAGAGAATTAATTTTTAATAAATGTTATTTAAATTACCGCATATCCGAAACCAATTGACGACATCTTCTCTTGAAGAAGGCCCCAAACACCCCAAAGCAAATGAGAAACTGGGACAAATGGAATTGTTTCCTTAAATTTTATTTATTTAAACATTTTTATTTCATAAATTTACCTTCACCATATTTCGTGCTCTCTTTTCCAACTCCTCCTCTGCCATTTCTGGATGCAATTCCTTTTCATAGCTGCACATGAATTCGAACATTTGATCCTCAGTGGGAAATCGTTCGGGGAGCATCTTGTAATGCGGGTATTTGTCCACATCGTAATTGATGCTGTATTCCACAAAATGATTGGCAAAGTCAAATCCCCTAAAATATCAAATTGGCATTGTTTTAAAATTTAGTTTACCTGTAATTGTAGCTGGCATACTCAAAATCGATCAGGACCAGCCGAGGTTCCATTGGATTTTTGTTTTGTTGATGGCCATCTTCATCGGTTGAAGAATGCAATTGGATTCGTCTTTCATTTGACGAAAGTATGTTTCCCTCCTGCAAGTCATTGTGGCAAAATGCAATTTGACTCTGGCTGTGTGAAATCAATGCCCTGAAAAAATAATCAAATTTGCATATTATTTTATTGAATGGTTTAAAACCTTAAATTCTCGATTTCCTTGTGCAAGACTTCGCAAGTTATGGTGGATGGCGCCCATTGATGATATTCCTCCGGCATGTCAAATCCCTTTGAACCACTGGACATTTGTTTTAATTGGATTAGCCACCTATCCAGTGCATCGCAAATGTAATCCGGCTAAATTTATTTAAATGAGAATATTTTATTATTAATAATTCACCTCTTTCGATATTGGCAATACCACTTGATGGATCCTGGCCAATCTTTTTGCAATTTTGTTGGCCATATTTGGGTAGGAAATTTCTTTGCATGTTAAAGGCCTCGACTATAATAAGACAATTCAATTAATGGAAAATAAAGTAAAATGCCCACGGGAATGTATTCTTCAAGTCGCCCTCCACTGAAAATCCCATGAAGTTTTGGTCCAAGTTCGCGTTCCGATAGTAAAGCGAACACTGTTTCAGCATGGCTTTCCGTTTCTGGATTGAAATAGACCCGAAGAAGCACTTTGTCTGGCTCATTTTTGATTGGAGGATGATTTTCAGTTAATCGGCAAAGGAAAAGCATATTACTCATTCCGCCCCTTAATTTAAACATTATCATAAAATTTATATGCTCACTCACTTTATTCTGTTGATTTTCAAATTCTCAAGGGTCACTGTCTTCCAAGCGCCTCCAAGGAATCGAGCACACAGAACATGGATCTACATTGGAAGGAGTTTTAATTTATAAGTTCTTTAAAGAATATAACTTTATCCTTGAATTCCTTGTGCGTATTCGGATCTGCCTGTGGGCCCATTGTGCTAAGAAGTTCTTTCATTCCCCTACAATCCATTTATTTTTAAGTTTTTTATCTGCAAATTTGCTGAAAAGAAAAAGTATTTAATTTGTGTAAAACTTTTCACGTCAAAAAATGATATTACAAAATGTTCGGGCTTATTAGGATTTGGTTTAAGGGTTGGCATTTTTAAGGGTGTTGGGTCTTTAGTTCCCAATGAATAATATTCCAAGTTGTTTTAACTTTTAACAAATGGAAAATAATAATGTTAGAATAATAAGAGGAATGTTTGATGGTTGGGCCTAATCCATAAATTGGGGATGATAATGAACAAGAATGATTATGAATATGAAATGACGACAAGGAAAAAAATCAATAGGAAATGGAAATAGGATGAATTGTCATTGTGTTGTGGAATATTCTAGAATATCGAAATGCCAAAGTTATTTTGAAATGCTTCCTAATTCCATTTACCATATCCCGAACAAAGGGTTTAGTTTAGAGCTCGGATCGGAATAAAGAATTTTTCATTCGGTCAAATGGTCTTTCGATCAAAAAGTTTTCGGCCAAATGGTCATTCGGTAGTGTCTGAACTCTGAACACCTCGTTATTAAACCCTTAAAAAATTTTTAGGCAAGTTAGGTTATAAAAATAAGGCAATAAATTATGAGGTGAATTGATTTGAGAGAGGAAAGAATTTTTTAAACCATAAATCGCGAGATTGGAGTAGACTAAACATGGAATTTCGACACATTATGTCAATATATATACTTAAATTTTAAATACCGTATAATAAAATTTTATTGATTGATCATGATCAGATCAGCAATAAGTAATAGCAAATTTTATTAGCATCTGACAACTAAAAATCTCTTAATTTTCAATTGATTCAATAAAACATCTTTAATCACCAGCAGCAGTCCTGAATAGGACTTGTTAGCTATATTTTATACATCGCTTTGGATTTTATTACATGTTTGTCCAAGTTGAAATTATTCATATAAATTTCATTCTTTATTTATTCCCGAAAGCATTTAATTATTTTAAATTAAAAAATAAGAATTAAATTAAAAAATAACTGTCTCAAATAAAAATCACTTTATTTATGCAAATTTGTTTTGACCTTCCATTTCATTCTTCGCTTTGTTCATTCTTGACCATCTTGACGAGGAGGACGGCCTCTGGGACCATTGCCACGACCAAAATGACGTTGCAAATAATTCCTCGAATTAATGCGCTATCTTGCTTGCTGCAGTTCCCTCCGCCGCTCCTCTTCTTGGCGCGCTTCATCCGCACGCGGATTCCTCATCAATCGGATGTTGCAGTTGAGCTTGGATAGTGGATAGGTTCGAATTGTTGTTGCGCGAATTGAAAGTGAGAATAAAGAAAAGAAATAAAGAGAAAGGCCAAATATAAATTTGAACAAATACCGAAAATAATTTTTTATCTATCTTTTAATTCAAATTATTCCTTTTTTCCATAATTTCTCGGCCAAAAGATAAAATTAAATCTTCTTTATTTATTCATTTTTTATAAATTGGTACATTTTCCATCCATTCCTTTCCAATTTAATAATTCAATTAAGTCCATGGAGTAGAATTCTTCTTGGGGCACTCCAATTCTTGCAGGAATAATCATCACGGAATGGCTCATAAGTCCGCCGATAATTATCCGGTTGATCAGAACGATAACTGAAAATGAATGATTGGGAAGGATTATATTGGATTTTCATGAGGGTCACAGGCAATCCAAATTTCCACGGCTCCAATATGTGTAGGGCACAGATTGGTGGTCCCTGAAAAGAGTGAAAAGGGATGAGAAAATCACAAAAGTTGAACTGGCGATCGAAACGGTCAATCAGGGGATATGGCCGATATTGAGGGGAAAAGTGCAAATAATCATTCGTATAGAAAATATCATCCTAAAATGGACAAAAATTGGTAATTGGAATTGAAAATTTGAATGATGTTTGAAAATTTCGACCTTTAGCGAAATCGGATAAAAAAATCTGATGGTCTTTTTAAATCACAAATAATATATTCTAATTAAGAATTTAACTAATATTATTTACATCTTTAGATACAGAATTTTCTGCTCTACAAAATGATATCAAAATTATCAAAAAAAGGTTGGGATTGAAGGGAATTATGATTAAATAAAAGTTGGCCATTTTCCTCAAATGCAATTGAAGGAGACTCCAAAAGATTTCCTCAAGGCAAATCAAAAATCATGCTTTGCCGATGAGCAGCATAAGAAATCATTCTGCTACCGTACTTTCTCTTTTCTTTCATCAATCAATTTCTACTCTGTTGAATGGTGATTGGTGACCGGCCCCTCTGCTACAGTATTTTTCCTTTCCCTTGATCGAGACAGAACAGTTCAACTTGCCCTCAGGCATTCTTCACCCAGCCAATCACTTTGTTGATGCAAACAATTAAAGTTCCTTAATCCAAATGTTTTTAAACGCTAATAATTCACCAATGAATGAAACATTTTTATTTATCTTGGTTTGATTTTATAGAGCGGAAAATATTCTTTCTTTTGATATAAATAATATTTCATAAATTTATAATAATATATTATTGTGATTTAATTGAACAATGATTTCGCATATTCTGTGGCTTGACAATGATGAATTGAATGCCTCAAATGTGAAATTATACTAACCAATCTGGATTGCCGAAAAGTTCGATAGGGGAAAGAGCGCATTCGATAGGTGGCCGGTGTATTCGGCGATGGCGATGTTTGACCAATGCAAAATGAACCGCCCAAATCCGCCTTTTATACGCAAAAATTTTCCCATAATTTCGTTTAAAATTCTCACCAAAGTTCTGGCCCTTTGCTGAACTGGTTCCACCCGAATCAATGGGGAAGATGTGGAATGACCCAATGCATAGGCACTCATTTTGATTATTGGCAAAATATTGGGAGGGAAATATGATTAAATAATTAAGAAATATTTGGTAAAATTGGAAGCAGAAACACATAAATGGAAGAAATAATATGAAAGGCAAAATTTATTCTCTAAAATTCCCATTTGAAATCGAAAATGCCATCATTCGATTCCAATCTTCTATAAAATTTATAGAATATGTATTTCTCCTTCTCTTCTCTCAAACTTCAAAATAGTTCAAATCATATTCCTTTGAATAGAATGTTGGATTCGCATAATCATAGCTGAATAGAATGAATAAAATGAATGGATTATTCATTTCCTCACAGATATCCACGATAACGAGCCCAATGTGGATATGGGTGGGTCCAATAATGGTTGTTGGCAATATAATCACTTAAATTCATTGGTGGAATAATAAAAATGTAATTATATTTTGCTCACACTTGAGGCTTATTCTTGCCGAACAATTCCCGTCGATGGAGGGGAGAATAGAGGCTATGCGGGTCATGCCAATACATTTCATGCTTCAATTTTAAATATTTTAATTGAATTTATTGGAAATAAACCGAATTTGGATCGGACAAATATCGATATGGCCAATATGAGGCCCAATTGGCCGAATTCAGTAAAGACCTTTGGAAAATTGGGTAAAAACGAGGCCAAAAATGGAACCAACCAAACTGGGTTGGCATTCAATAGGCGATAGGACAAATCCTCGGTGGAGGAAACGGGCACAATTCGCCGAGGCAACTTTAAATGGGAATTTTTGAATGAATTTTGGGCAAATTCTTCCAACCTCGGGCACTTTATGGCGAACATTTTTTTCCATTTGGTCGGACCGAATCACTGGGCCTCCATCCCGAACCGCATATGCAGCCATTTTTGGGGATTATTTAATGGAAATGAATGGATAGGATTGAGGGAGAACTGTGTTGAATGAGGCCAATGGATCAGTTGAATTGGCCAACAAAGAGGGATAACCTTTCGATCGACCTCCATCCGGATAAAAAGGCCAAATTCAGACGTTCCTAATGGCCACACCTGTCCTCATTCCATTCATTTCTAATCTTCTAAACATTTTCCTACGCCAAACAACTGCCAAGGAATATTGAGTCAAGAAAACGCTCGACTTTTTATTTATCGATGGAAAAATATGGGAAAAAAGAAAGAAAAGAATGGGGATCAAATGGTGAGAGAATTTAGTCGGCTTTTTCCTTTCTTCTCCCTCGCCCACTTCTTGATCCAGAAACCGGCGGATAGATATTCGCCGAGGGATGAGCATCAATAGCCGAAATAGTAATCGCCGATTGGATAATAATAGCGGCGATAAAAGCCTGGATGCTTTCGATCATAGCTGAAATAATTGGAAGTGAATTGGAATTTAAAGAGGATTGGTAGAATTTTCATGTGCCATTCAAATCACTATGGGATAATTCAGAATTGCCAATTCAGTATTTTGGCCTATATAATTCAATTATCAAAAATCAATTCGGGAAGCTAAATACTATTGGAAAAACCTTAAAAGTCCTATAAAAAGTGGATACAAAATTATTATGAAATGTATCTTTTTTCTTTTTAATTTAATCATTCGTCTTTGAATATAAACAATCGGAGTTTTTTGAGGAAAAGCCGCTTATTTCGAAAATTCTTTTATGTTTTCAATGAATTATAAAAGCCTATTTTTAGAGGACATTTAGGGCTTACAAATACATATCTTTATCCAGAATTGGCCGTTCCTTATTGAGCTATGGCCAAAAGAATAGACTAGCAGAAACTGTATCGACATAATTGTTCTGTTTCACTTACCCATATCCATTGTATCTTGCCCAATAGCTGTAAATATGTGAACCAAATTCGCTATAAAAATTGATAAATTACTATTAAAATGGCCAAAATATGTATTCTTGCCTTTCAAATGGCCTTCCATAACCGGTTTCGGCCCTTTTGTAAAGTGGAGAATAGTAATAATAACGATCACGCCAATACATTTCCGCCTATGCAATTTGAATATTGATATGGGTGGATTTATAACCGAAATTCAACCATTTGTTTGTTCCTCTCTCTTCTGAATGGATATTGTTGCCTGAGCCGGACTGGGCGCTGATAAGGCTGCGAAAGCCACAATGGCCTATTCCGTTGGAATGGCCGATAATAGCCAGTCACATCCGGCACGGATGAAGAACGCTCAATCTACCAAGAAAAGTGAATGAATGAACAATTTGGATTATTATTTTGATTAATAGATTATCAAATTTGGGAGGATGGAATCAAAATACCTAATCATTCTTTTGACCACCTTATCTAAATCTCAATAAGAAAATAACCAATTCGATAAAACTATATACTGGAAAACCCAAAATGCCCTCCAAAAGTGGCTTTATTAATTTCTATAAAATTAATATAAATATATAAAATAAGCTATTTTCCCTCAAAAACTCTGGCTTATTATAATCAAAGACAAATAACTAAATTTAAAAAGGTGAAATTCATAATAAATTTATAGCCTATTTTTAGAGGACTTTTTGGCCTTTCAAATGGTATATCCCCTTCTCACTCAGATTGGTTATTGCCTCGATAAGTTATGGGCCAAAAACTAATGCAAATACTATATTGGCGATATTCATTTGTTTCATAAGTATTCTTGTAATCTAAAGTATTATTTTGATGCCAGTGGGCATATCAGCAATGAGGCCATCTTTTCCTTCTTGTTGGATCAAAAAATTACCCTGGGTGCTCCTGGCCAAAAGTTTACCACAGAATTGGCACGTATAATTGCGGCTGAACTGCTCCTTTCCAGCCCATATGAAGACATTCTAGCAGAATATTAGAATATCAGCTGGCTGCAAAATGTGATGACGATGATGTGGGTGGATTAGTGGGTGGATTAAAAGGGATTAGAGGGATAAGAAAGGGTTAGAAAGTTGGAAGGAAATGAAAGAGTGTGAAAGTAAATGGAAGGGAGCGAACATATGGCCTTCTGAAATGGATCAATCCAACAATGAAGCAAGGCTTTTACCAGAGTCAAATTTATTTTTATTCTTCTTTCATTTTACCCATCAATTTAATACAAAGAAAGGGAATAGGCATAGTGGAATATTTTTGGGCATTTTTGGTTTGGCACCGGCATTTTTGGGAGGAATTGGGGGAATGGGTGAGGGAGGATATGTTCGAATCAAATGGATCATTTGGCCTCATTTTCTTCTTTCACCCATGACTTCCTCCTCCAAAGCTCATTGTTGGTGCAAAACATAAATCATCAGCCGATGAAATTCCTTCCACAATAAATCGGCTAATATTCCTGGAATGGCCACAGCAGAATAGTCGAATTTGTCTGCGAATTAAAATTGAATTGGATGGTCATTTTGATTAAATTTACCCATCCTGATTGGCCAATAAATTGGCGGCATTATCCTCGATAACATTTTCTTGTTGGAATAAGCCAGCATAACAAGGACCACTGAATTGGCTATTTAACATTGCATTCATTGCGGAAATTGTGGCCGCAATTCCACCGATTAAACCAAACAGGAGAATCGTCAAATTTAGGAACAATTTTCCCTTTGGAGTAAATTTTATAATTCTTAAAAATAAGGGTTGTATTGAAGTAAGAAAGGAATGAATGAACTAACTCAGCCAAACCCAACGGTTTTTCATCCGGACTGGCAATTGAACCACCGAATTTTTTGTGGCCAGCGGTGAGGAAAAGATTGAAAATGATTGGAAAAATCAAAGCCATCAATGTGATTGTGGAGCCGCCGACCAAGTCGAGGAGAACACCAAAATTGGGCACTGTTTCCGCAACAAAAACAACGGCGATCATCATTGCCGTCCGAGAAAGGATACGTTGAATGCCAAATTCTTTGAGAAAATGCGAAAAATATTGATGAGAAAAGGTGGATAAAAAGAATTTACCCTGAGGGACTTGAAGCAATTCTTCCAATTCTTGATTCAATGGATTGAAAATAATACTAAATATTAGGTAAATGATATTTTAAAGAATGGTGGGAATTCGAACGTTAATGCCAAAATGACATGCAATGTGATTAGAATGTTCACAGTTTGTTGAATCATCGGATCCTGGAGGGAAGGAATTCTGAAATGGGAAATTAAATAATGCAAGAATATTTTGGGCAAACATGCTATCTCGAAGGGAATCACCATAGGTGAGATAACCAAAAACGGAAACGGGCAAATACATACAGAAAATTACTATGAAAATAAGGAAATTGAATTGAATTAATGGATATATGGCTCACTGAAGAATGCGAGACGAACGGATCGACGGAATCTGTATGGTTTTTGCATATCATGTTGGATTGTTGGGAATGCACCATGGCCCCCATAGGCGAACATCACAGTGCCAAAACACATGAAAAACCTTTAAGGTAGGTAATAGTCAAATAAATTGACAATTTTGTGCCAACTTTGCCGGATTCAATTCTGGGTAATGTGCTGCTGAGGAGCAGGTGGGAAAATCGAGGGCACTGGCATAGAGGATTAAACTGAAATTGGCAAAATTGGGATTGAATTGTGCTGAATTAAAACGACCTGACTGCAATTGAGGTTGTGACCATTGCACCAATTACGGCCCACCAAAAGTCTTTTGGCGATTTGAGCATTGTGAATGGAAGCATCAATACGGAAACAATCAATAAAAGTTGGCAAAATCCAATTTGGATGCCGGCATAGGAGTGCAAGAAATTCTCAATGTTTTTGGCTGCCAACAACAAGAAAACTGTGGCAGTGCCAAATTGGGTAACATTCAGGCAGGCAGACACAAATGTCCTGGAAATGGGAAATTGAAGGAAGGGAATGAATGGGTGGTGCATTCGAACATGAATTTTGGGCCAACTGCCCGAAGGCCCATTGCTGGGTACGGTTTCCTGCAATGATTCCTGTATTCCGGCCATCGTTCTTGCAGAATCTGTACATTTAATAGAAGTTAGATGGGCTTAATTTAATTGAAATGGACCGTCCAATTTTCGGACAATTGTTGCCCAGTCAAAGTACAAACAATGGCACCGAGGAGGATGACCAAAATGCCGCCAATCAATCCAGCGGAAACCATCGCCGTTGGTAAAGCTGTGAAATTGAAATTGGCGATGACAAAATTGACAATAAACTAACCAATTAATCCGCCACCGGCTGTTTCACCTTTTTTCAATCGGGAGGAATATTTTTCAAACGATATTTGATGGACACTAACCAACAATGAATAAACAAGTTACCAACCATCCCATTCCCTCAACATTCCTAAATTTCCGGCCCCCACCGCATTCCACTGTTTGAATACTGTTAAACACCGTTGAATGCGAATTTGTGACCAGGGAATATCCTTC
This sequence comes from Pratylenchus scribneri, assembly GCA_030063045.1. Classification (NCBI taxonomy): domain Eukaryota; kingdom Metazoa; phylum Nematoda; class Chromadorea; order Rhabditida; family Pratylenchidae; genus Pratylenchus; species Pratylenchus scribneri. The sequence continues at coordinate 1,631,086 of JAQSEB010000020.1, read as the reverse complement.
TTGACTAAACAATAAATGTGCCAAAATATTCGGCAAATAAAACCAACTTTTTCTCGTTTTTGTTGATCATTTTGTTGATTTAGAATTGGAAATTGGAGAAAAAATGGTCAATGATCGGTTGCAGATGTTTGGCGGCGGAACGAGAAAAGTCCTTGGAGGGAGGAAATGAATGATTTTTGCAATTTGGGGGAAATTGGTCGAGGAGGAATTTGAGGGGAATTCAAAATGATTTAGAAGGAAATGAATTAATGAATTGAATGGTCTTTTGGGAAGGAATTCTTGTTGAATAATGACTAATTTCTTGGGGCAAATTCAATCCCATTAGTGAATTTATAAATTGAATGATTGAATTTTTGGGGGAGAATTTTGTTCCTTTGCGAGACCAAAAACTCCAAAAAGTTCTTTCAAAAATCGCAAAATATTTTCATTGGATTTTTGGAATTGACAGTGACAGCCGATTGTCGTATGATATGGGAAATGGTCGCAAACAAAATAAATTGAACTCCACTTAAAATTATTAATCTGGCAAATTAAAGGAAGCAACCATTGGGAGGATTAGCATTAAAAATATTCAAAAGGAGGAAATATTGGAAATTTCACATTTTCCACATGAATTGGCCCCAAAATTGTTTTTGTCTTTCAAATTTGGACTTTTAAAAGAACTTTGACAACTGAATTTTGGGCGACTTTCGTTGAACAAATTTGGCGGAAAGGAATAAAATAATCCATTTGGGGAATAAAAAGACCAAACAAGGCTGTCATCATCACGATGGTTTGTGCCTTTCTTTTCCCATTCCTTTTGTCGAATTCTTTGCGCCTTTGACCGATCAACTCTCTTCTCCCTCAATCCCGTCGTTCGTTCCAAACAGAAATCGCGCCAGCCGATCGCAAAAAGACCAAACAGAGAACGCCAATTCCCTTCCATTCGAGACTGCGCAAAACCCAAACTCCATCAAATTTTTGTTGGCGGGACAATGGGAATGGGAATTTGTCAAGATTTTTTGGGCGAAGAATGGTCATTCATCAGAGGAAAAGAAGATGAATGATCTTCGCGCCAGCCAACCATCCAAATCAACAAAACCACGTTGCCACATCTGCCACCCTCTTCGAAGAACTACTTTTTACACATAATGGACTAATTCTTCGATTAATTTACTGAGAATTTTTGGTGGACTTTTCGTTGATGACGACAATTGAGATTGATTATTAGAAGCAAAAAAAGTCAGCAAAACTAGGAAGAAAATTTGACGGCGATTGGATTAGATCCGAGTCGACAGAGCATTTTTCTTCCTTCCTCAAGGCGAAAATCTTCCCAACAATTTGTTTAAAACGAAAATGGAGAATGGAATAGCATGGATTGGAAGGAAGATGGATAATTGATAAATAAATGGGCACTGCTCCCGTTCACGTGCAAACGGGAATTGTACACGTGCTGACTCCCCAAATCATGCCAGTCCAAAGTCCGTGAGAAATTTGAAAGAGAAAAAGTCCCAAAGGATTTCAAATTAAGAATGTGCATCTTCCATGACCCACCAAAGGGGGTATTCTTTTTTGCTCCATTCTTGGCAAAAATGGAAAGATGGAGGCCAAGTAAATTTGGCCAAGGGAAAGAGAACACAATTGGAAAGAATGAAGCAAAAATGTGGCCTAGGAATGGGGGAGTGAATATATTCTTTCTCTGTCCATTCATTGCCTAAAGGTTCGTCCACATCCTCCAACTGCTATTGAGCACACAATTTGGTCGGCTCCTCAATAGGAGGTTCGCTTTTGGTTTTGTCCATTCCAAATTCCCTCAAATAGAAGAGACACTCCAATTTTATGTAATTTCCATTCCCGGCTTTCCTTCCAGCTCTACTGCCAAGCCAACCAAAACCAACAATTTTTTAAAGGCCCCTCCAAATAAATTTGGCATTTCCTGTTTTCCTCTTTTTCGAACTAAATAAAATAAAACAACGAAATGGCAAACAACATTAGCAGCAATTTCAACGGCCATTTGACCGTTGATAATAATCTGTTGGATCCGGATTGCCTGAACGAATGTTTCACTGATGAATGTAACATTTCGCCCAGTCAGGTATTTAATTTTCTCGAATGGTTTTATCCATCAAATGCATCTCTCAATTCTCGCTTTTCTCCTCAATAAAATAATATAAGCTTTCATTGCCTTTTGTTTATTTGCCTAGCAAAAAATTAATTCTCATATCTTCCCCTGTCATTTCCACGTCCGTTTATTGAATGTGGCATAGAATAAACGAATTTGAGTGAAAGCGGCTTTTGAGAGAGAGGTTTATAGGACGTGGCGAGGCAACCAACAAATAATGCATTTAATTCTCTCTATTCGCCTTTTAATACATTATTCCTTTTAAAATCGTCCTTTTTCCATTAATAATGATTGATATTCCCTTTTTTAAATACTTGTCAATCAACCACCGGATTCTGATCCAGAATCTTCATATAAAATATCGTTTTGTAGTTTTTCTTCCATTTTCAATTTAACTTTGCCACCGGCATCATTAATTTAATTTCATTGAATTCCCATTCCCCCTCAATGAATAAATCTGTTTTACGTGCGATTATCGGTCCGCCGGTCGCCAACTTTTATTTTGACTTCATAAAGTCAACCAAGAAGCCGATTAAGTGTCCCTTCCCTTTTCCATCTTCCCCTTCCCTTTGCCTCTCGACTGCCGCCACATTGGCCAAGGATAATCCATTCATTGCAGCTCACTTTCATTTTTCATTACTTTGCTTTTTCCTTCAATCTCATCTGCCGTTATTCCTTTATTTACCTAAAATTCCATTTCATTCCCCTTCTTGCTGTTGCCCTTCAATCTTCAATTGGCTCTTCCTGGCCATATCGGCAGATTGGACAATTGTCAAAGCAGAGGTTCGTTGATTTGATGCATTTTTGGATAATTTTGAAAATTTTTTTTGTCAAATTAACAATTCAATCATCATCTCAATCAAATGATTCATCCGCCTTCATCCACCCTCACATTCCAAAGTTCAATCATAAGCCACAATCTTTTCAATATCTTGGCCAAAAATATGTTCATTTCATTTTGTCCCAAACCCATTCCAATCAAAATTCTCCTAAAAACTATTAGTTTATGCTTCATTCATATTGATCGCTTTATATTTCTCTCATTAAAAAATGGGAATTAGTTGTTCATCGTTGTGCATAAACCGACGGAAAAACAAATCAAACCGCATTATGGTCAGCATTAAAAAATCTTTCATTCTCTCTCAAAAATCAATTCACCGCATAATTTATTGCCTTTTTATTGATGATAACGACTTTTAGCGAAATCGCCAACGCTCCTTCACGCCAATGGAAATTCAGCCCGACAAACATTTAAGGTCATTTTTATTCCCAACCATAAATAAAGAATTCATATTAAAAATATTGCTATAGAATTGAATTTTCCGAAAAACTTTTCGTGTCTAAAAATAATCCTTTTATTTAAGGCCATAAAATTTGGCTAAATCAGAGGCCCTAAGACAATAAAACATGCCAACCCCTAAACCTAATTCCAAGCCCCAACATTTTATTATGGCCAAGTATATGCCTCAAGAAATACGAAAAGTTTTTCGCAAATTCAATATTATATTTTTTTCAACAAATTAAATATTTTCCAAATAAAGAATAAAAAAACATTCAAAATAAATGGATTGTAGGGGAATGAAGGAACTTCTCAGCACGATGGACCCGCAGGCAGATCCGAATACGCACAAGGAATTCAAGGATAAAGTAATATTCTTTTAATTATAAATTAAAATTCCTTCCAATGTAGACCCATGTTCTCTGCGCAAGATTCCTTGGAGGTGCATGGAAGACGGTGACCCTTGAAGATTTGAAAATCAACAGAGTAAAGTGAGATTTTTCATTTATTAAAAATGATTTAAAATTATTTTTAAGGGGCGGAATGAGTAATATGCTTTTCCTTTGCCGATTAACTGAAAATCATCCTCCAATCAAAAATGAGCCAGACAAAGTGCTTCTTCGGGTCTATTTCAATCCAGAAACGGAAAGCCATTTGGTGGCTGAATCGGTGATCTTCACTTTACTATCTGAACGCCATCTTGGACCAAAACTTTATGGGATTTTCAGTGGAGGGCGACTTGAAGAATACATTCCCGTGGGCATTTTACTTTATTTTCCATTAATTGAATTGTCTTATTATAGTCGAGGCCTTTAACATGCAAAGAAATTTCCTACCCAAATATGGCCAACAAAATTGCAAAAAGATTGGCCAGGGTCCATCAATTGGAAGTGCCAATTTGGAAAGAGGTGAATTATTAATAATAAAATATTCTCATTTAAATAAATTTAGCCGGATTACATTTGCGATGCACTGGATAGGTGGCTAATCCAATTAAAACAAATGCCCAGTGGTTCAATGGAATTTGACATGCCGGAGGAGTATCGTGAATGGGCGCCATCCACCATAACTGGCGAAAACTTGCACAAGGAAATCGAGAATTTAAGGTTTTAAACCATTCAATAAAACAATATGTAATATTGGAATATTTTTTAGAGCATTGATTTCACACAGCCAGAGTCAAATTGCATTCTGCCACAATGATATGCAGGAAGGGAACATTCTTTTGCCAAAGGCAAGTTCAGGAAACATCCGAATGCATTCATCCACCGATGAACAAGAAGATGGCCATCAGCAGAATAATTCATTGAATGCATTCAACCCAATGGACCCTCGGCTGGTCCTAATCGATTTTGAATATGCCAGCTACAATTATAGGTAAACCAATTTAATGATCTCATTTTGGATTCGTTTTTAGAGGATTTGACTTTGCCAATCATTTTGTGGAGTACAGCATTAATTACGATGTGGATGAATATCCATATTATGAAATGCTCCCCGAACGATTCCCCAGCGAGGAGCAAATGTTCGAATTCATGTGCAGCTATGAAAAGGAATTGCACCCAAAAATGCCGGAAGAAGAGTTGGAAAAGAGAGCACGGAATATGGTCAAGGTATTCTTTTGTTTTTATTAAATAAATCAAATAAAATTTCAGGAAACAATTCCATTTGTCCCAGTTTCTCATTTGCTTTGGGGTGTTTGGGGTCTTCTCCAAATGGAGGTGTCCCCAATTGGCTTCGGTTTTGCAGTAAATTAAATTATTTTTATTTAAATCCATGTTAAATTGTCAGGAATATGGACGGGATCGTCTCGGATTCTACTACAAAAATAAGCACCTTTTGCAGAAATTTAATGAGAAAATTGATGAAAATTAATTTTAATCCATTTTTATACTATTCTTATTTGCAATTTTCATTTTTTATGCATTTTTAGGTTCCATTTCATATAATATTTAGTTTTGACTAATTTTTATTAATCCAATCCAATCAAGCATAAATTTCCAATTATCATATTTCAAAAATTTAAATTTAACTTTGCTTCATAATTTTGCATTATTCAACGCACACATCAAGACCGGCTGCTCATTTCCTCTTCCTTTTATTCGAGTATTTTCCATTCTACAAAATCCATACCAAGATCATTAAATACGGTCCATCCATCGGTGAATTATTAGCATTTAAAAACATTTGAATTAAGGAATTTAACAAAGTGAATTAACTGACTGAGTGTAGAAAACCTGAGGGCACGTTGAAATGTTCTGTCGCTGATCAAGGGAAGGGAATCATTCAGCAAAGAAGGAATTGCTTTTAAGGGCACCTCAACGTTCTCTTGATGAAGAAAAATAGAAAATACGGTAGCAGAACAATTTCTGCTGCTCATATCATCATCAGCAACAGCAATGCATGATTTTGATTTGCCTTGAGGGCATCTTTTGGAGTCTCCTTCAATTGATTTTTGAAGAAAGTGACCAATTTTTGTTTAATCATAATTCCCTTCAATCCCAACCATTTTTGATAATTTTGATATCATTTTATTCTGTATCTTATGATATAAATAATATTACATTAATTATTAATTGGAATATATTATTTGTAATTTAAAAAGAACATCAGATTTTTTTTATCCGATTTCGCTAAAGGTCGAAATTTTCAAACATCATTCAAATTTTCAATTCCAATTACCAATTTTTGTCCATTTTAGGATGATGTTTTCTATACGAATGATTATTTGCACTTTTCCCCTCAATATCGGCCATATCCCCTGATTGACCGTTTCGATCGCCAGTTCAACTTTTGTGATTTTCCCATCCCTTTTCACCCTTTTCAGGGACCACCAATCTGTGCCCTACACATATTGGACCCAAAATCCAATATAATCCTTCCCAATCATTCATTCAGTTACCGTTCTGATCAACCGGATAATTATCGGCGGACTTATGAGCCATTCCGTGATGATTATTCCTGCAAGAATTGGAGTGCCACAAGAAGAATTCTACTCCATGGACTTATTTGAATTATTAAATTGGAAAGGAATGGATGGAAAATGTACCAATTTATAAAAAATGAATAAATAAAGAAGATTTAATTTTATCTTTTGGCCGAGAAATTATGGAAAAGATGAATAATTTGAATTAAATAAAATTTACAAATAAATTTTTGTATTTATTCAATTTATTTTCGGCCCTTCTTTATTTCTTCATTCATTCTTTTTTTTTTCTTCATCATTGTTGGCCATCTTGTCCTTCACGACGACGTTGTGCGCGGCGCCGATTCTCCTCACGCCATTGCATTCGCTGAAGATCTCTTTGCCGATTCTGCTGACGCAAACGTTCATCCTGGCGAATTCTTTCCTCTTCGCGCCTACGTGCTTCCAATAAACGTCTCAGTTCAGCTTCGCGACGCTCGAGTTCTTGTTCCTCGCGTCTCATTTGTTCTTCCCTGTCCCTCATTTCAGCTTCCTTTCGTCGCAATTCTGCCACTTGCCGTTCCCGTTCAGAATCACTCATCGGCATTTTTTATGGTAATTTGTTTTGAAGAGCTGAAAGCAAATATCAAATTTAAAATTGACAAATGCGCGAAAAGCGAAGGAAATAAATAAAAAAGAAAAAGATATTGGAATAAATGAGGTCCTCTCCTAATAGAGGGAGGGGTGGGGCATTAAAACTTAAATCTAAAAAAAATAATTTTCCAAAGGCTCAATCCTAATGTAGCTTTTGGGGAAAGGGAAATTCCTTTATGATTTTACAGGGGAAAATTTAGTTTTCGTTTAGGGATTTGAAAAGAAATGGAATGAAATGGTGGAACAGCTTTTAAGGGTTCTGTCCCAAAGCAAAAATGGGTGGTCTCTGGTTGAATCATCTCCAATATTTATGGTTAACTGCTATCTCCGATCCACCAGCTCCAATCCCCTATGACTGCCATTTCCGCTTTTCTATCTGCCCCTGCCCAATCCAATTAAATCGTTGGGAAAATATGATAAATAGAAATGATGAATCCATTCAAAATTGATATGGAGAATGGAGGGAGGATTGAAAATGAATGAATCAGTTAGAATCATTTTTAAAAGCTATTCGAAAACCACATTCCATTAAGGCAAGGCGCATGGCAAACGTAAAATAATTTTACTTTCGTAGAAAGGTTAGAAAATATTAATTTTGATTGGATTCAGATTCGCATTTAGCCATCCAAAACAATTTTGATTCAAAATGTCAATGACTGATTCCGAAATTGAACGACTAAAAGAAGACCAGCGACGACGTGATGCTGAGCTTAGAGAGCGAGAAGAACAATTCCGGCGTCGACAGCAATGGAGGCAACGATATTTAGAACGTGCTGAAGCTGAAATGCAACGTCCGATTAGTGAGGAACGAATCCGTGCGGATGAAGCGCGCGAAGAAGAGGAGCGGCAGAGGGAACAACGGCGAAGAAGATGGCGCATTCAACAGAGGAATTGGAGGCAGGCGCATTATGGCCGCGGCAATGGTCCCAGAGGCCGTCCTCGACGTCGTGATGGCCAAGAATGAACAAAGCGAAGAATGACTGGAAGAAATAGGAAGCCAAAACAAAATTGGATAAATAAAATGATTTTATTTGAGACACTTATTTTTTAATTATTCATGCTTTTCGGGAAGAAGGAAATTTTATACCAATAATTTCAACATAGAAAAAACATGTAATAAAATCTAAAAATGATCATATAAATACAATTGTCAAATTCACATAAATTTTTGGTTATTTCCATATCAATTCGGCCTCATTTCATATTCCTCCTACAATGTCTGCTCAAAACCAATTAAACGGAAAAGTCTCGTTCCGATGAACTTAAATGATGCAATGGAAAAAGTCAATGGTATAAAACCGGTTGACATTTTCCGTAGCAATGGAAAAAGTCAATGGTATAAAACCGGTTGACATTTTCCGTAGCAATGGAAAAAGTCAATGGTATAAAACCGGTTGACATTTTCCGTAGCAATGGAAAAAGTCAATGGTATAAAACCGGTTGACATTTTCCGTAGCAATGGAAAAAGTCAATGGTATAAAACCGGTTGACATTTTCCGTAGCAATGGAAAAAGTCAATGGTATAAAACCGGTTGACATTTTCCGTAGCAATGGAAAAAGTCAATGGTATAAAACCGGTTGACATTTTCCGTAGCAATGGAAAAAGTCAATGGTATAAAACCGGTTGACATTTTCCGTAGCAATGGAAAAAGTCAATGGTATAAAACCGGTTGACATTTTCCGTAGCAATGGAAAAAGTCAATGGTATAAAACCGGTTGACATTTTCCGTAGCAATGGAAAAAGTCAATGGTATAAAACCGGTTGACATTTTCCGTAGCAATGGAAAAAGTCAATGGTATAAAACCGGTTGACATTTTCCGTAGCAATGGAAAAAGTCAATGGTATAAAACCGGTTGACATTTTCCGTAGCAATGGAAAAAGTCAATGGTATAAAACCGGTTGACATTTTCCGTAGCAATGGAAAAAGTCAATGGTATAAAACCGGTTGACATTTTCCGTAGCAATGGAAAAAGTCAATGGTATAAAACCGGTTGACATTTTCCGTAGCAATGGAAAAAGTCAATGGTATAAAACCGGTTGACATTTTCCGTAGCAATGGAAAAAGTCAATAGTATAAAACCGGTTGACATTTTCCGTAGCAATGGAAAAAGTCAATGGTATAAAACCGGTTGACATTTTCCGTAGCAATGGAAAAAGTCAATGGTATAAAACCGGTTGACATTTTCCGTAGCAATGGAAAAAAGTCAACAGTAAAACCAATGAACTTAATGGATGCAAGAAGTTAAGCAGAATTAGCTCTGCATGAAAATTCCAAATTTTTAAACAAGACCATAAAATGCTTCTACAATCCGCTTATGTCCCTCTAGCATTTTAATCGATTTTTTTGTTAGCAGAAATAGCTCTGCATGGAAATTCTAAATTTTTTTACTAGGTGTGATGAATTACAAGGTACGGAAATGATTTTGCCGAAAATTTCATTGAACTGGGTTTCAAGTTCTACCTTCATTTCGCTGAATGAGCAGTAAAAATTCTGAAATTTTCTAATAAATCCTGTTTGCGTATTCGTTCGCGTTGTGCCAATTGATTGGGGCATTGTTTTGTCCATTTTAAATTCATTTTTTCCCACTTTTTAGTACATTGCCCAATATTTTCCGCACCAATTTGATTTAATTGGTTTACACGCCCTATGGTAATAACACTATTTAATTGGATGTTCAAAGCCAACAAATTAATTAGCATTAATGAGTGCCACCCAAAAAAGAGATCTAAAATATTTTTATATTTTTGATTTGGATTTTGGAACTTGATAAATTCAATTTACGGTAGCAAAACGATTTCTGCTGCTTATCAGATGAGCGTCAGCACAGCAAAGCATTGATTTGCCTTAAGGGCATCTCTTGGAATCTCTTCCATCGCATTGAGGAAAATGACCAACTTTTGTTTATTATCATAATTCCCTTAAATCCATTTTTGATAATTTTGATATCATTTTGTTGAGCAGAAAATTCTGCATCCTATGATATAAATAATATTGCATAATTCTTAACTTAATTCAAATATATTATTTGGCATTTAAAAGGCCATAAGATTTTTCTTTACCCGAATTTCTACCACTTTTGCCCAACATTTTTCTCCATCTAAGTAAGTTTCCACTTTTCATACCCTCCGGCAATACTATTTGATTGGATATTCAAAGCCAACAAAATTAATTAGCATTAATGATTGCCACCATAAAAGGGTAATTTATTAAAGAATTTTAATTTGTTAATTTTGGCTCGAAAAACAATGAAAAAAAAGAAAGAAGCTGCCGCCTTCTCTCCCCTTTTCGTTCCAAACATCCAACAATTCCCCTCATTTTCTCTTCCAAATCATTGGCCAAATCTAAAGGAGTGTTTGTTGTTTTATTTCTCTTTCCATCCCTCTGCTAAGCACTCAATAGCCAAGGTTTTTCCTCCCATCAAAGCCCACATTTCCCCCGAACTCCTCTTTTCCTTTTGGCCAATTCCTCCTTCCACAAAAAATGTCCGCCCTTTCGCATTCAACTTCCGTGGCCAAACTCAGCGAAATCGAGAGTCGTCCCGCGCATTCGGTCAGTCCATTCTTCACCCGAATATATTACATTCGTTTTTAAAGTTATTTCGATCCACTTCCCTTTATGATGTTAACAAATATTCACTTTCGGTTGACCGATTCACACCCGGACGTTCGTTCCTTGTCCACAACGATTCTCGGCCACTTTGGGACCACACATTCTATCGGGATGTGATCGGCAGCCAACAGCCTCGATTCTATCGTCCGGCCTATTTAATGGACAATTATTCGTGGGACAAGTGAGCAATGAATGGATGTGGATATGGGGGATTAAATCCAATTATATTCAGATATTATTACTTCTCGCCAATCTACAAGGGCACACAACCATACAAACGGCATTATGCCAGGTAAATCTAAACGAAGAATTGGAAAATAATGTTTTGGGAAACCTCAAAAAGGCAATCCTTGAAAATATTAGAAAAATAATAAATGACGGGGGTGAGGGACAATTGTCGGCATCAATTTTTGGCTCATAACTCATTGAGACAATAGCCAATTTTGGAAGGCGATATACCTTTGGAAAGCCTTGAATGTCCTATAAAAAGTGGCTACAAAATTATTATGAAATTCAACTTTTTAATTTAGTTATTTGTCATTGAGTATAGTAATTTCGAGTTTTTGAGGAAAAGTCACTTATCTTATAAAATATTGTAAATTTTCAAAAAATTATGAAGCCACTTTTTAGAAGAAATAGCTTTTAATTGGTATATCGCCTTCCAAAATTGGTTATCTCCCTATTGAGATATGGCCAAAAGAATAGCTCAAGTACACAATTGTCATGTCTCGTAAAAGCTGAAGGCTAGAATTTGCCTTCGGGCTTTTAAGATTGATCCGTTTTCTTTTAACATATTTGAATGTCATTTTCAATCCAAATTCTGATAAATTCTTTCGATTTCAGCCAACATGTAACCTATCCATGCTCTTGGAATAACCCGAATGTCTATTGGGCACGCCACAATGGATATTGGTTGGATTAATGCCCATAAATCAATTTAATTAATTTTATTAGGTACGATTCTGAAGATGATTATGCTCCATTGTATCGACGATGCTTCGAGCCATATTTCAATGATTCCGCGTATAAACAACGTTTCTTCAATCGATACAAATCGCACATTTTGAACAATGATGTTTATGGATGATTTTTGGCAAATAAATTAGAATGAAAATGAATTAAAAATATATTGATTGAATTTGAATAAGAATAATAAACAACTTTTTCCCTCATGAATTGTGTGAATTGATTCATTTTTCCAAATTGGCCAATGACATTTGTTTGTTTATTAATTGCACAAATTCATTCATTCATTCGTCTGCTGTTTGTTAGATCATTTCAGTAGGCAATATTCCTCTCCCCGATCCCTGTTAAAACATTGCCTTCAGCTTCAGCCCACGCATCAAGACCGGCTGCTCCTTTTCCTCTTCTTTTTATTCTTGATGAGCTAAAATGTTTGGGCCAAGGAAATGAATGAATCGAAAAGGTGGATGGGCCAACCTCAAAGGCTCTAATGGATCTACTTTCACTGCTTTTCCCCTCCATCCAATCAACCAACCGCCCCCGGTGTTCTCCTCAACAATTTTTCTTTCCAACTCCAATCAAGCTCTCTTTTCTTTCCCACAATACCTTTTTCCAATATTATCAAAAAACAAAAATTTTAACCAATTAATAATTCAAAAAGGAAATTATAAAAATGAGCAATTTTCCCATTGTCCGTTCCAATTCCTACATAATCTATCCCCGTGCCCGGGATTTTCATACAGGCGAGGCCATGGTTCCAACATTGAGCAGGTCATCCCCTATGTTTTACATAATAAGCTCATCCTTCTATTTTAGGGTCTCCTCTGTCCCGAATATTCATAATATGCATGTTTCCGATGCATTCCGGCCAAGCACCCTTTACAAATACAGACGCGATTGGAATCCGGTCAGTTGGCCAAAATTGTGTTTGAGGGGAGGGAATAGGCGATGCCATTTGTTGTTGAAGCCTTAATGTTTTTTTCGGGGGAACAGTTGTTCTCATTCTCTCTTTTCAGTTGGACGCGCACATCACGGACTCAAGCCATCATTCTCCCCTCTATTGGGCCAATCGACGTTTTGCAGGTTCCATTACTTTCACCCACATTTCAAGCCATTTTCCCATCCATTTAGCCCGTCGCCAAATGAACACTGACCCAATTCCGGATTCCCTGGGCTTGGACTATCCAAACTTTTGGTCTCGTTATAAATTCTATTCGGACTATTTGGAGCCAAAGGTAGGTTAAATTGCCATCCATCATTTTTCCATTTTTACAGTATTGGCGACGGCATCGTGACCCAAACTATGATCGGCCTTTGTGGAATTCTTGGAAGCCATACATTTTGGATGGGAAGAATCAGAAGCAGGCAATCGACATGTACCGACAAGGGTAAATGAATGGAGGAATTAGGGTGAATGTGGTAATCCATTCTATTTTAGATTAGTCTCATTTGCCTATTTGGACAAGAATTGGATTACACCATGGGCGTTGGGCCGAAAGGAGAAGGATTGGGCTGATGTGTACCCGCCGGCGGGTAAATATGGCGCTCGACGTTATATGTATTCGTGGGCTTGAATCTGAGGAATATGGCATTGAATTGTGGAATGTGGAAAATGATGGGATAAAATGCCAACAATTTTGAATGAAAATATAATTTTTAATGAATTCAATTAAGAATCAAATAAACGAAATAAATGAATGGAAGGTGGATGAGCGAATTATGAGGCCAATAAATAAATAAAAATATGTACATTGATGAACATTTTGGTTTCATTTTATGTTTTGTTCATTCAAATTTAACATTCCCTGGACATTCTTCGTTCACTTCCCCCTCCAGCAATTCTTGGCAACAAAGGCGACATTGGGGAAAGTCGAAGGGAAAGTGTGGAGGACATTCTGAAATCATAATTAAATTAATTAATTTAATAATATTTCACCTTTCTGCTCGTCCCTTCCTTTTCCCTCCTACTTCTGCAGATTGCCTTCCAATAATGGCCTCCGTCGTCATTCGTCGACTTGATCCGCCACCGTTTATCCCACCGTTTTCCTCCTTTCCTGAACTGCCTCCACCCGTTCCTCCAGTAGTCATTCCGCCCATTGTGCCCATTTCAATCAGTTCCAACTTTTTGCGCAATCTCCAGCCAAGGGGAATAACCCGAAGGAATGCCTCACGGAATGCGGAATTCATCCAGGCATAAAGAATTGGGTTCACCGCCGGCACAATCATCGAAAGGAGATGGGCAAAAAGGAAAAGGAAAGAGAAATAGGGCTGCAAATTTGAGGGAATGAATTAAGATATACGGTATTCCGGATAAAGAAATCAGAACAACAAAACAAAAACATTGAAAATCAGAACAAAACAAAAACATTGAAAATCAGAACAAAACAAAAACATTGAAAATCAGAACAAAACAAAAACATTGAAAATCAGAACAAAACAAAAACATTGAAAATCAGAACAAAACAAAAACATTGAAAATCAGAACAAAACAAAAACATTGAAAATCAGAACAAAACAAAAACATTGAAAATCAGAACAAAACAAAAACATTGAAAATCAGAACAAAACAAAAACATTGAAAATCAGAACAAAACAAAAACATTGAAAATCAGAACAAAACAAAAACATTGAAAATCAGAACAAAACAAAAACATTGAAAATCAGAACAAAACACAAAAACATTGAAAATCAGAACAAAACAAAAATATTTTTGATATTAAAAATTAACCATAATAAAAAGTAATGATGAAATATTTGCCAACCTTAAGCCATGAATCCATTCTCAAATCTCTGAGCAAATTGAGCAAATTAAATGGCAGCCAACAGCATCCGAACACAAACACCTGGGGAAGGGGCTGTTGCGCGCAATCCCCCTTAGTGGGCCATTTGAATACTCACCATTCGAATCAGCATTCTCAACAATCTTTGCTTCCTGTTCATTTGCACTTCGCTGATTGGACGCAAAAATTGGGTTCGCCTCGATTCGAGGAAACGCCAAATTCGGCGATAGGAACGACCAATGATGGTGAATGGGAGGACAAACTATTTTTGGGGCAAATATTAGGAATATTTATTGGGTTGAACGGACTTGAAGGATGGCGGTCATCACTCCATAAACACTGCGCAAATCCTCACGGCCCACCCAATCCTCGACACAAAGCGAAAAATCACAAGGCCATTGGACGTCTGCAATTCGCATATGGACGGCATAAGGAAGGGCCAACAGGATTGAAACACACCAAATTAGGCAAATGACCGCAATGCACACCTAATGAGAATTGATTTAATGCTTTTTGAATAGAAGGGGACAATGTATAGATAGGGGATAATTGAATACCGTCGATTGAGAACTCCCATTAGTTTTTGACCCGTAGCTTATCGAGGCAATAGCCAATCTGAGAAGGCGATATACTATTCGAAAGCTCTAAAAGTGTCCAAAAAAGTGGCTGTAATTGCGAAACACTTTTTTAATTTAATTTTTCCTTTGAGTATAATAAACTCGAGTTTGTGAGGAAAAGCTGCTTATCTTACAAAATATTTTAAGTTTTCAATGAATTTAAGCCACTTTTTAGAGGATTTCTTGGGCTTTAAAAGTGCTTATCACCTTCCCGATACTTCCCTATTTATTGAGATATGACCAAAAGAATGGCCCAAACTCAATCGCTAGTATTCAATCATTCTGTTTCTCAATGAATAGTAAGTAAATTAATGGAATTTACTTGTTTGGATGTGTGCATTTGGGAGGCATTCCGATGGGGTGGAGCCAGACAAATGACCTTTGAATTTAATTTATTCAAAAATATTAATTATTTTGAGGTCACCCAATATCTGTCAAGGGCAATGGCCGTGAGGGAAAGGGAGGAAATGAAGATGGAGGCACCCTGGAAAAGTGGCAACGAATAGCAAAGCCAATTGCCCCAAATCCAATGGCCAATATAGGTATAGGTGGGGGTGAGCCAAATTGAGGTGAAGCAGACCAACAAATCGGAAACGGCCAAATTCGCAATGAAAACTTTGAAGAAGAGGGGCAATTGGCAATGAATGGGTAAGGGAAAATTGGCCAAGTGTTATGTGGCTATTGGCCAAAATATTCCAATCAATAATTACCATTTGTGACGGTTTGCATTTTCTTGCAACTCAAAACCACCCAAACCACAAGCAAATTGCCGGCAGTGCCAACAACAAAAATGGACAAATAGGCGAACAGGAAAAGCACTTTGGTTAGGAGGAGATCAGTGAGGGCCTAAAATGGAAGTAATTAATTGTGAGTGTGAGGCGGAAATTAGGCATTTTGCAAGGAGAGGGAAAGGGGAAATTGGCAAAATTAAATGAATTCCTTTTTTTGGTGGGGGATTGTGCGGTGCAAAATAAATGAGCCGGAACGAATGTTCTTTTTTTGGTCTTTGATTTATATTTTGTACCATTTTTTGAACCTTTTTGCCTGTGCAGCTGACAATAAAAGATGGATTGATTTGAGGCAGTGTTGTGGACATATTTTGGAGCAACATTTGAGGCATTCTTTTTAAACAAGGGGAAATTAAATGAAAATGAATAAAAGGAAGAAAAATGCAAATTAGAAAATAAGATGGACATAAGAAGGAGAAGGTAGACTAGACAAGAACATGGAACATGGAAGGAATTGGGAAAATACGAGGTGGGAATTCTCCCATTCCCCCTTCCTCGGCATTTTCCGTTTGTCTGGCCAATTTTCGCTGTTGTTTTCTTTTTTTTTCCTCAAATCTTTTTGGCGGCTTTTGGCCCCAGGAAATTGGCCAATATTTTGTTTATGCCATTTTATGAAGGAATGGAAAATGAGGGTGGCCCGAACATTTTTGAAACGAAAAAATTGAGGAAAACATCAGACTGAGGGGATGGCGTGCTGACGGAAGTCAAAAACTGCTGGCCAAAAGGAATGCCGCCTTTGGGTGGGAAAATGCCATTGGAGAAGGCGACAAAATGGGAAGGCAAACGAATCGACGGAAGGCGACTCAAAATTCTCTCTTTCCTTCCCATTTTGGTCCTCCAAACCCATTTTGTGTTCCACCGTGTGTGGCTAATCAAATTTGGCTTTTTGTTGACGCCACCACCCTTCCAAGAATGCAAAAGGAGGGGACCCTAAAAGAGAGAGCTAAAAGAGGGAAGTGCCAACTTGAAATGGGAGGAGGAAGAAGACGGCTTAATGAATAGAATGAATAAAAAAGGGGGAATTGGGGGTGGGAAGGGGATGAACGCCCCCAAAGGGGTTGAGGGAACCATTGGGTCATTTCATTGATGGAAATGGGGGAATTGAATTGTTCCCCAAGGCAATTTTTTATTGGCTGAGAAATTTGTGTGAATTTCCTCACAAATTGAATAGGCCAAAAAGTTTCGAATTTTATGCATAAATTAAAGGAATAAAAAATGGAGGAAATCGGAACAAATAATTTTTGGATTTAAATTGGAATTTGGGGGATAATTGGTTGCCAATTTTCCTCTTCCATAAATTGCCACCCACTCAGCCCCCTAGGGGGATTATGCGGTTTTGGATTGATTTTATTCTTTTTATGGGTGAATTTGGCAAAAACATTAAATTGTTTTAGGGTAATAATTGGCCAAATGCCATCATTTTTAAATATACGTAAATGACGCCAATTGGCCCATTTTGTGGCCAATTTTGGGGGCAAAGGAGGCAGTTTTTGGATGGATTTATTATAGAAGAAAATGAAAATATAAATTTCCTTTTTTGGCCTTTAAGAATGAACACAAAAAAAATTTGCATGAAAATGGCGAATGGAAAGGGGGCACAGAGGGGGGGGGGGGAGGGGAGGGTGGTGGTAATCATCATCCATTTGGCAAGAAAGGGGCGGCTGCCATTCTCTGCGGCATTCCTTCATGTGGGTTTTCGTGGCCATTGCAAAATATATTCATTCATTCATTCAGCTGCTTTCGGCATGTACATTTTTTACAGGGTTCTTGGGGGGCCCTCCATTTCCATTTGTCATTTTTATTTCAATGTTGAGATCAAATCCACGCAAAAATGTCTGGAATTTATTCAAAAATTATTCAAAAATGGAAAGGAATAAAGAATAAATTCTAATATTGCCTCTAGGCACAAATTCACTTTACATATAATTCTACTTATTAGCTGAATTAATTAGGCAGAGGCAATTGAATATTCGATTGAGTTTTTGTATTGGTTTTTGACCCGTAGCTCAACGAGGCAATGGCCAATTTTGGGAGGCGATATACCAATGGAAAGCCCTAAATGTCCTCTAAAAAGTGGCCATAAAATTATTATGACATTCAACTTTTTAATTTAGTTATTTGTTTTTGAGTATATATATCCAATTTATAAGGGAAAGCTGTTTATTTTATAAGTTATATATTTTCAAAAATATTATGGCCACTTTTTGAGGACATTTTAAGCTTTCAAATGCATATCGCCTTTCAAAATTGGTTACTTCCTTGTTGAGATATGAATGATTAAAAGAATGGTCCTAAACTCAATCGTTCTGTCTCGGAATTAATTGCCTCTTTATATAATTTTTATATTTTCATTTCGCCTAATTCATTTGAGCACTAAATGTTTTAAATTGTTATATTTATTCGGGAATTAAAATGTGCCCAAATAATAACCAACCCGCATTCGATGCAACATTCCTCCCCGAATGATTTCTTCTCTAAATGAGAATTAGTTTCCAAATAAAAATATATGTCAATTTTTTCTCACTTTCCGGTGGCTTATTTTCTCCTATTTTTTCTCCGCCTTTTTCTGTCGGCATTGGCTGTACAGTGACCACCGTTGCCTTTTCCTTTATTTCATTTGTTTTTATATTTTTTGGCGCAATTTTTGGTGATTCCTTTTTTGGCCTTGGCACAAATGAATTTGGCGGTGGCCTTCGAAAAACAACTTCTTGTGCCACTGTTTTTTGATTTTTCATTGGAAGCACCGAAATTGGCGAGGATGGTTTTTTTGAATGTACCGCCGAAGGACTGACATTGGCTGATGCTGGAATTTTGCATTGAAATTGGGAGGAAATTGATGAAAGGGGAATGGATTTTTGGTGGGCGGAAATTTTGGACATTTTTCGGAGTGGAATTAATTTTCAAAAAATATTTTCGGGAATTGAATGAATCAGTGGGGAATGAAAATGAATGGAAATTGGAAAAGACGGGTTTCTTTCCCAAAATTTGTTTTTTTAATGCAACTTTTGGAGGGTTTTTTGACTACCAATCGAGGGAAGAAAGGCAGGACTTGAAGTGGCCCAATTTAATAATAATTTTGAATTGGATGAATCACATTTGAAAAGAGGAAAATGGATCTAAAGGATTATTATGAAGGGGACAATTGAGTATAGCCGATTGAGTATTCGAAATAGTTTTTTGACCCTTTTAGCTCAACGAGGCAATAGCAATATGAGGAGGCAATATACCATTTAAAAGCCCTAAATCTCTTCTAAAAAGTGGCTATAGAATTATTATAAAATTTTCCTTTTTTACTTTAGTTATTTATCTTTGAGTATAACAAACCTGAATTTATGAGGAAAAGCCGTTTATTTTACAAAATTTTTTTGACTTTTCAATGAATTAGGGAAGCCACTTTTTAGAGGACATTTATAGCTTTTGAATGGCATATTGCCTTCCAAAATTGGTTGTTCCCTTGTTGAGATATGCCTGAAAGAATGGTCCAAATACCAAATCGCCCTATTTCGCTATATGGTCCAATGAATTCATTCATTCAAATATCCAAAATTAATAATTCCAATTTCATACATTTGTTCAAGAATTGTCGCCAACCTCCGTGTCCATCATCGCAACAAGGGCATCCCCGTGTTCGTCGGCTCAAAAGCCAAACCGGCTCTTGGCCAGGTCCTTCCCCTGTTGGAGTGTCCTCTCGATAGAGCAAAAATTCATGCCGCAGGGAAAGTCCTTCGGACAGTAGCCTGAAAGGAAACTTTTTGATCTTTTAATTATGGAATTGGGTGGGCGTGGGAAATTGATTAAAAATTGAATTATTCCCCCAAAAGAAATGTTGAAAATTGACATTTTTGTGTGTTTTGTTAAACAGAATTTCATATCCATTTCCGCCCATTTTTCCAATTTTAATTTGGGCCATATGGCCATTCAAATCCAATTCATAGTTTCATTTCAACAATGAATTCCAGCACTACGATCGAGAATATCCGTACATTTAAAAGGGAATTTATATTCCGCTGAAAAAGAACATTTCAATAAATCCATTTGTACCAGAATCATTCTTTTGGTTATATCCCAGTAAGGCAATAACCAATTTTGGAAGGCAATATGTCATTCAGAAGCCTTAAAAGCCGTCAAAAAATGGCTTAACTAAATTTTACAAAATTTAAAATACTTTATAGAAATAGACAAAATGGGTTTTCCTCCAAAAATTCGGACTTTTTTGACATCCTTATTCCCAATTAATGTGACCCCAATCCATCCATCCATTCGTCATTTCCCCCAAAAAAAAACATAACAAAAAACACAAAAAATGTGCCAAAATTGGGAAAAATGTCTTCTTCTTAATTTGGGAATATTTCCCTGCAAATTTGATTATTGGCCAAAAAGAATATGGGGGCTATGCATATTTAAAAATGCATTGAAAAAGTGCAGAAATAAATTGTGCAACTGAAATTAGAAGGAAAATGGCATTTTGGTAAGCTATAAAAGAGGAAAGAAAAGGAAGGAACTGATGTGAATGCCAACCAATACACCCCCCCTCCCCCACCCCCTCCCCCAAACATATTCGCCCTTTTATTAGATAAATGTCCAAATTTGGGTAAAAATCTGGCAAACAATATATTTAGTATTTATTTCCTTATTTTTGGAATTATATCATCCTCAACCCAAATCCAGACCATCCACTCATTCATTTATCCATAATTTAGGCTAATTCCTCATTCCCACATGTGCCAATTTATTGTGCCAATTTATGTCGTCTTTTGTCCACCCAAATAAAATACATTGTTTCCATTTATGGAATTATTTCTTCCCGCCAAAATCATTTCCTCCCAGCTGGGCCCCTTCCCCCAATGAATTTGCGTCAAATAATACAAAAATTGTGAATGGCCAAAATGTCTGGGCAAATACAATCCAACAAATTCAAATAAATATTGGCCCATTTTGCCCCATTTTTGCTAATTTAAATCCAAATTTTCACCCACCATTGGACCAATTCTTCCTGCATTTTTGGCCTCCTTTGATTGCCATTTTCCTCCTTCATAATTTCTGTCTCCTTTTCGGGCATTAATAAATTCATTGCCGCCCTCAATTCCCGTTCATCCATTCCGAATACCCTTTTTCTATATTTCATCCTTTTTGCGTGCCAAAAGCCAATTTTTTAGAAGGTTAAAAATGTGCAAAAAATGAGTTGCGAAAATGTCAAAAGGGAAAAATTGGGAAATGGCGTCAATCTTTTTGAAACAAAATCCGTGAGCAATTTTTTGGTGGGTGAATTATTTGGCCCACGAAAATATTATTAGGCAAAGGGATTAATGGATTATTCGAAGGGAGGGGAGGGAATATTTGCCCAATCCACCCAAAGTCAATTTACTCTGGAACAAATACAAAAATATTAAACATTGATGGGTCCCCCCCCCCCCCCCCCCCTCCAATCAGAGCAGAAATTGATTTGAATCGATGAGAATGAATTTGAGGGGAAATAAGCGGATTAAAAGTGGCGCAATATTCCCCTCCCTCAATCCATGTCATTCACATTTTATTGGGTGAGGGAACCAAAATTGGACAAAAAATCAGGGAGAAATGAGGAATAAATGAAGAGGATCAATTTAATTTGGAAATGCAAAAGTAAGAATAGATTTCATTTTCGATCACACATCAAAAGTGATTGAAGCAAAAGAGGTGAATAAATTATAAAGAATACTTGATTTAATAAAGAAATGTGGATTTATTTTATTAAAAATTAAACCAATTCATAATAAACAACTTTTCCTCAAAAAATTTTATTTTATTACACTAAAAGACAAGTAAATTTTTGCACTGGTAGAATCCAAAAAAATTTTAAAAAAAGGCTAAATTATAGAGGAAACTCTGAGCTTTCCATTGGTATAATGTCTTCTCAAATTGGTTAAAGCCTCGCTGAATTGTAGACAAAAGAATGGTCCCGCTAATAATCCCTCGTAGGAAATGGAGGGAACACAAATCTTCCTTGCTTTCAGGCAAAATCAAAAGAAATGAGGGTACGGTATCGCAATCGCTTTTTCAATGAATGAGGGAACATGAATTTTCCCTGCAGCATTTTTTGATGAGTTCTCTCTTCATTTTTCCCTTTGCTATCGTATCCCCCCCCCCCCCCCCATCTTTTCATCAACAAGGAATAATGAATAAAATTATAATTTATTTAAATTAAATAATTTTGCTTCTTCCGATTTCAATTTTTTTTCTATTCCCTTCATTTCTTTGAATTCCACTTTTTAATAATTTAAATTAAATTACTTTTATTTAATTTTAATGTTGACATTTTTAAATGTAAAAAACATTTTGGAAGGGCATTTATTCTGACGTTTAAAATAATTAATCGAGGAAATATTTACGAATTATATTGCCCCAAAATAATTTCATTAAATCAGCAGATTGACGACATACTTGGAAATGTGCAGAAAAAAATGCTAAACACCATAAATTTGTCCAAATAAACAAAATACCAAAAAATAACTTTGACTCAATTTTCTCATTTTCCCCTTGAAGAACATATGTTTTTTATATGAATTTTTATGGAAATGAGAGAATATTTCAGCCTAATGGAAAAAAGGAGGATTAAAAGTGGAATTCGGTGGAAATTCAATTTTAGGTAATCATCCAAGCAGATGTTTTCCAAAATATTTTCATAAACTTTTGACTTCTTCGAATATTCATTCCACAAATATTCCAATAAATTATGCTAATTGTCGGAGGTGCCCTTCCCCCTTCCTCCCTCTCATTGTAGCCAAAAATGGAAATGGCGGTTGACAATAATTCCATAAATGGGAAAGTTCATCATTCATTGGAAATAATGCCCAAAATTGGACATTGGATTGGGTCAATTTGGCCACTTTTTTGCTAAACATTTTCCCCTCATTTTTTTGAGTTTTGCTACCTAAATTATAGGTTCCTTTCCTTCAAAGTTTCAAAGTCCAAAACCCAAAAGTCCATTTGGAATATAATTGGGCTGATGAGGGCAAATTGGCCTTTAACCCAATCCAATTCCATTTTTTTGCAAAAAACTATATTCCCATTCAAAAGGCCATTTTTTAATGGAGGACACCAAAAAATGATAAGGAAAAGTACAACCCAAAAAAAGTGAAATGGCAAATGAGTTGGGGGCGGATGAATGGCAATGCCAATTTGCCACCGAACTAATCCATTTAAAAGTCCATTTCCAAAATATTATTTTGGCTAGCTCATTCGTCTGTTCCCTTCAAAAACAAAATAATATGCCGCACCAAAATTTTGGCCAATTCATTATCCCCTCCTTTCTCTTTCCTCCCTCATTTGGCCATTTTCAACGCCTCCGCCCGACCTTTTGCCACTGCAGTCGACTTTCTTTGCGCCACGCCCCTTTTCTTTGCCCATCTGGCACCAATTTAAGCGCGCATTTGCGCCGGCCAAGTCCAATTCAATGTGGCAACCTCATTCTCATTCTGAATCAGCCATTTTTTGATAGATTAAAGCCTCATTGTCTGATTCCAATCCAACTATTTAAATTCAAATATCTGAACATTTTAAACAAATTATTTCGTTTTTATATCAAATTTATTTTTGATTAATGTCATATTTTTTCTGCCTTGCCTCCGCTAATTTAAATTTTACACAATTCTGGAATGAATTTTGAATGTCAAAATAAAATTGCCGCACATCCAATCCAAAAATGAAATAGGGAAGACCACTGGATGGGAGGATGGCACCATTTGGATTTGGTTTATTCTCATCTGAAGCCAAAAGGAAGGAAATAAGTTTCCTTCTTTTATTTGGTCGAAAGATCATCCTCATATTCTCCTTCCTTTCCTTTTGATTTGCCAAAACAAATAAACAAAAACATTCATTCATTTTTGGGACGAAAACAATTATTGAATGAAAGGATTGGACATAAAGCACGCGGCATTGCTTGTACCCATATTTGGCTAATATTAATAACTATTATTATTGCCATTTTGGTCTCAAAATTTATCCATTTTTAGCCAACTATAAAAGGGGAAACATAAATAAATTGGTTTATGTTTTTCCTTTCAAAAATGCCGGCGAATCCCTCGCCCAAAAAAGGCCCGTTTCCCTGTCAAAAACACAAAATTGCCCAAATTTCTCCTTCCATCATGGATGAATCCATTTAAATTAACCTTTTTGTGGCCATTTTCCACCCCTTTCTTCTTTCGGTCATTCGATCCTCCAAAAAACACTTTTGGTTCATTTTCCTTCCACATTTTTTGCCACTTTCATTGCTTACGCAAATTCCCCTCAAAAAGGGACATTCTTGAATGGCCTCTGGCCCCCTCTTATCCCAATTTTACACCTGCATGGCTGGCGCATTTCCTGCACCAAAAATTATTTTGTCAAAAAATTGTGCACCACATATTTTTGGTGCCGTTCAATTTTGAGAGGTTTTTTTACTTCCTTCCCCAAATTTAACAATTCCATTTATGACGCATCCATTCCCATTCCCTCCCATAATCTCCTTTTTGGTTCCATTTCCGTGCCCTCATTTTCGAATCTCGAATAAAATGGAAATTTTTGATGGTTGTGAATTTGGCCCTGGGCCAAAATGAATGTGAAAATTTGCGCCAAATTCATTCCATTCCATTTTAAGCCCCTTGTTGAAATTCCCTCCATTCTTCATTATTCATTCCCACCTTCCCCCTTTTGCCCTTTACTCCGATTTGGCCATTTCCAACTTTCATTTGCGTCAAATTTACATCCAAAAATGGAAATCAAAAAAGTTCACATTTTACTCAATATTCCATTCATTCATTCGCCATCCATCAAATTTAATTAAGTAATAATTTCCCGAAAATTAAATTCCCACAGATTTTATTGCGCAAATTCAATTCATCAACCAAGCAAAAAGGCAATTCCTTCCACATTCATTCAATTCGATTGCATCAAAATGTTCACCGCCAACAAAAAGGACGCCACACAAATCCAACATTCTTCATTCCAATCTTCCCAACCTTCATCCACCAAATCCTCCTCCCAATCCACATTCCCCTCATTCATTTTGGCCACCTTCCTTGGCCTTCTCCTCCTGCTGCCCACCTCCCCCGCTTTGGCCTTCGAATTTGACATTCCAAATGAAGCGGCCAGGCATTTTGGCCCATCCAAAGGTGGCCCTGGTGCTGGCCAACGTGCCCTCCTTTTTGCCGATCCGGATGCCAATTTGGAGGTGGTCAAAATGAATTAAATTGGCCAAATTTATCATTTATTTTTTAAAGGACACCGCCGGTTTTGTCAGTGGTTTACCAGTTTCAGCCCGTCGAAGGCTCATTCAGCCGCCGCCATTGAAAAGGGCAGCAATGGAGGCCCAAAGGATGGATTGGCTTTTGGCCGGAATGAGGCAAAGGGAAAATTGATGAAAGGAGGGAAAGGAAGATGGAATGAATGGAATCCAAAACAAAAATTGAATTTAATATAAAATGATGAATGATCTCATAAAATAATTGTATTTTGAAATAAAAAATGAATATTTTTGAATGGAATTATGCCCAAAATTAAGTCATTTGTGCCCTTTCAATTTGTCTCGTGGATGGGGGATTTCCTTTGGAATTCTCGTCGCCTCCATCCAACAAATTTGGCCAATTCATTTCAAAATGTTTTGGCTATTTGCCATCATTTTTGGCCAATTTACATTTCATTTCATCCTACGCACATTCATTGCTTTGCTTGATTAGCCATTTGAAGGGATGAAAATGGCACATGAATTGAATGAAATGGAGGACTAGGCGGATACGACGTAGACGGCATCGGCGTGGGAAAATAATGCAAAAAGTGGAAAGGGACCAACCACCATTCAATTCAACATTTTTGGAAGCTAACTTTAGGCCATAAAAATATTTATTTCAATGAAAAGGGCAGTAATGGTGGAATATTTATTATTTATTTAATTTATTCATTCGACGGATGACGATATTCTTTGATTTTGTGGGGGAAAATGAATGCAAAATTTAGGAAATGAAAAAGTGTGAAAGGATTGAATATTGTGGGCCACATTTGGATGGCCATAATTTTAATTATTTTCCAAGAATCTGCAATCAATCATTACAATAAAGAAATTTTATTTATGCACTAATTCCGCCTGTTTGAATTTGCACTAATTCCGCCTGTTTGAATTTGCACTAATTCCGCCTGTTTGAATTTGCACTAATTCCGCCTGTTTGAATTTGCACTAATTCCGCCTGTTTGAATTTGCACTAATTCCGCCTGTTT
Organism: Pratylenchus scribneri; assembly: GCA_030063045.1. NCBI lineage: Eukaryota > Metazoa > Nematoda > Chromadorea > Rhabditida > Pratylenchidae > Pratylenchus > Pratylenchus scribneri. Next base: position 1,605,164 of record JAQSEB010000020.1, on the reverse strand, counting down.
GAATTTGCACCATTTCCGCCTGTTTGAATTTGCACTAATTCCGCTTGTTTGAATTTGCACTAATTCCGCCTGTTTGAATTTGCACTAATTCCGCCTGTTTGAATTTGCACTAATTCCGCCTGTTTGAATTTGCACTACCGCCTGTTTGAATTTGCACTAATTCCGCCTGTTTGAATTTGCACTAATTCCGCCTGTTTGAATTTGCACTATTTCCGCCTGTTTGAATTTGCACTACCGCCTGTTTGAATTTGCACTAATTCCGCCTGTTTGAATTTGCACTATTTCCGCCTGTTTGAATTTGCACTAATTCCGCCTGTTTGAATTTGCACTACCGCCTGTTTGAATTTGCACTAATTCCGCCTGTTTGAATTTGCACTATTTCCGCCTGTTTGAATTTGCACTATTTCCGCCTGTTTGAATTTGCACTAATTCCACCTGTTTGAATTTGCACTAATTCCGCCTGTTTGAATTTGCACTAATTCCGCCTGTTTGAATTTGCACTAATTCCGCCTGTTTGAATTTGCACTATTTCCGCCTGTTTGAATTTGCACTAATTCCACCTGTTTGAATTTGCACTAATTCTGCCTGTTTTATTTTTCTTGTTTCATCACTATTTTTGGAATGAATGAGGCAAAAAGGGGAATAAAAAAAAGTTTAAATAAATGATTTATTAAATATATTTTTTGAGGCCATAAAAAGAAAGACGAAAGAAAAGACAAATTGAAAGGAATAAAAAATATTTTGGAGAGATCAAATTAGTTTGAATTTATTCATATTAAATCACAGAAAGAAGATCACAGGGATGAATGTGAAAATCAGCAACAAAATTGGACCATTGAAAAGGAGGATTTTGGGTGCCGAACAAGGTTCATCCAATTTTGGGTCACCAATTGGCCATGGAGGATCCTCCGGGGGCAAACAACCTTCCTGATGAATTCCCTCATTTTGTTGAAGGGAAAATGTGGCAGAGGTTGGACAAAATTGTTCACAATCGGGACAAAGGATTTGGCCTTCTCGAAGCCATCCATTGACAATCAAAAAAAATAAATATTAATAAATTGAAAAATGCCTATTGCTCACCTTTCTGACATGGATTGGTTGTCCTTGACGAAAACATGGAAATAATTGGGTGGAATTATGGATTTGCACATGGACTCGGCCACTGGCACAAATAAACTGCAAAATGGAAGGAGGAAATGATGTGGGGGCAGGAATTTAGTCAAATTGGAGGGATTTGGGTTTTAAAATGGAGTTTGTAATTGGAATGGAGGATTTGCATTCAAATTGGTTACTTTTTTATTTTATTATGTGTGAAATGGGAATGGATGGCTTAAATTTCAGCGTAAACATTGGAAATGGAGGAAAATGAATAATGTTTTTAAATTTTTTTTGTATTTTTGAAAATAGCACAAAAATGTACAAAAAGTTGAAAAGAATTTGGGAAAATTCACCTCTATCAATTAAGGAAAAGATAGGGAAAATGTGTCCGGATTGGCCCAACATGGGTAAAAGATAATTGATTATGCCGATTTGAATCAATTTTTGATCGATAACTCAGCGAGGCAATAGCCAATTCGCGAAGGCGATATACCATTTGAAAGCTCAAAGTGTCCTCCAAAAAGTGGCGTTATTAAAATTTAAAAAATTTAAGTATTAACAATGTTATATATCTACGAATTTAATAGACTCGACTTTTTTTGATGGATCTTTTTATATAATATCTTAATTTTTATTAAAATTAATGAAGCCACTTTTTTACGGACATTTAGGGCTTTTGAATGGTGCATAGCCCTCCTGAAACGGTAATTTTCCTATTGAGATATGGTCAAAAGAACGGCAAATGTAACTCAATCGACGATAATCATTCTCCTCAATTTTGGCCCCATAAAATGGATGCCCCCTCTTTGTTCTTGCCTGATAGCATCCGGCCATGAATTGACTGTAAGTTCGAACTCGTCCGCACTTTTTCTCCGTCCAAATGCCGCCCAAATCCATGCATTTTGAGCCTTGCCCATAAATTTCCATGACCGCATTTTCCTGCCCTTCCGGTGGACTATTTCCCTCCAATTCGCATCTACTGTCCCTTCGATCTGTCCAATTCACTGCTTTCCATTCAAATTCCTGATTATATGGGCAAAAGTCGGCCAATTCAACGGAACCGCCATAATATTTGAGGCCTTCGCGTTGGACACCGCGAATGGCCCCAAAATTGCGATAATCCACGGGAAGTGCCCGACGATAGGGGATCAAATTGCAAAGTGGCAATGAATCCTGGGTATGGATAATGAAGTGATTTGGTGGATAGGATTTAATTTTCGAGTGAATTTTATACTAGATATTTTTGAATATTTTTCCCATAAATATTGGCTTAATTTTGGCAAACGTAAAGAAGTGTGGTCCCGCCGGGATTTGATTATAAAATTATGGAAAACACATTTTTAAAGGTAATTGGGGGCGTAGAAGACGATTCTGAGCTCGGATTTTTTATATCTTGCCATCTTGGTAAGATATTGCCAACTTTTACCATGATAAAGCATAGGGGGGTCCAAGGGCATTTTTGGTGAAAAATTTTTTAGAGCCAATATATAGCTCATTCGACGCGGCATGACGAGCGGAATCCAATGGTACCATTTTTATTAGATAATATTGCAATATAGGAAAGTTATAAGTCAAAAACCTTACCAAGATGAAAAATTTTTATCGGTCATACAGTGGCGGTTCCAGGATTTTGCCAGAGGGGGGGGGGGGGGGGGGGGTGCGAAGCCGAAAAAATCACAGCACCCCGGGGTGCTCTTTCAAAAATGTAAATTTGCGAGCGCTGATAGGCGCGATTGAAAATTTTTAGGTCTAAAAACATAAAATTTTGAAAAAAATTATAAAGTTTTCTGGAAAAAAATCAGTAAAAAAATATAATGCGAGCGCCGATAGGCGCGAGCGCGAAATTTTTTTGGGTTTTTAGTCTAATTCGTAAAAAAAACCCCTATTTTTTCTCTCTACCCCCGCGGCACCCCGGGGTGCCACTCCCCCAAACCGGGGGTGCGCACCCCAGCACCACCCCCCTGAAACCGCCACTGCGGTCATATCAAATTGTTTCCATCTGAAATTGGTACAATTGGATTCCACTCGTCATGCCGCGTCGAATGAGCTATATATTGGCTCTAAAAATTTTTCACCAAAAATGCCCTTGGACCCCCCTATGCTTTTTCATGGTAAAAGTTGGCAATATCTTACCAAGATGACAAGATATCAAAAATCAGAGCTCAGAATCATGTTCTACGTCCCCAATTACCCTTAGAAATATGTTTCTCTTATTTTTAAAATTAAAACCCGGCGGGACCACACTTCTTTACGTTTGCCTTAATTTTAATGACAAAGGAATTTACCAAGGCTTCATAATTGAGTCATTCTTTTGCCCATACCTAGCTTAACAATTCATAAAGTTTATATGCCATTTGAAAGTCCTAAATATCCTCTAAAAAGTGGCTAACTAATTGCTTAAATATTTAAAATAAAATAAGTGGCTTTTCCTCAATTTGGATTCATGAAAAATCTGATGACATTTTAAATCCAAAATAATATATTCAAATTAAAAATTTATGTGATAATTTTTATATCAAAGAGCATTTTTCGCTCTACAAAACCATACTAATAAGATCAACAAAAATGATTTGGATTGAAGGGAGATATGATTAAATAAAGTTGGTCACTTTCCTCAAATGCAATGGAAGTGGAAGTGGAGGGGAGGATAGCTATTACGGTATTACGAGAGGGGAAGGGGAAAATGAGATAGGTGATAGGTCCCCCAAGACAATTCATTCTGCTTTGATGAATTTAAGAAGAGCGTTCTGCTGCTACCGTACTTTTTCCTTTCTTTAATCAAAGAGAGAACATTCAACGTGGCCTAAAGGCAAATTCATAATTTCAAGTTCAAATTAATATCTATGTTTTTTTTAAATGCTTATAATTTACTTCATTATCAACAATTTTTAATGATCTTGGTATGGTTTTGTAGAGCAGAAAATGCTCTTTCTTTTGATATATATTTGATAATATTTTAATTTGACTTTTCCAAAAAACTGGTTTATTTTTCTAAACAATTTTTTGCTCAAAATATTAGGGTTTATTACACACAAAGACTTGTAAAACTTTTTTGAAAATAGGATTTTATACAAATTTAAAAGTAATTTTGTAGAGAATATTTTGTGCTCTTTAAAATGCTATATCGCCTTCTAAAATTGATTATCACCTCTATGAGGTATAAACAAAAGAATGATATAGGTATAGGATTGAAATGGCATAGTAGTGAAATGTCCTCATACTTTTTAGCAAATCATGGAAGCCATGAAAATTAAATCCTAATTAAGCTATTAGCCTGAAATGAATTGGGAATTAACGATCAACACTAAAACATTCCCCCCCCCCCCCCCCCCCCCCCATAAAACAGACTCGTTGGTCGGTGCATCGAGTTGTGGCCAACGATTTGCTGCAATCATGTTTGATATCGGCGCAGAATGGGGCCGCCGATTCATTCCTAAATGAATGGCATCCATCAATTAATCCCTTTTGAATATTCCCTCACTTTTCCAATCTCTCTTTGATCCAATGCCCACAACTTTTTGTGGCAAATTGGCAGCCCAAATTGTGGCCCCAATGCAGCAATTCGGCCACACTGAATTAACTCAGAATGGCCTAAATTTAATTCCACCCACCTATAATTGGATTTGTACCATCCACTGTCCTCCATCAATGCCAAAGTCATTCGGGAATAAACCGGATTTTGGGTGTGTGTCCCGGTCATTGCCTCATTTTCGAATAATCTTTTCTCCCAATGGGTCAATGCCGTTCCATCGCCTCCCTAAAAAATGGACAATTTTATCTTATTATTATATATTTAATAATTTAAAATTGTAAATTAATTTTATCCAATTTCATTCATTTAATTCATCCTTTGGCTCCTGCCAAACGAGTAAGGGAACAATTGATGAGTATAGTCGATTGAATACTCGCATTAGTTTTTGGTCCATAACTCAATGAGGGCAATAGCCAATATAGGAAGGCGATATATTTTATTTGAAAGCCCTAAAATTACCCTAAAAGGTGGCTAGAAAATAATTTTGAAATTTATCTTTCTAATTTAGTTATTCATCTTTGTGTATAATAAACCCGATATTTTTGAGGAAAGTCCGATTATTTCACAAATTGTTCAAAATATTCAAAAATTAGTTAGCCACTTTTAGAGGACATTTAGGGCTTTAAAATGACATATCGCCTTCCAGAATTGGTTATTCCCTTATTGAGATATGGCCAAAAGAATGGCACAAGTATCGCTCCCAAACCAACTTGATTCTCCAATTCTGCTCCCTCCAATTCGGAACAATTGAAATGCCTTTTGGCCTCCTCCTTCACCCTCTCCGTCACCATCAAATGCACCGGATGTCCAATTTGGCCCTCCGCCGTCCACCAATCCTCTCTAATCACCGTTCGAATGGTGGATGCCTCCGCATCATAATATCCCCTTTCTTTGTTGAACGAAAGTGGCCGACCACTGTTTTTATTCCTCCTCGATCTTGGTTTCCCTTCTGGGTCACGGAAAAAGGCATAAAGGCCAGCGGAGAAGCCAAGGGCATGCAAAATTTCGTGCTTTACTGTGGACAAAAGAACTTCCTATAGAAAATGAAATTTGATGAATGAACAATTTTGGGGCCAACTTGGTCATGGGAATGGGTGGACAATGCCTGAGGGCAAATATTGACGTGGCCGGCGATAGGCCTAGAAATGGGAATAAACAATTATTTTAAACTTTATTTAAATTAAATTCATCTGCTAAATTCCCCCAAATATATGCATCAGAAGAAGGGTTGGGGACAATTGAATATTTGCAGGGTTTTAGACCCATAGCTCAACGAGGCAATAGCCAAAATGAGAGGCAATATATAATTCGAAAGCCCTAAATATTCTCTAAAAAGTGGCTATAAAAATTTACCTTTTAAATTAATTATACATCTTTGAGTATAACAAAACAGAATTTTTGAGGAAAATCTGTTTATTTTATAAAATGTTTTAAAATTTTCAAATAATTAATTAGCCACTTTTTAGTTGATATTTAAGGATTTAGAATGGTATATTCCCTTCTTGAATTGGTCACTTCCTTGATAGGATATAGCCAAAAGAACGCTGGACAAATTGAAAAATAGTCAAATATCGTGTTGTTTTAGTTCTTTGCTTCATAACTCAGCGAGGCTTTAACTAATATGGAAAGGCGATATACCATTGAATAGCCTAAAATATCCCTTAAAAAGTTGCATTATTAAATTTTATGAATTCAAGCTTTAAAAAATTTTACGCGTCTTTGAGCATAATAGCCTTTTTTGAGGAAAATCGCTTTTAGTACTACTAAAACTTCTAGTTTCCAACAAATTAGTTAAGCCACTTTTTAGGGGATCTTTAGAGCTTCGAATGGTATATCGTCTTCCAAAATTGGTTGCTTCCTTATTAAGTTATGGCCAAATGAAAATACTCAATCATCCAATTTCATCAAAGGACCTGTCCAATTCGGCCTCTTGTTGGCAATGCGCGGCATAGGCGATTGTTTCCTCATTTTGGCATCGTTGAGAATCAACAGCGGATACGTAGAGCAGAAAATCGGCACCCGAAATGCCGGGCCCATCTGGAGGGCCTGATGGAATGCAGGAAAGTGGATTGGATTGGAGGCAGAAACGACATTGCTGGGATTGGGGAAAAGGTGGATTTTTGTATGGATGGGTACTCACAAAAAGATGTTCATCTGATTAAAAGGGGAATTTAAGGGTTTATTTGGAATTTATCAAAAATACCGGGCACAACAATTTCGCCACAATGCGTGATTGGACGGCATCGAGTGACGCAACGGAGAAAGGGGGAATGTTGATCGGAATAATATTGATTATGTTCACATTTGCTATGATTAAATGATATGAGATCAGCCAAAAATGCAAATTTTGGCACTAACCGACTTAGGCGAATTGGTGCCATGGATGGACGAACGGCTAATGCTTGCTGAAAATGGATTAATTGGAAATGAACTGAATTGGGGGAATTGGCCCTAACTTGGCGCGCCTTTTATAACTACTCATCAAAGACCCAACCAATTTTGGTGATTTTATTATGAAATTAAAGAGCAGAGTTTTGGTTATCTAATAATAATAATTTTATTAAAATTTGTTCAGAATTATTGGAGTTACGCCTTAAAAATCTTTTAAAATTTCCTTTACTAAGGATTTACAGAGTCTCTGATTTTTTGAGCATAACTCTCATATTTCTGAACAAATTTAAATAAAATTATTATAATTAGATAGCCAATACTCTGCTCTTTAATTTGATAGTAAAATCATCAAAATTGGTTGAATTATTGATGAGTTATGATATGTTAAATGGCACCAAGTTTGACTGTTTCTTTGTGAATTTACCTCCCAAAAATTGATGGCCTGAGGCAATAAAGAGGTCTAAAAATGAAAAGGGAAATAAAATTAGAATTGGAATAATTTGACACATTTATGAAAAGTTGTTTGTCGAGAGAAAGGCTTAAAAGGGATGGGAAAGTGTAATTTGGGAGGAATGGGGAGAATATGCCCTACGGGGAAATGCTGGCAGGATCAAAATGCAATTTAATTCGCAATGGGTGGAATTCTCTGGCCAAGGCAAAATCCCTTCGAAATCGACGATGATGATTCCGTGCCCTTCGAGGATGACGACGAGGAAATGGTTGGGGAAGGGGTACGGGGGAATGGAGCAAAGGGACACCGGTTAGCTGGAAAATGAGCAAAATATTTAAGTGAATTGGAAGAAAACAAACCAAATCATCTGCTGATGGAATCTGATAAAGAAAGAAATATTATGTTTAAAGAAATGCCTAAATTAGGACCTGATATGAGCAAGGAGGATTTTGAGGCCTTTTGCCACCGCCGAATTCCTCATAAATTTGTGCAAAACAAGTGAGCAAGAAAAATTGGGAAATTGATAGAATGAACCAACAAAATGTGGACAAAAAATGGGCACTCCGGCACAAATTATTGTTCGGCCTCCTTTGAATATTTTTTTGATTCATTGGGGCTCTAAAAATTTTTTAGGCTAAATTTTGAGTTTAGAATTGGAATCAATGAAAGTCAAAAAATATATTAGAAAGAAGGTGGGCAAGGTCAAATTTTCCCTCATCATCAAAAGTCGATGACCCCTTTTTGGATTCATCCATTCAAAAAGGGGAAGGTGGATTGGTTTTGGTGGATATTGGAATGAAATGAATGGATTTTGAATTGCTTTTTGGGAAGAATTGTTGGGAAGAACCAACCACTTTTGACGGTGAACAACGGAGAAAGGAAAGGAGAGAAGTATTTGTGAGAATATTTGAGGGGAAGGAATGGTGAAAGATGATCCATCCCATCCAAATTCACATTCACATTTTGAGGAGACGCAGCTGGAATTATATTTTTCGACTAAAATGGAATTTAACCACCGAGAGGGATGGACCACTTCTTCTCCATTCCAAAAATGTTTTGGCCTCTGAGAATTTCCATCCCTAGTGGGATGGGCAGAAAGAAAATTGGCCAAAATTCAATGGATGAGTTTGCCAGCTGGCCATTGCCCTCAATTCCCAATTTCCATCCAATCATCCGCCTAATTGGCTTTTCCAAATAATAAATAAATAAAATGCCCAAAACCAACCAACAAACATTCAAATTCACTTCCTCCTTCCCAGGCACAATTCCCACTTTGGCGGATTAGCCCACGAAAGAGAGGTTGGGGAGAAAATTAACGGCCAACGGCTGTCTCGCTCGATGCTTCATTCATTCATTCATGACCTCACATCGAGAGGCGCAATGGGCAAAAGTGTGGGTGGGAGAATTGGCCTTTGGGGTGGAAGGTTGGCCAAGGGATATTGGCGCCAAAGGCCAAATAAATAATGAATTCGGATGGAGAGGCGGGAAATGAAATTGAAAAAGGAAGGGGTGAAACCATAGTGGAATGGCCACTGTCCATTGGATGGATGGAAAGGGAAATTGAAAGAAAAAAGGCAAACATTGGCCCAAATTTAATAAGCATTGTGGTGTAAAGGCTAGAATATTTATTATTTATTAGAGAGAATTTTGACAAGGCAAATTTAAAGATGATTAATACCGAAAATGGCTGCTGGAAGGAAATTGACCGGCTGGAAATAGCAAAGGAGGAAGAAAGAATAAGGTGGATTTTCGCTTGCAGCGTTTTTCCCTTTTTTTGCCTGGGAAAACACAAATCGATAAAGGGGAAATAGAAAATGGACTATGGCTTTAGACAGCCACTGCTGGAAAATGTGAAGGGGACCACGCAGGAGAGTCGAGAGTGGGATTATCTTTTGCTCAAATTCCCCTCACGCAATCCCGCCATCTTCATTCACTTCTATAGAAACCTCCAAGTGGTCAAAAAAGGTCAAACAAAGAAAATGTGATGGATGAATGAATTGGGTCAAAACAGCCTCGAGGGAAAGATGACCAACAAAATGGTGGCCAATTTTGACGCCTCCGGGCAATACGGGTGAATTTGACATTGCTTTAGAGAAATTCCATCCATTAATTTTTTTCAAAAATTTATCCATCTATCTTTTTTTGTTAGGCAAGGTCCAATATGGGAAAAATAAATGATTTATGCACAAATTTGAAATGGACACCAGGGAATGGGGGTATTTTAAATATTAGGTCATGTCAATGGTGGACAGGAAAAAAGAAATATATGAAATGTTATTATGTATATATCACAATTAAATTAGGGGAAAAAGTGACTGCCAAAATGAGGGGAGGGGAAGGGATGGGGGAAGAAGTTGTTGCGCCGTATTTTGCTTTGAATGGGACATTGTTTGTTCATGATTTTCATTCCTCCTCTTCTAGTTCGTCTCGTTCATCCGCGGTATGAGTTGCTTTCAGTGAAGTTTCCTCATTTCGATTTTCCATTTCAGCTATTTTAAGGGCCTAAAATATCAATTTTGAGGAATATTACCCCTAAGTGTCCCCACCTGTTCTTTGCATAATTTCCTCAAATCTTCATTGTCCTCTTTCATTTCCTCAATATTTTCCAAACATCCTCCGTATAATTCCAGCAAATGGTCAAAACGTTCATGCAATTGGTACAGCTGAGCCTGGGCCGAATCCAATTCGCCTCGCAAATGATCCGAAGAGGCAAAGTCAAGCTTAAAATGAAATAATTAATTATTAAAAATCATGAAGTGTTTTTGATGGATTAAATATATTTTTTGATTAAATTACAAGTGTTTTATTTTTATAATTTTTATAAACATTCTGATTTTCACAAACATTCTGATTTTCACAAACATTCTGATTTTCACAAACATTCTGATTTTCACAAACATTCTGATTTTCACAAACATTCTGATTTTCACAAACATTCTGATTTTCACAAACATTTTGATTTTCACAAACATTCTGATTTTAACAAACATTCTGATTTTCACAAACATTCTGATTTTCACAAACATTCTGATTTTCACAAACATTCTGATTTTCACAAACATTCTGATTTTCACAAACATTCTGATTTTCACAAACATTCTGATTTTCACAAACATTCTGATTTTCACAAACATTTTGATTTTCACAAACATTTTGATTTTCACAAACATTCTGATTTTCACAAACATTCTGATTTTAACAAACATTCTGATTTTCACAAACATTTTGATTTTCACAAACATTTTGATTTTCACAAACATTCTGATTTTAACAAACATTCTGATTTTCACAAACATTTTGATTTTCACAAACATTCTGATTTTCACAAACATTTTGATTTTCACAAACATTCTGATTTTCTCCAAACTTTCTGATTTTCACAAACATTCTGATTTTCACAAACATTCTGATTTTAACAAACATTCTGATTTTCACAAACATTCTGATTTTCACAAACATTCTGATTTTCACAAACATTCTGATTTTCACAAACATTCTGATTTTCACAAACATTCTGATTTTCACAAACATTCTGATTTTCACAAACATTCTGATTTTCACAAACATTTTGATTTTCACAAACATTCTGATTTTCACAAACATTCTGATTTTCACAAACATTCTGATTTTCACAAACATTCTGATTTTCACAAACATTTTGATTTTCACAAACATTTTGATTTTCACAAACATTCTGATTTTAACAAACATTCTGATTTTCACAAACATTTTGATTTTCACAAACATTCTGATTTTAACAAACATTTTGATTTTCACAAACATTCTGATTTTCACAAACATTTTGATTTTCACAAACATTCTGATTTTCTCCAAACTTTCTGATTTTCACAAACATTCTGATTTTCACAAACATTCTGATTTTCACAAACATTCTGATTTTCACAAACATTCTGATTTTCACAAACATTTGATAAAAATGTCTTATTTAAATAAAAAGTATTATATTTATAATTTAAAAATAAAATTTCGCGCTCAGTCTTTTGTTCTCCATCACGGACTTCAGCCGAAAGATGGTGTATTTTAAAAACAATCTTCATTGCGCTATGGGATTCGAACTTTGCCCAAATAAATAACGATACCATCAACTAACCCAATGAACCACGAAGTATTTGTGAATGGAAAAAACCAACCGAATAATCACTTCCATTCCCAACAAGGTCGACACGCAATTGTTGATTGGGTGTTGGCGATGATGTGGAAACCTTAATATCAAATATTTTGAATATAATTAATTTATTTTACTTTTTGTTGAGCAAAAATTGTTGGAGGCCTTTGTTGCGCCTTCAATATTTCCCTTCCTTGTTGAAATTCGGCCGTCACACCTTCCGGAGGATCCGCTCGAATTGGTTGCGAAATTGGCTGATTGTTTGGTGGGAAAAGTGGCCCATTGCATTGTTCTTTCCTGGCCATCGCTGCCTTTTGTTGTAGTTCACGGTTTTTCTTCTCCAATTCGACCATTTCCAAACTTTTTGCCTTCAATTCATTCTCCAAACTTTCCAAATGGTGTTCATGCCTTTCTATTTTTGCCAATTGCATTTTCTGTGTCTCTGCTGCATTCTCTCGGGTTTCCTTTAGTCGACTAAATGCATTTTTATAATTTTAATTAAAGTGATGCAATTATTTACCTTTCCAATTCGGTTCGTTCACTCTTACAATTCTTCAATTCCTCCAATTTTTGAGCTCCATTTTGTCTTTCTTCCTCCAAATTCTTTTTTGCCAAATCCAATTCCAATTCGTATTTTTCCCTCTCTTCCCTCAATTGATCATTCATTTGGCGCAATTGTCGGATCATTCCCTCATTTTGGCGTTCCGAGTTGAATATTTTCTCCTCCATATTTGCAATTGTATTCAACAATGGAGAATTGGCTAATAATTTAAAAATTAAATAAATTAATTCAAATTGAATTTACCATTTGATATTTCAACGGCAATATCCCTTTGTGCATCCTGCATTGTTTCAATTCGCTAAATTAAATATTTTAATGCATTATTTTAAGACCAATTTTTAAAACCTGTTCAAATTCCCTAATTCTGGCTGTCAATGCTGCACATTTTGCCTTTTCCCCATTCAAATCTTCCATTAGGCCCTTTTCCCTCTCATCGACCATTTTCTCATTTGCCATCTTGTTCATCAATTTGCCAGATAATTGTCGATTCTCCTTTGTCAATTCCTAAATATCGAATATTATTCCATTTAAATTCTCAATCATTTTTACCTCTTTTTCCTTGGCCAATGTTTTCATTTCCTTTTCCATTCTTTTCAATTCTGAATTTGCCTTCTCCAATTGGGTAATTTGTTCAAAAAGTTGTTTTTCCAATCCCTCGGAACCATTTTGAATTTTTTCCAGCTCCATTTTCCGCTGTTCTGCTTTCTTTTCCAATTTTTCCAAATCCTCTTTCAACCCCTCAATTTGTTCATTTTGTTCGTGAATTTGTTGATGTGCTTCCTGCAATTCCTCAATGGCACTATCCCGCGCGGCGGTGACCACCTCCAATTGGGTTAATTGTTGTTTCAATTTTCGTATTTCCTTCGCCTGCCTTCCACTATATTCCGAAAGTCTTTTACCTTCAAAATTATTTTTAATAATTTATTTTGAATATTTATCCACCAACCTTCACCCAACAAATCTTCCAATTGTTTTTCCTTCTCAGACAATTGTGATTGCAATTTTGTCTCCGCTGCTGTCCTAAAAATTTTAATAATATTTTATTTATTTTTTTGCCTTACTTTTGTTTATTTTTTGCCAACAAATTTGCATTTGTTTGTTTCAAATTCTCATTCAACCTTCCCAATTCCTCAATTTTTTGGTCTCGATGCTTCATTTTCGCGGTCAAAAGATTAATTTGTTCCAAAAGTTCATTTGATGGTGTTGTTGGATCTGATGGTTTCCTGGTGACAAATTCAGTTGCCGAATTTGTCAGCAATGTTTCAGGCCTGAGCATTTCCTTCAAATTGGCCCCCGGAATTTTTGGTTGACTATGGTGATGATGGTGAATATCATTATGATTTTGACTGCTTGTTATTGACCTGGAAAATATTATTATTATTTAAATAAATTGAATTTAATCAAACCAATCATCCATGTGCTTGATCACTTCAATATCCGAAGATGCTATTGTCCTCACTTCTTCAAATCTATCCAAAGTTTTTTCGGAAATATTTCTGCTCATCTCCAAATGTGGTTGATGATGTTCGGCTCCCTCAATAGCAATGGACTGCTTTTCATCGCCATCGTCATTTAATTCTTTGGCCTTTTCCATATTCACAATTGAAACATCCAAATCGGATGGAATTTGTGTAATCGTCGTTGAACTTTGTCCATTTTGACTGCTTCTCTCATCGTCATCAGGGGAATGCTAAAAATCCATTTAAATAAATATAAAGATTTAAATATTAAAATTACAGAGGAAGGCGAAAAATGATAAATATTCGTCGGTTCGTGAGCATCACGGATTGGATTTGGCTCAGTGTCGACCACTTCTTGCTAAATGAATAAGTTAGATTTGTTTTATTATCCTATTCAAACATTTTTATTGCTGCTTTCCTCTCCCCATTGTGACTGTGGAGGCGATGGACCATATAAATCAACATCTTCCAATTCATCATCTTTCGATTCTCTTCTTTCATCAATTTCTTCATTTTCATGATTGCTTATTTTTCGCTCTCTACTTTGATGAGTATTCTTCAAATTTTACATATTTGTTTAATTACTTTAAATAATTTAAAACAAACCAAATTGGATGTTCTTTGAATAGGTTTATTCTCAATTTCCAGCTCATTTTCTGCTTCATCTCCCTCGGCTTCTTCATCCTCAATCTCTTCTTCTATATGAAGGGCCGAGTCAATATGCTTTTGTGCAGTTAAAAGAGCATTTTTAGCAAAATTTGTGATTCCACCGAAAGACATCAATCTAAAAAATTAGCGTATTAAAAAATTTCGGTTATGTAAAATGAAAATATTTGACTTCGGGTGCGTCGTGCGTGTCAGTTTCGTTTTACTCGTGGGAAAAAATTAAAAAAGAAAAGAAGAGGCAAAAAATCAGGGCAGGGATTTAATTTCATTTTTGTTTTCGATATTTTTTTATGGCGGAAAAATCTAGTTTAAAAAATTGGCCAGTTCTCTGAAGCTTGGCAAAAAAAAAGGCAATTAAACCAGTTTTAATGCTAAAGATTTATCATTTATACGATTTTTAGATTAATTTAGCTTATTAACTTCATGATTTATGCTATTTTTAGATAAATTTAATCATGTTTTTGCGAACTCGAGGCAACACAAATAAATTGGCTAACGTTGAAAACATTTGTCCAGAAAAATTGCCGGAAAAAGTGGAAAAAGTGAAGAAGGAAGTGAAAGAAAATAAAGTGAAACTATTGAAGTTTGTTTTGATAAATCCTATTTATAATTAATTGCTTAATTTTAGGCAAAATATTGAAAATCTACCTAAAATTCTGGATAAAACCACCTTGGATGGGAAGGTTGAAAGTGAATGGCTTCATGAAATCCCAATATATATTGCATTTGATTCGAAGCAGAAACCAATTAAACGCGACCAATTCCCAAAAAGTAATATGACAATTTTAATTTAATGAATAAAATTAATATTTTGAAGGAAACCGCGACAAATTATGCTATTTATGTGGACTAATGGATGGAATGCTGGAAAAATGCGCCGCTTCAAATTGTCATACACATTATCACAGAGGATGTGCAGAAAAGAGCGTGGCAGGCGGTTACACTTTTGAATTTATGAAACGAAATGAGAAAGTTTTCTGTTCTCTTCATCATTGTACGGCATGTTTTGCGGATCATAATCGGACTCGATGCTATAATGGTTCGTTTCTTTTTTGAATGAATGATTGATTAATTATGTTTAATTTATTCAGGGAAACTTATTCCATGCGATCAATGTGAATTGGCTTGGCATGTTGATTGCATCCCCGGTTGGTCTAATATTTAATTTTTAAAGCAAATTCCTTAATAAATTAGGTGGTTGTGAGATTGCTCCCAAAAAGGAAACTATCACATGTCCAAGGCATGTTCACTTCAAGGATATGCCACATTTGCATTTTCGACATTGTGCCGATTGCCAACAAGACCCGGAACCGGATGGTTAATTTTTTTTATTAATTTTTTGCAAAATTATTTAATTAATTCAAGAAAAACTGATCAATTGCACGAAATGTTTCCGTGCATTTCACTTCAAATGTTATGCCACCACAAAATTTTCCCCGGTCAAAAACACCAATGAGGAAAGGGAAAAGGCCGTTTGCCATTGGTGCGAAACATTCGATTTTGTCCGCCACCGAGAATATGCAATGGGACGCCTCGCAAATTTGTGGGCATTTTTTTGTTTAATTTTATATTTAATTTATGATTTTAGGAAATGGTATCCTTGCAAAGTGGTCAAAAACGGCGATTATCCTGACAAAAATGATCCATTCCTTGGTTCTGTGGGCTATGTCTGCGTTGAATGGTAAATTTATTTAAACTATTTTCCTCATTTATGCAATTTAGGTTGCCATATCGCGGAAAAATATTCCATAGTTTGCTTTCGCACAATCGAATTGTGGCAATGGCCCATCAAGATTATAGGTGAGTTTGAGTTATTTTCTACGTCGTTATTTAATTTAATTTAAATTAATTAGCTTCGTCCGAGATGCCCACAAATTTGAATGTTTTGATGGTAAATTAACCTCCAAATATAAATAAAATATTTTTTTAGAATGGAAAATGGCCCAAGAGCACACTTTTCTGAATAGTGCCCGGAAAAGACCAATAAAAGAAGACCAAATTCCCAATCAAATGATGAGCAATGGCGAAAAAATGATCAGGAAAATAACAGTAAAAATAATTTAATAAAAATGAATTTATTCAATTTATTCGCTTTCAGCATAATAAATATTCCAAAACTGGGCTTAAAACGCCGCGTGATCGAATCTACAAACCGGATTTGTGCAAATGCATGAGTGGGGCCAAAGACCGTTGTGGCCCCGCTTCGCAATGTTTAAATCGAGCATTGCACATGGAATGCCCAAAGGTAATCTCACCGGAGTATTTAGAATGGAAATAATTGAATTTTTGAAGGAATGCAATGATCCACCAAATAAAAAATGCAACAATCGACGAATCAGCGAAGGGGACAATTGCATTCAAGTGGAGATTAAATATTTCCCTGGCAAAGGGTAAAATATTATTAAAAATTAAAATTTAATTAATAAATTTTAGTTATGGAGCTATTTCACTGGAAAATGTCCCACCTGTAATATTTTTCCCTTAAATTTAAATTTTAATGATATTTTTAGGGCGGATTTGTTGGCGAATACGTTGGCGAAATTATTGATGCAGAGGAAAAGAAGCGAAGAATGGACCGAATTGCGGCATTGAATTCAAATGAGGCACAATATTATTTGATGGAATTGGATGAGCGACGCACAATTGATGCCCAATATTATGGAAATGATATGCGGTAAGGAAATTAGAATATTTATTTTAATATACATTTATTTATATCTTTAGTTATGTTAACCATTCATGCAACCCGAATTGCATTATTGAACAAATCCAGAGTGATTTCGATATTCATCTTGTGCTGAAAGCCAAAAGGGAAATAAAAAAAAGGTCAGGAAATAATTTAAAAAATACCAAATTAATTTTAACAATTAAGGCGAAGAATTATCATTCGATTATAACATGCAAGGATGTGGACGGGGTGTGCCAGTTTGTCATTGCAATGAGAAAAATTGTACGGGAATATTGTCGGCGGATTCGGCAGTCAAAAAGTCGATGTGTAAGTTAAAATGACATAAAAATATGAAAATTTTTAAGAAATATGTTTTTAAAAATATTTCTGATTTTCACAAACATTCTGATTTTCACAAACATTCTGATTTTCACAAACATTTTGATTTTCACAAACATTCTGATTTTCACAAACATTTTGATTTTCACAAACATTCTGATTTTCACAAACATTCTGATTTTCACAAACATTTTGATTTTCACAAACATTCTGATTTTCACAAACATTCTGGTTTTAACAAACATTCTGATTTTCACAAACATTCTGATTTTCACAAACATTTTGATTTTCACAAACATTCTGATTTTCACAAACATTTTGATTTTCACAAACATTCTGATTTTAACAAACATTCTGATTTTCACAAACATTTTGATTTTCACAAACATTCTGATTTTCACAAACATTCTGATTTTCACAAACATTCTGATTTTAACAAACATTCTGATTTTAACAAACATTCTGATTTTAACAAACATTCTGATTTTAACAAACATTCTGATTTTCACAAACATTCTGATTTTCACAAACATTTTGATTTTCACAAACATTCTGATTTTCACAAACATTCTGATTTTCACAAACATTCTGATTTTCACAAACATTCTGATTTTCACAAACATTCTGATTTTCACAAACATTCTGATTTTCACAAACATTCTGATTTTAACAAACATTCTGATTTTCACAAACATTCTGATTTTCACAAACATTCTGATTTTCACAAACATTTTGATTTTAACAAACATTTTGATTTTCACAAACATTCTGATTTTCACAAACATTCTGGTTTTCACAAACATTCTGGTTTTCACAAACATTTGATTAAAATGTGTTTCGATTCAAATTAAAACATATTTCACCTAACTAAGAAAAAATAAATTTTAATTCGTTAATTTTAGATGATTGGGAAAAAGAGAACACACGACCAATCAAAAATGATTCCAACATTCGACGGAGCCGGGCATCATCGCTTCCACCATCACCATGCAACAATAATCGAGGAGCCGTTAATAAATTTGCCATTTCTGCGCCTCTCAAACGAAAAGCAACATTGACGAAAGAAGAAGGAAAATCTCCAACAAAAGTGGCCAAAAAGGAGAATGTGAAAAGATCGAAAGCCAATAATCATTAAATTCGCTTGGGAGGGGATTTTATTTGCATATTATTGTATTGTAACATAATTCGTCATAATGGATGGCCATATGAATGTTTTTGTCACTTTATTATTCCGCCAAACACCCCCATTTACTATTTTTCATTTAATTCTTGCCTTTATCCTCTTTTTTTAAATTTAAACCCCATTTGAATATTCAATTTACCTCGGAATTACCTACCCTTACTCTTATATTTACCTTTATTATTTTATTCTTTTCTCCTCAACCAATTTAACTCTTTCTCCATTATTTATGATGAATCTCTTTTTGCGAATAAAATAAATTAACATTTTCAAAAGAATTTTATCAAATTTCCACACAAATGCGCATATATAGATTATTTAGAATAGAATGGATGGATGGAGGGAATTAATTAATTTATTTAAATTTGTGAAGATGGGGACAAATTTATGAATGAAAAAGGGCGAGTGAGGCTTATCACCAGCAACAGAAAAAAAGAAAACATTACAGAATTGATATTTTTATTAGAAATTTCGAGACATTTTGGTGGTTGAATGAATGCACATTTTGGTGTTGGAAAAATATATGTAAATTTGGTTGAATGGACGGGAAAAAAACAAAACTATTCGCTAGAAATGATGAATAATTTGGATGGAGGCAATTTGGTGTGATATTTTCCTTATAGTTTTGGCTGTTCTATACTGAAAGAATTGTTTATCCTGGCTGGCTCTGCCCAAAATTGGCTTGGGGAAATACAAAATTTATTTATTTTTGCTTGGTGGATTTGGATGGAATAAAGCGACGAATCTCGACAATGAAGGAATAAAAAATGAGGAAGAAAAAGAGGAGGTGGCAAGGAGGAAGGAATAATGGCATCTTTTTGTTTAACAAATATATTTATTATGTAAATTTCATCTTTTTCCTCCATCTCATTTGGGCCCTTTCCTATTTGCCCTCTGTTCCTTGGCGGATGCAGCCGAAGGCAATGGATCCGGAATTGGCTGATCAAAAATGACGGCATTGATGATGGCAGCCGTGTCGATGTGCTTTCGGCCTTGCACAATGGAATCATGGTCTCCGCTGACCAAATGGACATTCGATGATTCGGCCACCTTCAAATCCATTTTATTATGGCCAAATTCTTTTCCCAATTTCCCCACCTGTCCAATGCCATAATCTTTGCCCACATCCTCCTCCCTGGCTGCCCCTTGCTCTGCTCGTATCAACGTGATGTGCCCTCTGAAGTTCTCCTTCGGTTTATACCTGTCAAAATGTTCAATAATTAAACCAATTTCCCATTTCTGAATCTCACTTATCGGCCATCAAGAATTTGTGTCGCATTGCCTCACATGCGAACGCAATTGTGTCCGATTTTTGGAAAAGGCCGGTGGCCATCACCGTGTCCACCACCTTTTGAAGGCGTTCCTTGAATGAGCCCAATTGGAGCATTTCCACACGGAATTTTTTGTAGTCCACATTGGCAAAACGCAAAGTCATTGCGCACCTAAAAACATTATTTAGCGTGAATTGATTGGCTAAATTATGGCATTTACATAATTTCCGATTCGAAGAGTGGATTGTTGACCAATGTGTCACCGGTCACTCCAAATGCGACGCGATAAACCTTTAATTTAGAATATATTTGGACATATTTAGGGTAAATACTCACATTTCGATATGTTTGCATGTAAAGATGTGATCCATCCAACAAAATCAATTTGGCCACACTTTCCTTCCCATCCGTCTGTTGCAATTGGGTGGCCATTTCAAAGCCAATGCATGCCCCGTATGAATAGCCAATGATTTGATATGGCCCCTTCGGTTGCAATTTCTTCATTTCCTTTATGTATGTTCGGGCAACACTTTCAATGCTATCATTTGGCACATTTTTCGTGAATTGAAGACAATATGCGGGGAATTGGCATTTTGATGCCACCCGATTCAGTGGGGAGGCGATGCCCTCAATTGGATGGACAAAGAATGTTTTCGGGCCTTCCTCAACATTGTTGCATTTCACCAAAATTTGTTCCGGATCCAAATCGTTCACATCCACCCTCAGCTTGAACAATGCGCCCATTTGCTGTTCCAAAACTTGAATGCTGTTTTCCTTGGCCAATTGTTCACCGTCCCTTCTCAACTCCAATTCACCATCGCCTTGAAGGGCATTTCCCCCACCATCGGCCATTTTCATCAGCTTATTCAGGGTTAATGTTCGAATTTCCTTCATCGAAAGTGTGATGTCGTAGTCCCTTTCCAATGCCTGCTTAATTTCAACGCCCATCAATGAATCCAGGCCAAGGTCGCCCAAATTGGCGTCCGGATTTATTTGTGAGATGTCATTGACGCCGAGGATGTGTGCAATTGTTTGAAGCAGGTTGCCACCGGTGGACGATTTTTTGCCGCTGGTGTCCGCTTTTATATAACTGAAAAAGCATTTATTTGGAAATGGAACTCTGGAATATGCCCCAACTTGGCGCCGTTTATAATAATTCATCAAGAAATGAGCAAATTTTGATATTTTTAGTAAAAAACTTAAGAGAAGACTCTTGGCTATTAAATGATATTAATTTTATTTAAATTGGTTCAGAAATGTTGGAGTTGTGACCAAAAAGCACTGGGCATTTCGCTAAATCCATAGTAAAGGTAATTTTAAATGTTTCTTTAGGTAAAACTTAATCAATTCTGAACCAATTTAAATAAATTAATATCAATTAATTTCCAAAAGTCTGCTCTTTAATTTGATCATAAAATCATTAAAATTGGCCTATTCCTCAATAAGTTGTTGGCGACAAATTGGACTATTCCCTCTGGCATTATTGCTTGCCTGGACACAATTGGATGATCCCAAGTGAGGAACAAATCCAAAGTGGTCAAACAACTTGGCATCCTTTGGGGCAATGTTCCGCCCACCACCGTATTATTGTCGCCCATATTCTCCAAAATGACGCCCACATCCCCAATTGCGCCCCATTGGATTGCGATGCCGGGGAATCCGTCATGGCGGCGTTGCTCAATGATTCGTTCCATTGTGGAATTTGACCATCCATAATTGGTTTGGCCGGCATTCCCCCGGCCGGATGTAATCGACGAGAACACAACGAACCAACGGAGATTGGAGCAGCCTCGGGTGGCCGCATCCAAATTCAATGTTCCATAATATTTTGCTTCGGCTGCGTCTTTGAAGTTTTGGATGTTCTGATTTTCGAAGAGGCAATCCCGAAGGACCATGGCCAAATGGAAAACTCCACCCAATGGGCCCAATTCATTGCAACTTCGAATCAATTCATGGGCATCATCCTTTAATGTGAATATTGCTTTATTGATTGATTTTTATTGATTGATTTTACTTTATTGGCAATATTCATTGTGCTGACCAACACTTGCACTTTCATTCGACGCCAAAAATGCACACAACGAGATTGATAGCCGGTTCGAATGCCGGAACGGGAAGTTAGAACCTAAAAATGTGCACGGATAATTTTTGGACTGTTTTTTGAGTGCACAACGAACCAATTTTCGTGCCCCTCTGTTGATCAGCCATTGGGCCAATTCCAGGCCAAAACCGCCAAGGCCTCCGGTGATCAAATAAACTTGTTGTGGATGGCAAAGGGTACGGCAAACGGCACGAACGCGCATTGGCGATGGGGAATGAATTGGCTGGTGCTCCTCCTCACGAATTTGCACCAAAACTTTGCCTTTGTGTTTGCCGGCAGACATAAATCTTTTATGGGTGGAGAAGAATTATTTTATGAATTTGGAAAGGAAAAAGACTCTTAAATAATTTGCTTGGGTTTATCTTTCTTTCGGCCATATCTCAACAAGGAAGTAGCTAATTCAGGAAGGCAATATGCCTTATGAAAGCCCTAAATGTCCTTTAAAAAGTTGCCATTTAATTTTTTGAAAACCTAACCACTTAACAGAAAGCCGGTTTTCCTATGAAAAGTAGAGATTTCTACATTCATAGACATGTAACTTTTGTAAATTCTGATTTCATAAAATTGAATTAGGGCCACTTTTTAGAGGGCAGTTTGAGCTTTAAAATGGAATATTTCTTTCCCAATTTGGTTATCGCCTCGTTGAATTATAAACAAAATGGCCAAGGTACTTCAACTGAAATCCTCTATCGCCTTGGGGCATACCTGAATGCCTCTTCGCATTTGTCCGAAGGGAAGACGGTGGAACCAAGTGGTTGGACAACACCATTGCGCATTCCTTCCTCAAAAAGACGGGCACATTCCAACCATTCCTTTTTGCAACCGACAGATTGGTCCATGATGGCATCGAGGAGGATGCCGTGGCTAAATTAATTTCATAAATTAATCAATATATTTGAGAACGAACAAAGTGATATTTTTGAGGAAAAGGCTCATCCCCAATGCGGTGTTTTGGGCCAAATCAACTTTGCCAATTTCCAAAAACCGTCCATGTTGGGCCAAACAGCGCAACGATGCTTGCAACATTTCATGGGCCAACGAATTCAGTACAATATCCACCCCTCTTCCCCTGGTTTGATGCCGAATATGTTGCTCAAAATCGGTGGAACGTGAATTGGCAAAATGCCGTTCTTGCAATTGAGGGAAACGGGCCTTGAGGAAATCGCGTTTTTCCTGCGATGAAACGGTGGTGAACACTTCGCAGCCCATTTCCAGCGCAATTGTGATTGCGGCTTGGCCAACACCGCCGGTGCCTCCATGGATGAGGACCTTCAGCAATTACAGAGAATATTATTTTGGACAATTCTCCCCTTTAAGCCTGGAAATAGTCCAACTTGACGGCGTTTAAAATAACTCAATAAGGACTGAGCAAATTTTAATTATTTTAGTATTAAATTAAAGAGCAGACTTTTGGCTCTCAAATGATATTAATTTTATTTTAATTGATTCAGAATTGATGAAGTTATGACAAAAAAACCATTGAATATTTTGCTAATCCATAGTAATGAATATTTTAAAATTTATATCAGTGAATAATCTAAAGTCTTATCTTTAATTTGGTACCAAAATCATCAAAATTGGCTCAGTCCTTAATAAGTTATTGGTGACAAATAGAGAGTACCCATTCAGCCTTCACCACATCCCCACCTTGTCCCCTTTTGCAATTCGTCCCCTCATCACAAGGGCATAATAGGCGGTGGCATAGACCACTGGCACTGTTGCTGCCTCTTGCAAACTCCAATTTGGTGGAACATCCCAAAAGAAATCTCGGTGGCAAACAACGGAAGTGGCCAATGCTTGTGCGGGCAAAATGCCCATCACACGGCGTCCATTCTGCAAGCGACCCGAAAATTCCATGCCCAAAAGGCATTCACGATCGGCGAATTGGCCGGGGATGGCATCCGGTGGGAGGCGGCCATAAGCCAACATCACATCACGGAAATTGACTGCGGCAAAATAGACGGAACAAAGTTCATGGCCAGGCTCCAGTCGATCGCTGATATGGCCAAAATATTGATTGGCACTTTCCACCCAAGTCAGCGAGGAAACATCGCCACGGACCAGGGTGTTGATGAATGCATGTTCAACTTCCTTGTAGTTGAATGTGTCCTCTTAAAAATATTTAATTTTAAAAAGGATCAAAATGGGAGTGGGAGATGTTTCAGTATTTCTGCCATTCTTTTGTTTATACATAGCTCACTCAGCGTTCAGCGAGGCGATAGCCAATTTTGGAAGGCGATATACCATTTTAAAGCCCAAAATACTTTCTAAAAGTGGCCTTGCTAATTTTTTATGGAAACCAGCCTTAAAAAGAGTTGTATAACTTTGAGTGCAAATAAACCGGAATATTTTGAAGAAAAAGTTAGTTAGGGAAATAAATGAGAATTTTTTTGGAAAGTCATTAAAGAAATTGTTAAAGCCTTACTAATTCTGTATGAAAATTTGGAATATGGAAGAAGAAGTGATCAATCCCGGATTTGAGTTCATTTAATCATTATCAATCCGCGGAATATAGAAAATCATTTATTAATCTAAATCCCAAATAATATATTCAAATTAAATATTCATGGAATATTATTTATATCATAAGAAAGAGCATTTTCCGCTCTACAAAACCATACCAAGATCACTAAAAATGGTTGGGATTTAATGAAGTTATAAGTAAAAGAAGCATAGATGTGTTAATTTGTACTTGAAATTATGAATTGCCTTGAGGGCACGTTGAATGCTCCCTCCTTGATTAAAGAAAAGAGAAAATACGGTAGCAGAGAAAGTACGGTAGCAGAGGGCGCTATCCCCTTCATTTGCAAGGCATCAGGGAATGTCTTGAGGGCATATCATTTACTCACCCTCTGTCCTCCTCCTCTTCTATATGGTATTTGAGGAAAGTGACAATTTTTGGGCACTCATATCTGCCTTCAATCCCAACCGTTTTTAATGATTTTGATATGGTTTTGTAGAGTAGAAAATGGTCTTTCTTATGATATAAAAATAATTCCATAATTTTTTTTAATATGAATATATTATTTGGGATTTAAAAGGGCCATCATTTGAAGAAAAGAAAATTATTTCACAAAATATTTAAATTATTCAAGAAATTAAATAGCCACTTTTTAGAGGACATTTAGGGCTTTAAAGTGGCATATCGCCTTCCTAAATTGACTGCGTCCTTATTGATAAAAAGGTATAAAGCCTTCCCAATTTGTTTATTTCCTTGCTGAGATATGACCAGAATAAAAGCTCATGGACTTAAATGGCGATAATGAAAAGTCATGCTTTCGCAAAAATTGATTCCAATTCCCCTAATAAGGAATATTCCCCCATTCACTTGCCTTCCTTCACCACAATATGCCGAACGGATCCCCATTGTCCATCTCGATAATTGTTTGCGTGCAAATCCAATTCCACAATTTGTTTCACTTCTACATTTATTTATTTATTTTGAATTAATTCCAAAATAATGTCATTTTTGGCTCACCTTGACTGTTCATGTCCACTTTCGATGGCCCATCCCTATTTTCGGGGCGCACACTAATGTCGGCCAATGTTCGGAATCGATTGAATTTCAAGTTTTCCTCCACAAAACACAATGAAACACCCAAAGTGCCATTGTTCCGCACTTTTGTGCTGGTCAACCTAACAATAAATAACAATAAGCAGAAAATAAAGGGAATTGCCCTAATAAAAACCAACCAAATTGTTTTATAATCCGGCTCATTCAGCCGTTCCTCAATGATTTTTTGCAATGGCTCGATCCAACTGAATTCGCGAATGTCGTCAATGTCGATGAATGCCGGCTCCCTTGGTTGTTGCGGAATTTTTCGGATCACATATGTGGTCGTGGACAAATTTGGATCAGTCTAAACAAAAATTTGAAAAGAAATATGTGGCACATTTTGCCTCCCATCCGAAATATGACTATTGAGTACCTGGGCAATTCTTTAGGCCACAGAGCTCAACGAGGCAATAGCCCATTTGGTAAGGCGAAATATCATTAAAATGATTTAAATACTAAAAAGTTGCTTACTAATTTTTGAAAATTTAAAACAATTTGTAAAATAAGCAACTTTTCCTCAACAAATTCGGGTTTATTAAACTCAAAGAGGAATAACTAAATTAATATAAGGTAAATTTCATAATAATTTTAGAGCCACTTTTTAGAGGACATTTAGGGCTTTTTAATGGTATATCGTCTTCTCACTCAGATTGGCTTTTGCCTCATTGATCTATTGGCCAAAAACTAATTCAGGTAGTCAATTATACCATATTCCTTTCCCACTCACTTGTCTGTAGCAAATTCGGAATCCGGCCTCCTTGAACACCTTCTCCAGTGTTTCCCTCGCAAAATAGACTCCATAAATGCGTTGATGATTGTTGCTTTCCACCTTCCCAAAATCAATGCCCTGAAGGCCATCACAGAGCAAAGCTAAAAAATAATAAAATAAATATTATAAAATAAAGATATATTCTGATTTTTGTATTTTCAGAAACAATTTTGACCGGAAACAATTCTGATTTTCTTTCCGGAAATTAATTCTGATTTTTTTATTTCCAATATATTTGTGTTTTTTTTTTCACCAATTTCATAGTCCTTTGTCAGTTCATTGATGATGGCGAATCCATCGTCCCGAAGGAGTTGGGCACAACGTTGCAAGAATTCAACGGGATGTGATTTGCGCCAAAGAACACGATTCAAAAGCAAATAATCGAATTGTTTACATTCCTGGGGCAATTTGATTTCAGCAGCCTTAAATTTATGTTTATTTTGCCTATTTTGAATGCCATTTTCCCACCTCCAAATCCAATTGGACTCGATTTGCGCCCAATTGTTGTAGTGTGTTTTCGTCCAAATCGGCCACATTCGGGCCCAAACATGTCCATTGGATTTCCAAAAGTGGATGCGATTTGCTGCAATTCAAACAATGCTTCAGCACATCCGTTGAGCTCATTTCCACGCCGCATGCCTTCTTTCGATGACCGGCAGTGTTTTCGAAGCAAATATCCTTCACAAATTGAAATAAAAAATGAATGAAAATGAAATTAATTTTTTACCTGTGCCGATTTTGTGAATCGATCATTCAGCAGGCATTGTGCCCAATATCGATCATTGTCCAATGTTTTATAGAAGTTGAACATTTTGGCAACCGCTTTCTCCTCAAATTCTTTGGCATTGGCACGTTCTTCGGGTGGCAATGAGAAAAGTTGGTCGAAGGCATGCAAAAGGGAACATCTAAAGTGGTTTTCACATTTTAGTAATTTTTTTATTCAATTCACTTTGAATCCTCGTGGAATTTGTTCCGCTGCTTTTCGTTCACTTCCCTTGGGAATGTTCCTTTTTGGCTTTGCAACATTTCAAGGGCCCGACTAAATTGTTGGCCATTCACAATTTCCGTCAAAAGGCCAGATTGTCGCCATTTTCGGAGGCCATTGTACAAAATTGAATGCAATAATTGTCGATATTCCCCAAGGATTTGTCCCTCTTTTGGGAAATCCGTCAGTGAGTGGTCGTCGAAATGTTTGACAAAATATAATTTTTCCAGGAATAATTGTCCAGCAGTTTGTGGTCTCCTTTGCACCGTATGCGCCGTCAAATCACAGCATTCCACGCCACCGGCAATGCATCCATTTGTGGCAATGTCATTGCGCAATTCAACAACTTGGATTCCATCTGAATTTATTCAAAAATAAATTAAATTGTTAATTCATTTAAATTTGCCTCTTTCCTCCACACATTCCAAATGTTTGAGTGGATCAATGCGCAAATATCGCACCCTGGTGGGCAATCGCAATGTGTCGGCCCGTTCAGCCAAAAGTGCCGTTTGGAGGAGGGAATCGAGGAATGTGACCCAATTGCCCGTCCAATACAGGGTGCCCCGTTCCCCACTGTTGCATGTTCGATAAATGCCTTAAAATGTACATGGAAATTTGCGTGAATTAATTGCCAAAAAAAGGATAAACCCATGAAGGAAGTTATGATTAAAATGTTATTTTCTTTTTTATGTCCCAGCATAGAATCACAAATTGTCGTCTGGCCAACTAATCGTCATTTATAATAATTCATCAATAACTGGTCTAATTTTGTTTATTTTAGTATCAAATTAAGAAAAGACTCTTGCCTATGTAATGATATTAATTTTATCTAAATTAATTTGAAATAGTTGGTGTTACGGCCAAAAAAACAATGAATATTTCAATAATTCAAGGTAAAGGTCATTCTAAATGTTTCTTTAGGCAAAACTCCTTCAATTCTGAAGCAATTAGAATAAAATTAATATCATTAGATAGGCAAGAGTCTTCTTAATAATTTGATAACAAAAATGTAATATTTGGTTCATTCCTTGATGAGATATTATAAATAAATGGGCAAGCTGGGATACGACGAGAAAAACGCACCCCGGAATGCTTGTCCATATTCATATCCGCGCAAAAGGAATTCCTTGTATGCATCTTCCGTGTCCAATTCGGTCCTTTCGGCCACTTCCGATGTTTTGATTGCCTTCAAATCATTGTAATAGAATGGACGGCCCTCATCCGGGATGTAAATTCGCCCGCTGGCAGCCAATTGTTCCCCATCCAATATTTCGAATTGTCCATGCCCTGGGCTGATGACCACATCCAATCGAATTGGTTTGGACAAAATTGTGGCCGAATAAACGTTGATATCCTCCAAAATGACTGGCGTTTTCATTTGGTCAAGGCCCTTCAATTTGCACAAAGTTTTCCATGCCAAAATCATGTAGCCCGTGAATGGGTAGAGCACACGGCCATCGATGACGTGATCTTCAAATAGGGAAGGCAAATAAATATATTTTTAATGATAAATAATATTAAAATTATGAACAAAATGAATGATTGCAAATTTAGTACATTGTCCCGTTCTTTTGGCCAGAGCTCAACAAGTAAGCAGCCAATTCAGAAAGGCAATATGCCTTTTTAAAGCCCTAAATGTCCTCTAAAAAGTGGCTATTATAATTTTACGGCCACTCAAAACAATCCGAAAAATAAACTGCTGAAATATGGTCCAAAATTGATGCATTCAATAGGAGGTAATCATCTATCCCTTTTGTATTTCGTTGGATTGCTCCCCCCAGCTACAAATGAGTGAGAGAATACGGTATTTTGGGAGTGGAGGAAAAAAGGAAATTAAATTTTCCCCCTTTTCCTTTTGCTTTGCGGTAAATGCATCCACTCATCAGGGCATAAACACTTCAAATTAAAACAAGCAATTTTGTAAATTCAAAAACTCATCTCAAACAAAACCATTCATGACAATTTTGTATCGTTTTTTATTTAAATAATTCTATATCCAAATAGTATATTCGAATAACTTGATAATTTTCCATTTTGACCCAAATCATATTTAAACCCACCCAACAAAAATGTTTCCTTTGAATCTGCCGCAAATGGGTCAATTGTGTAGGATGCACTGGATGGGACGGCGCCACTGCTCATTTGGCCAGCCAATCGGCCATCAATCACCGGCCAATCCTGCGAATGATCCCATCGCCACCAGGCACCCAACATAGGTGTGTCCAACGGCACTGGCATTGGCACTGGTGGATATATTTGCTCAATTTGGACTGGCGCCCCGGCTTGATAGAGTTTTCCGAATGCTTGCAAAAATGCCCTCAATTCATCCTCTGCCTTATTGTTCATTAGGCCAACATTGATGCACGTTTTGTGCAGGGAACGTCGCAAAATGGCCTGCATCAATGCGTGTGGAGCAATCTCAACGGTGATCGCATTTGGAGGAATTTTTTGAAGTGCCTCATAGAAAAGAACCTAAATGCCGGGATAAATTCACCTATATTTCCTCTCCCAAAAGTTGGACCGGTGAGCATGCATTGTTGACATGGTAATCGGCGGAACATGAAAGAGCCAATTCCTCATCCCTTTGTGCCTCTGGGATGGATGTACTAATCCATTTTGAAGATCGTTGCTTTGGTTCGGGCACAACCGTGCGCATTGCATCCAACATTTGCTGCTTGACGAGAAGCATTGCCGGCGAATGGAATGGAATGCCAGAAGTGTCCACTTGTTTGGCGAAAAGGCCCTCAGTTTGGAGTTGGGCACAAAGGTCGGCAACCTTATTAGGGCAAAATGGAATTAAATTTTTAAGAATATTTACTTGAATAAAATATGAAATTATTATTTTATTCTGATTTTCATTCCGGAAAGAATTCTGATTTTTGTGTTTTCCGGAAAGAATTCTGATTTTATGTGTTTTCCGGAATGAATTCTGATTTTTTGTGTTTTCCGGAAAGAATTCTGATTTTTTGTGTTTTCCGGAAAGAATTCTGATTTTTTGTGTTTTCCGGAAAGAATTCTGATTTTTTGTGTTTTCCGGAAAGAATTCTGATTTTTTGTGTTTTCCGGAAAAGAATTCTGATTTTTTGTGTTTTCCGGAAAGAATTCTGATTTTTTGTGTTTTCCGGAAAAGAATTCTGATTTTTTGTGTTTTCCGGAATGAATTCTGATTTTTTGTGTTTTCCGGAAAGAATTCTGATTTTTTTTTGTGTTTTTAGGAAAGAATTCTGATTTTATGTGTTTTCCGGAAAGAATTCTGATTTTATGTGTTTTCCGGAAAGAATTCTGATTTTTTGTGTTTTCCGGAAAGAATTCTGATTTTATGTGTTTTCAAGAAAGAATTCTGATTTTTTTGTGTTTTCCGGAAAGAATTCTGATTTTTTGTGTTTTCCAGAAACTAATTCTGATTTATAAATTCTGATTTTGATTTTATTCTGATAATTCAGAATATCATTTTAAACGATTTATCATTTAATTTAAAACTCACTTTGTCCGCATCACCCGAAATTGTGACGGAATCTGCTCCATTGTGGCATGCGGCCACCACACCTTCAGGGCATCTCTTCTGTGCCTCATCCCAACTCAATCCAACCGCCGCCATTGCCCCATTCATTTTCTCCTTTGTGGCCATTATTGTGGCACCTCGATGATAGGCCAATTTCATTGTTTGTGCGCGGGTCAATGCGGCATCCGCATATCCACAGCCCATTTCCCCGGTGGAATGTCCAATTATGCCATCGGGAGAAATACCCAATGCAAACAACAAATCAGTGAGGGCAATCTGAATAAATATTAGAATAATTTCATTTGAATGGTACTTGCCTGAATGGATGTAATGGCCAACATGCAATTCAACGTATTCTTCTGATATTGTTCTGGGTCACTGTTCTGCAACATCCCATAAACGTCAAGGCCAAATTCGCGAAGGGTTTCCGAAGATTCACGAAGTGATTTGTCAAAGAGGGGAATTGCCATCAACTTTTGGCCCATTCCTGCCCATTGACTGCCCATGCCTGAATAGACGAACCAAATTGGCCGAGGCTCGGTGATTGGCACTTTTTGGACACTTTGATTCTGTTCTGGGGCTGCCTCTTTCCCATCCAATATAAGCCATCCCCGAAATGGTGTATCCTTGCAGGGCATATTCGCCTATGAAAATGCGCCCATTAATCCGTTAATTAATTAATTAATTAATTAATTTTACCTGTCCAGCCAATAATTGATGGACAAATTGATTATCTGCTGCCTCCTCCCTAATTCGTTCAAAAACATTTTCCACTGCCTCTTTTGTTCGTCCAGAATAGAGGATGACCCGCGGGAATGTTGCCTTTTGAAGAGGCGCTTCGATGGCTTTTGTCGGCTGTGGTGCCTTCAACACAACGTGAGTATTGGATCCGCCAAATCCAAATGAATTGACGCCAATGAATGAGCCCGGGGGGAATGGTGTTGGCTCACTCACAACCTTCAATGATCCATCCTTCAACCCCTCAATGTATTCATTTGGCTCTTTGAAGTGCAAATTCGGTGGAATGATTCCACGTTGGATGGCAATGATCACCTGAAAATAATTAATTGGGAGGGAATTTAAGAGGGATAAAGGACTTTGGCCAATGAACAAAGGCCAGAGGCAGGCTCAGCATGGCCCATGTTGGATTTGACCGAGCCAATCAGCAATGGGGAAATTCTAAAAAAAACATTTTAAGTTTTTTTCTTTGGTATAGAATCAGATGCGATTGGGTACCGCCGATTGAATGGATATAATTCAACAAGGAAATAGCCAAATTGGGAAGGCGATATGCCATTTGAAAGCCCTAAATGTCCTCTAAAAAGTAGTTTAACTAATTCATTAAAAACAAAAAGAATTTTCAAAATAAATGGCTTTCCTTTAAATGTTCGAGTTTATTGTACTCAACGAGGAATAACTAAATTAAAAAGTTAAATTCATTAATAATTTTAAAGCCGCTTTGCAGAGGATATTTAGGGCTTTCAAATGGTATATTGCCTTCCTATATTGGCTATTGCCTCATTGAGCAATTGGCCAAAAACTAATATGGCATTCAATTGTCCCCTACCCCGATTCTTAAGGGTACTTGCCTATTTTGGCAAAATGTTTGTGTGATTGCATATGCCTCCTGTGGATCGCCAACTTTTGTGCCAGTCCCGTGTGTTTCCACATAGGCCACCGTGTTGGGGTCCAATTCCGCCTCTCGATAGACTTCTTCCAACAAAACTGCCTGTCTTTCGCCCACGGGGAATGTAATCCCCTGCTCCTTATATCCATCAGTGTTGCTTTTTGCATGCACAACGGTGGCATAAATTCGCTTTGAGACGGATCGGCGCTGCAAAATGATTGCTGAAATGCCCTCTGTGCGACAATATCCATCGCCGGATTGGTCAAAGGAACGGCAAGAGCCAGCCGGGCTCAACATTCCCAATTTGAGGAATTGCAATGCGGCGGTTGGCGTCAAAGTCAGATGAGCACCTTTTTAGGTGATTGGGAGAGGATTGACTACGAATTATTTTATTTACCGGCCACAATTGCCGCATCACATTGCTCTTGACGAATGGCATCAATGGCCAATTGCATGGCCAAAAGTGAGGATGAGCAGGCGGTATCGACCGAAAATGAGGGACCGCGCAAATCAAAAGTGTACGATAATCGATTGGAGAACATTGAACGGACACAACCGGTCAAGGTGTAGCCGGTGACTAACTCTGGGTCATGTGTGAGGGCACCACCAGTCTCGGAGGCAGAACATCCAACGAAAACGCCGGTTTTTGAGCCGCGCAAATCCACCGGATTGATTCCTTTTTTGAGGATAATTTATTGATTATTGATTGTCCCTTTATAGGAAACGGATAATTGAGCATCTAGGCCATTCTTTTGGCCAAATCTCAGCGAGGCAAATCAAATTTAGGAAGGCAATATGCCGAATGAAAGCCCTACATGTCCTCTAAAAAGTGGCTTAATAATTTTTTGAAAACTTAAAATATTTTTTAAATTAAATGGCTTTTCTTCAACTAATTCGGGTTTATTATACTCAACGACAAATAACTAAATTAAAAAGGTGAATTTCATAATAATTTTATGGCCACTTTTTAGAAGGTATTTTAGGCTTTTCAATGGTATATCGCCTTCCAAGATTGGCTATTGCCTCGATTAGCTATGGGCAAAAAACAAATGCAGATAACTCAATTTGTTCCCTACTCATCAGCCCATTTGCCCCCACCTGCATCAATCATTGCCTCATAGGCCACCTCCAGCAATATCCTCACTTGTGGGTCCATATAATTTGCTTGTTTCGGTGTTACGCTGAAGAATTGGGCGTCGAATTTGCGCAATTCCTTCAGCTTTCCATGTCGTTTTGGCAAATCATAAAGTCCTATTTTGGGGAATGATCAATTTGAATTCAATCAATTTTTGGCACCTGGAGGCCATCTCAAATCATCTTCTGTGATCAAATCCTCCCCCGCCAAAAGCAAATCCCCAAATTCCTGAACATTTTCGCTGCGTGGGAATCGGCCACTCACTCCGCTGATCACAATTTCCTCCTGGTCCCGCCAAAAGGGACGTTGTCCGCCTTCACCTCCATTGCCGCCTCCTTCGACGGATGAAGGCAAATCGGCATTGCTTTGATCTGTGCTTGTTGCACTGCTGTCGCCCATAATTAGAATGTCGTTGGACTGCAAAACAAAACAAATTTTGAGGCAAATTTTGATCCAAGAGGGATAAAATATGTGAAAATTTTTTTGCGTGGAAATTTTGGGGATTGGCCGACGGAGGAAGGAGGAAAATGTTCACTGATTGAGGAGGAGAGGAGGGGTGTCCTATTTGGCGATTGAGGCAATGGAGGGTTGGGGGAATGATTTGATTGGCCAATTGAGGGAGGAAATTGGATGCAATTTTCAGAATAAAAACAAATTCATTTCGCGCAATTTGGGCCAAACAAGGTGTGGATAATGGGCCGTTGATCATGTAAAAAATGAATTGTTTTTTTCCTTTTCTTTGATCAATTCTTTGCCTTCTTTCCATTTCTAAGTTCATTCCGGAAATTAATTCTGATTACTAAATTCATTCCGAAAGTTATTCTTATTTCTTTCATTCCGGAACTTTTCAACAACCCATTATAAAATATGTCCCTAATCCATTAATTTGTTTGGTCAAATTCATATTTTGGTCTCCCCTTCACGTGGAATTTTTCGCAGATTTTTGCCTCATAAAAGGAAACTTTGATTTTTTTTGTTTAAAAAAATTGCGGAAATGGCAAATCAATCATTTTTGGATTGGATGGTCCAATCAAAATTGAATTCCACTCTTTGATCTTCACCCACCCATTCAGTCAATTCATTGAGATCATCGAGGACCATCCCAATTGGAAAATTAGGCCCCCTAAATAAGAACAAATTGGCCCAATTGGGTCATTTTTGATTCGCGCGCGCGAGGAATGTTTGTAGGAGGGAAACGTGGAAGCACAAAACAAATTGCCATTTTCCCTTCAAAGATTGAATCGATTCAAGGCTTTTCCAATGGATGGAGGCGAAGGAGGAATTTGGGTGGCGGGGCCAGTCCGCGCCATTGCTTTTGTGTTCAAAAGGGAGAAAAGGTTGCCGAACTGGGGCAAATGGACGAAAAAGGGGGCACTGAACAAGAGAGGAGGATGGCTGGAGGGGGTGAACTGCCAGAAGGGACATGAACGGCTTTGAGAGAAGGAAGGGACAGTCAGTCAGTCAGTCGGGAAGGCAAGGTCATTTTGGGTGGCGATGGTCGAGCCCCCCATATTCACCATTCTCGCGCGCCGCGCATCCATTGCATTTTGTGCAGCACACATTGCTTTGGGGGATGGTTGGGGATTTGGGGTTGAATCGGTTTGGATTGGGATGGATTGGAGGCGAATAATTTTGCGTGGAGGAATGGATTATTGGAGGATATTTAAAAGGGGGGAATAAATGGATGGAAAATATGCCAAAAATGATCATATTTTTGGGGCCTAATTTAGGGGGGCTTACAGCTGCGGAGGATGCGGTCGATGAGGTTGAGGAAATGCGCTCCCAACTGCCACCGGCGCTGCTGCTCAACAACTCATCGGCCACCCCCAAAGGGGCACCGTTGGTGGATGAGGATGAGGAGGAGGAAGTAGCCGATTGAGCAGTGTCAATAACGGTAACTGATTCCGATGCCCCAGATGATGATGATGAAGATGAAGGGGCAACTGATGGGGGAAGGAGGTTGCCGCCTCCGTCAATTCCGTCCACCATCCTGACTAAATGATGATGAGAATGGGAATGGAGGACTGATCAACTCCTCCTCCTCCTTTCAAATGAGCAAAATGAATGGATGGGAAGCAAAGTCCACAGCACCAGTCCAGTCTTGTTTAAAGAAAGTGTCCGTGCCCTTCTTTCCTTCCTTCCTTCCTTCCTTGCGCTTATCGGCTTTGGCGATCTCCGTCAAAGAAGAAGAAGTGGGGGGCAAAATGTGAAGTCGGGACCAATTGGAAGGAAGAAGGCGAATAATGGATGGATGAATGGGGGGATAAGATGAAGATGAAGAACGGGGTCGTAGTAGGGCACAAAATATGGTGGCAAAACTCGTTGGTTGGTTGGTCGGTGCCCCTGTTTTGCCTTTATTGGCGCCGATGGCGATGAGTTCCTTTCCTTCCTTCCTTTCCTGCAAAATGAAATGTGTACATTTTATTTTCAAATAATATTTTATTTCCAGTCTCCCTTAACATTCCCATAAATCCGTCCCCATTTTTTTACTTTCAATTTGATTCCGTTTTTGCTTCTGATGGCTGAGAATTTGTTGCCTGTGGCTTTAATCAAAGAATGTGCCTTTTTCAATCCTGGAAATGTGGGGAAAAGATTACAATCTTTTGGGAATTTTTTTAAATATTTTCTTAAAATGGACATGGGAAAAACGAAAACGGTAATGGGAATTTAATGGAAAATGGATGTGTTCGTCTTTGATCTATGATTAATGAATTGGAATGAAGGAAAAATGGCCATAAAATTCACATGAATTCCAGGAAATGGCACATTTATTTCCATCTTTTTTGGTTGAATTTATTTTTGTTTAAAATGAGTGAAGGAGGGGGAATCAATGCTCGAGAATTTGTCGGGAGAAATGGCCAAAAATTTGAAGCAAATTGAGGGGTGGTTTTTGCGGGGAGGTAACAAATTCGCACCTGCAGAAAAATGTGAATTTGGCCAAAGGGAGAAATGAGCCATTTTTGGGGCAACACAGAAATTGGAAGGAGGAAAAAGAGGGCCACCGCCGCAAGTTTAAAATGTCTGGGAGGGAGGAAATGGCCGTCGGGATGCGCCACCGCTGCCACCGATCGCACATTCCCGCGCAACATCTTAACCCCCTTCCCCTCACCCCCAACCCAACATCGCCATTTCGCAGTTTGTTTGACGCAATTGGAATGGAATGGAATGGAATTGGGGGAATGGGTTACCGAAGAATCCTTCCCCCCCCCTCACCCCCATTCCCGATTGCCTTCAACCAATTCGGCGACCAAACTAATAACCACCCCCCCCCCTCCTCCAATCCAAAATGATTTTTTGTTGTGCAAAATGAGCCGAATAAATGATTTGTTGTGTTTATTTGGGATGGATGGGCCCATTGATCGGTTCAAAAGGGAAAAATATAAAATCGGAGAAATTAATTGAAAAAGGCAATCGAATATTTATGTCCAAAAATGCCAACCGACCAATTCCCCTCTTTTCCCCATTATTACACATTTGGCAAGGTCATTTTGATGGAAGAGGGTGGCGGCGATGATCTGCAAATCGTGATGATCTTTTGCGCATAAAGGGAAGAGAGCGGGGGTGATTTGGAAGGGCAAAAAATTGGGAAGGAAATGCGCGAGAATATGACAATTGGGGAAGGGAGGGGTGGTCTCATCTCAACATACATCATCAAAAACACAAATAGACTCAAAAATGTGGGGGCGAGAGGATGCACCGCCTCCCTTCCTTTCCCCTCGAATCCTTCCATTATTGTTGCGCATTATTCATTCACAAAAATCCAAAGCCAGCCGGCAGCAGGTGACGACCCTTCAAAACAGCTCAAATGACCCATATTCATATTTACGTAAAACATTTTTTGCCCAACTCAAAGTGGAGATCGATTTCCACTGAATGGATCGAGAGGGGCACATATTGCCATCCTTTGCGCAGCTGCAGAATATTTTGGTGTGCCATCGCCAAATTCATGATTCGGGTCATCCAACCAACCAACCAACCATCCAACTAGCACACACACACACACAAAAGTGAATCGATGCGTGCTCGGATTAGCGGCGGGTGGAAAAAGGCGTGTGGGGTTGAGGGGGAATTGTTGGCAGCCGATTTGTGTGGATATTTTCTCGATGGTTTAAAGGTAGATGACCAAAAGTAGCAAATTTGGATTAATTTGTTGGGTGACAAGCAAACAGCCACCATCATACTACGGCAAAACGATGATTTTGCAGACGAAAAAGATGAGAGGGGGATGACGGATGGATGTTAAATGTACAAAAGGAGGATGGGTGCCAAAAAGGAGTTCAAGGTTGATGACCACCATCCAAACCAAAAGAGGGTACGGAGGATTCAGTCGAGTGGGATGGGATGAAGGGCATGCACGATGCGCGATGATGATGATTTGACCAGCAGATAAGATGACCCAGAAGGTAGGAAGAATGGAAGGGAAGGAACGGGAGCGGTGCGAGATTTGGTGGGGAAAATAGGAAAGGGGAAATAATGGGAGAAAATTGAGAATGGGAATTAAAATGGCTGCTGAATTTGGATATGAACCAAAAATTGCCACATTCATTGTTGAAGCCATTCTCGAAACGTGCGCGAAAATTGGTCAATGAATTTGACTGGAAGGGGGGGGGGTGAAAAATTGACTGTTCTTTCTTTTGTGCGTGTAAAATAATTATGGAAGTGAGGGAATGAAAATGGATGGGCACAGAGGGCAATTCACCCAAAAAAAAATCCACGACCATTTCCCGCCCCAAAAGCCAGAAGTCCCCATCCTCCAATTCCGGTCTTGCCCCTTTCCCTCTCTTCCTTTCCCGTTCACCCATTCGCGCATTTTCCCTTCTCTTGTGAATTTCGCGCAGGTCAGATGTCAACAAAAGTCGCCAGCAGCAACAGAAGTGAAGTTCATCACTGATGAACTTGGATAGATAATCGGGGATGGAAAGAAGCCCTCAATGGAATAAAAGTATGGACCCAAATGAACTCGTTCGCCTTTTGCTGTGCTGATGCCCCCCAAACCTTTACAACGTCAAATTGGAGAAATTGGGCGCCGAATTTAGATCGAGACGAAAGATAAAACCTATTTTTAATAATAAAAAGCAAGTAAAATTGTAGTCTATACATGAAAAATATTTGAATAACAATAACAATTTAGGATAAAAAATATATTTTTTAATTAAAGCATTTTAATGAGGAATACTGTACTACTTAATTCTGCTGATTTCTAAATTCATTCCGGAAAGGGATTCTGACGAGAAAATAAAACAATTGTGAAGGAAGATATATTGAAGAAGGGGAAGAGGAAATCGTCATTTTGTTAGTTGCATTTGGTTCAGCCCTGCAAAGTGCACTTTGAAGCTTTGAATCCAAATGAATAAATGAAGGAGGAATGAGGTGGAATCTGGAATGATACGGTATCAATGGAGATTGAATTCTCCTGCTGAAGATTTACTTTTGGATTGGGCCATTACCTTCGATTGGAAGGCCTATTTAATGCCTTGGAAATGCCCATCCCTCGTGAAGTGATCAAGCTAGTCAGATTAAAGAGAAAATGAAAGGGGCATTTAACGAAGGAAAGGTGGAATTAAAGGGCCAGCAATTATGAAAGGAAAATGTGCGCGAATGTTGATGGATCCTCAAGGCATTCGATTCGAATTCCGAATATGATTTGTGATGTATTATTTGCCTAATCCCTGTTCATTTATGACCGCATTTTTTACATTCCATATAACTCAAAGAATTCTGATTTTTTGTGTTTTCCGGAAAGAATTCTGATTTTTTGTGTTTTCCGGAAAGAATTCTGATTTTTTGTGTTTTCCGGAAAGAATTCTGATTTTTTGTGTTTTCCGGAAAGAATTCTGATTTTTTGTGTTTTCCGGAAAGAATTCTGATCATTCTGGAAACTAATTCTGATTTTCATTCCGGAGCTCACGAGAAATAAAACAATTATGAAGGAGGGTAGGAGCACATAAGGCTAAAAGGAAGAGGAAAGGAATTCATTTTTATTATTTGGATTTTGTGTGCCCTGGGGGCTAATATGATGGCCGATGGTTAAAAAAATGAATTCTTTATAAATTTTAATGTTCAATTTATATGCAAAAAAATCTGTATTTTAAGCCACATTCCCCAATTAAAATTAATCCATTCATTCATTGTAGTTTGAAATTTGTTGCGGATGACTCAAAAAAGTTTGTGCATTCATTTTAACCCGCAACCCGTTATAAAACGAATTTGACTGGGCAAAATGCCCAAGGGAATATTTCAATTGGAGTTTATTGTGGGGTTAAACTATAATAAAATGGTCGTTGACATAAATTAAACAATTTATAAATAAATAAACAAAAAGATGATTGAATTAAATTAAATTTGCTCTGCTAATGCTAATCCATTTCAATTTCATTCTTCGGCGCAATCGTAGGTTTTTCCGGTCCATTTGCTGAATTTGGCCGCGGCGGCGGTGCAGGACTGGCCTCATCCATTTCGGACATTTGGATTTGTCCATCTTCAATTTTAAAAATTATTTTAGAAATATAGATATAATTTAAAGAATGTACCACCTACCCATTTTGATAAATTTTTAAACCAAAATCCCCTTTTACCTGGTTCTTTGTTCAATTCGTCCAAATTGTCGAGCAATACAGCCAAAGTGTACATACTTTTTCGTTTCTCGATTAACTAATTGATTTCAATATAAAATGATCATAATTGTATTTTATAAACCTTTTGTTCGAGTGTTTTTTGCTTTGAATATGCCTCCTCCAATTCATCTTGCAATGCTTTCAACTTTTTTGAAGTCTCTGCTCGGCTCGGTTTTTCCTTAATTTTAAATGTATTTATTTAATTTTCATTTTCGAACCTTGATAAGTTTGGCCAATGCATCATATTCCTGTCGATTTTTTCGGATTTGTTTCGCCGCCGCCAATTCCTTTTTCACCTTTTCCATTCTCTCCACATTTTTGGCAATTAATCCATCTAAAACAAAAATGCATTAGTGCTTTCAATGTTGAATTAATTTCCCCACCAATTTCCATTTGAAGTCGATCACAATTGGCAATTTCCTTCTCCGTTGCCAAACCCACTTGTTGTTGTTTGTTGAATGACAATTCAATCTGGTCCAAAATCGTCAAAATTTTGTTGCTCACACTAAAAAAACAATTATTGAATTTAATGCGAATTCAGGTATCCCATTCAGCAGAATTGTGGTGACAAAAATATGTCTTAACATTTTTTAGCCATGTTCTCTATTGATATTTTTTTAGTAATTAATTGTTTTTTGCTAACAATACCAATACCATAAAATGTGATGTGTATAAAAACGAGAATAAAAAATGAAAATTTCCTTGTACGGATTGGAACCCTTGCTAAAATTTATGAAAATAAAGGGCCCGCTTAAATTTTTTGGTACAATCTTATCCGAAAAACCTCCAGCAAATTTATTTTGCAAGTTTTTTTGAGTCTGATCTGGTCCGAATTAAATGTTCTCCAAACCTTTTGGTGTCGGCATTCGGCTTTCCAAGCATGTTGATTAGCGGGAAAAGTTGAACAATTCTCCGATCATCACTCGTTCCATCGCCATCGGCAATTAATTTTCGCAAAACTGCTTCTTCACTCATTTTTAATTTCTAAATATGTTTTTATTAAATCATTCATCATCCAATCTTATTCAATATTGTTTCAGTTTTGGTTAAACTTTAAAATGTGGATTCAATTATTGTTTTAATTTAATTGTTTAACAACATCAACATAAGCAAAAAATGTCTTCGGAAATAACAAATTTTCAAACAAAAGCCATCATCAATTATCCTCATCTTTTCCCATTTTTCTTCTTTTCTTCCATGGCTTTCATCAATGTGCGGCCGTAAGTTGCTTCTGTTTTTGGGCCATTCGCTTGTCTCGTTCCTCGGCAATGCTCAATTTGATTCCTTTGTCGGCCGGCAATGACACCAATGGTTGGCCTCCTTTTCCGATGATGAACACATTGTTCAGACTAATATTAAAAATAATTTTGAACAAATAAAAATAAAATCATTAACCGAGTTGCAAACATATGGCCAACCGCATCCTTAATATGGACGATGTCGAATGAACCAGGATGGCGCTCGCGATGTCCAACAATGCCGACTCGACCGATGTTGTGTCCTCCGGTGACCATGCACAAATTGCCCGAATCAAATTTGACGTAGTCCGTCACCTTCCCGGTGGTGATGTCAATTACGACGGTGTCATCGACCTGAAGAGAATATTTTTATTTAACTTTTTAAATTAGTTATATATTTTTGATTCATTGAAGGAAGGCTCAGTCAGTTAAAAAATCGCTTCTGCCATTGTTTTATCTTCACTCAACTTCATTTGCTCAACCGCGGGTTCAGCCCTATTCGGGCGGCGGTGAACAATGAAGTGGCTAGGATTTGGCTAATTTTCTATCATTGCCTTCCTCCCAATAATTTATATTTAAAATATATGTTTGAAACCTTGATATGCGGATCGGGATAGCGGATGGTGCGTGCATCATGGGTGACAATGTAGGGCACTTGCTTCGGTCCAATTGAATGCTTGACCACTTTGCAGAGTTTGTATTGGCCTTCTTGCTTTTGGATTCGATGAGTTACATAGCGACCCTTAAATATAAAATTGATTTTATAATTAAGCGATTTTGAGGAGTCCTAATTCAGTAAAGTAGAAACCAATTGATATAAAATGCATTTGAATAGAGCTCGGTTATGTTTATCAAATGAACCACGTTCGCTTCAAGTGGTTTCTTCTTTACTGAATTATGATAGTCAAAATCACAGGCATTAAAATGGCCAGCGATTGTACGCTAATTAATAACTTAATAAACGAACCTTCACATCATAAAGCAAACGGAAAGTTTCATTGGTTTTATCAATCGAGATGACATCTAAAGAACATTTATAATATTTACATCGTATTAATCATTAATCGAATACCCATGAAACCGGCAGGAAAGCGCATCTCAGTGCGAACTTTGCCGTCAACTTTGATCAGACGTTGCTAAAAATTTTCAGAGTTAATTTAATTTAATATATGGAATTACTTTGCAAATCATCCGGGCTTCATTGTAATTTTGTGCATATTTGAGTCGATTCCGAAGGAAGAGAACAAGCGGTAATGAATCCCGAAGTTTATGCGGCCCGCACATTGGCCGGGGAGCAAAAACGCCGCCCAGCTTATCCAACATCCATTTTTTCGGTGCAGCCAAACGCTTTAGATGCTTCTTGGGTCCTCGAGCCATTTTGATATTATTTTATTTGTAAAATAATTTGTTCTCTCTAGAAATATTAATGTAGTGATCAGTAATATTTCGGTTCGGATAAAATTATAAATTTTTGTGAATGGGTAAAGTTAATAAATAATAGGAGAAAGTAAGGGCACGACGGACGACTCGTTACTTAATTTTTATTTTTCCAATTTAATTTTCAATTCAAATACTAATCTGCCAGTTATTGATCTGACGGACAGCCATCCTAGATGACTTTATTTTCAGATCTTATTTGGAATTGAACATTGTTATAGTTGCAATTGCAAGATATATTGTAAAATATAAATATTCATTCATATAAAATGTATTAAATCGATTAAGACATTTGTTCGATATATCAAAAATGAAGCATAAATTTATTCTTTAAAACAATTATGACAAAAATGAGCACTATATGGAAATCGAATTTTGATCAAGGCTTATAAGGAAAGAGATCACACAAAAACGAGAAAATATATTTTTAAATAAAAAAGTCATCCCCAAAATTTAGTTTTTAACAAAATTCTTCTTTCTTGCTTGATCAATCCAATCAACAAATGTTCGGCATCACACAATCATAGAGGTCTTGCTTATTGTATTTCCAGTTGCCTTGTTCCGATCCTTCGACGCAATGCTATAAATAAGATTTATAATTAATTCAAGGAGTTAATGTTTTTCAACCTGAATCATTTTTTTGCGACGGGCCTCCACATAACGTGTTCTGTCCTGCACTCGCCGTTTCATCGCACTCAAATCCTGCTCTTGGTTCAGATCAAGTTCCAGATATTCGCTCAGCAATTCGGTTGAAGCCTCCAAATCTTGCTGATTATCTTCGAAGATGTTCTGAACAAATATTTAAATTATTCTACTGAATAAATTAATATTTTTGACCGACCGTGTTAATGTCGTCCTGTTTCAAGTAGAAGGCGAAGGCATAGGAATACATCAGTGTTCGGCGACAATCACATAAAACATCAACGGCGGCGCGCAAAAACAAAGTTTCCACATATGAAAATTTTGCGGTTTGTAATTGTTCAGTTTTTGCTGTCATT
Source organism: Pratylenchus scribneri (assembly GCA_030063045.1). Taxonomy (NCBI): domain Eukaryota; kingdom Metazoa; phylum Nematoda; class Chromadorea; order Rhabditida; family Pratylenchidae; genus Pratylenchus; species Pratylenchus scribneri. The sequence continues at coordinate 1,561,458 of JAQSEB010000020.1, read as the reverse complement.
TTCCCATAAAGCTATAAAGAATGATAAATTAGTAGTTAAGATTAATTTAATATTTAAACTTACATCATTTTCGAACTTCAAACTGATCGAATGGTTGTTGTAACGATCAAAATAATGAAGGTATCGCTTGAGTGCCGATTTTGCCACATCCGCTTTCTTTGTTTTCTCCTCCGTTTCCGTTGTGAATCGATTGCACGAATAATTTCCATCATGTGCCTTCCAATCACCTAATAAATGGTTTGAATTTATTATTTTCTTATCTTTCTGACATACCCAAGCAGACCCAACAAAATTCAAATCTGCATGCCATGGCACGACAAGTCTGATGATGACAAAATTTTAAATATTTTTAATAAAATAAATAAACCATATGATTGCAACCGCCATTTTTCTCAATTGCCGTCTAAAATATTTAAATTAATTTTGGAACAATTTAATTAATTTATTATTAGACCTTGCATTTCGGACAATCCTTGGTGTTAGCATTGATCCAATTATAAGTTTCGCTGTCATCGGAACATTGCTTCAACCAAATTTTCAAAAGACCGCAACCAATGGGTGAATGCCATGGCTTAATAAAGCAATTAGTTTTGAATTATTTTTATGATTTATTATTTAAACCTGTGCGCAATAAAAGCAAAAAATGTGTCCACAATTGCAAATGATTCGATGAGCTTCGTTGAATTCAGCTTTGATTGCAAAGCTACAATTTGGAGCTGGACACCATTTGAGCAGAGGATGGTCCTTCAAATATTGTTTTAAATATTTCAGTTTATAATTAATAAAACCTTAACATATGAATTAAGCTGAATACGCGAGTAATTCTCCAATGCGTTGGCATTGCCACCAGATTTTTTGAGAATTTTGCTGGCAAAATCCTCGTCAATGCTAATGGTGCAACCACCAGCGGGGCAAGTGGCATAAAGACGGCAGTCATTAATAACCTTAAATTCAACAATATTTATAGTACAATGCTTTTAGGGACTCACCGTTTGTTTCACATATTCAGTCCAGCATCTGGTGCAAAATAAATGTGCGCATGGAAGGCCAATTAATTCAGCATTTTCCAAACAAATATTGCACAAATCCTAGAAAAATTAAATGGCTTTTTACTGAAATAATTAAACCTTCTTAGTCTTTGTGGCATTACTCTTCTTGTTATCCACAATTATAATGCCAGCTCCATGCAAAAATCGATCGGTATTATCTGCTTCGTAATATCTTAATTGCAATAATGGAATTATTGAATAATTAAAGAAGCAAGCAACCTTTCGAGCAGCACATCATTGTTCCATTTGTATTTGCTCAGTAGTATTTTGCATTGTGCCGAAGTAAGACCAATAACTATGCTGCATTCATTTACCAATTTTTCTAAATCTTTCAGCAATTCCTCCTTTCCGAGAATCTATTTAATATTAAAATTTGTTATTCACCATTTATAATTAAATTGTAACCTGGTATTCACGTTTTGCTTTCTTCGCTGCCGTTGAACTTGTCTGCTCTGCCTCTGCTAGATCATAGTCGGGTGAATAATCATTTTTAGAAATCATTATGGATTTGATTATGATAAAATTGTGTAAAAAAATCTGAAGTAATATGGAATTGTTAGATTATGATGTAATTCAATTCATTTTAATTAATCAGCGATCATCATCTCATTAAGTATTATATGATTTATGATCCCTTCATAGCTGGCCACGTAAAAACAATAATACGAAGCATTTTTGGGCGGGGGTACTCTTTGGCTTTATAGCCTAAAATATCCGGTAACATAATATGTTATAATTCAAACATATCATATAGGTATTGCCTATTGCTAGTTTAAGTTTAGCTACATTAATTAAATGGGGTCAACACAAAATTTATGCTGATCAGATCATTGATCAAAATCTATATTCGAGTTTCATTCATATCATCAGTCAGGTCAGCTCAGCATCAGCTTCAATTAAAATAACTATTCCAAAAAAAATCTACACTCGAAGATCTACAATAATTTTTTGGCCAGCAGCAGAGCCCGTTGGGTCTAGTCTCTAGTGCTAGCTAGGGATAGGGTAGGAATATTGGAACTCGAGCTAAGAAAGGTCTTTTGGGTATAGCCTGTAGCTCGTTGTCGTTGGGGTTGAACCTTATACCCCTAAATAGGTAAATATCATCACATCATTATCAATCATTATCATCATCAGCAAGAATGACTAGAAAAAATTGCACAATAAATTAAAAACATTTTTATTCACAAAATTATTGTATACAATATAAGCAAAATTGGCACAATTAAGAACATGATGAATGGATATTGGGGGACAAAACAATACAAACAATGGGGAATGGGAAGAAATATCACACAATATTCACATCAACAATGATCCATAGCACGGGACATCTTCTTGCATCCACACACGTTCTGCATCATTCGGTTTTTGACGGCCCTGCTTGCTCGAAGTGAACGAAGATCCTCTTGCGGCATTGTGGTTTCTGCTTGTCCCATAGTTGGCGTGCACTCTGCTGCTGCTGGTCCGGATTTGCCTCGAGCCCATAGATGGAGAAGTCTGAAAAAAGGGGAAATTTTAGTGAAATTTAACAAATGATTAAAATAAACCCACAATGTGCATCATTCTCAGGAATTTTGGTTTTGTCGGTCCACTGCAGCATCAACTTAAAAATAGAAATTATTCAAAATTAAGTAGAAAATTATCCGCCCTCTTACCTTGACCGTCGCTTCCTCTCCCGCCTTGAGCAGCCCAACAGGTGGTCGAATTTTGAACATATCATTGCTGAAAATATTGGGAAATTATTTGAGTCAAAAATGCCGAATAAAACTCACTTTGTGCATTTCACTTTGAATAATTGTGGCTTGTCCGTCGGATTTTTGACTGAAAAAGATAAATGTATTTTTGAATAATAAGAAGGTAGTTAAACTCACTTTTCAACTCCACGAGCACCGGCTGCTGTTGGCCCTCACTGTAGCGGAATTCAATGCGATCGGCGGGATTCAATTCAAAGACAAGTGGACATGTCCAATATATTCCATTCTTCTCAAATATTATTGTTATTGTCTCCTATATAATTGTCCCCAAAATATGATATTTTCTGTATGTATGTAATTTATTGTTGCTATTCGGATAAAAATTGTTTTGAGATTTGATTTGAGGAGTACTTTTGATTAAAATGAGTAGGGCGGTGTTAAGACTTAAGAGAGAGTAAATAATCATTTGCGCAAATAGTCATCCATTCAACCCAGCAGAGTCGCCATGATCATTAATTATTCAATCCGAATAAGCTATTAAATATTAAATAACCAAGAATAAATTGATTTACTAAAGTCTAATAAATCAAATGTATTTTTACATCCCATCGAATTAAAGAAAGTATTAATTTATTTAATTAAATATTTGATAAAATCATTTGGACGGCTTAAACGTCATGATGTTATTTTTATACTCCTTAATCTTATTTGTTGAAAATAAATCCTCTATCCCTCCCCTTCCATCCTTTCTCAAAAACATTTTTAAGGATTAACATGCACCACATCCACATTATCAAATTCCATCCAATCCATTAAATAGAGAGCATTTTCTTTTAAAAAATGAAAAATATCAAATACCACTGAATTTCTTTTAATTAATTCCATCAAATTATTCTCTACGATGGCTTCAGGCCTTGATAAATTACCTCCAGGTTATTTTGTAATATTATTATCGAAAAATTTAATTTATATTCTTCAGGAACAGCTTGTGTTGTGTGCGCTGATTTGGCCACCGGAAATCATTATTCGGTCCCTTCTTGCAATGGGTCAAAAATATATCAAAAAATATAAAACATAAAATAAATTATTTTAGTTGTAAAACATTTTTTCGTCGCGCCATAGTGGTTTGTAATAATATTTTTATGATTATCATTTTATGTGATATAAACTTTTGCAGAATAATCGGAATTTTACATGCATGGGAAATGGAAAATGCATAATCGACAAAGGTGATTAAAAGTTAAAACAAATTAATTGTTTTAAAATTGTCAAAATAGGAGTGAGATGCGCCTGCCGTTCTTGTCGATTGAAAAAATGTCTACTAACGGGAATGGATAAAAATGGTAAAATTAACCAAAATTTAGTTTATAAAACAATTTTCAGCTATACAATCTGAACGTGATCGAATCGGCTATACAAAGAGAAAACGCAAAGACAAACAACAAAATGATGATAAAAAGAAATCGAGTTCCGGCCCATCCAGTTGTTCTCCAGTTCAAATTGACAAAGCTGAAATCCAAGAAAGCCAATCAAATGAATTCGATTTATCCGATGAAGAGGACGACATTACTTTCTGCGGTTCTAAAGATTTACCAGTGGGACAAGCAAATGTGCATCGTTCAAGCAAAGTATTTAAGAATGATAATATGATTATCCCCATAATGCCCATTTAGTCCCATGCATATGAAGGAATTTTGGAACGTTTAACACAATTGGAGAACAATTTTACCCTTCTTTTGAGTCGTGGCGAAATTCATCCATACGGTTCATTGGAAGAAGCGCTTCAAGCCCCGAGTAGATTTTCACAACCCGTAAATGTTAAGGTAAAACCACAATTAATTCATTTTTGATATTAATTTTGTTGTTTAGCTCTCCGATCCAATTGTTACACCAAATGTGGACCAACAAAAAATGCCCTTTTGGCGTTCGCGTATTATTGCTCTTTACATTGATTGGGCCAAAACATTTTCGTCATTCCGAAAACTTCCATACACGGATAAAGTTGCTTTAATCACCAATCATGCCAGCAGTTATATGGTAAAAATTTTCACTCTGACATTAAATATTGAATTATAATAGATTATGTGCGAAGCATTTCGAACTCCAGAGCTAATTACGGATAATAAAATAATTAATGGAATTGAGAAAATTGCTGAAAAATTACCAAATGAACAAAGGTTTAATCAAATAAGATAAAAGCATAAAATAATAATTTTTTAAAGAAATTCCGCCCGTCAATTATCATTAATAACATCCTCAAAAATTTCTGCTGAAAAATTTTACACTCCACTCTATCAAAAATCTGAACTGGAACCACAAAAAAAAATGCAAAAATTGGAGAATGTTCAAGAAAAAGAAGCTAATAAAATTGATGGCATTTCATCATTGGCTTCCAATTCCACTGCAATTATTCAATCGCCAGAACCATCATCATCAATTATTTTGCCGGAAAAAATTATACCAGGCAATAATATGCATACGTAAGAATAAATTATTTTTGCACAGAATAAATTCATTTTTTAGTTTTTTTGACCCTCAATTAATTCGAGATGGCCATAATTGTTTGGCCACTGGCGTTCGATCCGTCGTTGATGTACCACCGAGTGTCCATTATCCAGTAAGTTTAATGGCACCTTCAAAATAAAAACATTTTTGAGACTGTTGGAAATTTGTCCGGTTTAACGCCGGTAATGGCCGCAATGATTGATTGTGTGATGAAACCATTTCGGCGATTGAATATTTCCACCAGTGAATTTGCTGCTTTACAGGCGATAATGTTTTTTGATCCAGGTTTTTGGATTAAATATTTAAATTAATTATATTTCTTATTTAAGACACCGAAGGATTGGATGCAGCCAGCCAACGAAATGTTTGTGCAGAACAAAAAAAGATGGTAAAAACATTACTGAATATTTTTTAAATTTTTTTATTAAGATTTCTGCCATTTATTGCCACATTTGCCAATTCCATGAACCGGCTGAGGCAGAAAAACGATTCTCTTCAATTTTATTGCGGATTCCAATGATCCGTAAAGTGGCTGCAAAGAAAAATGAATCTCTACAAATAATTGGTAATTTAATTAAAATATTTTTCCAAATTATTTTAATTTGATAGATCTTTTCAATTTGTTCACACTGAATCCGCTGGTCAAAGAGACGACACTTGGAACACCCGTTGTAAAAAGTGGAGGCAGTATTAGTGAACCAAATTCCAATTCAAATGAAGAATCACCAACAATATAAAAGATTATGTAAATTTTTAACAAAATTTGTGATTTCATATTTTTCCAAAATTTTTATCTTCAAAAAGAAATATGTATTTATATTCATAAAAACGAGAAATATTAAACAATAAAGGAAGGTGAGAATTTTGTTGGAGTGTCCACTTATACTTCAAACTTCAATAATAGAAAGGTGAAGTGGATGATAATCGGCGGTGATGATGATGACCACTCCAAAAGATGGCCATTAAGCCCCTTCTGTCCATTTTTATATTGTGCTTGCTATGCTATGCAGCTGCCACTTCCCCCTTCCAAATAAAAATAAATGAGCCAATCGATTTTTGGCAAAGGAAAAGGAATGGCTCGGCTGGCCATTCTGTCCAACCGTGAAAGCTAAAGTATTTACTCTTCTTAGAAGGCAAAATGAACCTCTTCATTCATTTGCATTTATTTTCGGCCATAAAATGGTCAAAAAACTGCACAAAATAATAATCCTTTCCACGGTATTTGTGAACGTTGATATTGGAGTGACTTTCGTCCTTTTTAATCCTACGCCCACCATTTGCCTTCCTCCAGCCTGTCTCAACAACAGACGGAGACGGCTGCCTCCAAAATGGCTGGCCCATCGACAGTCACTGACACTAACCAAGCGTCAATCTAAAATTGCCCTATACTTTTTTTATGATTTTTCCGTAAGCTAAAAATTGCTTGCCCATTCCATAAAAGTCTCATAAAACGTGAAAAATTCATAGGGCGGAAAATTTTGCACATTCATTCCTTACTTTTTATGTACGAAAGAATAAAGGTCGAAATGAAACAGAAGAGCCGTAAATTATTTCACATGCACAATGCACATGTTCAATTCTTTAATTATCATTTATCACTTTATTTTTTGCAAAAGAATAATTTTTCCATTTTTTTAACTCCTTTTATATGTTACTAGATTCCATCAAATAGTCCCTCGTCCTTCCCCCACAAATTCATAAAATTCGCGCATTTTAAAAAGACAACCATTAAACCGTGTTTCAAAAAATACTGAGCAAATAATTGAATTGCTTAAAATTCTCCTTAAAACTTCAATTTTTTAAACTCAAGTACCTTCATTTTTCAGAGATTAACTGGTTGGATATTGACTTCTTCCTCCATCCATCCTCCCACCAAAACATGGCCAATAAGGATTCGAATCTTAGTGGCCTGGAGCCCAGTTCAAAATTATTACCAGAAAAGCAAAAAGAAGAAGAAGAAGGCAAGCAAATGGAGGAGGATGAAGATACTGGTCGAGGATTGGCAAAATCATTGACTTTATGGAATGGAGTGTCAATGATTGTTGGGTTGGTTTAATATTTAATTGATTGATTTATGTTTATTGGATTTTCACAGATGTATCATTGGATCCGGCATATTCCTTTCTCCAACCGGTGTGCAAAGAGAAGCCGGCAGTGTTGGTTTATCATTGCTTATTTGGATATTATGCGGACTATTTGTTGGACTTGGCTCATATTGCTATGCTGAATTGGGCACATTGATCAAGAAATCAGGCGGTGATTATGCTTACATTATGGAGGCGTTTGGCCCTTTCCTTGCATTTATTCGACTTTGGGTTGAGGCTATAATCGTCAGGTAAAATTTATTTAACAATTAAACTTTTATAATCAAATTTTATAGGCCTTGTACTTGTACAATTGTGGCCATCACATTTGCAACTTACATTTTACGACCATTTTTCTCAAATTGCGATCCACCAGCCGGAACCATTCAAATTATTGCCGCCGCGTTAATAAGTAATTTTTATTTCATTTTTGAATTTATATTTTCTAGTTTTTCTCACCGCTCTAAATTGCATAAGTGTTAAATGGGCCACAATCGTGATGGACACTTTCACAATTGCAAAAATATTCGCACTTTTGCTCATCACTTTCACAGGGATTTATTTACTGATCAAAGGTATTTAAAATGAATAATAAAATTAAATAATAATTTTAATTTATTAGGTGATCCACAATATAGAGAATCATTTCAAGACATTTTTGCCGGCACCAATGATGATGTAGGAAAAGTTTCAATTGCATTTTACTCTGGTTTATTTGCATATCAAGGATGGAATTATCTGAATTTTATCATTGAAGAGCTCCAAAATCCCAAAAGGTTCATTCATTTTAATTATTACTAATTTACTGAATTGTTTTCAGAAATCTTCCATTGGCTATTCTCATTTCGACTGTTTCCGTCACCGTCATCTACGTGTTCACGAACATTGCCCTCTACACTGTGATAAGCCCCAGGGAAATGCTGGCCTCCGACGCGGTTGCTGTGGAATTTGCCAACAAAATGTACGGTCCACTTGCCTTCACTATGCCCCTCTTCGTCGCTTGCTCCACACTTGGATCGGCCAATGGAGTGTATGTTTTATTTTTTAACTTTTTAAAATATTCATTTTTTAGTATTTTCACATCATCTCGGCTATTTTATGTTGGCGCAAGAGAAGAGCAAATGCCTGTGGTGTTGACAATGATCAATAAACAAACTCGCACACCAATTCCGGCTGTCATATTTTTGGTTAATTTCACTTCATTTTTTACAGTATAAATTTCCATTTAAGGGTCTTCTAGCACTCGTCTATTTGGCATTCGGCGATGATGCACTAAAACTGATTAATTATATTGCCATCAGTTATTGGCTAGCTATTGGAACTGTTACGGCCGCATTGTTTTATCTCCGTGTAAAAATGCCGAATGCACCGCGACCAATTAAGGTATCGTTTTAATTTTAATTGATTTTTATTATAAATTCAAATTCACAGGTCAATTTGATTTTCCCAGCATTATTTCTACTTGGATGTGTTGCCCTTGTTATCATTCCAATTGTTGGGAATCCAAAAGATACAGGTTAAAAAATATTCATTTAAAATTTAAAAAACCCAAAAATAATTTGTTTTTTTCAGCAATTGGAATAACAATTATGCTGACGGCCGTACCCGTTTATTTCCTGTTTATTGCTTGGAAGAACCGGCCTTTATGCTTTTACCACGCTGCAGGTAAATTTTTATACAATTAAAAATTTTAAATACACTTTTTTTCTCCAGCTAAATTGACCAGCACTGCGCAGAAACTCTTCCTTGTTGTAAATGATGAACAGAAACCATAGAGATAGAGACAAATGTAAAATTTCACACCATATTTTTGTTTATTTTCCTCGTCCACAAACATATCCACATATTTTATAATATTTTAAAATTATTTCCCAAGTTCTCATTTTTCCACCAATGACGCAAATAATGTGGTGACTTTGACATTTTTGACGATAAAATCTAATAAAATTTTTATATTCACGTTTACATTTTATGGCAGCACATTTCCTCACACATATTTATTTTGGCATTTAAATGGCTAAACATCTAGAATGTTGGGGATATTCCCCATGGAGAAGCAATGTGGCCAGCCGGCTGGAATGTGGGGAAGTCCTATATTTCTCCATATTTTCGCTTTCTTTTTTGCAATCCATCCATCCAGCTGGCTATATGAAAAAAAATCAATTGGCGACTCCGTCAAGAATGGGGGCAGAGGCTGTAGCCATTTAGACTGCTTCAATGGGGAAAGCCGTTGAAGGGATAAGGAAGGCTACCGCCGTTTAAGCCGACCGAATTTTTTAATGAATAAAAAAGATGAAAAAGATTTAAAAGTAGCGAAACCAACTTTCATATTTCTTATTTCTCAATGAATGAATTTAATTTTTGATCTTCAATTTAGCAGACGAGGTAAAACTTATTCCACTCTCATTTTATTGCTTGCCGGCTGATTCAATATTGGAATTGGATGCGGACAACACAATAGGCGGTAACTTCAAAAAATTTGGACGACCATTCAATTCAATACAAAATGGCTCAACCTGACACCACTGTTGATGAAAGATGAGCATAAATCAGGTAAAAAATTAGTAGGTAAAAAATTTAACCTTCGATTTATACATAAATTCTTCCATTTTTTTCAAATTTTTAACATAAAAATGGGAGCGGCGCCTAGACCAAGCACACCCATTCATTCAGCGGTGCATTTTTGCGTACACAAATTACACATAAAGACTCAAATTTCAACGCCACGACCCGAACAAAGCAGCAGAAATGATAGTAATCAGCGGAAATTACTTTTTATTCCAAATGTTCGCAGCCATTCCAAATGTTCGCAGACATTCCTAAAGCTCAAAACCATTTTAATCATACGCAATCCTTCAAAAAAATTTTTGTTATCAACATTTTTGAGTTTTCCTATAATCCATTCAGGAAATTAAATCCTTTAATCATTCATTCACTCTCCCATGGATGATGGTTGTACTTTTTATTAGACATCATCATTGGTTAGGAAATGCTGCAATTTATTAGTCGTCATTTTTTGTTTATATAGCAAAAAAAAGGAAGATCCACCGCTATTAAACGAGCCCCACGGATAAAATAAACAAGTTGCTTTTTGATTGCTCTCTAATAAATTCGCGTTTATTTTTCGAATGAACATAGTCGAATAGCGGTTATCCAAAGGGGATGACTAATATTGACCATCATTTAAAAGGGGGAATAATAAAATTTCGTAAACCACCGATTTAACTTAAATTTGAAATCAAATTCTCATTTTCAGCTCATTCATTCATTGCAATCAATTATTGAACATTTCTGAAACCGTCAACATTTTGCGTCAATCGAACATCGAGGACGAAGAACCATGGCAAAAGAAATGCCGATGGAAAATGAACAAAATGAGGATTTTACGCGAAAAGGTAATTTTTAATATAAATTCAATCAAATCAATTTTGTATTTTCAGGCAATAATAATGCCGACATATTGCCCATTTTTATTGTCAGTGACAGTCCAAAGTCGACGCCGAAGGAATCGCCAAAGACGAGGCCAATGTCCGAATCATCAGAAAATGCAACAACAGAGCAACAACAACAACCGGCTAATGGTGAATAATTATTATATAATTTTAATATGAACATAATTCACAGGGAGGCCACATTTCGAATTGCGCGTAGATGACAATGCATTTTTGGATCTTGATGAGAATAATTTGCCTGACAATGACTTCCAAAGCACTTATTCCATCAACGATGTCCATGGTTAGAATTTTTAATTCCAAATATAAATAATATGTTCAAATTTCAGTTCGGAATGATCTCATCATTGACCATTTGCCAGTGCCACCGGATGGAGGCTATGGCTGGGTGATTGTTGCCGCCGCTTTTGTTTGCAATTTCATCGTGGATGGAACAAGCAATGCATTCGGCCCATTCATGGCCTCCTATCAACAGGCATTTGGGGCGAGTAAAGCTTCAGTTTCGCTTATTGGTTCACTTCTTGTTGGAATGTATCTTCTTTCGGGTAATAAAAATATTCATAAAAATTTATAATGGTTAATGGAAATTATTAGGTCCAATTGCCGGTGGCCTTCTCAATAATTTTGATGCAAGAAAAGTGGTCATTGCCGGTACAATTCTGTCTTCAGCCTCATTTGCCCTTTCCACATTTTCTCCGAATATTTTTGTGCATTATTTCCTCTACGGCATTTTGGGCGGTTTGTTTTTCATTACTGAATAATAATCCATTTTTTTCTTTGCAGGAATTGGTTTCGGGTTCATTTATTTGCCAGCAATTGTTGTGGTCAGTCAATATTTTGAATTGAAGCGAGCATTGGCAACGGGTATAAGTGTGGCCGGCAGTGGATTTGGCACATTCATGATGCCATTATTGTCAAAATTACTCATTGAAGGTAAAAAAATATTAGGAAAAACTGAATAGATTAGTTAATAAGGTTTAGCTGGCAACGTTTTAGATTTTACTTTAAAAATTTTTAAAATTTTCGACTTGTTTTTTAAACATTTATAGTCTCGGGTTCGAATCCGCTCAGAGGAAGTTATTTTTTAAGGATTTGATTTTTTTACTTTTATGAATTTTAATACATTTTTACTATAATTTTCTTGCAAAATACTGTAATTCGACCAAAAAATGATACAATAATCGCTAATTGTTGCCAAAAAATCAATTTAATCGATAATTTTTTTAGCATTCGGTTGGAAATTTGCCCTCTACACAATTTCCATTCTCATTCTTCTTTGCGCCATTTGTGCCATATTCTTCAAACCATTACCAATACCTGAATTCGACTACGAGAAACAAAACAAATTGACCGAAGAATTAAAGCAACAAGCACTTTTGGCCGCATTGAGTCGAGCAGATGCCGGAGATGATGAAGTATTATTTTATTATTGGATAATGAATTAATTTCACTCCAAATTTAGTCTCAATCGAACATTTCCGAAGGAGAAACAACGACAATGGCCGGTGGCATTTCCCCTGTCAAACGGTCGGCCACCACCCGCACAAGTTCACAATGCACAAAAGAAGATGGCCAACCATTGTTGAATGGGCTGGAAACGACGGCAAATGGCACAGTGGATGGGAATGAAAATGGCGAAGTGGTCCCATCTTCACCGGTCACCCCGCATCGTCCCCCACTGTCGCCAATTCCCGAAAGTGGACCACGACGATTGAGCAAGAGCAGAGCCGGTTCCACATATCAGCCGCATGCAGATGGGGCAGTAGGGAGGCATCCAACCATGACAAGGACGAGAAAACCAACATTAGCCAGGTTGGATTAATTTAATTTCTTATTTTTTATTCCATAAATTTTTGTCAGTGTGACAAGTGATGCTTGGATGGGGAGCAATAATCAATTGCGCCAAAGCCGTGCCAATTTATGCAGCCAATTGTCACGAGTTTCCGCCCGTTCTTATGCAAATTCACTAAGTCGAATCAGTCAAGCGCCGGGACAATCAATCAAAGCCGGCGAATCGGTGCTTTCAATGGCAATGAGCGGAGTAGAGGCAAAGGAATTCACGAGGCCACTTTCCCGGCATGACATTTTCCTTCAAGGCAGCATCAGAAATTTGAAGGAATTCGAAAATGAAGGTAATCAAATTTAATGAATCCATAAAACCCTAAATATAATTCCATTTTAGGAGGCAATTATCATCGCTACCGTGAATCCCAAATTTCCATTCCTGTGTCAATTGCCGCACAAAATATGTCCTCTTCTCTCTCACATGCCGGCGGTGATATGGTCGAAATGAGTCATCGATTTGGAGGCAGCCAATACAGCCGAATGACGGATGGCAAAAGTGTTTTTGCAGGCCCTGAATTTGAGGAGGAATTTGAAGCTCCATTCATCGATAACAGGCAAATCTTGATAATATATTTATTCAGAAAACAAAATTGATGCAAATTTATTGCATTACATCAAAAAACACACATTAAAATTATAAAAAAAAACATGAGAATGTAAGAAAAAAAATAGGGGAATTAATTTTTTGAGAGGGGAGATAATAATCGGAATTAAATCAGATATGGTCCCGTAAAGCACAAAAAAAATAGAATTCTTTTCCGGAAGAAACACAAAAATCAGAATTCTTTCCGGAAAACACAAAAAATCAGAATTCTTTCCGGAAAACACAAAAATCAGAATTCTTTCCGGAAAACACAAAAAATCAGAATTCTTTCCGGAAAACACAAAAAATCAGAATTCTTTTCCGGAAGAAACACAAAAATCAGAATTCTTTCCGGAAAACACAAAAAATCGGAATTCTTTCCGGAAAACACAAAAAATCAGAATTCATTCCGGAAAACACAAAAAATCAGAATTCTTTTCCGGAATAAACACAAAAATCAGAATTCTTTCCGGAAAACACAAAAAATCAGAATTCTTTCCGGAAAACACAAAAATCAGAATTCTTTCCGGAAAACACAAAAATCAGAATTCTTTCCGGAAAACACAAAAATCAGAATCTTTCCGGAAAACACAAAAAATCAGAATAGACAAAACACAAAAATCAGAATAGACAAAACACAAAAAATCATAATCAGAACAGGCAACACAAAAAAACTCATAATATCTTATTAATTTTTAATTCTTTCTTTCATTTTTATTCAGCAAATTCAAATGGATTCCCTTTCCAATACGGCATGCCTTCTCCGAAATGATTTCCCTTTCGCTGTTGGCCGATCCAGTCATGCTTCTTCTTTGCATCTCCAACATGTTCGGCATGCTCGGATTCTATGTTCCATTTGTATTTCTCATCGATTTGGCCATCTCCCGCGGAGCCACCCCTTCCGAAGCAACTTTCCTCCTCTCAATAATTGGCATTGCTAATACTTTTGGTTTGTTAATTCATTATTCTTTTTTCATCCATTTTTCATTTTTATTTTTTTCAGGCCGTGTATTTTTTGGTTGGGTGGCGGACCGTCGATGGGTGACTGCCCTTGCCATCACAAATTGGTCATTGATCACCTGCGGCCTCCTTACCATTTTTTGCCCATTTCTTCCCAATTATTCAATGCTCATTGTCTATGCCGCACTTTTCGGCTTCATTGTTGGTAAGTCAATTTATCCGAAACAACTTGTTAAAAGAAATAGACTTAATAGCTGAGAGTTAAAAGAAACACCTATAGTTGATTTCACTAAAGTGCATTTTCTCCTCAAAAAAATAGTTTAAAAAATGGAACTTATTTATTCAACAGCTTAACTTGGTCGGCTTAGCCTAGTTGGTTAATGCCAGGGAATTTGGGTATTTGATACAATGGTTCGAAGTTCAAAACCGGTTAGAATATACTATTTTTGCAATGAAAGCAATCATAAATAATTCATTTTTAAATCCATTTTTTTATTTTTTCCAGCCGCCTATGTTTGCCTCACTTCCATTCTCCTTTCCGACCTTCTCGGCGTGGAACGTCTCACCAATTCATTTGGCATTTTGGTTGTTGCCCGTGGGATTTCCTCCCTTTTGGGCACCCCAATTGCCGGAATTGTGTTCGATTTTACCCAATCCTACAGTGCCTCATTTTATGTTGCCGGTCTTCTCATCTTCATTGCCGGTTTGGTTGGCTGCATTGTCACATTTGTGCATCGCTATCAGAGAAGTCAACTCCGGAATGAAGGTGGGGGAAATAATAATTAGAAACTATTTTAATTAATTAATTTAAGGTGATTATATGGAGCCGGTGAAATTGGCAGCGGATCATGCAGCAGCCGATGCCCAAAGTGGAAAATTGTCGGTGCTGACGGAGAGAAGCGAGGAAAACTTGACTGAATACCAAAGGACCATTCAAAGCATTCAACAACAACGGGCATTGTTGCAAGAATTGGAGCAGTACAAACAGAGGAATGAGGTGGTCGATGAGGAGGAACATTTTGAGGCAGAAGATGCCGGAAATGGCCAACCCGCTGTTGAAGAACCAAAATTAATTGAATGAATACACACTCCATTCACATTCATTATTTTCATTTATTATTTCTCAATTAATTTAAAATGCAGCTTATTTTATTTCATTTTGTTGTATTTTTTCACATCAATTCCCCTCCCTTCGATCTCCTCATTTCTTGTTTTTTTACCCCATCTTTTTTCATATGCAATCATGTGTTTCGTATTGGACCCCTCAACTTTCCATAATTTTCAAAATTAAAATACCCCGTGAAATCCACATTCGAAATTTCTATTTTTTTTATTGTAATTCCATCCGTCCAATTTTATATGAGCTTTTTTAATATCCAGTCCATTTCTTTGTGAATATTTGAGACTTGAAAAAATCACCGTGAATTTATTCTTGTTGTGAATTTTGTTTCTCTGGAATTGAAGATCATTTGTTGGGAAAAATAATAAAGAGAGAATAAATGGACAATGAGGAATGCAAAAAGAGGTGGAAAAAAGATGATCACAAATTGGGGGAATGAAAATTGTTGTGGCCTCTGGGCAGCTGAATTAATTTGTGGGGTCCACGGATAATCATTGCATAAATTGCCCAAACATCTGCACAATTCAACGGTTCGATTGCTGGATTTCAAGGCCAAATGTCGAGGCAACAATGCTTTCATTGGGAATGTAGAGCATGAAGTGTCTTTTGGGGGAAAACAAATTCATTTAATCCCAAAAATGTCCAAATTAGCCTCTATTTTATGGTTGACTACCCACGGACAATTTCAGTCAAATTTAGAATTAGAAAAGGGTACCCAGCTGCCATTTGTTCCGCTAGTTTTGGCCAACTTTTTAGAGTCCATAAAAATTACATTTTTGGTTTTAAAGGCACAAATTAAATTGGCAGATTTAATCAAATTCATTGCAAAAGAGAGGATTTATTTGAGGCATTAAATGAATGAATGGTCCTTTTCCTCAAAATTCTTTCATTTGGATAAATTGTTAGTTTAATTATAATTAAAAAAACCAACCAACGAGATTATCCAATGGCACTTCTCCATATTTGAAGACGGAGGAAAAGCAGCCTCGAATCACATTGTTTCCAATGTATTGGCCTGAAATTTTTGGGGGCAATGCCAATTTTCAATAACATCAATCAAAATTGCTTGCATCCCCTCCGGGGATTGCGTGTTTTCCAATACTTTTGTATTTTATTTATGGCCAAAATTAAAGGACAAAAAGAAAGACCCCTCAATTTGAGAGGGCCATATTGGAAAAAGGTGGGGGAAGATTTATTTGACTAACCGGCCAACATTCTGGGCTCAATCACGGTAACACAAATGGAATGGCTGCAAGGAGTACGGCCAATGAGGGCACCGCCCGGAATGGCATGGCAAGCATCGGTGAAATTCATTGGTCGATAGTAAATCTGTGCAAAAATTTAATATTTTTTTATTATATTTTGGTTTTATTTTCCTTCCATTTCCACCCATCCATTTCCCAATTGGTCTCATTTTGCAGTTTATTCCTTTTCATTTGTTTCTGCCCACCGAAAGGAAAATGTTTCTCCATTTTCTGACCCCAATTTTGGCATAAACAATGAATGGGCGACTTGGCTTTTCCTTCCATTTTAGGCCACCAAATTTAGCAATGCAAATTCCGTCATGTTTTGAGAGACAATTTGGTCTCCCATTGGGAATTGACCTACCCAAAAATGAAAGGACAAAACAATTAATGAACTTGAAGGGCCAACAATAATTATTTCCATCAATTGAGGAATTTTGTTAGCCTATCTCCATTCATGTTTTGGCCAATCAATGAATGAAATATGTTTTTTGTCCCCATTCTTGTCATTTTTTCATCAGTCAACACGTCCGTCCGTCCATTTCAAACTCTTCTTCCCTCCTTCCCAATCCTATCCCTGGATTTTTGGCCAAGTGGGGAAAGAGGGATGGATATGCCAATCCTATCCGATGGGATTCCCCCTGAAGGGAAATGCCAACGAGGGACATAGGAAATGTATGGAATGAATTGAAAGGGAATGAAAGGGTGAAAGTAAGGGTGAAAAGCGGCTGTTGGAAATTCAATCCGCCCCCCCCCCCCATTCATCCATAAGTCAATCCTCATCAACAGCAGATCCCACACCGAATGGACGGATTGGATTGAAGGTGGATGCCTTTTTGCGGTTTTGAATGACTTTTTAAAGGGATTTGTTTGAATGAATTGATGGAAATTATAAAAGGGTAAAATGTTGGCGGTTACATATTTTTCCTTCCAAAGGCTAATTAATCCGAAACAACCCAAAAAAGGAAGGAAGAAGAGAGGAAGACATTCATCTTTTCCTCTTTCCCCCAGGGGCATCCCCTCCTTCCATCTAGGGTGGTTGTCGGGTGGCTCCAAAAAATTTATGTGGCAATCGGCCCAAATTCAATTTCCCCAGTGCCCAGCCCAAACCAATGTGGAAGAATTCCCACGAAAGGCAGCGGGGTGGGGGGAAGGGGAGGGGGTGTGAAAATTGGCAGCCAAGGAAGAAATGGCCAAGCAACTCGGCTGGATGGCCAAAAAATAATAATAATTGTTGGGTTTGAAGAGGGAAGGAAATGGATGGCAAAAATGTGCGGGGGAGGCTGACCTGGTCAAGATAGGACCAATGGGATTCGAACTCTTTGGACATGCAGGAAAAGCAAAAACGTTGGCCAATGCTGAAAAATGGCAATGGATTTGATTGGTTAAAATGCCATCATCGTCCCCACCTGGTTGTACTGTCCATCAAATCCAAATAGTCATTGTCCATTTGAGGGGCTACCGTCCTTCGGCCAGCGCCAAAACAAAAAGAGGAGGCGGAAATATGAAGCAGAAAAAGTGAAAGAAAATAGCCGGAAATTGGTGGATTATTTTGGTGATGGATCCTCGTTTGGCCGAAATAAAAATGATGCCGAACAACACGGCGCATCCAATGATGGCACCACTCCTCCAACAAAATGATGGCGGTGGCGCATTCAACTCATTCGGCCACAATTATTCCAATATTAGGATGTGGGCAATGGGCAAAAAGTGGGGCAAAAACATTGACTGTAAAAATTGGAATATTGGATAGAAATTGGCAACAGATGGAATTGAGAATTGGGACATTGTTTCGATGCCGCGAAGTTTTCAACCGTGCGGAATTTAGGGCAGCCATCCAACGGCATTTGAGTGGGGGGAGGGGTGAAATGAACTCGCGCGGAAGAGGAGGCGACGGTTGGGATGGAATTATTTATGGAGGAATGGAAGAGGAGAAGAGGATTAAGCCATGGATGAAGGGGTGCTGAAGTTGTACCAGCAAATGTTGGGAAGGGAATGAAGGGGATGACCGTGGAGATTAGCGGGGCCCAAAAGGAGGATTGTGGGAAGGAGGAAGGCCCTTTTTGAATGGAATGAGAGGAAAGTCCTTTGGAATGGCCTCCGGGCCAGTCAGTGGGTCGGCTTCATTTTGCTGCCCTCTGGCCCACTTCATCCTCCTTCCATTCCCGTTGCCAATTCTCGCCTTCCCATCTGCTGCTGCCTTTGCCTTCATTCCTTCCCCTCCTTTTGGCCACAATTGCTCCTCCCACTTTTTTTTTTGAAAAGCCGTGAAAAGCAACGAAGGAGGAAATGTACTCAACGGGATTTTGGATGAATAATAATAATAAGTGGGCATTTTGGGGTGGTCATCATCTTTTTGTGAAGACAATTTCCAAAAAAAAAAAAATGGTAAAAAAATCATTTTTATTCAAGGAGGCAAAAATAAAGCAAAAAAAGAAAATATGTTTTCCGGAAAGAATTCTGATTTTATGTGTTTTCCGGAAAGAATTCTGATTATTTGTGTTTTCCGGAAAGAATTCTGATTTTTTGTGTTTTCCGGAAAGAATTCTGATTTTTTGTGTTTTCCGGAAAGAATTCTGATTTTTTGTGTTTTCCGGAAAGAATTCTGATTTTTTGTGTTTTCCGGAAAGAATTCTGATTTTTTGTGTTTTCCGGAAAGAATTCTGATTTTTTGTGTTTTCCGGAAAGAATTCTGATTTTTTTGTGTTTTCCGGAAAGAATTCTGATTTTTTGTGTTTTCCGGAAAGAATTCTGATTTTTTGTGTTTTCCGGAAAGAATTCTGATTTTTTGTGTTTTCTGGAAAGAATTCTGATTTTATGTGTTTTCCGGAAAGAATTCTGATTATTTGTGTTTTCCGGAAAGAATTCTGATTTTTTGTGTTTTCCGGAAAGAATTCTGATTTTTTGTGTTTTCCGGAAAGAATTCTGATTTTTTTGTGTTTTCCGGAAAGAATTCTGATTTTTTGTGTTTTCCGGAAAGAATTCTGATTTTTTGTGTTTTCCGGAAAGAATTCTGATTTTTTGTGTTTTCTGGAAAGAATTCTGATTTTTTTTGTTTTCCGGAAAGAATTCTGATTATTTGTGTTTTCCGGAAATAAGTCTGATTTTTTGTGTTTTCCGAAAAGAATTCTGATTTTTTTTGTTTTCCGGAAAGAATTCTGATTATTTGTGTTTTCCGGAAATAAGTCTGATTTTTTGTGTTTTCCGAAAAGAATTCTGATTTTTTGTGTTTTCCGGAAAGATTCTGATTTTTGTGTTTTGCCTATTCTGATTTTTATGTTTTTTAGAAAGATTTTTTTGTGTTTTTCGAAATTTGATTACATTTTTTGATTCTACTCCATTCTCTCATTGTGAAGATACTTTCCAATAAAAATGGTTAAAAAAATTCATTTTTTATTAAAGTGGCAAATAAAGCATAAAAAGGGAATAGTGAATTGAATTAAAATAAATTTGAAAAGCTCGAAAATGGAAAATTTGTAATTAATTAAAAAAGGAAAATGACTTTTTTGAAATAATTTGAATGCCAATTATAAAAAATGAGATCATCCATTGTCCATTCAATTCAATTCCTCCATTTTTATTGAATATTTTGCCTTCTTCTCCTCTTTTCCCCTTCATCGCCCATTTCCCCTTCCTCTTCCCCTTCAACACTTTCTTCTGTCGGTATTGGCATTTTCGTTGTTTTTGGCATCGTTTCTTCATCCTCTTCCAATTCTATCATTTTTCGACATCTTTCCAGGTAATGTTTCCTTCCAAATTTGGCCAATCTTTGTGCCACCTCCTCATTCCAATCCAACATCACCGAATGCCGATCCAATGCCACCGATGCCCCCAAACCCTTTTCACCTTTCATTTCTTTTTTATTTTTGCTTTCTTCCTCTTCTGGTTTTTCGGCATCATATCGACCTTAATTTTTCCTTTTTTCCCTTAAATTCATCTAATAATTTTACCCATTAACAAATATTTCCTTCCAATTTTCAGCCGAGGACATTTGCAAATTAGCATTCGATTTGGCAGCCAAATGGCAAAATTCTTTCGATTTGGCAAATTCAATTGATTTTTTGCATCCTTTTGGATTGCCAATAATTGGCCATGGTATTTGGCCCATCCATCCACTAATTCCCTTCCCATTATTTGCACTTGAATTGCTGAAAATGATCATTCAAAAATGAATGATGGAACTCCCTCTTTAGACCGTAATCTCGGCGACAAAAACGTTTATGGGTCAATCGGGTGGGCGAGGCACGGCATTTTTCGCATTCCTCTGAATAAAAATGAAATTATTCCCAGCAATATTTAAGGCAAAATGCTCTAATTGGGATGAGAATTATAGAAAGGATGTAGATGGTGATTATTTCAGCCAATTCTATGCAATTTATTCATTTTTCATGAAAAGGGGAGATGAAATTTTTAATTTGATTGATGTCTGAAGATTTTGGCCATTGTGAAAAATTCGGACAAAAAAATGTTATGACCTTTTTAAATCCCAAATAATAAATTAAAATTTAAGTAATAATTTTTATATCAAAATGAAGAGCATTTTTCACTACAAAACCATACCAAGATTATTAGAAACAGTTTAGAAAGAAGGAAGTTATAATTAAATAAAGATTGTCGCTTTCCTCACAATAATGGAAAGGGGGATTCCAATACTGTAGAGAGAATATGTGATTATGCCCTCAACGCATTCCTTTTTGTGCTGAATGCTGATTGGCTCTCTACTACAGTATTTTTCACTTTTCTTGATCAATGGCAGCAAACAGTTCATTGTGCCCTCAAGGATTCTTCATTTCATATTCAAAATAACATTTATATTTTTTAAATGCTTATAACTTTCTCCAATCCAAACCATTTTTGATGATCTTAATATTGTTTTGTAGAGCGAAAAATTCTCTACATTTTCATATAAAAATCCACCCACCTTTTTGTTGTCCACCAATTTTGATGGCATTTGCCGGAGGTGGCGGACCTGAAAAATGTTTTTGGCACATTTTTAGAGGGAATTTTAGCATACGAATGCAAGGGGTGACCGGCGATCTGGATTGTTGGAATCCTTTGGCACATCGATTGCAGGTTGGCCCTAAACACAAAATCAATTGATTAATTCTTCTGATGTGAATGATTTGGGCCCAACCTTCCACTCCAGATTTGCAAATGCATTGGCCACTCGTTTGATTGCAATTTCGGGACAATGAGCCAATTGGATGGCAAAGACATGCTTCAAAAAAGATCATTCATAATAATCGATAAAAGTTTAAAATTGATTTTAAATTCTCAATGGCAAATTCCTTTCCAAAAACACATTTTTTGACAATCACTCACGTTTGCACGCCTTTCGATGTGTTATCGGCTTTCCCTGATCCCGATAATATCCCAATTTGCAATACTAAATTGGGTGAAATATTCCATCAATCCAATTTATTTCCTCACATGACAATTTCGTCCGGCTGTGTTGTGCCGACAATTCAGGCAAACTCCGCCACTTTGGAAGCCGCTGAGTCGATACAATTCTGCATTGAATCGACACTTTCGACTGTGCAAATTGCAATTGCACGCTAAAAATGAAGGAACCATTTTCCATATTAATTCATTTATTTTTTCATATCCTTTTAAATTGTTTGAAATCCAATTAAAATTCCTTCCAAATAATTCATTCCAATTTCGATAAATTCCATTTTAAATTGAACATATTCCCAAATTTATTCTTTTCTTCTCCAATTTTCCCTCATCAATTCATTTTTTATTTGCTTTATAGCCAATTTTTTGCGAGAATAATTCCTCCACCCCCGCCCCCCGTGCGCATTGTTTGCCTTCACAATTGGCGGCGACATGAGCATTTCATCCAAATCTAATCCAATTTACGCCCGAACGGATGAAAAATGTAAATGGGATGGATTGATTGGAAGCAAATTCCTCCATCCATTATTGTCCCTTCACCCCGCCGTAAATTGGTTGGTTGCCTCGGATGGATGAGCAACCCCCCTCTCAAATTTTGTGTGGCATTTTCGCCCAACTTTTTCCGGATGAATTCATTTTTTAAGCAGCCGAGAAAATTGCTCATTTTTTCGAATATATTTGAATTGGTGAATGGAAAAAGGGCTAATCGAATGGAGGGTTTGAGGGTCATTGTCATTGGCCCCAAATTTGGCCAATAAAATTGAATATTCTCATTGTGAGGGTTTTATTCACCATTGATCGGGGTCATCCCCGCTCCTCTATATTCGAGGGTGGTCCCCGTTTTTTATGCAAATTTCCCCATTTTTTCCAAAATAAATTCATTCCACCTATCCCTCCTTTTCCTCTACTCAACTACAACATTTTTTCCCTTGAGGCATAATCTCCTCTATTTTCAAAAAGGGAAAAGTGGCGGAAATTGGTGGGAGAAAAAATGGAGAAGGAAAAAGTGTGAAATTGGGAAAAGGTTCAGTGTCAAGTATTTTTATTCCCTTGAGGCAAATAATTAATCATTCCCATCAAAAATGGACGCGCCCTTTTCCTATTCTCACATATCCATTTTATGCCGCTTTCGCCCCAAACCACCAATCCCATCCATTAATCCCCCTCCACTCAAAGAAAAGGATGCGCAGATGGACGATGATGACGGGAATGGAGAATGGAAGGAAGACCGTAGTTTTTTATGAAAGGGAAAATGGACAAATTCGTATGAGATGCGCACTTTTTTGGATCGTGGGATAAAATTAGTATAAATTAATTAGAGTGGAAATATTCAAAAAATTCACAATACCACAGCAGTTTTCATGTTTGCGTATTACTTGAAAATTGCAAAATTGTTTAAAAAAATGCGAAATTATTGGATTAGTACATTAAATGTAAAAAAAGGATATATAAAAAAGGGTAATTAATTTTATTTAATGGAGAAAGAGAGATTTACGGTTTCTGGAGAGAATTCTGATTTTTTTGTGTTTTCAGGAAAGATTCTGATTTTTTGTGTTTTCCGGAAAGATTCTGATTTTTTATGTTTTCTGGAAAGAATTCTGATTTTTGTGTTTTCCGGAAAGAATTCTGATTTTTTTGTGTTTTCCGGAAAGAATTCTGATTTTATGTGTTTTCCGGAAAGAATTCTGATTTTTTGTGTTTTCCGGAATGAATTCTGATTTTTTGTGTTTTCCGGAAAGAATTCTGATTTTTTGTGTTTTCCGGAAAGAATTCTGATTTTTTGTGTTTTCCGGAAAATTTTTTGTGTTTTCCGGAAATGATTCTGATTTTTTGTGTTTTCCGGAAAGAATTCTGATTTTTTATGTTTTCTGGAAAGAATTCTGATTTTTGTGTTTTCTGGAAAGAATTCTGATTTTTTGTGTTTTCCGGAAAGATTGCCTATTCTGATTCTGATTTTTTGTGTTTTCCGGAAAGAATTCTGATTTTTTATGTTTTCTGGAAAGAATTCTGATTTTTTGTGTTTTCCGGAAAGAATTCTGATTTTTTGTGTTTTCCGGAAAGAATTCTGATTTTTGTGTTTTCCGGAAAGAATTCTGATTTTTTGTGTTTTCCGGAAATGATTCTGATTTTTTGTGTTTTCCGGAAAGAATTCTGATTTTTTATGTTTTCTG
This sequence comes from Pratylenchus scribneri, assembly GCA_030063045.1. Classification (NCBI taxonomy): domain Eukaryota; kingdom Metazoa; phylum Nematoda; class Chromadorea; order Rhabditida; family Pratylenchidae; genus Pratylenchus; species Pratylenchus scribneri. The sequence goes on along the minus strand of JAQSEB010000020.1, from coordinate 1,537,354 downwards.
GAAAGAATTCTGATTTTTGTGTTTTCTGGAAAGAATTCTGATTTTTTGTGTTTTCCGGAAAGATTGCCTATTCTGATTCTGATTTTTTTTGTGTTTTCCGGAAAGATTGCCTATTCTGATTCTGATTATTTGTGTTTTCCGGAAAGATTGCCTATTCTGATTCTGATTATTTGTGTTTTCCGGAAAGATTGCCTATTCTGATTTTTGTGTTTTGCCTATATTTTTGTGTTTTCCGGAAAGAATTCTGTTTTGTGTTTTCCTCTGATTTTTTTTTGTATTTTGCCTATTCTAATTCTGATTTTTTTTGTTGCATTCCGGAAACTTTCTGATTTATTGTGTTCAGAATATTCTGATTTTTATGTGTACAGTAAACAGTACCCTTTCACAATAAATAAAACGAATTCCTTTTTTCTTTAATCCCTCTTTTTTTCTTTTATATAATATAATTAATTCCAACAATTTTTACATTTTTTAGAGATATCCCAGGTCCCAGCACTATTTTTGTACAAAAATTGTCAATACGAAATGGATGTAAATGTGAACCCTCTTTTTGGAGAAATATTCTTGCGGATTTTTCTTTTTCTTTTTTTTTCTGAACTGACCAACGCATGGATTAGCACTGTCGGCATTTGCTCTGGCCCATGGCCGATCATAGTGAAATGGACGACATTTTTCACAATCCAATCCCGTTGTGGAATGTTTACAATCGCAGGAATACCTTCAACCAACAAATTCATTTTAGCAATTTTTTATTTTGGATATTTATTGGTACAAATTAATAGATTTAATCGTTTCTATGCAATATTAAAGTGAGTGTATTTTAAAACAAAATGATTGGTTTTTGATTTAGCTTAAATCGGCATTAAAAAGGTTTCACCTTCCCATTCGATCAATTATGCATCTGCTCGCATGTCCATTGCATTTGCATCTTCCACCAACGGCCAATTCGGCCAATGCATAAAAATATCTTTCCCGAATTCGATCCAAATTCAGGCCACCACCTCTTTCTCCAATCTCATCTTCCCCATTCATCAATTCCAACATTGAATTCGACGGCAATGTTCCATTTCCATTGTTCTCATTGACTTTTTGCCTTCTAACCCTTTTGGCCTCTTCTTCCCCCTCAAGTCCATATAATTCGGCTTGATCCGCGCTGAGTCGATTGAAAACAATTCGAATGTCAGTTGCCGTCACCCAATCTTGCAAAACCTGCACAAAATAAATTAGAATTAACAATTTTATTGGCCATTTTTACCGGCGATTGTTCAAAATCCAATGCGGATGGCCTCGCTTCCAATGTGGCAAATGCGATTCGATTTGCTAACGGTGAAAGGGAATGCCCATCCGTGCAACGGGCTTCCTTGAAAGGGTGGAAAATCACAATTTGCCTTTTAGGCAAATCATATTAAAAAGAGACAATGCACCAATTAGGCTTAATAAGTTTAGAAGAATATTCAAAATATTTCCCCTTTTGAAGTCATTTTGAGAATGAGGACATGGACAAATAATATTTAAAAAAAATTTGTGGTTAACTTGCCTGCTCATTTTCTTTGCCAATTTTGGCATCTTTTGGCCGACCATAAATTTTCTGGCATTGTGAGGAATAAAATTGCATTGGAATCCAGGTTCGGCCTCGATTATTGGACGTGAAATGGAAAATTGAATATTTTAGGGAAAAATGGACGAGGTGGACTTATTTGTAAATGGCCAATGAATCAGCCAATCGACCGCAAAAATGCAGGGAAACATAGGTGATCTGGAGAATTAGGCTAATTTGTTATTTTTGATCATTTTAAACTTCCAATTAGCTTTTATTTGACTGGTTCAAAACAATAAAAATTCCATAGCCTTTGCCTATCATTTACACAATAATCCAATTAAATGTGCCAAAAATATTAATAATATTCCCTCTCCAATTTCATTCACCCCTCTTTTTGTTTCACCTCAAATTTTTTGCCCAGACTCAATGTCAGGGTAACATTATGCGGAAATGTGGTGGACGGTTCGCTGACCCAGCAGGTCAAATTGTTTGGATTGTTCAAATCGGTCAACAGCTGGGCCGGATGCGCCAATTGTTCCTCCTCCCCATCGCAGAGTTCGCATCGTTCCCGCATCATCCCATCCGGCGATTCTTCCATCACACAAAATCTGAGAGGAATATTTACATCCGGGAATGAGGGATTTGGCCAATTTGCGGGGGCCAAAATGAGAGGGGGATTAGCCCCTTTTTGGGCATTTTTGTGCCGCAATTCGAGAAGAAGGGAAGGGAAGAAGGTGTGAAAAGTAAACAACAAAATGAGAAATACGATCGGCAAAGGAAAAAGGCGAAAACAAAACTGGCATAAATTTGGGCGAAAATAGGATTAAATATGAGAATTTTGTTGAACGAACATTTCCATTTCCAGGGGCATAGAGGATATTACCCATAAAATTCATTCCATTTCCATTTATTATTTTCCCATTTTGCTTCCATTCGGCTGGCGGGAGGAGATGAACTATCCAGATAATAGTAAATATATAGAATTGGCCATTGAGAAAGGCATTTGGCCATTTCCCTCGGCTGGCAAATCCATTTGCATTTTCACATCAAATTCATCCATTTTGCCTTCTTTCCAACATAAATTGATCCATCCCCTCCCCTACTCCAAATCAACCCAAAACTGCGCGGCTTCCACGGCCGTAAATGTGCACGGAGGAAGGGGAACATTCAGTTGGAGGGGAATTAGCTGAAATAAAGCAGAAAAGGGGCAAAAGCATAAAAGAAGGAAACGGAGAATATTTAGTACTTGAGAAGGGGACGGGGATGGGTATTTTGTTATTGTTGTTGCGTACAATTGGGGAATGGAATGGACCGGTTCCAATGGGCTTTGGCTTTGAATGGAACGGAATGAGGGAAAACAACACCAAAACGGACTCTCAAAAGTGTCCAAAACAAAGACAAATGGGTTTGGATGATTGATTTATTGGATAAGAGTGAACAAATTGGCCGATCATTGAATGAATGTGGATTGATGGAATGGACAATTTGGCTAAATTCTAATGCCATTTTGTCCCTCACCTTGAAGGTTTCCCACTCATTCCGCAAGTGCTTGAGGCAACCACGGGTTTGCCAAAGGCTAAAAGAGAAGGAAGGGGAATTAATGGATAATTATGTTTTTTGGGCACCGGCATTGATGAAGTCGGGAACGCATCGGACTGGGCGGCCAGCGGAATCGTAGCAAGGATCACGGTCAGGCTGACGAAGGGACGAGAATTGGGAGAAATAGGCGGCCCTGATGAAGGCGATTGGGAAAATTTGGATGAGGAAAAGAAGGGCCAGAATGGTGGGGGCCATTTTAGGTAATATGAATTGTTCAATCAGCTAAGGAGGGAGTTGAATTGTCGAGATGGGCGGAACATTTTCCTCCTTTAAATATTATATAAATTGGATAAAAAAAAGTTTGTGGCGGCGGTGCGCACGGATTGGCACTAATTAAAAGGGAATTTGGGAGGAGGGGCAACTTTAGTGGAGGGCACCAGAGAATGGCTAATCGGAGAAAAGTGGGGAAAATGGGATGGACGAAAGAAGGGAGGAAAGGGAGGAGTGGCAATGAATGTGGGTGCGAAAATGGGCGGGCAAAGGGAGGAAGGGGTAAAATGAGGAATGGAGAATGGACCGGGCAAACAATTGTGGGCAAAAGGAAAAAGGGGAAATGGAAGCCGAAAAGGAGGGTTTAATGGCCCCCGGGGCGCTAAAAATAATTAAGAAGGAAAGGAAGGAAAAGGCGGAAAAGGGGATTAATTCGCCCCTTTTTGGATGGGCCAAATTCCAATGCACATTTTGGGGGCATTGGTCACTCGCCTTTACCCTAAATTGGGTTGCAATTTTGTTTCCCCAAAGTTTCCATTTGTTTTGGATTGGGCCAATTTCCGCCGCAATTTCGCCCGTTAATTTCCTTTTCCCTCCATTTTGTGGTCGATGATCCCCCTTTTTGGCCAATTTTGGAAATGAAAGGGTTTTGAGGGTACCGGAGGCAGAGAATTTGGAGAAGGCAATGAATGGGACCGATTATAGGTGGGAGTGGGGCATTGAATTTGAATGGGATATTGGGGGAATTGGGTGATGCGCGGATAATCCATTTTTGGGAATTTGGATTCAATTTTGACGCGAATTAAAGTGGAAAATGGGTGGGAGTGGGAATACGCAATCGAGGCCGGCAGAATTCCGAAAAAGGGCACAAAAGGGGAGTGAATGGGAGGTGTTGAGTTGAGTGAGGGAATTTTGGGGAAGAATTGAATGAATTGAATAAAGTGGATGAAGGCCATTGACGACGCCATTTGATGAGGAGGATTTGTGGTGGTTGTGAAGGGGGAATGCGCAGACCATCCTCAAATCGGCTAAAAGAAAATCACCAAAAGTGGAAGGAAAGAGGCAGATGCCGCCAAAAATGACCATTAAAAGGAAATGGAGGGAAATAGGGGAATTAGGCGGCTGGATGGAAAGCCCAAGAAAGGAGGGAAATTGGGGGGAAACGCTGCGTGAAACCAAACCGGCGAATTAAACTGGCGAAAATGTGAGGACATTAGGATAAATTATGAGGGAAATTGGAAAGGAAGATGGGGCAATGGCATTCATTCATTCATTCCTTCACAAAGGGCCATGGGAAAAGTTAGATTAAATGGAGATGGTTTAATTTTGTGTGACCTCCAAAAAGTGTTATTATGGACAAAATTGTTTGGATAAATTGATGTTTTTGGAATAAAAATAGATTGCGCATTCCTCCATTAAAAAACATTCTCTGCTGTGGCCAATTTCATAAAAAATGCTGGTCACGCATTCATCCAATTCCATCCAAATTAGGAATTCATCGTTCATTCCAAAGGCATTTTCTCTATTTTATTTTTATCCCTTTATCAATATTTTGCCAATATTTCACGAGATTTATATCACTAATAGTCACCGAATATTGAATGTTTTATCAGCCAACAACTTTTGGATTTCGTCTTGATCTAATTTTTATTCAATCAAATTAGATTAAAAGCAAACAATTTAACTAAAAAAGTCCCTCCATATTCCTCTCGCTCAAAAGGGAAGAAGTTTTAATAGAATTCAATGCCATTTTCCTCATTGTGATGCTTGAATCCTAAAGATCCACTTCATTTTATCCCCATAATATTTCTTCCAAATTTTCCATTTATTTTCCTCCATTTCTATTTTTAATTTTCTGATTTTGATTCCGGAAATAATTCTGATTTTCATTTCAGAATTTAATTCCAATTTTAGGTATACTGTACCCCTTACTCAGTCAGTCTAATTCCCCTTTTTCCTCTTCATCTATATTCTATAATAATTTTTGATTCAATCAAAATTTTATTGTACATTTAAAATAAATAATTTAACCAATAAAGCCCCTCAATATCAATACTTTAGCTAATAAAATTCATTGTTATTTTCCTCTTTATTATGATGTCATGATTTTGCGTTGATCCAACTTCATTTTTCCCAATATATTTCCTCTAGCACTTTTCCTTTTTTCCTCCATTTCCATTTTAACATTTTCCACATTAAATTGGGTAAATATTTCGTTTTCCATTTTCTTTAATTTTACACCTATATAAAAAGTTCATCACATTTTTCTATGTTAAAAAAGGGTTTTTTTGGCCAATTCCCTCAATTTTCAATTTCACTTTCCCCCAATTCCCCTCCTCTCGAATATGAATTCCCAAAGGAGAATTGGCAAAATAAATAAGCCCAACCAACCAATGCGCCCTTTCACCCCCCCCCACCCCCCCCCCCCCCCCTTATAACATTTACAATTGAAAAAAATGGAAAATTGGAAGGAATTGGCCTAAAGAGGAAGAAGTGGCCAAAAATCGATCCTCCCAAGGAAATAATTTTCGCAACTCATCAATTCCAAAAAATAATAATAACTTATTGGCCAATGGATCAACCTCTCTGATGAAATGGAAAGTCCAATAACCAATTGGCCAATCCCCCTCTAATATTCCTTCCTTCCTACATTTCCCCTCCCTTTTACCGCCACCGATCGTTGGGGACTCTGCTTTTTGCTTTCCTCAAAGGCGATTAGCCTTGACAGGCCATCGCTAAACCCCCTTCCCCTCCCACCATTCCCGGTGCTGTCCTTTCCAATCGTCGCTTCGTCAGAATTAGCCTTGCCTCCCATTTTTGCTTGGCCCAAAACCATTTGTGCTTTCTCCCTTCCTTCTTCCTTCTTGTCTCTGTTCCCATTTTTCCACTTTCAGCCGTCGTCGCCCCCCTCTTCCTCCCTTCAAGAGCACACACATTTGCGGCTGCTGCCCTTCTTCTTTTGGCCATCTCCTCCTTCGGCCTTAAGCATTCTTCCCCCTTCAGTCAGCTGAAGTGCCCCTCCTTCCTCTTCCTCCTTTGCTCCCGGCTTCCTCCCCCTGCCACCCCCATTCCCCTTCCATTTTTTCCTCCTTTGAGTCCACCATCCCCTTCCCATTCTAATCCCATTCTTTCGGCGGCGACGGGCCCTATTTGCTTTTAGGGTAGTCAAAGGGGAGGACCTCTTTTTGGCCAACAGACCAACCGAAGTGACATTTGTGGATTTCCCCCCTTTCCTCCATTGCTTCTTCTTCGGCACAGCGGGGGCATTCACAGGAGGAGGACAATGCCTCCTCAACCGATTCCTCCCATCCATCCGCCTTTCCCCTCCGGGCACCGCCAATTCCGCCAATTTATTGCCCGAAGCGCCGTCAACGCAGTGAAGAATGGCACAAAGCAAAGCACAGGAGGAGGGGAGAAGGTGGGGGAAATTGAATCGGGCAGTGTCGAGTCCATTGGCCATCCCCCGCCAGGAGGAGGGATATATGGGATTTTGTGGGCATTGACTCCCGCCGGGAGCATTTCCTCGCCCGCTTGGCCACATCCTCCTCATCCCCTTTCCATGCCACCATCCATTCATCCCCCCCCCTTCAGTCATGGCCGGGCATTGCTCCTCTTCCCCTTCATTTTTTTGCCATTGCCACCTTTTTCGGCTTTATTCCCCTCCTCTGTTCCTTCATTCCAATTATGACGCCAAAAACAAAGTGGAAGGAATGGAGGGGGCAAGAAGTGAAGGGGAATGAATGGTTGAAATGAGCAAAAGCGCAGAGGGGCGAAGGGGGAATTGTTGGAGAAGGACCAACAATTTCCCACGCGCACTCCCCCATTCCATTCATTCATTTCCCCCACCTCAAGCAAGCCTGGGCCAATTCCACCTCCTTTTTCTATATGCCGCCGCTTTTCCCCTCCCCCAACATCTTTGGTGGTGGCACTGGCCACGACTTTTTCTTCCTCCTTCCCCCCTCCCCTCCACTTCCCTCCCTATCCCCCCAAGTCCATTTTGTGCTCTCCCATCGGACTCATTTTGTCCCCCCTTTCCATTTTCCATTCCTTCCTTCCTTTTCCGCCCATCTCGAATGCAAAGCCTTGGCCGCCTCCACGGCTGCCTTGAGCCAGCTTTGGCTGTACCTCCAGCCAGCCCCCCTTTCCTTCCCTGTTGGCCAATTCCCCGCATTTTCATCCCCTCATCCCCTCCCATTTACCACCTTTTCCCATTTTCCCCCAATTTCACCGCCTAATTCTTCCTCCATTTTCATACTTCCAAAACCAAATTCCCCTTTTTTCATAGATGGGCTGTTTGTTCAAATGCCTGGATCCAGGACCACCGGACGAGTCGGTCCGCCATTTTTGGCACATCCGGGGTCTAATCCTCGATGCGATTAGTGCCAATTCCCAGCCGGGCACTTCCTCCTCCCAACTCCATCATCAACCGCATAGTCCATCGGCGGACACCCTTCAAGTGCAGGAAGGTGGGACTGCGCAACAATCAAATAATAGCAGCAGCAATGGAAGGCAAAGGAGGCGAAACAAGAAGGATGAAGAGGGGAAAGAGGATGGGCCAAAAGGGGCCAAGGAACAGTTAATTCCAAGGCAAAATGTTCAGGTGGGAATGATTGGCAATTCAAAATGCAAAGAATTTGCCATTCACAAATTCATGATGTTTACATGCATTTTTAAACAAAATATTTCAAAACTTTTTGCAATGATTGCCCAAAAACAAAATTTTCATCCAAATAAACAAAAAAGAATGTTGCCTTCAGCTAATCTCCTTTCTTTTTTAGCGTCTTCCACCGGGTGTTCTGTACATTTACGAAGGTCGATTGGTATATCGAAGTCGTCGCTGGACACGATGCCCATGGCCTAGTGGACGGAATAGGGCCGAGGAATTGACGGTGGAATTGTGCCAAATTGGCGATGTCATTGTGGGCCAACAGTTTATTTCGCAAAGGGTGAGACTCAAATGAGGGAAATTTAATTTTGATTGGACATTGATTTTTGGTGGTTGGGGGGAGGATGGCCCAATGAAATGAAATGCCATTTTTCGAATTCATTGTTTTTTAAGGACAATAAACCAATTCGATGCCAAGGACCCCTTGTTGAGGTGCAGGTGACCGGCAGGCAGCCGCCACTTCATTTGGCCTTCCTCACTTCACAGGCCGATGCAATCGGCGAAGAATTGCGCGAAATATTCCTCAGGCATCGTCACAGGCCGCGAATTTTCCAATTCAATTCCATCGACGTGGACGGCATCGAAATTGAAGTGCCATGAACAAATTTATTAGAGGAGGAAAGCAAATAAAAGAATTATGGAATTAAATAATAATTTTGAATTAACAAATTCACTTTTGAGCTTTCTAAAATCCCCAATTTTTTGGCCAATAATTTACTCTTCCCTATTCGCCCAATTCCTTCATTTGATTCATTTGTTTTTTGATTTGAACTGGTTAAACTTTTTTCAAGCAAATTAATTTGGCCGTCAAATTCCAGCTGGCGGTTAAAATGGGTATCGGCCAATTTCTTCCAATTTTCACTCATTTTACTCAAAACATTTATCCCCTTGCCTCCCTTCCTATCGATTCTGTCGGAAAACCTAATAAAATGTAAAAGAGAATGGAAGTTGTTGGCCACCACTCATTTTCAATGCAAATTTGGGGCCATTCCCTGGCGGCCAATTTGCGGGGATTAGTCTGCCCTCCCACCAACCCCCTTCTCTCAAATGATGGACCAAAGGAGACCGCGCATCCCCCTTTTCCTTCCTTCTTGTCCTTTTTGATGAGTGTCTCATCGCCCACCCATTCTCGGGGGTCGTTCCTTGGCCAATTTCAAAGGGTGAGGGGATCTGTCCCCTCCAATTCATTCATTCATTCATTTGTTATTCATCCCCTCTTTTGGTCCATTAATTCATTCAGTTGGGCAAGTCCATCCACATCCTATCTTTTTTCCTTCTTTCCTTCCTTTTAATGCAAAATGTTGCTGCCCCATGGCACACCCATCCATCCAACCTTTTTCCTTTCATTTTCAACATTCTTGAGTGAATCGACAAGATGCGCGGTGCATTTTCTCCTCTCCAAATTTCTCTTTTTATGTCCAAATAAAGGCAGCCAATTCCCTAATTTTTCTTTTTTCACAAAGGGCGAACGACAAATAGATTATCGTTTGTGTTCAATCTTCCTCATTTCAATTCTCACTTTACCTCTAGAAATCAGAATTGTTTTCGGAATGAAAATCAGAATTCTTTCCGGAAAACACACAAAAATCAGAATTCTTTCCAGAAAACACACAAAAATCAGAATTCTTTCCGGAAAACACAAAAAATCAGAATTCTTTCCGGAAAACACACAAAAATCAGAATTCTTTCCGGAAAACACACAAAAATCAGAATTCTTTCCGGAAAACACACAAAAAATCAGAATTCTTTCCGGAAAACACAAAAAATCAGAATTCTTTCCGGAAAACACAAAAAATCAGAATTCTTTCCGGAAAACACACAAAAAATCAGAATTCTTTCCGGAAAACACAAAAAATCAGAATTCTTTCCGGAAAACACAAAAAATCAGAATTCTTTCCGGAAAACACAAAAAATCAGAATTCTTTCCGGAAAACACAAAAAATCAGAATTCTTTCCGGAAAACACAAAAAATCAGAATTCTTTCCGGAAAACACAAAAAATCAGAATTCTTTCCGGAAAACACAAAAAATCAGAATTCTTTCCGGAAAACACAAAAAATCAGAATTCTTTCCGGAAAACACAAAAAATCAGAATTCTTTCCGGAAAACACATAAAATCAGAATTCTTTCCGGAAAACACAAAAAATCAGAATTCTTTCCGGAAAACACAAAAAATCAGAATTCTTTCCGTAAAACACAAAAAATCAGAATCTTTTCTAGCAGCTGTTTTATAGTCGCCATCGGCAACCTAAAAACAAAAATGAATAGGAGGGAGATCAAACGAAATTCTCAAAAAATTGGGCAGAAAATCAGCTTAAAAATTGAGGCCAAATTTCCATAGCACAATATCCTTTTTAGATCATCACATCCCCTCCCCCTATTCCAATTGAATTCAATTTAAGGGTCAGCCCCAAAGTCACGTCCCCCTACCCCCAAATTTAGTCACAACAATTCCCCAAGGGGAGGTATTCCCAAATACAAATAAAATAGAATTGACCCCAAAAAGGCAAATGATCGGTGCTGGGGAATGCCGCCAATTCCTGAGTCGATGTTTTCGCCGCCGTCCACAATCCCCTTCCATTCCTCCTTTGACCCAACAATTCCCTCAACAACATCGGCCATTGGTCAAATTAGATGAGGATGATTGCGGCTGTTGCTTCAATCAACCTGACCAATTTTGCAACCAATTGGATTGCCACAAAATGCGACCAAAATTCGATTCGCCCAACATCGATTGTCGCTGCTTTCTTCCACAAACAACACAATTGAGGCCTGGGGAATATCCTCCCGAACACATTTGCCAAGGGAATGATGCCATGTTGGAGGGCGCATCATTGAGCCAACATTTGCCCATAGAAATTGATCAGGAAAATGAAGAGGTCAAAATTGATGCCAGTTTAGTGCCATTTTGCCTTATCTAAATTGAAGATTATGGACATTGCAAATATGACCTCTTAAATCCCAAATAATATATTTAAATTAAAAATTGATGGAATAATTTTTATATAAAAATGAAGAGCATTTCCACTCTGCAAAATCATACCAATATCATTAAAAACGGTTGGGATTGGAGTTGGAGGAAGTTAAAAGTTTTGAAAGTTATTCTATTCCCCTCAAATAGAATGGAAAAAGGCTCAAAGAGAGCGTTATTTGATTAGGCCCTTAAGACAAATCCTGCTGTGCTGAATGCTGGCCAATGACATCGCTTCTGCTACAGTACTTTCTTTGATCAATGATAGCTGACAGTTCAACTTGCCCCCAGGCATTCATCACCCAGCTATTCCTTCCTTGCAACAATAAATGTTCATACTGTATTCATAGTTTTATGAATGCTTATAACTTCCTTCATTCCCAACCGTTTTTGATGAACTTGGTATGGTTAGATAGAGTGGAAAATGCTCTTTCTTTTGATATAAAAAATATTAAATAAATATTTGAATATAATATTTGGGATTCAAATGAACAAATTATTTCGCATATTCCTTGAATAGACAAATGATGATTTAATGACTTGGATTACAAAATTATTCCTCCTTCCTTTTCCAGTTCATCCTTCCCTTCTCCTCCTCTTCATCATCATCATCTTCCCGTCCTCCCCCAAAATCCACTTCCTCCAATTTGGCCCGCATTTTCCGTTCTAACGCCCCCTATGCCCGTTTTGTCTCATTTCTACTTCTTGCCTTGCTCGCCTCCATCCTTTTGGCTGTTCTCGTTTGTTTCTGGAGCCATTGGCGCCGAATCCGTCGAGGCAGGCGGAAAGCCAAAGTTGAGGCGGAACAGCCGGTCACCTCGACCAGCCAATTGAATGGGGAAGAGGAGGAAATATTACGGGGAACAACGGCAACAAATGAGGGAAGGAGAATTGGCAATGGCGGCGAGAATGGGACGGTGGCTCCACTTATCATTCTTCAGGAGGCCACCGTTTAGAAGGCACCAATCCAAACACAATACAAAACATATTATTCCCATTCAATTCTATGAAAAAGGCAAAAGTGGCCATTCCCTCTATATGGCATCATATTCGGTGAACTTTAATCAAAAATATCAAATTACCACATGTGACTGATATAATATACGGCCAAATCGAATTGAATTATTATGGGTACTAATTCTATTTATAATTGCCCCACAGGCGGATTATGCCAAAAATGGATTAATGGGGAGTTTGGGAAATGGCAACTTTTGTCCTTTTTTCCTTTCAATTCATTGCTTTTTTTATAATTTTATTCAACATTTTATTATCATCAAATCATGCAAATATATTTACATTAAATACCTGTAATAAATTGGAATAAATATATTTTCATAAACTGTTGCTATCAATCTTTTTCCCTCCATTTTGTCCATCCTCTTTAATTATTGCGCATTTTGAATTGATCGACAACAATCGGCGTCTTTCCTCCAACATTTCCAACAATTGTTGACTCCCATTTTTGGTCGTTGTCAAAAGTCCTCCATTTTTCGCAATGAAAATGCCACAATTTTGTCCATTCTCCTTTGGACTTGGTGTTCGCAAAGATGGTATTCCCTGACTGATGTCGACCGACAATTTTGGTTGTTGGCTTTTTGTCCCTACGGTTTTTCCCGCTGCCAATGAACAACTTCCTCTCCATTGTTGGCTAATATAGACCACACTCATGTGCCGAAATTGGCTGGAACAAATGAGAAATAGGAAGAATGGGATGCTGGCATTCAGTGCGGAGAGCACATTTGTGGCCGAAAGCAGTGCACAAATCCACCATGTTTGCTGATGAACATGAACATCGGCACCACGAATGGCAAAAAGCACATAGCAAATTGTGCTTGGCCCTTCCAACAGTAAATGCGAGGCAGCGGTTGCCACCGTCAATCGAATGACGCATTTCCGGCGTTGCGAGAATGCAATGCCCAATTGAGGCTGCAAAAATCAGAGATTAGGGAAATAAATGAAAGGAGAAATTGGAAGGATTGGGTGGGTACCTTCAATGTGAATCTGGACAAAATCAGCGATGAACAAATGAGCATGGCCAATGTGGGCAACATAATGGTCAGCGTCATTTGTATCCAATAATAGGGCTTTTCCAGCCAAGGGGCCCATTCCGAGGAGCCCATCATGAAGGAATGGGCAATTCGGAAACAATTCAAATTCTCCTCGACACTGCTGCCAAGGACCAATCCGGAATTTGGTTCAGCCACAATTTGATGGGTGAATAAATAAAGGGAATGGATGGAAGCGGCGAGGCCAACACAAAATGAAAGGCACAAAAAAGTGCAACGGGCGGAGAAGAAGCGGCGAAGGGAAAATGAGAAGGGCCAAAGGATGCAAATCACAGTTTCGGCACAGACCAAAAGGGTAAGCCATGTGGCCACGGTGCCATTCAAATTGCCCAGAGTGATGAGCCATGGACGCGATTGCCAAAATAGCCATTCAAATGTGGCATTCAGAGGAAGCCAAGCATGTAAAGACTGAAAAAGGGTGGCCAAAATAAATGAATGGAAGAGAGTCAAATTCACCTCCAAAAATCTGCTTTGAACAAAAATTAAATTGGCCAACGCTTTTGCCCGAAGAAAGTGGACCGCCGAAGAGCCACCAAAATAGGGCAGCCTATAGACTAGCAAATTGAACAAATTTCCGGCCAATGAAACGATTTGGAGCAAAGGGAAAATATAGCGAAGGCAAAATAATTCCATTTGGGTGCACGGCATAAAATATTGTCGATTATGAACAATGGCAGGGCCTTAAATGGGCAAAATGTGTGAGGGGATTTGGCAGGAGGGACTGACCCAATTGGTAATCCAATTCGGGAGAACATCGTTCCAAACTGTGATTTAAACCCAATTGATCCTCCATTTTGAACAATTCGGTCAAAAAGAGAAGACATTGGTCCAATGAGAGGGAAGTGCCAAATTTGTTGGCACAACTGGGCAATACGGAATCCATCAACTTTTGGTCATCTAATAAAAAAAAAGTGGGGAATGTGGCAAAGAAAGGAAACAAAAATAATTAATAAGAGATGTGTGTATTTCATGCAAAAAACGGATGAATCCAAGGATTGGACAAAAACACAGAGAAGGCGGAGGGGGGATGAATATAAATTAATTGGAATATAAAGGGCAATATGGGTTTGGGTGGGGATTTGCCACCATCTGTCAATAATATGCTCAACCAAAAATGCCCTTCCCTCATTTTATTTTTGACATTGTTGCTGACAGACTGAAAGCATTAGATTTAATTGAGTGGTGGGGGAGGACAGATGCAAAATTAGACGACCAAATATGAAATAGACTTATTAGGATTTGCCCTTTTCGTCACCTTTTGGTGAATTAAGGCAAAGGTTATTTTGACCGGAACTCATCGAGAAAACACAGGCGATGAAGGTGGATTCATGATGAACTTTCTTCTTTTGGCCAACAATTTTTGGTTGAGTAGGAGGTCCACTCATCCACCAACATTTTGCGAGAGGCAGGTGAAAAATGCCAGAGGCCAATTTTTGGACCAATCCAACTCCTCCGAAATGGACTCAAAACATCTTGGCATTTTGAGAGGGTGGGTTTGTGAGGAGGTCGGAGGTGGTATTGGATTGCCGGGAATTGGGAGGAAAATGAGGGGTGGCCGGAAAAGGTTGCCCTTGTCCACATTATCTCAAACACAGGTGGATTATTCCATCCAAAAATATATAATGGCCTCATGGGAATTATCAAAAAGAGTTTTGGACAATTCAATTGGAGAGGAAAACACAACCAAAAAATGTGAACAAAATTCACATGGAGGAGAATTCATGAAAGAACAATTCTAAAATAAAATGGGAGAATCAACAAAAACCAATAAGCCCGGATGGATTTAAAATGTGTTTTTTAATGAAAAGTGCAAAATTTTCTTTTACGCAGATTTTTGGTAAAATTGTCTGAAAGGAATTGGACAAGGGAGGGGGGAATGGACCGTGAAAAAATAGGAAATGGAGGGCGCATAATGGGGAGGAGAAGAAAGGGGAACCGGGATTGGATTGAATGGACATGGAAGAAAGCCGGATGCTATTCGGGCACATTTTGATGGTGGCTGGTGGTGGTGGTAGGGCAATAATGGCACATTGCCCCGGGACAAACATATAAAGGTCGGCTGGCTGAATTGGCAAACAAAAGGGAAGTAAAGCTGCTGGCAGGGGTCGAAGCCGAGAAGGAAATCGTCGAGATTAATGCAATGGCCCGCTTTTTGGCCCTCCCTTTCCCCTCCTTCATCTCACTCTTGGCCAGCTTATTTAAATGAATTAAGGGAAGCGGGAATCCCGGAGATGGGGAAGGAAGGACAATGAATGTATGGGGGGATATTTGTGCCAAAATTGAGGGAAATGGGTTTATCCTTAATTAACAACAATAAGAATGGGGTAAATTCAATTGATAAAATTGAAATATTTATAAATTGAATTTTATTTGGATGGAATGGTACGGAAATGATGCTATTAAACAATAAAAAGTTAATTGAATGGATGGATATTTGCGCAAATGATTATTTACTCTCTCTTAAGTCTTAACACCGCCCTACTCATTTTAATCAAAAGTACTCCTCAAATCAAATCTCAAAACAATTTTTATCCGAATAGCAACAATAAATTACATACATACAGAAAATATCATATTTTGGGGACAATTATATAGGAGACAATAACAATAATATTTGAGAAGAATGGAATATATTGGACATCATTATACAGAAACATCACATATTTAGGGACAATTATTGGGTTTTAAGACAATATTTACAATCGAGAGGGGGGAATATCACAAGGGAATGTCCTTTTCTTGTCTTCTGCCGCACATCAGCAATCTCGCCATTTCTGAACTGCCATACGACCTTGGTTGAGTGCATGAGATCGAATTTCGCCGGGCAGCACCAATCTAAAAAATATAGAATTAATAAATATTTTGCCATAATACACCACTTACTTTGAGGCACTTTCCACTTCTTTGGCATTAAATGTGGGCTTCCTGTTGTTGATTTGACAGAGATGGCCTGATTCGGAAGCAATGCGGATGCGGAGGAAGATGTCGTTGCAGAAGCTGTCCATCACCTTTAAAATATTGAATATTAGTTAATAAAATGTGTTGTAAAGAAAATAGGAACTCACCTCAACGGCCCGCTTTGAGATACCCAATTCAGCATGCACAGTTTTGAGAACTTTGTAAACGTAGATCCTTAAATAAAATCATTAAATTATTTGAAACCAAAATATTCAAAAACTCACTTGAAGTTGCGACGAGGCTTTTGTCCGAACCGGCGCTTCTTTGGTGGTCCGCGTACTTGCATTTTGGCCTTCTTCGTTCCCGATTTTTTCTTCTTATTTTCCACTTTGACTGTCGTTGCCTTCGGTGCTGGTTGGGTTGCTTCGGGCACAAAGTCGAGATTGCTGGCATCGGCGGTTGTATCGTTTGCAGGAGCATTCGTTGTCATTGCTGATTTTGCATCTGCCTTCGATTTTGTCTTCTTTGCTGCAGCTGGAGCCATTGTGTTGAGCAGAATAGGATTTTCGTTGGTATTGTTGACAATAGATTGATTGGAAGATGTAATTTTGTTGGCATGTTTGGCTGCCTTTTTATACTAATTTGTCCATTGCTGTATGGGACACAAAAAACAAAATTAAAATCAGAGTTTATTACTGTAGATACGATATGTGTACAGTATACAATATATTTTGCGAAGTTTTCTCTCGAAATTAAACTATTTAAAGGACCCATTCATTAAGCAGTTTCATTCATCGACATCGACACAATCAAATCTACCAACATCAAGACCCAACAACGAAGAGCAGCAGTTCAACAAATATCAACGTAAGTCAAAGTTTACATTTCCAAATAAATTTCTAATTTTCTTCTTATTTTAAGATGGCAACAAATTCCTGCGGAGATGGTCCACTTGTCTTTGAATTGAATCCCGCCGATCGCATTGAATTCCGCTACAGTGAGGGCCAACAGCAGCCGGTGCTCGTGGAGTTGAAAAGTGAGTTTAACTACCTTCTTATTATTCAAAAATACATTTATCTTTTTCAGTCAAAAATCCGACGGACAAGCCACAATTATTCAAAGTGAAATGCACAAAGTGAGTTTTATTCGGCATTTTTGACTCAAATAATTTCCCAATATTTTCAGCAATGATATGTTCAAAATTCGACCACCTGTTGGGCTGCTCAAGGCGGGAGAGGAAGTGACGGTCAAGGTAAGAGGGCGGATAATTTTCTACTTAATTTTGAATAATTTCTATTTTTAAGTTGATGCTGCAGTGGACCGACAAAACCAAAATTCCTGAGAATGATGCACATTGTGAGTTTATTTTAATCTTTTGTTAAATTCACTAAAATTTCCCCCTTTTTTCAGACTTCTCCATCTATGGGCTCGAGGCAAATCCGGACCAGCAGCAGCAGAGTGCACGCCAACTATGGGACAAGCAGAAACCACAATGCCGCAAGAGGATCTTCGTTCACTTCGAGCAAGCAGGGCCGTCAAAAACCGAATGATGCAGAACGTGTGTGGATGCAAGAAGATGTCCCGTGCTATGGATCATTGTTGATGTGAATATTGTGTGATATTTCTTCCCATTCCCCATTGTTTGTATTGTTTTGTCCCCCAATATCCATTCATCATGTTCTTAATTGTGCCAATTTTGCTTATATTGTATACAATAATTTTGTGAATAAAAATGTTTTTAATTTATTGTGCAATTTTTTCTAGTCATTCTTGCTGATGATGATGATGATTGATAATGATGTGATGATATTTACCTATTTAGGGGTAAGGGTTCAACCCCAACGACAACGAGCTACAGGCTACACCCAAAAGACCTTTCTTAGCTCGAGTTCTACCTAATATTCCTACCCTATCCCTAGCTAGCACTAGAGACTAGACCCAACCCAATGGCCTCTGCTGCTGGCCAAAAAATTAATGTAGATCTTCGAGTGTAGATTTTTGGAGCAATTTTAATTGGCATGCTGATTATGATTACATCACAACTCTTTTACTATTGCTTAATATAATTTATCGGAATTTAATAAGCATAATTTTTATGCAACAAACAATATCAAATTTGATATAAGTTCAAGTAAATGAATCAAATAAATTATTATGTATGGAATGAAGTATATAACAACAGGGATGGAATATTAATCCCAAATATTTTCATTTTATTCTTCCTTCCTTCATTTCATTGGCACTCCATGATGTGGTCTCTCTCGATGAGGACTTGTATCGCGGTCAAGAGAGAAGTCCGAATGCTTTGTCTCAATTTCTTCTTCTGTGGCAAGGCGCATAATGTTGTAGCTGAAAATTTTAATGGGAAAATGAACAAAATACAATTATGAAATTACCGTTTATAGGCAGTCGACTTTCCGGTCTTGAGGTTGCGAATAACATAACGTGGCTCCTCATCGCTTGCATGAATATTTACTTCGTCTAAATTTTAAATTTTGCATTTTTTGACCATGCCCATAAACTTACCAAGTTTAGGGGAAGCGGATCTAGCTCGCGTCTCTCCGGTGAGCACTTCATCAATTATTCCAACGGAAGAACGTGGCGATTGGTTGACCGGGATGTAAACGACATGGTCCCCTTGCGAATATTGCTCGGCAGTTTCGGTTTTAGAAAGTTTGAATGGCATTTTTTAATTGCTAAAATTGAAAATATTAAATGAATTTCTGTATCCAATGAAATGGATTCAAAAAAAAGAATAAGGAAATTTTGTTTGTTCTTTAATGTCCAAATAGCAAATTCTGTTTATTATTTACGAAAGTCCGTGTAACGTGTACCCATGTTTATGTTTACAACTACATCGCATCGCATCGATCTTCATGGTGCACTGCTGCACTAACGATGAAAAAATGCTGTCTTTCTTTGTGGTTATTTTGTAACTGTGATGGCCATGGCCTAGGGCGTAGAGTGAGAGCGAAGAAAATAGCACACATTTTTGTCATCGTGTAAAGAAATTAAGAAGAAATTTCATACATGATTATAATAAAGTGTGCGTATGAAAAATCGGCTCTACCCCGAAATCCCGAAAAGACGAAATCCCGAAAAGGAGAAAATGGGACGAAATCCCGAAAAGACGAAATCCCGAAAAGACGAAATACCGAAAAGACGAAATCCCGAAAAGACGAAATCCCGAAAAGACGAAATCCCGAAAAAGGGAAAAAAGGACGAAATCTCGAAAATTTTTAATTTTTTATATTTACTGAAAAAAGTGCAAAAAAATATTTTATGGTAATTTAGTGCGCTAAACACGTATGTGATGTCCATTTTGCTGTATTTGCTAATCTAAATACTATAGAATTTGGAAAATAATTCAACATATTTAAATTTAGCATTACATAAATGAATATTTGTCCACGAGACATGAACAATTTTTTGTACGTGCCACTTATTTGTCTCCCAAAATCGACTTATTTTTGCACCAAATTTTTCCTTCTCCCAAAATCGACTTGTTTTTGCACCAAATTTTTCCTTCTCCCAAAATCGACTTGTTTTTGCACCAAATTTGGGGAAATTTGAATTAAACCATATAAAACGGGCTTCCAACATCCCAAAGGTGCGCGGAAGTCAAGAATGAGGTACGCGGGAGATATAGCCGGACATTGGGGGATTAAGGTGGATAATAGGGGATTAAGCCCCGAAATAGATGGGAAATGGTCCGGAGGGTCAGTGGAAGATCGGGAAGTGGGACGAAGGCCCAGAAAGTGCGCGGGATATAACCGGATATAGGGGGATTAAGATGGATATCGAGGGATTAGGCACAATTAAGCCCACAAATAGATGGGCGCGGGTCCTGGTTTGGCTGTTATACTTCCGGCTTCGCGAGAATCCTATGCTCCGAACCCCTATTCCTAAACCCTAGCCCCTAAATAGGCTTATCCGGTTTAATCCCCCTATATCCATCTTAATCCCCCTATATCCTGCTATATCCCGCGTGCTCCGAACCCCTAAACCCCTAGCCCCTAGATCCCATGCCGCCCCTAACCATAACCCTAATCCCTAGCCCCTAACTAAGCCTAATCCGGCTTAATCCCCTCCATTATCCACCTTAATCCCCCAATGTCCGGCTATATCTCCCGCGCACCTCATTCTTGACTTCTGCGCACCTTTGGGATGTTGGAAGCCCGTTTTATATGGTTTAATTCAAATTCCCCCAAATTTGGTGCAAAAATAAGTCGATTTTGGGAGAAGGAAAAATTTGGTGCAAAAATAAGTCGATTTTGGGAGAAGGAAAAATTTGGTGCAAAAATAAGTCGATTTTGGGAGACAAATAAGGTTTTCCGATTTTTTGTTGAGATAATATTAATTTGGCAAAAAAAACACTGAATTTGGCAAAAAAAATATTTAATTTGGCAAAAAGTAAATATATATTTAATTTGGCAAGAAAAATACTGAAATTGGCAAAAAATATATTTAATTTGGCAAAAACAATAAAAAATATATTCGCTCGTTATAATCAATACAAACCGGTTTGAAATGAACAAAAATTGGTTTAATAAATTAAAAATTGATGGAATATTAAATTTTTTGAGGATGCGCAGGATATAGCTGGATATAGGTGAATTTGGGGGTGGATATAAGGGGGATTAAGCCGGATTAA
This sequence comes from Pratylenchus scribneri, assembly GCA_030063045.1. NCBI lineage: Eukaryota > Metazoa > Nematoda > Chromadorea > Rhabditida > Pratylenchidae > Pratylenchus > Pratylenchus scribneri. Next base: position 1,516,751 of record JAQSEB010000020.1, on the reverse strand, counting down.
GCCCCGAAATGGATGGAAACTGGCCCAGAAGGCCACTGGAAGGTCGGGTAAGAGTAACAGAGGCCAGGAGAGTGCACGGGATATAGCCGGATATAGGGCGATTAAGGCGGATTTAGGGGGATTAAGCCCCGAAATGGATGGGGAATAGCCCGAAGGGCCATATGAGGATGACGATGATTTGCTGGACTTGGTCACGCTCTTGGGCATCAAGGTTTAATAAAATATATAAAATTTTATCATTAAAATATTAAATATTGATGTAGATGCAAGGTTATGTGGTCGGAATGCGAGCCCCTGCCAATGCCAACCAAGACGATGGCAATCGAACTGAAGACACCATCGATTTGGAGGCGGAGGCTGATATTTTCGATGATGAAGAAGGATTGGATTTTGATGATGAAGAATCGCAAGAAATCCAATCTGAATTTGATTATTCCATCCCTACTACATCCACCCGATAATTTTATCCCATTTTTTGCTCATTAATTCCATTTTATTTCCATATTTTTGCTCATCAATTCAACAATTTATTTATCTATTCAATTTTCATCCCAGTTTTCAATTAAATCAGCCGCAATAATTGATTAAATTGTCTTTATTTTAATTCATTTTTTCCATTTTCGATGCTAAAATAAATAATTTCAACATAGTTTGTTTGATAATTTTTGGAATTATATTTTAGTTGGATTAATAGATACTGAAAAATGAACACTAAAATTGTGATCAGCGCTTAAAATTACCCTAGAAATATTTTTTTTGCATTTTTTTCAGTAAATATAAAAAAATTAAAATTTTTCGAGATTTCGTCCTTTTTTCCCTTTTTCGGGATTTCGTCTTTTCGGGATTTCATCTCATTTTCGTGTTTTCGAGATTTCGTCCTTTTTTTCCACTTTTCGGGATTTCGTCATTTCGGGATTTCGTCTTTTTTTCCACTTTTCGGGGTTTCGTCTTTTCGGGGTTTCGTCTTTTCGGGATTTCGGGGGTTAGCGTGAAAAATCAAATCTCAAGATTTTTCGTTTTTCTTTTTTAAGGTTTCGGTTTAGGTTACAAACTAACCAAAACTTAAGTGCTATAAATGGATTGTTAGATCAGCAATTGGGAGCTAAATTAACTACTTACTCGTTAGCTTGCTTAATCTTTGACAGATTTCATTAAGCTCAGCCCATTATAACCAAATTGGCTAAAAACTAAAAAGTTTCTCATATTCTTATGTCACTCATATCTCATCCTCATCTTTTTATAAAAAAATCGGTATCGGTATACTTGATTTAAGTGTTCTTTAAACATTCCATAAAATTTTTACCTTAAAAAGTTTGACTAATGTGCTAATGACGATATGAAATTTCCTTTAGCAAAAAATGTCTGGATTACCTATGACTGCTTCATTTACTGGCCAACCAGGAATTTCTACTGCGCCACCTTTAAACGCAAAATTCGAACAAAAATTGTCGGAGCATGAAGAAAGAGCATTGGCTGATAAATCGAAAAAATGGAAGCAACTTCAATCAAAACGGTTTGCAGAAAAGAGGAAGTTCGGTTTTGTCGATTCACAGAAGGAAGAAATGCCTCCAGGTATTTTAACAAATTCAATACAATTGAATGTGTTCTACTTTCAGAACATGTTCGCAAAATTATCCGGGACCATGGTGACATGACTTCACGCAAATATCGTCATGACAAGGTTTGATTTTGAATATCTAACTGTAATTTGTTTAACTTGATTTTCTTTAGCGAGTTTATCTTGGAGCATTGAAATACATGCCCCACGCGGTGATTAAACTGCTTGAGAACATGCCAATGCCCTGGGAACAAATCCGCGATGTCAAAGTTCTTTACCACATCACCGGAGCGATCACATTTGTCAATGAGGTTCCGCGTGTCATTGAGCCTGTTTTCATTGCCCAATGGGGAACGATGTGGATTATGATGCGACGTGAAAAGCGGGATCGACGTCATTTCAAAGTTTTTAAATTTATTCGTAAAATATTAATTTCCAATTATTATAGCGAATGCGGTTCCCTCCATTTGATGATGAAGAACCACCACTGGATTATGCCGACAATATTTTGGATGTTGAGCCACTTGAACCCATCCAAATGGAATTGACTGAAGAGGAAGAAGGCCTTGTCAAAGATTGGTTTTACGATTATAAACCATTGGCCCGAACAGAGTTAATTATTGAGCTTAATTCTTTAATAACAACTAATTTTAATGTCAGATTCGTGAATGGCGAGTCCTATCGCAGTTGGGCATTTTCAATCCCGATGATGTCCACCCTTTATCGATTGGCCAATCAACTGCTCACTGATCTGCTGGACGAGAATTATTTCTATTTATTCGATCTCAAATCATTCTTCACGGCTAAAGCGTTGAATGTTGCAATACCTGGTGGACCAAAATTCGAACCATTGATACGGGATACGAATTTCAAGTTTGTTTAAAAAACATTTTAATAAAAATGATTCAAATATTTCAGCGATGAAGACTGGAATGAATTCAATGACATCAATAAAGTGATTATTCGCTCCCCAATTCGAACGGAATATCGCATTGGATTCCCATTTATGTACAACAATTTGATCAGTGCATTGCCGGTTACCGTCAATTGGTATCATACTCCGTCGGTTGTGTTCATCAAAACAGAGGATTACGATTTGCCGGCATTCTATTTTGATCCACTTATCAATCCAATTGCGCAGAGGAACACTGAAAGGGTAATTTTTATTATGAATTAATTGAAAAGTTTGGCAATTAAATTCTTTTTTAATCAATCTATGATTAAATTATGGAATGAAAGTTTAAAGAAATGCCATAAAATGAATTAACATATTAAGGCGGGTCAATGTCTAAATGTGATGGCATTGATCAGATTTACAAATATGTCACATTCTATTAAAATTTTTATACAAAACTTATTTACAAATTTTTCAGATGCAAGAACCATTGCCGGAAGATGATGAAGAATTTGAATTGCCCAACGATGTTCAACCAATGTTCAATGAATTTCCACTTTATACGGAAAATACGGCCAATGGAATGGCACTTCTTTGGGCACCTCGTCCATTCAATATTCGTTCCGGACGAACCAGACGAATAATCGATGTTCCTTTGGTGAAGAGTTGGTACAAAGAACATTGTCCAGCCGGCATGCCAGTGAAAGTTCGTGTTTCTTATCAAAAGCTGCTGAAAGTTTTCGTCTTGAATGCTCTCAAACATCGACCACCAAAGCCTCAAAAGAAACGGTAAAAATATTTAATTTTATTTTTATTCATTTATTATTATTTTTTCAGTTACCTTTTCCGTTCATTCAAAGGCACAAAGTTTTTCCAATCAACCACACTTGATTGGGTCGAAGTTGGTCTTCAAGTTCTCCGCCAAGGCTACAATATGTTAAATCTGTTGATTCATCGAAAGAATTTGAATTATTTACATTTGGATTATAACTTCAATTTGAAGGTAACAAAACTTTTCTCTTCATTTTTAATTAATATTTTTAGCCAGTCAAAACTTTGACAACCAAAGAACGAAAGAAGTCTCGTTTCGGAAATGCATTCCATTTGTGCCGTGAAATTCTTCGCCTCACCAAATTGGTTGTGGATGCCCACGTTCAATATCGGCTTAACAATGTTGATGCCTACCAATTGGCCGATGGCATTCAATACATTTTTGCACATGTTGGCCAACTCACCGGAATGTACCGTTACAAATACAAATTGATGCGACAAGTCCGGATGTGCAAAGATTTGAAACATTTGATCTATTATCGATTCAATACAGGACCAGTCGGTTCGTTTTTTACATTGATTATTATTTCTAATAATCTAATTTACAAAACAGGAAAAGGTCCTGGCTGTGGTATTTGGGCACCTGGTTGGCGTGTTTGGCTCTTCTTTCTTCGCGGCATCACTCCACTTTTGGAACGCTGGTTGGGAAACTTGCTTTCACGTCAATTCGAAGGAAGACATTCAAAGGGAGTGGCAAAAACTGTTACCAAACAACGAGTCGAATCGCATTTCGATCTTGAATTGAGGTTTGTGAAATATTCTCATAAATACAATAATTAAAAAATACTTTTTAGAGCTGCGGTGATGCACGACATTTTGGATATGATGCCCGAAGGAATCAAGCAGAATAAAGCCCGTGTCATTTTGCAACATTTGAGCGAAGCATGGCGTTGTTGGAAGGCAAATATTCCTTGGAAAGTGCCGGGTTTGCCAACCCCGGTTGAAAATATGGTTTTGCGATATGTGAAAGCAAAAGCTGATTGGTGGACAAATTCGGCTCATTACAATCGGGAACGTGTTCGTCGCGGTGCAACTGTGGACAAAACAGTGTGCAAGAAAAATTTGGGCCGTCTCACTCGTTTATATTTGAAGGTTTGTTTGTTAATTAATCTAACTAAAGATGGGGTAGTCGGTAGTTGATAAATGCTTGTAAAAATGTTTACGGCTTGATTTGTTTGAATTTGAACTAAAATATTGGTGGGTTTTAAACTGCCTTCTTTTCAAATATCAAACGTGATTAAAAGATTACAAATAAAGAACTTTTGTAACTAAACGTTTTGGTCGATTGGCGAAAAGCTTGGGGTTCATTCGATAAGGTCGATAGTTCTTCTAATCCCACCCTCTCCAACTCTAAATAATTTTTTTGGTCATGAAAAACCACATTGATGTTTTTTTATGCATTTTTCTTTGAAAAATGATTTTAAAAAATTCAAAAAATATTAAAAATTAAAATAATGAAAAAAAATTTAATTTTAATTTTTAGTCCGAACAAGAGCGACAACACAATTATCTCAAGGATGGTCCATATGTTAGTGCAGAAGAGGCCGTGGCCATTTATACAACCACTGTGCATTGGCTGGAATCACGCCGCTTCTCACCAATTCCATTTCCTCCGCTTTCCTACAAACACGACACAAAATTGCTTATCCTCGCATTGGAACGCCTCAAAGAAGCCTACTCCGTCAAAAATCGACTCAACCAAAGTCAGCGGGAGGAATTGGCACTCATTGAACAAGCCTATGACAATCCTCATGAAGCACTGTCCCGAATCAAACGACACATGCTAACAATGCGCTCATTCAAAGAAGTCGGCATTGAATTCATGGATTTGTACAGCCATTTGGTGCCGGTCTACGACATTGAACCGCTGGAGAAGGTCACGGATGCCTATTTGGATCAATATGTTTGGTATGAATCGGACAAACGACGTCTATTCCCTTCATGGGTGAAACCGGCTGACACTGAGCCGGCACCACTTCTCGTCTATAAATGGTGCCAAGGCATAAACAATCTGCAAGATGTTTGGGACACATCCGAAGGCGAATGCAATGTTCTTTTGGAGGCAAAATTGGAGAAAATGTACGAAAAAATGGATTTGACACTGCTGAACCGGCTGCTCCGTTTGATTGTTGACCACAACATTGCCGACTATATGACAGCCAAAAACAACGTAACAATCAATTATAAGGACATGAACCATACAAATTCATTTGGTAAAGAATTAATTCTCTCCATTTAAATCAAAAAAAATTTTATAGGAATTATTCGTGGACTGCAATTTGCCTCATTCATTGTCCAATACTATGGATTGGTCCTTGATTTGCTGGTTCTTGGCCTTCGCCGTGCCAGCGAAATTTCTGGACCTCCACAGGTTAAAATTAATTAAATGAATAAATTAAATTGTGTGCTTTTTCAGTGTCCAAATGAATTTTTGGCCTTTGAAGATATCACCACAGAAGCATGCCATCCAATTCGTCTCTATTGCCGCTACATTGATCGAGTTTGGATTTTCTTCCGCTTCAATTCCGAAGAGACCAGGGATTTGATTCAACGCTATCTTTCGGAGCATCCGGATCCGAATAATGAAAACATTGTTGGTTACAATAACAAAAAATGCTGGCCTCGAGATGCTCGAATGCGTTTGATGAAGCATGATGTCAATTTGGGCAGAGCCGTCTTTTGGGATATCAAAGTAAAATTATATTATTTTAAATTTAATTAAATTAAATTAAGAATCGTCTTCCCCGATCAATCACCACAATTGAATGGGATCAATCATTTGTGTCAGTGTACAGCAAGGATAATCCAAATTTGCTCTTTGATATGTCCGGTTTTGAGTGCAGAATATTGCCAAAATGCAGAATGGCCACGGATGATAGCACCGCAAATCGTGATGGAATTTGGAATCTCCAAAATGAAGTGACAAAGGAGAGGACCGCCCAATGCTTTTTGAAAGTGGATGCCGAATCGATGGAAAAATTCCACAACCGTGTTCGACAAATTCTGATGTCATCCGGCTCTACGACATTCACAAAAATTGTCAACAAATGGAATACGGCGCTGATCGGACTAATGACATATTACCGTGAGGCGGTTGTCAACACCCAAGAATTATTGGATTTGCTGGTCAAATGCGAGAATAAAATCCAAACTCGGTAAAATTAAATGATAATAAATATTAATTAATCGGCCCTTTTAGTATCAAAATTGGCCTCAATTCAAAAATGCCGGCCCGTTTTCCGCCCGTTGTCTTCTACACACCCAAAGAGATTGGTGGACTTGGAATGCTCTCAATGGGCCATGTACTCATCCCTCAATCCGATTTGCGATGGATGCGTCAAACGGATGCTGGCGGAATCACACATTTTCGCAGTGGGATGACCCATGATGAGGACCAAATCATTCCAAATCTTTATCGTTATATTCAGGTTTGATATTTACCTATTAATGAAAATGATTTCAATCAAACATAAAAATTGAAAGACAATCTTTTTCGTATATTCTTTCCCTAAAAATCAACAAAAAATCCATGCGACATGCCATATATCGGATTAAAATCACCGTTTATTTTAGCCATGGGAAGCGGAATTTGTTGATTCTCAACGTGTTTGGGCCGAATATGCATTGAAACGACAGGAGGCAAATGCACAAAATCGACGACTGACTTTGGAAGATTTGGACGACAGCTGGGACAGAGGAATTCCCCGAATCAATACATTGTTCCAAAAAGACCGAAATACGCTGGCTTATGATAAAGGATGGCGAGTACGAACTGAATTCAAGGCCTACCAAATTCTGAAACAAAATCCATTCTGGTGGACTCATCAACGACATGACGGCAAATTGTGGAATTTGAATAACTACAGAACGGATATGATCCAAGCATTGGGTGGAGTGGAAGGAATTCTTGAACATACTCTATTTCGGGTAAATTTGTAATATTTTTATCTAAATAATTGTTATTTTTAAGGGCACTTATTTCCCCACTTGGGAAGGTCTCTTTTGGGAACGTGCATCCGGTTTTGAAGAATCGATGAAATTCAAAAAATTGACCAATGCACAACGATCTGGGCTGAATCAAATTCCAAATCGTCGATTCACACTTTGGTGGTCTCCTACAATCAATCGAGCAAATGTAACTTAATTATTGATTAAATTAATTCAAATTTATTAATTTTTAAGGTCTATGTTGGTTTCCAAGTGCAATTGGATCTTACTGGAATATTCATGCATGGTAAATTGCCAACATTGAAAATTTCATTAATTCAGGTAAACATAAAAATGTAAAATAAAAAATCCAAATATATTTTTACATAGATATTCCGAGCTCATTTATGGCAAAAAATTCACGAATCGGTTGTTATGGATCTTTGTCAAGTTTTCGACTTGGAATTGGATGCTCTTGAAATTCAAACAGTGCAAAAGGAAACAATCCATCCAAGGAAATCGTACAAAATGAACAGTTCTTGTGCCGACATTCTCCTCTTTGCCCAATACAAATGGCATATTTCGCGTCCATCGCTGTTGGCCGATACCAAAGATGTGATGGACAATACAACCACACAAAAATTCTGGTTGGATGTTCAACTTCGTTGGGGAGACTACGATTCACATGGTTTTGTTTGAATTAATACAAAAATTGAATAATATTATTTAGATATTGAACGTTATTCGCGTGCAAAATTCCTGGACTATACAACGGACAATATGTCAATTTATCCTTCACCGAATGGAGTGCTCATTGCAATCGATTTGGCCTATAATTTGTACAGCGCCTACGGCAATTGGTTCCCTGGGATGAAAGTGCTAATTCGACAAGCAATGGCCAAAATAATCAAAGCGAATCCGGCTCTCTATGTGCTTCGAGAGCGCATTCGAAAAGGTCTTCAACTTTACTCTTCCGAACCGACTGAACCATATTTGACTTCACAAAACTATGGCGAGCTGTTCAGCAATCAAATTATTTGGTTTGTTGATGACACAAATGTTTACCGTGTCACCATCCACAAGGTAAAATAATAAATTTTTATGCTAATAATTTTATTCATTTTTTTTAGACTTTTGAAGGAAATTTGACCACAAAACCAATGAATGGGGCAATCTTCATTTTCAATCCTCGAACCGGTCAACTTTTCCTCAAAATTATCCATACCAGTGTTTGGGCAGGACAAAAACGTCTCAGCCAGGTAGATTGAATTTTATTTATTTTTTCATTATTATTATTTAGTTGGCTAAATGGAAAACCGCAGAAGAAGTGGCCGCTCTGATTCGTTCATTGCCAGTGGAAGAACAGCCCAGACAAATTATTGTAACCCGAAAAGCAATGTTGGATCCGCTGGAAGTTCATTTATTGGATTTTCCGAACATTGTTATCAAAGGATCGGAGCTGATGTTGCCATTCCAGTCAATAATGAGAATTGAAAAGTTCGGTGATCTCATTTTGAAGGCAAATGAACCACAAATGGTTTTGTTCAACTTATATGATGATTGGCTCAAGGTACAGAAATTAAAGTATGATTAATTTAATAATAAATATTTTTAGACCATTTCGAGTTATACGGCATTTTCTCGTGTCATTCTCATAATGCGCGGAATGCACATCAATCCGGACAAAACCAAAGTGATTTTGAAGCCAGACCGAACCACCGTAACCGAACCACATCATATTTGGCCAACACTGTCCGATGAGGAATGGATCAAAGTTGAGCTGGCATTGAAGGATATGATTTTGAGTGATTATGGAAAGAAAAACAATGTTAATGTTGGCTCACTGACTCAATCGGAAGTGCGCGACATCATTCTTGGAATGGAAATAAGTGCGCCCTCGCAACAACGCCAACAAATTGCGGATATTGAAAAGCAAACCAAGGAACAAAGCCAATTGACTGCAACGACGACAAAATCAACAAACAAACACGGAGATGAAATCATTTCGGCCACAACCAGCAATTATGAGACGCAAACATTTTCATCCAGGACCGAGTGGCGGGTGCGAGCGATCAGGTATTAAAATATTATTAAACATCTAAATCAATCTTTTAAAAAACTGAAATTTTTCCTTTTTTTTAGTTCAACAAATCTCCATTTGCGCACTCAACACATTTATGTGAATTCGGACGATGTGAAGGACACTGGCTACACATATATTTTGCCCAAAAACATTCTCAAAAAGTTCATCACCATTTCCGATTTGCGCACCCAAATTGCTGGCTATATTTATGGAATTTCGCCTCCCGATAATCCACATGTCAAGGAAATTCGCTGCATCATTCTCCCACCTCAATGGGGAACACATCAAATTGTTCATCTTCCAAATCAATTGCCTCAACATGAATTCCTGAAAGATTTGGAGCCGCTTGGATGGTAATTTATTATCAATTTTTGAATTTATATTTTTAATTTTAGGATGCACACCCAACCCAATGAACTTCCACAACTGTCACCACAGGATGTGACAATGCATTCAAAAATAATCCACCAAAATCAATGGGACGGTGAGAAGAGTGTGATCATCACTTGCAGCTTTACACCCGGTTCCGTTTCGCTCACCTCCTATCGTCTCACTCCAAGTGGCTATGAATGGGGCCGGAACAACACGGACAAAGGGAACAATCCAAAGGGCTACCTGCCTTCGCATTATGAGAAAGTTCAAATGCTTCTTTCGGATCGTTTCCTTGGCTATTTCATGGTCCCATCTTCGGGCGTTTGGAACTATAATTTCATGGGTAATTTTTAAAAATAACGCACTTAAATTTATTTAATTTTGATTAAGGTGTCCGGCATGATGCAAATATGCAATATGATGTTTGTTTGGCAGCACCAAAGGAATTTTACCATGAAGACCATCGGCCACTTCATTTCCACAATTTCAATGTGCTCGAAGACCCGCTGGGAGTGGCAACCGCCGATCGAGAAGATATATTCATGGCAACATAAACAAAGAAAGATGGATAATGATTGTGATTGATGGATGAATCCATATTGGAATATTTATTATTTTTGCATTGAATCAATTTAATTTATCTAAATCCTCTCTCCTCCTCTCCCCTTCAACATCAATTTATTTGTTTTTGAGACTAATCACACATTGTTAGAATTAGTTGGCGACTCTTTTTTGTATTGTTGGATGTAAATCAACCAATTATTTTCGGAATAAATTTTTTTCTAATCATAAATTGAGAATGAACATATTTTTAATTATTTAAAATATTTTACAAATTTTGGAAGTGATTAATGATTTATTATAATTTTGTTTTACAGAAATGCAACCACAGCCAAAGAAGAAAACTCAGGTTTATTAAATAGATCAAAAATATAATTAATTTATTCATTTGCAGATTTCGTTTCTGATTCGAAACAACCCGGTTGAATCAAAACATCGAGGATTTGTCAATGCCCTTCAATATGATGCCGCTTCCCGAATTTTATATTCAGCCGGATCGGATTCGGTCATTCGCCAATGGGACATTGGGCATCACAAACAACAAGGCCACAGTGATTTATTCCTTCGCGCTTTGGAACATCATTCCGATTGGGTGAATGATATTGTGCTTTGCAGTGAAGGGACCAGATGTTAGTTTTTTTTTGTCAAAAATTAATAATTTAAATTAAATATTTAAGTGATTTCTTCCTCATCCGATACGACAGTGAAAGTATGGGATGCAAAAAAGGGAACATGCCAATCCACGCTGAAAACCCACAAGGATTGTGTTCGTTGCTTGGCCTATGCCCGTGAACCGGTGGAATTGGTAGCCAGTGCTGGATTGGACAAATCCATTTACCTCTGGGATGTGAACACACTGACCAAAGTGACTGCCACAAACAACACAGTGACAAGTAATTTATTCCTTTTTTATAATTATTTATTCATTTTTATTTAGCTTCTTCATTGCGTGGCACAAAAAACAGCATCTATTCGCTGGCAATGAATGAATGTGGAAGGTTGGTAAAAATATTATTCTTCAATTTATTAATTATTTTAGCATAATAATTGCTGGATCGACGGAAAATGTCCTTCGAATTTGGGACCCTCGATCGTGCCAGAAAATTGCAAAATTGCGTGGCCATCAAGAGAATATTAGGGCAATTGCGGTGAATAGAGATGGCACATTGGTGGGTCGTCTTTTCCTATCAATTTATATTTTTTTCAATTATTTTAGTGCATTTCTGGCAGCAGTGATGGCACAATTCGTCTTTGGAGTATTGGCCAACAAAGATGCATTGGAACAATTCGGTTGCTATTCTTTGAATCGGCACTATTAATTTTCTCCAAATTAATTTAGTTGCCATTCCGACAGTGTTTGGGCATTGCAAACCGATCCAAATTTTTCGATGATTTATTCGGGCGGCCGCGATCAAAAAATATTCCGAACGCCGATGCGAAATTTGAACCATTCCGACTTGTTGATTGTGGAACAGAAACCAGTACAGAAGGTGAAAATAATTTTATTTTAAAAATTGAAAAAATAATTTAGTTAATGTTAATCGAAGAAAGCAATCAAAAATATTTGTGGGCTGCAACTTGGGATTCATCCATTCGGAGGTGGCCAGTGCCTGCTGATTTTCAACCAACAGCAACAAATTTTATTGAAGTTGAACAACCACCTCGAGTACAAAGACCGGATTTGACGATACGAGGTTTCTTTTTAAAAAGAGCATAACAAATTTTGTTTTCCGGAAATAATTTTCTTTTGCCTGTTCTGATTTTGCGTTTTGCCTATTCTGAATTTGTTTTTTGCCAGTTCTGATTATTTGTGTTTTGCCCGTTCTGATTTTTTTGTGTTTTCCGGAAAGAATTCTGATTTTTTTGTGTTTTCCGGAAAGAATTCTGATTTTTTGTGTTTTCCGGAAAGAATTCTGATTTTTTGTGTTTTGCCTAATTCTGATTTTTTGTGTTTTGCCTAATTCTGATTTTTTGTGTTTTGCCCGTTCTGATTATTTATGTTATGTTTTGCCAGTTCTGATTATTTGTGTTTTGCCCGTTCTGATTTTTTTGTGTTTTCCGGAAAGAATACTGATTTTTTGTGTTTTCCGGAAAGAATTCTGATTTTTTTGTGTTTTCCGGAAAGAATTCTGATTTTTTGTGTTTTCCGGAAAGAATTCTGATTTTTTGTGTTTTCCGGAAAGAATTCTGATTTTTTGTGTTTTGCCTAATTCTGATTTTTTGTGTTTTGCCTAATTCTGATTTTTTGTGTTTTGCCCGTTCTGATTATTTATGTTATGTTTTGCCAGTTCTGATTATTTGTGTTTTGCCCGTTCTGATTTTTTTGTGTTTTCCGGAAAGAATACTGATTTTTTGTGTTTTCCGGAAAGAATTCTGATTTTTTTGTGTTTTCCGGAAAGAATTCTGATTTTTTGTGTTTTCCGGAAAGAATTCTGATTTTTTGTGTTTTCCGGAAAGAATTCTGATTTTTTGTGTTTTGCCTAATTCTGATTTTTTGTGTTTTGCCTAATTCTGATTTTTTGTGTTTTGCCCGTTCTGATTATTTATGTTATGTTTTGCCAGTTCTGATTATTTGTGTTTTGCCCGTTCTGATTTTTTTGTGTTTTCCGGAAAGAATACTGATTTTTTGTGTTTTCCGGAAAGAATTCTGATTTTTTTGTGTTTTCCGGAAAGAATTCTGATTTTTTGTGTTTTCCGGAAAGAATTCTGATTTTTTGTGTTTTGCCTAATTCTGATTATTTGTGTTTTGCCCGTTCTGATTTTTTGCATTTTCCGGAAAAAAAATTCTAATTTTCATTAATAATTAAATAATTTAAGGAGCACCGAGCATCCGAAAATATGCCGTTTTGAATGATCGACGCCAAATTGTGAGCAAAGACAGCGACGGCAATTTGGAGTTGTGGGATGTGCTGCAAGCGAAGAAAGTGAAGAATTTACCAGAAGGGACGAACATCGAAGATGTGGTCAAAGAAAATGTTCGAAAATTGTGGATTCCCAGTTGGTTTAGTGTTGAGACAAAATGCGGGGTTAGCCAACGCATTTTTTACCAATTTAATTTAAAAATACAATTAAGGTGTTGGAAATTGCTTTGGACGAGTCCGATGTTTTTTCCGCCTGGGTATCGGCCCGAGATGCTGGCGGATTTGCGGACAAACCGAACGATGCAAAAGTCAATTTTGGTGGATTATTGTTGCGCAGTTTGTTCGAACGATGGCCAGAGGCATATCAGGGAAATGACGAGGAATCATCACCGCTTCAAGGATTTTACTCACTTCCACCACATACTCCCATCCTAATCAGGTATTAAATATAATTGATTGAATTATTTTTATTTGATTAATTAAGGCAATGCAACGAAGATTTGGTGCGTCCGCTATTTCGCACAACCGTTCGAGACACTGCCTCCCCGACGGATTCAGCAATGCTTATGGATGTTTTACCGCAATGGGTCCTTCAAGTAGGGAAACAAACACATCAATTTAAATTAATTGATATTTTTAAAGGTCGTTCAGTCAAACTTCTTCCCGAAATTCAACAAAATTCCATTTTTCCTCCAACCGCATCAATCATTCACACCAAAATTCCAAGTCAAAAAGTAAGCACCACAAATTTTTCTTTCTCTAAAACATCAAATTTTCAGGGATCGATTACACGCCACTGAAATGTTACAATGCCGGAAAGTGATGGAGCATGTTTGGGAGAAAATCCTCTATCCGCCCGAAACATCGGAAAATTCGAGTGGCGTTGGAGGGCCGCCCAGTGCTTGTTTGCCCGCGCAATTGCCACCAAACATTGAGGAAAAGATTGAGCTGTTCTGCAATGATCAAAAATTGGATCCGGAAATGGATTTGCGAACAATAAAGCATCTCATTTGGAAGCAGGTAAACAGAGAAAGAGCATGGAAAAAATCATTGAAATTAAAATAAATTATTTTTGAAGGGCGGTGATCTTCTCATTTTGTTTCGTCCATTGAAATAGCTGAAAATGAGTGAAGAAAGAAGAAATTAATTTTACTTTATGTTGTATTATTATATTTTATTGTATGTATAATTGTTTTATTTATATTTTGTGATCCTCATTCCCATTTCCGATTATTTTTATCAATTTTTGTTTGATAAAATAGAACCAAACTATGACATTTCATTTAAAATATTTTAATCCTTTCAAAAAGGAAATGCCATTTTACATTTTCATTTCAATTCATTCATATAATTTAATTATAGTAGTTTTTAGTAAAAAAAAATGAACAGCTCAAATGCTATCCGTCCTTTGCATTATGTTTTTCGGGTTGCCAACCGCGAAGCATCATATAAATTCTACGCGGAAGTCCTCGGAATGAAGGTTAGATTTGTAAAAATCTTTAAATAAAATTTTTTAAAGGTGCTACGACATGAAGAATTCAAAGAGGGATGCAAGGCAACTTGCAATGGTCCATACGACAATATGTGGAGTAAAACGATGATGGGCTATGGGAGCGAGGATGAACATTTTGTCCTGGAGCTGACTTACAATTACACGGTTCATTCCTATGAACTTGGCAATGATTTCAATGTTTGTTTTGGTGTTTTAAATTCACACAAATAATTAATTTTTAAGGGAATACATATTGAATCCGATGATGTGTTGAAAAGAGTGAAGGCCACCGACCCTTTTGTAACACATGAGGATGGAACATTGGAAGTATGGGACCCGGATGGGCATTCATTCTTTGTCAGAGGCGGTACAGCAAATAATCCGATAAAGAAAATCACATTAAACACAATGGATTTGTGCAAAACAAAAGGTTTGATAATTATAATTGGAAATTTAACATTAATTTTTCAGAATATTGGTCACGGTTTGGAATGAATTTGACAGAAGCCGATGAGGAAAAATGCGTTTATACATTCGGCGAAGAACGGGTTTGATTTTCAAATTGAAAAGATTAATTAAATACAAATAATATTTAAGTTCAAATTGGAGTTTCGTGCTTTGCCCGATGACATTGAATTGGAGCGGAAAACCGCCTTTGGAAGAATTGCTTTCGCGACAAGGACCGAAAATCTCAAATTGATTGAGAATATTATCAAAGACATTGATGAACACTACATTCAGCAGCCACTCGTTTCGCTTGAGACTCCGGACAAAGCAACAGTAAATTTTAATTATAAATTATTATTAAAATAAATATTCAGGTAAATGTGGTCATTTTGCGGGACACAAATGAGCATGAAATTTGCTTTGTTGGCGATGAGGCATTCCGTGAATTATCCAAAGTTGATCCGAATGGTGATGAAGCCATAAAGGAGGCGATTAAGAAGGATGATAGCCATAATTGGATTCAATAAACACAACATATTGTGATTTTAATTTCATTTCATCAAATTAATTTATATTTTTTTTCTTGTATTGCCCTTTTTTCGTTTCTTGCCTAATCTTTTGAATAAAAGTATTTTTTATTTACTTATTTGTTTTCCAATTTTAATTTTAAAGGGTAAGATTCAACAAAAAAACATTTGCCCTAGCGTGGAATCGAACCGCTGACCAAAAAATTGAAACTGGACCCTTAACCAATTGCGCTAAAGGGGCAACGAATGCTTCAATAATAAATTATTTGATATAACTAACACAATCTCTTGTTATTTCTTACAATCTCTGTACCTCCAAATTTAGCATTCTCTCTCATCTGACATTTTGTCCAAATTAAAACAGAATGCCACACAAAATAAAATTCAAATATATATGAATGCCCCTTCGTAAGTCTCTCACTATGAATTCAGAAAGAAATAATCTTTCCATCCATCGATCAATTTACTGCTTCCTTCCAGCACATACTATCATAATTCATAAAATAAAATTACGGCTAGATTAGAACATTCCATCTCCGATACAAATTTATTCAATAGACGAGTCAACATGAGTGGAAAAAACAAAAAATAAAATAAACAAAATCAAAAGCACGAAATTTTCACATTAATTTAAATAAAAGAATTATTTGTCACATCCATCCTCCTTCATTCTTCAATCATCCTTTTTATCCAGCTGACAAATTGGATTGTTGTAGACCATTTCCAGATTGATTTTGTGGCCGAATAATTCCCGAATATTCGTTAGCCCATATCGAATCATTGTTGGCCTTAAGTTCAAATATTTTTCAAAAATTTCCAAATTCCAAACCTCTCCAAAGAAAGTCCAAAACCGGCAACCGCAACATCCTCGGGCAAACCCATCGGGAGGAGCATTTCCGGCCGGAACATTCCCGAATTGCCAATTTCCACCCATTTCTTCAGTCCATCATGATAGGCGAATATTTCCATCGAAGGTTCCGTATATGGATTGTAGGTTGGCTTGAAGCGAAGATTGTTGATTCCTTTGAAAATAATTCAATTAAATGATTTATTTTGGATGAGATTACCACATTTCCGGAAGAATTCAGTGAACAGTCCTATCACATGGGCCAACGACAAATTCCTTTCGGCCACGACTCCTTCGACTTGATGGAATTCGGCCAAATGTGTGGCATCCAACGTTTCATTGCGGAAAACTCGATCAATGCTAAACATTTTGGCCGGTTTGAAACCCTAAAAATGCGAATTATATTCAAAATTGAAAATATTGGCATACATTTTGTGCAAGCAAATAAAGTTGACGGGCCGAAACGGCGGTTGTGTGCGTTCGAAGCAAATTCTTTTGGGCTTCCTCCAATTTCCAGTCATATTGATAGCTTTAAACAATAAAATATTTCATTTTTTTGGCTATTTCGACTGACCCTCTTGAGCCAAATCCACCATCGGAATGAACTTTTCGGACGCGTTCCAAATATTCGCTCGGAAATTCAGTTGTAATTGCCGGCTCTAAAAACGAATTAAATTCGACTTTTAAATTTAATTTTGGACCAAACCTGAGAGGAAGAAAGTGTCATGTGAATCTCGTGCCGGATGTTGTTGCGGTTGGAAAAGTGCATCGAAATTCCAAAACGAGGATTCAACGAATTGATTTGTGGGCATTTCGGAAAAGCCCATTTGGAAGAAAATGTCCCGGAATTCAGCCCTCACTTTTAGCAACGGATGCAAATGGCCACTTTGTGGGGGAACGCCCATCGCTTCGAAATTGTATTTTTTGAATTGTTTGGAACGCCATGAACCACTTAAAATGAAAATATTTTTATTCGATTAAATATGTAAAAAAAAACCTTGCGATCATTTCTGAAGTGAGATCCAATTCCGGTTTTTCCAGTGTCAATTTGAAATTTGGCCCTTTCCCAACCGTGAATGCCTTTATTGAACTGAAAATGCGAATTTTGATATTGAATTTTATTTTATTAGTTACATTTCCGAAATCCATTTCCTTTTCTTCAGCTGGGCAATGGCCTTTTCCGACAAATTCTCCGTTTTCCCCTCTTTAATTAATTTTAATTCCTCCACCGCCCCATCTTCGGCATTTGCAATTTTCCTGACCACCAATGTTTGACCATCCTTCGTTTCCGTCCCAATCCATCCGCATTGAATGGCCTTTCCAAATCCAATCGGGCCAAATGATTCCTTCTAAAAATATATTTTAAATCCTTAAAAATTATTTTAAAAAAAACAAACATCAATTTCCGTTTTGGGCATTCCCTGTTCGCCAATCAGCTTATAAACATTGAATTCATGCGATCCATTCACCATAATTTGTTCCCCTTCTCCGGTCAATTCCAATCTCTTCAATTTCGTCTCCTTCACACCAATTAACTAAAATATTAATTAATTACTATTTTAATATTAAAAATTGACTTACCCCATCCTGTGTATGCAAACTTTTGATTGCGCCAACCAATTTTTGATGGTCAATGCCCAACTCTTCTGCCAATTCATTGCTTTGGAATTGTCCGCGCCCATCGATGATTGTTAAAATTTTTTGGGGTTCAATTGTTTCGGTCATTTTTATGCTAAAATAAATTAATTAAATATTTGACCAATCTTGAATATTCAAAATATTAAATTGAAATGAAAATTATTCATTATTGGTGAAAAATAAAACAAAAAATTTTATGCAATTTTTTATCGGAAATATAATGAAATGGAAAATGGAAGGAAGTGAAAATTAAAACAAGCAAAATGCCAAATAATTAAAAAAAAATGAATTCATTTTTGGTGGTTTATATGAGAATGATTTGATTGCCATCCACAAAAATGATATTCTCATCGGACAATTTCTCATAGGCGGCCGCCAATTCCAAATCAGTGAATGGTTGATTGCCGGCCATTTTCTGCATTGATCGCTCAATTTGCTGCTTATCGGCCATCTCATTCGGCGCTGTTCCCGATTCATCAAAAGCTCGGCGCAAAAATCCCTTCAGTCTTTTGTATCTGTGAAAGATATTTTTCATTAAAAATACACCAAATTCGCCCACTTTACCTGTCAACTGAAATGGCCGGTGTCTCATCCTCCACACGTTGTCGCTTCAAAGGTTGTTGTTGTGTGGTGGTGCCTAAATTATTCTCCAAATTCACCAAAATATGTTCAATTTAACCTGTTGCTGTACTTTTGGCCTCATCCTGTTGTTGTTGATTTTCCTCATCGCCCTCCTCCAAAACTGCCTTTCTCTTCGCGTATCGAGCAGCCCGGGTTTCGGCTGTTGTGTGCACATTCCCTCCTCCATCCCCATCCATTTCATTGTCCTCTTCGCCCGAACTGTTGCCTCCTCCTCCTTTTTGTTGCCTTCTTTTTTGCTGCTGTTCCTCATATTCCAATCGTTCACGTGGTTTTTCCTTTAACAAAAATTTTTTATTGAAAAAGTGGACCAAAATCAAACCTTGAAGCAGGCAAAATAGAGTAGCTCGTAAGCCTTTTTTGCATCATTCAATTCGACCATTTTGGCCAATCTCGCTTTTGCCATTGCAGTTGAGAGGCGAATCATCGTTTCCAATTGACGAGCAGTGACCGGCATTGTCTATAAAAAATAAATTAAATTATTAAATAATTATTCATGTTTTTATCATAAATTATTTGTTTTATTGTACAAATTAAGTTTTGTTATCCAAAAACTTTAGTTTTTAATGTCAAAAGACCTTAAGTTTGCCCAAAAACCCTAAGTTACTTATCCTAAAAGCCTTAAATTGGCTTACTCTTTCCAAATCGCTTCTGCCCATATCCGCCGATCGCAATTCCGCATATCGTTCCGAAATGTAGGCCGATGCTTCTTCGCTCAACTGCGGCTTCACCTCCTTGGCCATGTGAATGTATTTTCGCATGAATTGGGTGCTCAATATCTTTTTCCTTTAATATCAAATTTATTAAAAAAAGTGTCCAAACCCAAATGGCTTACCCTTCCTCCACTGCTGTCCATTCCCTGTTTTTCTCGTAAACATCCGCCGAATCCAATTCTGTGCTATATTCCGGGTCAAATGTCGTCCGGTTCTCCACCAAATTGCCAATCGCTTGCACTGTTCCATCCGGCTCTCCCTGGGCTCGATAACGATGCAATTTGAGCACATTTTCGGCCAACATTCGATCGCGTTCCACATCATGCTTAATTGAATTTAATTTAAATTAATTTTAATTATAATTAATTTAATAAAAACCTCATCCAAAAGAACAAAAATCAAATCGAAACGGGAAAGAAGCGAATCCTGCATTCCAATGTTCTCCATTGGATTTTTGTAGAGATTATAGCGGCCGAAGACGGGATTGGCGGCGGCCAGCACCGAACAGCGAGCATTCAATTTGGCCTGGATTCCAGCCTTGGAAATGGACACACGGCCTTGTTCCATCACTTCGTGGATTGCGGTTCGGTCAATGTCGGTCATCTTAATTAAAATTTATTAAACGAGTTAGATTCGGTGCATTTGGTTGGTAAATTTGCTTAAATTTTAGGCTAAAAAAAGTTTTGCCGTCAACGGGAATCGAACTTTCGTTCTTGTTCCGCATTTCCATTAACCAAAGCTGGCGCCATAACAATGCACCAAATGTGTCCTGTAACCCGATTTCTTATAAATGTCCTATTCCTATGATCATTAATGAAAAATAAGGATAACGAAAACCAAAAATTTGCATAATGCAAGGGTAAATTTAATTTTAAAAATTCCAACCTTTCAAGGCTGTAATTTCTTATTGCTAATTTTCATCAAAATCAATCAGTTTAATACAAAAGAGTTAAGGGTACCAAGAGAAGTTACCTACTATTTTTACAAATATATTAGATAAAATTGTAAATGTAAAGCAAAACAAACTTTATCGAATTCATCGATGCACACAATGCCTCGATCGCCCAAAACCATTGCACCGGCCACCAATCTTCGTTCGCCCGTGTCCGAATCGTGCACAACGGCCGCAGTCAAACCAACACCGGAAGAGCCACGCCCAGTGGTGGCAACCACCCGAGGGGCCGTATGGATGACATATCTTCAAAATGTGAATATTATTCCTTAAAATTATTTAATGTGAATTACCTGAGCATTTGACTTTTTGCCACCGATGGATCCCCAATCAAAAGCACATTCACATCGCCTCGGAGTCGAGTGCCATTTTCCAGCAATTTTTCGCATCCTCCAAGCAAAAGGCAGAGAATTGCCTTTTTCACCTCGTCATGTCCGTAAATTGATGGGGCCAATGAACGGGCAAGCAGCTCGAAAATGTCCTTGTGGCGGCTCATTCTTCGGATTTTTTTGATGTCCTCTGTGTCAAAATTGGGCAACATTTCTTTGCTCATCAATTGAATATTATTTGCGATTAGGACGGATCTAAAAATTAAAAATTAATCAAAAATTAATTTTAATCAAGGAAACTCACTTGAAATTGCCGGTGGACATTCCCGCTTGTTTGTTCGGCAAAACACGATAAAGGGCGATCACACGAATTCGATCACCGGGTTTGCATCGATCGGCTAAATCATCGTCAGCAATCACATCAATATTCCGGGGAAGACTGCCGGGAGGGGCCGATTCGGGCAATTCCTTGAAGCCAATGTTAATTCATAAAAATAAATCCAAAAATATTTACCTGAATTGAAAACATTTGATGGTCTTTGTAAACGCTTTTTCCAAATTCAGTCTCCAAGGGATTTTTGTTTTCATCTTCTTTCGGATAAGCATTGCTGGTTGGAAGGGTCTCATAGGAGGTGAAATCCGTGTATTTCTTCTCCAATGTTTTTTTGGTTGCCGGACAATAATGCAAACTTTTCACAATTTTTGGTCGAACCATAGAGCCTTTAAATTGAACATATTTAAATAATTTAAATTGAAATTTTACATCGTGTGACGATTCCTTCGCAGCAAACCAAATTGCCAAGAAATTGAGACTTCAGCGTTCGCGGATTGACGTGTCGATCGGAGAATGAGCCTTCGAAGCCAACGTGGAATTCAACATCCTTCGAAAATTCCGGATCAAGTTTGGAGATTATTTCCTTCAGCGCCCTCTCAAAGCAAATCACTTCTTCGACGAAATTTCGGATCAATCTAAATTTAATGGAATATTAAATTTATTAGGAAAATAAAATTACGAATTTGCTCTGTCCGTAATCTTATGTCGGACGTCGTTTATGTCCACAATAATTCGATTGCTATTTTCTCGGATCATTTCCTCTATTTTTCCGATGTAAATTTTCTCATCTGCCTTAAAATTATCAAATAAATTATCTGGCTATATTATCATCTCAAAAACTTACACTGTCATCCAGGAAATTCAAATATTCCTGCGTAATTTCGCGCATTCGATTCTCATCCGCCTTATCGATCATCCCATATGCTTGTAGACCAGCCATTTCCGGAATTTTATTAATAAATAATGAGTTTTTCTGAGAAAAAGAAAAATTAGAACAACTTTTATTCATAAGAATGAAGCTAATTTGCAATGATGGCCTCATGAATTGGCCACAACGAAGAAGGAAGCTTCTCTTTTTTTTGAAAGGGAATTTGGCGCTAATTGAAAAATTTTTCGCAGCGAAGATTATAGTGTCTTTTTTTCTTTATCAAATCTCTATCTATACTATTTCGCATCGATTGCGTACGCTTGAACCTTGGAGTTGTTGCGCGCGCGCGTGATGTTCTCAGCTCATAGCTCAGTCTCTCAATCTCAAGGTTTTATTGGTCACGTTCACATTTTCCAAGAATGGCATAAATCTTGAAGATTAAAAAGCCTGTGAGCCGTGATTTTATTGCATATTAAATTAATTTTCCTACTTTGGCCTAGATCAGAAATTCTAGATTATTTGATTATAACACCCGAAAATGGGTATTTCTCAAGACAATTGGCATAAACGACGAAAGACTGGAGGAAAGCGTAATCCAATCCACAAGAAACGCAAGCATGAATTGGGCCGTCCGGCAGCAAATACGAAGGTTTTTAATTAATCTCTAATAAATATTTAATATTTTTTGATAGATTGGTCCAAAACGAATCCATTTGGTGCGATGCCGTGGCGGGAATATCAAACATCGTGGACTTCGCTTGGACACTGGGAACTTTGCCTGGGCCTCTGAAGGTTAAATAAAATAATTTGGGTGGCGAGCTTGAGTCGGATTTGGACTAACTCTCAAATCGTCCATTTCTGCTGTATAAGCTCGAAAATTAAAATTGCAAATAAATGCAAATGTGATGATCTTTCCAATGCAAAGCATTTCACCTTTTTGCAAAACAAAATTAATAAAAATAAACATCCATCAATACAAATAATCAAAAATTTATTTAAGGATGCACCCGCAAAACCCGCGTCATCGACACGGTTTACAATGCATCCAACAATGAGCTGGTTCGCACCAAAACATTGGTCAAGGGATCTATCATCACCATCGACGCCGTCCCATTCCGCCAATGGTTCGAGGCGCATTATGCCCAACCGCTCGCCCGCAAGAAGGGACAAAAATTGACGGAAGAGGAAGAACAGCGCATTCAAGGAGCAACAAAACGATCAAAAAACACGGAGAAGAAGTACAAGGAACGCCAGAAGACATCGGCGGTTGAGCCACATTTGCTGGAACAATTCCAGTCCGGACGCCTTCTTGGTTAGCTTTTTCATTCATTTTTAACAAATTAATTCATTTTTTATCCCCAGCTCGAATCAGTTCTCGTCCTGGTCAGAGCGGCCGTTGCGATGGATACATTTTGGAGGGCAAGGAATTGGAATTCTACCTGAAGAAGGTTTTAGCCGCCCATTTTTGATTTGATCAATTTGAATATTTTTATAGATCCGTGCCAAGAAGACCAAATAAATGAGAAGGACAAAAGAAGAGGAGAAGAAGAAATCCAACCCAATTATGTTTTAAACACAATTTGTTGTTATTCGAATTCATCGCTTTGATTGGATTATAAAATTGTTATTTAAAATTGAATTTTGACCTTGCCTATGCCGCCTAGCGTGCATAAGCCAATCCGAAATTAAATATCCCGGCAGTCTCAAAAGTACTTTTGGCAAAGGGAGTGAGAGTAATTTGTAATTTCCCTAATGAATGCGTGACCATCCTCCTCCTCATCCCTCCTACGCCTTTTTTCCTCTTGCCAGCCGGTCGTTTGCTTTTCCCTTGGCAAATTCGATGCGCCAGGCGCATTTTTCAAGCGGCAAAGATTAATGAATAATTAATGGGAAAAGGAGAAAAGATTGTTCGGTGGTTTACAAGTCAAATAAATGGAAAGGCAGGCAGGCTAATTTAAAAACTGCACAATTAGTCTGAGAATTTTACACCTTGCTTCCTTGTTGTGTTGAGGTCATTGCCCTTTTTCCCATTTTGACTAAACAAATGTTCTTATTCCTTGCGTGTTTTATTTTAATTCGAACTTGGAGTGACAAAAGGAAGGGTAAAGCCAATTAACTTTAAACTCAATGTTCATTGCCCTTTTTGAATGGGTTTCACCCATATTGGTTCAACTAATTCAAACCTTTCCGTACCTCTTCATCAAGTTTACCACCAATGATTCATATTTGCCTTCACTTTTTTGGTCCAATTTCCATATTTTTCCATGGGACTTTACATTTTCCCTATCGTATCCATTCATTCAAGGTATTGGCAATTTTCCATACTCGAATTTCGCCTCAGGCTTGTTCATTAAACCCTCCAAACCCCCCTCATTCCCTCATCCATGCTGACGCCGCATTCGGATATGAGAAAGTAGATGGGATATGGGAATGAATACCACCATGTCGGCTCTTCTCATATTCCTTCCTTCTTCAATCCGCAAAAAAAAACCATTTTTTCCATATTTCCTTTCATTTTCCGCTTATGGGATTAGGACCAATTGCATGCAATTTTGAGTCAAATTTAATTTCCGTCGGATATGATCAATGATCATTGAAAAGAACAAAAAACAAAATTTATTTACAAACATTTTTTTTATTATTCAGCCAAAAAAAAATGATTTCAATTTGGTCAACCATCCTTCGAATGTCCCTGATTATGGCTTTGGCCTTTTTTGGCAATTTATTTTTGGTTTTTGTAATTTATCGAGGGAATGCCGTTTCAAGGCAGAGGATTTCGCCAGTTCAGGTTTGCCACAACTATTCTCAATCGATTTAATTGCCAATTCATTCAGCTTTTACTACTCCATACCTGCCTCGCCGATCTGCTTTTTGCCATCCTTTCAATTGGCTCCGAAATTGGCATTATCCTCACCATTCCCAACTTCTATGCCCCCGATTTTGTTTGCCGTTTAGTCCGATATTTACAAGCACTTCCACTTTATGCCAGCCCATTTTTGCTGGTTGCAATCAGCATTGATAGATATCAAGTAGGAATGGGGACAAAATTGCACAAAATAATCATTAAAATTAAGGCAATTTGCCGTCCATTGGTGCACTATAGGAGTGATCGTTTCCGGCGCCCAAATTGTTTGGGTCTTTCTGCATGGTTGCTCGCACTTTTCTGTTCTATTCCTCAACTTCTTATTTGGCATAAACAAGCATTCATTTTGGGTGGTTCCGAGAAGAATTCTTCAACCATTTTCCCTCGAAATGGAATGGATGATGATGCTCCTATGTAAATATTTTTGAAAATATTTTAAAGCAAACAAATAAAATCTTCCATTTTCAGAATTATAGAACGATGCCTGGCCATATATGGGGGTAATTAATTATTCTTAATTAAAAAAGAAGTAATATTTCAACTCAATTCCAGACCAAGACCCGGATATTCGAAAGCAAGCCTATGTCCTTTGGTTCAGCATTGTGGCCTGGCTTTTGCCTTCCCTAATATCCGCCATTTTCTACTACAAAGTTTGCAGCACCGTTTGGAAGTCACGTTTTTGGGGAAATTCGGTGGAAGACAATTTGAAAACGACGAAGAAGACATCAGCAGTTGAGGAAAGCACTGCATTGACTGCAACAAGGGCGATGAGGTGGGAGAGGGGTGGCCGGAATTGTTGCCAATAGGGATGGAAAAATTCAGCTGCCAATTAACGAGGGATTACGTCGAAGGATTGCATAAAAGTTCAACCGGTTTCCGGAATCAAGTCTCCGAATTTGACCGAAAAAGAATTCAGACGGTGAACAAATTCAATTAAATTTCAGCATTTCAATTTCAGGTTCGATTGACCTTGACGATTGTAATTTGCAATTTTTTCCTTTGGTGAGAATTTTACAAAATTTTTGTAAAATGAAATTGTATTCTTTAGGCTTCCATTTTGTGCCATCAATGTTATTCAAGCATTTGCCTACGATTGGGCAAAAGGAGGTTTGTTTTATTAATCCCAAATCCTCTTATTCATAATATATTTTAAGGTGGTCAAGCGATTATCACCCAAATAGCAACCCTGGGCAATTTGAATGCCTGCGTCAACCCGTGGATTTATATTTTATTCAACAGAAAAATCACAAAACGAGCACTTGGCTCAATAATTCGAAAAAGTTGGTTTAAACTAATAATCAACATAATAATTTATCATTTTATTAGGTATGGAGTCATCTTCGTCTGGAACTCGCCAAACCAGTCTCGGCTACCGGCTTACAGTCCCATCATTCCAGCAGAACAATTACAATGCGGCCAAAAATGGCAAACCTTTACCACGGCATTTATAATATCGATTCAATTCTCAATAAATCTTACCAACATTTTTGTACATACATTTCAACTTTTGTACATAAATCATTTCAACTTTGAATAAATTGATCTCAATTCTATTATTCTACCTATTCAAAGTGAATATAATTACCCCTAAAAAGTAATCAAAATTGAACATTTATGACCTATTGACTCTGGTTTAAAAGATAAAAGAAATCATAAATTGATAAAACAAATATATTTATACAAAATTCATTTCAAAGAAAATGATACACAAAGAAAAATAACAATGAATGAATGAATATATGGGGAAAATGGAATAATATATGAATGAAAGAAAGCAAAAATACATATCAATAAGTGTGTGGATTATTGGTCAAGATCACATAATATCATCATTTCAATTCATCCGCTGCTGCTTCCATTCCATTGTTGTTAATGATGCCTCCTTGATGATTGGCCTCCTCGCTTGGAATCCCTCTTTGAAGCGCCGGAACTGCTGCCGCTGGTCCTCGATGATGATGACGATGAGCGATTTTGTTGTTCGGCGGCCCTCTTGTGCAGCGGCTGGACTGAACGAGCATTCCTCTTTGGCGGCGACACATGATGAATGACTGCTGGCTTCAGGTTGACTTGGGTCACACTAAATTTGAAAAATTTTGATTTCTTTATTAAAAAATGAATAAATTGACTAACCTTCTTCCTGATCGATCCGAATATCTGGGCGTTATCAATATTCCCGGCTGCGCCTTTGGTTCCAGTGATTCTGCATTCCATCCAGCTGGCATTGTTGTCGAATTCGGAGCGGCCGGATACGGAGTTTGCATTGGTGGTGCAGCGAACGGGGCCATTTGAAGCGCAGTTGGAGGAAGAGGAGGAGGTAAATTGACACCTGTAAATTTGATTGGATTAAATATTTGAAGAAAAAATTGTAAAATAGAGCTAACCTGACAGTGGAGGCGGTTGATGCATTTGCATTTGTCCAAATTGTGGTGGCGGCGGTTGTTGTGGTGGGCAGATTGGCGTCATCCTCATTGTCATGGGTGGTATGGTCATGGTTATGAGCTTTGCATCACCGCCGGTCATGGGCATTGATTGACTGTTTTGTAGTTGAATTTGCCGATTTTGTTCTTCCACTTGTCGTTGAAGTTGAAGTCGTTTGCGCCGGGTTTCATTTGCTCTTTCATTACTCGAAGCGCAGTAGATACAGAGGCAGATAAGGGCAATCAGAATTGGGCATACAACAAATATGATGATTGCAATGAGCGTGCCATCTGCAAAAAAAAGGAATTAAAAATAAAAAATATTTAAAATAAACTCACAATTGTCAACTGAAGAAGCCATTGTTGAAGTGGAAATATGGGTGGAAATTTGAAGGAGGATATTGATTGACGGCCTGCTGGAATGTACTCTTCCTTCTTCTTGAGCACCTACTTTTATACCTGCTGATTAGTTCCAAAACAAAACAAACATGGTCGAAAATCTGTAGTACCGAAACCTCTAATAAGTATACTGTTACCGTTTCATTACGAAATAAACATCTAAAAAATATCTAAAGAACTAAATATCTAATATCCCGTAATCCAAAATTGTATAAAAGCAGGCTTTCATCTCCATTCGAAGGTCAGTCAATTCATCAACAACCGCCAACGCCGAAGAAGAAAACAACAAACGCGACAACACGGGAATGGCAGCAAATCAACAATCACCTCAACCAGCGGACGATGCGGAACCTCAAATTGGAACGACAATCAACGAATGGAGGATCACTGGAAGACTTGGCACGGGAGTTTTCGGCGCAGTGTTCAAATGCAAACGGGCAAAAGAAGACAACAATGACACAAGCAGTTACGCAATGAAGGTTGGTTTGTTTTTAAATCATTTTTTAAAATCATTAATTTTCAATTTTTAAGATCGAGAAATTGGATCAGCAACCATCACTTTTGGGACTCGAAGCTCGCGTCTACAATGCTCTGCAAACAAATCATCCGAAGAAACGGCGGCATCAACCAACAATGATTGATCAAGGACACTGGAAGAAAAGCAGCTATATCGTGATGTCGCTGGTTGGCCGATCACTTCAGGTTGGTTATTGGGATCAAGGAATTTTCTCATTCTGATAATTTTTTGCTTTTAAGGATCTCCGAGAATGCAGACCCGACAACAAATTTTCAATGGGCACGTCACTGATCATCGCGCGTCAAACCCTGCAGTGCCTCTATGAGCTCCACAGAGCTGGGTATCTTCACCGAGACGTGAGTTAAATTAATTAATAATATTCCTTTTTTAATGTTGAACAATTTTCAGATCAAGCCGGCAAACTTCGCAATTGGACTGGGCGGCGACGATTCAACCATCTACGGATTCGACTTGTAAGTGCCTTCAACTTTAATATTCGATCAACATTTTTTCTTTACAGCGGAATGGCGCGGCGATTCATCAAAGAAGAGGATAGCAATCAACACGTGTTAAGAAGGCCGAGGCAGGGCAAAATTGGATTCCGGGGGACGCCCAAATATGCGAGCACTCATTCTCACCAAGGACTGGAGCTGTGCCGGGGCGACGACATTGAGAGCTGGTTAGTTTGTTTTAATCACTTGATAAAATATTCATTTCCCAATATTTTTAAGGTTTTACCTGGTGTGCGAGCTGATCAAAGGCAAACTACCCTGGCACAAGTATGAGGTATGGTTTTGACACAATTTTTTGAACAGAAAAACATTTTTTGTTATTTCAGGACACGAGGAAGATATTCAACATGAAGAAGTGGGCAAAGAATCCAGCAACGGCGGATGGCGGATCAACGGACAGACCAGCAGACCGAGCGCGACGTCTCTTGTTAGGAGGATGCCCCAGATTTGATTTTCAACTTTTTGTTTTCTCTTTCAATTTGGATAATTTTTAGGCAGTTTGAACCAATGCTCGACCTCATTGCCAATATCAAATATTATGATGCGCCGCCGTACGACAAACTGCAGGAATACATCGACGATGCAATAGACAAAACAGGCGCTAGGGTATGTTTATTTTAATTCTTAAAATTCCAAATTAATTCAAATATTTTTTAGACATCCCCGCTGGATTGGCAACGACGACAAGGATGAAGTGGAGCAGCAAAAGGACCGGCCGCCAAAGAATGAAGAAAAGAAATAAATTGTCTCCAACACATATTGATATTCATTGTTTGTAATTTGTTTAAATTGTATTCATTATATATTGTTGTATTTCCATCAATTTTATTTTGTATTGTATATTGTTTTTTTTGTATCATATTCTTTTTCGAATAAAATATATTTGCCAATTTTTATTTGTATTTTGTGAACTTTATTTTTGAGTAAATGAAATTATTGAACATTTATAGATCTTTAGAAAGTAAAAACCCCGGCCAAGGCCCAACGCCCAAAAGAGAATTAATGATTTCATCCCATTTCCCAACCCAAATCTCAAAATCAAAACACATGTTTCCCAAATTCCCCCGCCCTCTTTCCTTACCACCAAAAGTACATGCGTGCGAGATGATATGCGACCGATAATAATAATAATAGGGAAGGCGGGTCGCTTATTTGTTATTCTTCCGAACTTATTTCCATATGGAGGCGGGGAAATCAAATAGCTCGCCAATGTCCGCAAAATTTGGTGACAATGATGATGAATATAGTCCTACCCAAAGGCTCGATCATTTTAACCCTCCTTTTATTATTTCCCAAAAAAGGTTTAATCATTTTAAAATTTTTAGAAATTAATTTTATTCTCATTTTGTTTATTCACCCATTCGCCGCACCCATTTATTGATTTTTATTCAGTCAGCTGCTGGTGGCCTCAACCCTCAACCAACAAAATAACCACACCAATGGTCGGCACAAGAAAACGCAAAGGAAAGTGAGTCGGGAACATGAAAAATTCATTTCATTATTTGTCTTTTTAACAGGGGAAGCATGTCGAGTCCGGGAGAGGCTGTTGGCACAAAAAAGCACCGTGCTGATTCTGAGAAGTTTGAACTTTTGTAAATATCCGCAATTCCCCAATATTTTCACAGGAAATTATTGGATGATGAACCATTTGCCAATGGGTAAGTATAAGTACTCTTCTCCCATAATCCTTCATTGCCTTTTTACTTTAGTGGATTCCAGCAGAAAAACGGCGATCAGGATTCGTTTGGCAACAAGTTAATATTCAGATTTATTTTTAAATTTGGATTTCATTTTAGCGGATTTTCTGCTGGACAGAGACCGGACTCGCCATTTGGCAATGAGTAAGACAATGAGGAAAGCACAAATAATAATCCTTCTTCAATCATTTCAGAAGTTTTGATGATGGCGGCCCACTCTCGCCTTTCGGCAATGGGTAAAGGAACTATTTTTGGAGTTTAAATTTCGACAATTTTTTCAGAAGTTTTGAATATGGCGACGAGCAGCAGCAGCTCTCGCCTTTCGGCAATGAGTAAGGGAAATTTTGTGCTTAAAATTTCAACAATTTTTCAGAGGCTTTGAATATGGCGTCGACCAGCAGCAGCAGCTCTCGCCTTTCGGCAATGGGTAAGGATGATAAACGGAAGTGAAAATAATGTACTTAAATATTTTACAGGGACTTCGAAGACGGCCAACAGCAATTTTTCCCAATCTCACCTTTTGGCAACAAGTAGGGAATTTTAATTTTAATTTTAAGGTATTTTCCCAAATTAAAACATTTATTTTTTAGTGAATCCGATTTGGTGAGCGCCTAATTGTGAGATGATTGCACAAAAGAAGTGAGCAAACAAACAATTTCTACCTACAACAAATTGATATCCAACATTTTGATTTTTATATTCTTTATATGCATTTTTTATGGGCATAAATGGTGAAAGTTTATATTTTCAATAAAATAAAAGAATCAAATATTTAAAAGGCATAAAATGGGCATTTTCAATTTATGTTTAGATAATAGGTGGAGAGGGGAAAGATCTCACAGATAAAATGTAAGGCTCATTCGGTAGGTGTGAAAAGCAAAAAACAATCAAATATAAAAATAAGGGCCCGCCCAAAACATGATCAGAAGAAGCACACAAATTTGAATAATATAGAGTCAAAACTAATTGAATCACAATTTAATTTAACATAGTTTGGTTTGAAGTTAATATCAATTTGTGACAAAATTAAGAAGTGGGAACAAAAGCAAGGATGGGGCGATTAGAATTTAATAAGAGAGGAAGGGGTCAGTAACAAATACACAAATATTATCAAATTTTGATTGGTCAATGTTGTGAATTTTCGCTTAAACTGAGACCCGAATCTGATGTTTCATTATGAGCAGTGCTAATTGTGGATTTATTGTTGCTTCCTTCCACATTTCGATTTGCTATTGTTGCTGGTGAAGGCAAAAAGAAGGTCGGCGATTTTGCACTGCCATTTATCATTGGCACTTCTCCCTCTTCATCATCTTCCGCGTCGTTGGTCTCTGTCTCGGCCCCATCCTCTTCTTCATATTGATTCGTTTTATGATTGCCGACTTTTCGGGCCTTAATTCCAGCAATGAACAGAGCCATTTCTTCGGAGGAGAGTGACTGGATTCCGTCCAAACTTGTCACCGATCGAGTGGATGATGTCAACTAAAAATGTGTAATTTATACAATCAATAAATTCAATCAATTCCCATACCCACCGAATCATTATCCATGTCATAAATGGAATTTCCACGGATTTTTGCCCGGGCTTCGGTCTCTGCTCTCTTAAATACAAGTATTGTAATTAAAAAACGTTAAATCAATTTTTACTTTTGATTCTAGTTGTGCGAGTTGTTCTTTCAATTCTGCCACTGTTTGAAGTGCTTCGGTGTATTTGAGCCTTTGCATCACATTTTTCTCCTTTGATTCGCTTTGCAAAACAATTAATTTTCGTTCACTGTCCCGCAATTCCTCTCTCAATTCATGTTCAATCTGAATTAATGGCAAATTTATGTGAAATTAATTTTGATTATCCCCTAACAATTGTAAATCTAAGTTGTAATTGCGATTGTAATTTTTGTTTTGAAGATAAGAATGATTCAATTTTTTTTATCATTTTTACCTGTGCACATGCATCTTTTTCTTCCTTCAATCTTTTTATTTCCTCATCCTGCCTTCTCAATTGATTCGTACAAACATGGTTTTGCGTTTCCAATTCCATCACTAAAAATCAATTAATTTTTATAAACGAATATTTTATTTAGTACATTTTTGACGCATTTCCTTCAATTCGGCCAATGTATCAGCCTCTCTGATTTTCAGCCCAATAAAATTGTCCTCAAGTTCCTTTTGACTCCATCCTTCCAGCGTTTCTGGCTGCTGTTGTGTTTCCGCTCCATTTCCTGCCGCTCCAACAGCGCCGATAATTGTGGCCGTCAATTTGGCTATACGGGCCCGAGTAGTTTGTGGTTGCTGTTGGGCGGCGGTCGCTTTTTCCTGTTGCGATTGTTGAGAGGGGGTCGGCGATTGGCAGGGCTCCTGAGGAGGCGGTTCATCGTCCAATGAAGAGGAGGAAGGAGGCGAATTGTTGGTGGAGGCGGGAAGCAGGTCAATTGAGGTCGAAGATGATGGGAATGATGCTCCTCGAAGCTGCATAAATCTTTGCCATTGTTGTTCCACTTCAGAGAGCTTTTGGCGAATTTCCTTCAGCGAAAGTGAGGATTCGGCTTCACGCATTTTGACACGAATCAATTCCTAAAATAATGAGGATTATTGTGGTTTAATTTGTGCTTTTTTGCCTCTTGAATTGCTGCCACTCCTCCATCGGGCGGACATTCCTTCAGCCGTTTGTTTGAAGATTCCAGCTCGGTGATTCGATTCTTCAATTCTCGCACTGTATTTTCCAAATCCGCCTTCTTTGATGCGGATTCAATCAATTCCTGTTGCAGCTGATGAATATGCTCAATCATTGAAACATCGTCAATTTGAACGCCTCGATCCACCTGCTGATGGATTAACAAATTTAAAATAATTTATTGATTAATTACCTTGTCTTTTCTGTTCCTTCCCTTCTCTGTGCTCAGTTCCCTTATTGTCTCGTAGGCGTCCTGTAAATTGTTTGGAATATTAATATATTTGATTGTAAATAATTATTTAATTTATAAATTAATAAAATAAAAATAGACGAAAAAGAAACCTCCAAACGTCGATGTGCATCGGAATTGATGTCACGAAGAATGTTCAATTCATGGCTTATGTTTAAAACTGATGAAAAAAAAAAATATTATTCGGGATGAAATGTTTTTATCTCTTACCACAATCGGCCTGTTGTGCCAAATCCACTTGACCACGCACCAGTCTATCGGCCAATGCGGAACTTTCCCTCTCCAAATAGTCAATTCGTTGGCGGAGTAGTCGATTCTCTGTTCGGAGGCGCTGGAAAAATAATTTAATAAATAAAATAAATATGCAAATATATTTTTACACCTTTTCCGTCCAATCAAATCGACGATCGAAAATTCTTTGACGACCATTAAGCTTTTTTACCATTTTAAATATAAATTCTAGTGAGATGGTCATTTTAAAAAATGGACATCATTTAATTTATTCGCGGTTGGGGGAGTGTGCCTAGTCATGCAAAAATATATAAAGTAAAATCCATTGTACGGGGTGGGGTTGAATGAGTTCATCCAGCTGTTGCTGCTTTTTGGGGGTAGTGCATGAGCCGCGCGAGGGGATTCGGATGGATGGGCTGGAATGAGGAGAGGAAGAAGAGGACGGACAAGATGAAGGATGCTAGCCCCCATTTATATGTACAGGGAATAATAATAATTCCTGTCCACCCCTAATTTTGCT
Organism: Pratylenchus scribneri; assembly: GCA_030063045.1. Classification (NCBI taxonomy): domain Eukaryota; kingdom Metazoa; phylum Nematoda; class Chromadorea; order Rhabditida; family Pratylenchidae; genus Pratylenchus; species Pratylenchus scribneri. Next base: position 1,482,803 of record JAQSEB010000020.1, on the reverse strand, counting down.
GTCATTATGTTGGCTGCCGTGGGGTTGTGGTGCGGATTTGGACATGAAAGGAATAGCTCAAATTTTAGCTTGCAAATGCAAAAATGGCGGAAATTGGAGAAATTGGGGGGGGGGGGATTGGGGAGAAAGAACGAATAAGATTGAAAATCAACCAAAAATTATTCAGCAAATTGAAGATTTAATGTAAAAACTCTAAATTTTCATGATCAAATTAAAAAGAACATGAGGAAAGAAGGAGGGGGAACGAAGTGGGGAAAATGCGTGAAGGAAGAATAGGAAGGCGATGAGTAGGCCCTAACTTGGAGAAACACCGGTTCTGGCTGCTGGTTGACGCAATTGAAAAGGTTAAAAATGGGCAAAAAGTTGGTTAGAAAAAGAAATGAACGGAAGCAACAAAAGAAAAGGTGTGGACTGTGGAGAGTTGCGTGTGGATGTAAAAAGAATAGAGGAGTGCGGAAGGCGGCAATTGGGCAAAATTGAATTGATTGTTATTGAGGGGATGGGAGAAGAGTTTTTAGTGACAGGAACGGAAATTCGAGAATGGTGGTCCCTTAAAAATTGAAAGGTGAGAGGGGAATGCAGAATTGTGAATTGGTGGAGGGTCAATGAATCATTTTTGGAGGGACGAGGGAATGAAGCAGAGGATGACAAAAAATTCTTCATCCGGAAAGATATTGGAGAAGGATGTTGGTGGCTTAAGGACGTGAAGATGGAGGGAGGGGCTGAAATTATGCATGAGGAAATTTAAGCCCAAAATAAAGAATGGAAATTTTAAAGGGCTTTATGGATGAGTCAGGAGTGGAGTGGAAATATATTGGGAAGGGGCAAAGGGGGCCTTTTAACTAATGGGAAATTATTTTACCATTTTAATTTTTTCATGTAATAATTCAACTTACCCTTAGCTCAATGGCCTCCTCCTGTTCTTTGGTTCTTTTTGTCAAATATTCCTTCTCAAGTTTTTTCATCCTCTTTGTGTTTAGATGAACGCGCGAGGCCACAGTGAACAACAATTCATGGTCATTTTCGTATCTTTCCCGAACATCCCGTTGAAAATATTTGAGCATTCCCTTGAAAAATGAGTAAATTAAACAAATTAAATATTAAATAAACCAACTTCCATGTCCAGCTGAAGTAAATCTATTCGGGCCTGTTGCAAAATGGAAATTGCAATGCGGAAAATTGCGTCCATTCCATCGACCAAAAACCAATCCATTATGCGATTTGCCAGGTCCAATGAGAGAGTTGTGAGGAAAACAGTGAGAAACCTTAAGTTATAAATTATTATTTTAGTCGGTAAATTTTTTAAAAACCATGAAGAAGCGTACATGGAAGTGTCAAAACCCATATTGTTACTTAAAAACAATTTAATTTAGCAATTTAAAATATTAAAAAACATACAAATGCATGTAAAGATCAGGAATTTGTTCTTGGACCATAATCTCCAATTGGAACATGCAAAGTCCTAATTCGGTCATTGTCGGTTTGTACAATTCTCGGAGGCGATAATTCTCCATTAGACGAACAAAAACAGCGAACGCTTCCTCTTCGGGCATTTGAAGGAGAAGTTGGCCAACAATGAAGGCGGAACCTTGACAATACCCAACCTAAATTTTGGAATGAATTAGAATGTTTATCCTCGCTTACTTCTCGATCATGAAGGGAATAGGCCTTGATAACGTTGAAAAGTGACTGCTGTCCATGGCTGCCATCCTTGAAGAAATCCAATTCGGGAAATGTTCTTGGAATGTCACGGGCAATTGCTTTTTCATATGGCGAAGGTTTGCGCATATATTCCGCGTAGAGGTCATGAATTTGATTGATTTGTGCTCCGGACAATAATTGCCATGCAATTGTGCGAAAATGTTGCGGAATTCCCCGTCGTGCTAATTCCTTCACACAATTTGGCCTTCGTTTCCATTCAATCTCCCAAGATTTGACCAAATTCCCCCAAACCTTAAACAAATCGATAAATCAATAATTTAACTAAATTTAACTCACAGTCCAAAGATCCAAATTCTCATCATCATCAATGTTGGCGGGTTGAAGTGAATTGCTTCTGGGCAATGATGCATCCTCAATTTTGTTGTTTCCAATTAAACAAGGCGACGATGAACGACCCGTATGGGAACTGCAAGAGCGTCGAGAGGTCACACTCCGAACATCGGCTTCATTTATTCTTAAATTAAATTGATTTATTTATGGAATTTGGAATGATTTTATTTTTCAAAATAATTAACTTTTTCCATCCAACTGACTGACCTATTTAATGCTTCCATTTTGGTCAATGTGGATTGAATTTCCGGGTCATCAGGCGTTGTGTCTACACTTCGAAGTTCGTCGTCCACTGTTTGATCGGAACAAGATTGAGAATCGGAGGAGGGAATGGAAATTGAATTGCTGCTCTTCGTTGGTGCTCCGTTGTTCGCGATTTCAACTGAAATTATTGTTGGAATATGATGAATGGATTAGTTCAAATTATTGTCACGATAATAAACATATTTAATTCACCCATTTTGTTGGAGATTATTAACACGAATTTGTATGGATTATTTTATTTATGGGGTAGGAAACTAGTTTGATTACAGATTAAAAGGCGGGGAAGGTTGCATAAATGCAATAACAAAATTGTAAATAAATTTCACCCCAAATAATGAACACTTAAAATGGAGAGGGGAACAGCAGCAGTGACAATGTTTGCCTTTGCTACTTATTTATTGACGGTGAAAGAGGTGGGGGGACTGGGTAGTTGAGTATTCAGTAAATCCCCCAAACACCGCCAAAGTCCATTGGCTCATGAATCGATTTTTGTACATCAGTTTGGATGATGATTTTATGTTTGGATGCGATCCGCTTTCATTGGCGTCCACCCACTGTCCATGTCCAGCCAAGCTTTTTGGCAGACAGGCGCTCTATTGGGCGGAAAAGGACACAAAAAGAAGAATGGTGGTTGAATTGGGACCAATCGAGAGCAACCAGCAGAGCAGAAACATTTACCCCCTTTCTCCCCCTTCCACACCTTCATAGACAAATTGAATGATGACGGGTTGAGAAGGGGGGGGAATGGGAACTATCGATTTGTTTGTTAGGGGAAGAGTAGGAGAAATTCAGGAACTGAATGAATGCAATAAAAGGTGGGGCTAATTGCGTGGGTTAGTTCCAGTTCCGGTTATAATTATACTATTTTAATTTTTTTTAATGATAAAAATTACAAACCGCCATTTCGATTGCCAATATTGTTGCTCTCCTTGAATTCGACCACCATAATGACATTTGATGATGGAAGGGCAAAATTTGGGTAAAGATAATTCGAAAAATTGTTGTTGATCCTCCAACCACCAACCGTTTTAGCCCTCGAAATGCATAAAATGGTTGAACTCTAAAAATATTAAAATTAATTATTTTAATTAAAAATTAAATATTTCCGTATATGTACGGCTATATAAATAAAAAGATTGGCTATTATAATTTTTTTGGCGATGTCGATTGGGCGGGGTTCCCTCTTTAGAGATGAATGCATGCGGATTATGACAAATGTGAAGGGGTTGGGGGACGAGGAGTGGGATGAATGGGAAAAATATTCATTCATTCACATTCACTTCAATCGTTAAAAAGCCCTCCGAAAAGAATATGTATGGAAATGGATCAGTGTTTTGCATAAATATAAATAATATTTTGTTGATTTTTGTATCTCAAAAATAAAAATATAGTAGAGTGGAACGGAAAATTAGTTTTTACAATTGGTTTTAATTAATTCTCGTCGATTAAACGACTTGGTAAAGTGTAAAAATTACGGCGCGCCCGTTACTTTGGACTTTTTAAATTTTACTGACGTGGAATTGAATGCATGATTTGGTTTGATGGAATAAAAATAAAATAGAGAGGGAAAAATGGAGATAGGATAGAGTAAGAAAATGAGAAGAAGGTGGATTAGGAATACCTAGATGCTTTGGATTTGGATTGGAACTAGGGCGATTTTGGGAGATTGCGAATTTTGGGGATTTCGCAGTGCTTCCTCAAAGGTCATTGCTCTCTTTTCTATCCTATTACCCATTTTTCGTTCGCGTAATCATCCCTGCAGAGGTATTTAAAGGAAGACAAATTTTAAAATATTGTTTTTTGAATGGCTAAACTAAATTATTGATTTATTTAAACTTTAAAGGGTAAAACGAATTTTGGCTAAGGTAATAATCGTTTCATGAATGGTGAAATTGCTTGATTTTAGAGTCCTTTTTCCATTTTGACTCTTCCACTTTTGTATATAAAAGTATTTAGAAAAAAAACCTTTCATTTAAGGCTAAAAAATAGCAAGAATAATTTATTGGTTTTTGGAAAGATGGCATGAATTTTAAATTTGTTAGGTGAAAATGAAATAAGCATGAAAAAGAGACTAGACTAGGTGGAATTTGGGCAGACAATAGTGCCGCTGTTCTGTGGAGTTGGGCTGAGATGAATTGAATGGGATGAATAGGAACAATAATTTAAGATGGAAGGAGAAGAAACCGCTCATCATCTTCTGCTGAATGCGGCTATTTTTTGAGGGAAGAAGAAGAGAATAATAGAATTCGCCAATTAGCGATCATCATCAATGGGTTTTTTTCCGCCGACAACGGCAATGTGCTCGGAGATTGAATGACGCGCAAAATCATCATTACCCATCCGCAATTGGTAATTTAATGAACAGGTTATTAATGAATGGAAGGAAGGATGGATGAAAAATTGGATTGGAGGATTGCGGAGAGATGAAGATGATCTCAAATCCCCCCTTATTAGGATATTAGGGAATATGGATAATTTATTAGCATGTGGAAAATTAAGATGAATAAACCGTGATTGTAGATTGAGGAAGAAAAATGAAATATGAGCTGGGAAAATGAGGGGAGTGCCAACAATAAAAGGAAGAATTCCTCAGCAGAGGAAACCCAACAAAATGGATCGCTCTGTTGGTGGTAAGTTACATGGAGGTTTAGTGAAGCTAAACAAAAAAGACCAATTTGAAGGCCGAGAGGAGGGTCGAGTGGAAACAAAGACAGGAAGAAGAAGAAGAGGAGGAGGAAACATAAAACACTCATCGTCACCGAACCAATGCTTTGTGGTGGAAGAGGGGGGAGAGGGACGAAGTAAACTGACGCGGTTCGTCAATGGGGGAAATTTTGGGGGAAAAAAGGCCCAACAGCAGAAGAAGAGCAGCAGGCGGCGCTGCTCTATGAGATGAAGGGGGAAAATGAAGGGCGGATGGCCCATTAATCACAAAAAACCGCAGCAGCCTTTGACACGATGAGATGAGATATGGAGGAGGAGGAGGAAGCTTCTTGGGTGACAAATAGATATATTAAAATGGCCTTTTGATGGATGGGAAAGTTTTTGGGAGGTCACAAAGGGAAGAAGGAACCATTGTTGTTTCAGAAAAATGAAAGGTCATGAAAAATTTTTTAAAAAATGCAAGGATTTTTAAAGAGAGGCAATAAAGAGGGGAGTGTTTGGATGGATGGTTACCATGGTGAAAGAGGAATAAAGAGACATGTAAAAATGGGACAACTGGATTTAAAGCACACAGGAAATTTACCTGCTGTGAAGGAAAATTGACACCAAAATCCAGCAGTGGAGCATTCAGCATTTATTTGGGCGAAAGCGGATACGAAATGGAATAGGCAGCATGGACATTTAGCCATTTGTGATTTGTTGCTTTCATTTATCATTTCTGTTGAACATTCCGCTGCTGTTGGTGCTCTTTTTGTTGAATATTCCAAAGCCGCTTGACCAATGCCATTAAGAGTAAGCGATGTGGGATTAAACCGTTTTCAAACTGAAAAATGAAATTAAACTTAAATATTTAGAGGTATTACCTCCAAAGTGTCGATAACATCTTCAGCAATCATTGTAAATTTTGTAGATGGTTGACCAGTCCTAAAATATTTTTTTTAATCAATTAGAGATTAAATATATTTTTTTATTCACCTTATAACACCAAATGAATGCGATAAACCATAGTCGGTAATTTTGAATGGACGAGCAAGTTGAAGAACAGCTTCCAAAATTGCACAAATTTGATTTTTTACAAATTGAAAAATGATTATTGCACATTCCGGTTCAAATTCGTCAATTCCATATTTACATGCATAAAGCATTAAGTAAGTATGAATTTTTTTTGGACCCGGCATCATTCGTTTTTTGGGTATTGAAACCTTCCCAAGAATGGTGTACTAAAATTTGGTTAAATTTAGTAATGAATTCATTTTAAATCTGACCTCCAATTGGGTGGAGATTCCGTTCAAGAAACGATCATTCAAGTCAGGTGAGACGTCTTTTGTGCTTTCATAAAAATCTAAAACATTATTTGACTTAATTAATTTTATATTTGACAAATTACCTGATAAAGTAATTTCACATCGAAGCAATTGTAAAACATTTGAAAGATAAATGCAACCCTTGAATTCCAAACTTGATTCCATTTCCTTCCAAATAATTGATAATGGCGTATTCAAAAACATTTTTCTAGCACCCATTGAATCAATATTTGGGATCAAATTAAATTCTAAATGTAAATAAATTTATAATTAATTATTGATTAAATTCAAAATATCCAAAATGAATTAAAATGTTTAAAAAAAACATCGCAATTTATAATATGTATGAAATTTTATAAATTTTTATGCGAATATTCTGAGATTTGAAGGTCAAATTATAAAATTATATAAAAATAATAAAATTATATGAAAAGGTTGATCACATTTGGGTAAATTTAATTGCACAATTTGTTCAATAATGTCTTCAAAAATTCAATGGCCGAATTGAATTGAGTCCACCAATATGCCTCTGCTCCTTGCATTCTTTTTGCACCATAGAATCCCTCAATGAATTGAAGATTTGAGAAAATTGCCGGTGGATTTGCTTTTATTATGACAAAAACGAGGATTGGCAAAATATCATCGGCCGATGCGGTTTGCCGGCTCGGCGAAAGGACAATCAAATTTTCAATTTGCTCACAACAGCGAATGATGCATGCCTAGAAAATAATCCATTTAATTTTTTAATAAAAAGGAAGCATTTTATTACCATTTTATCACGTGGCGATTTATACGCATTTATAATTGCAAGTTCAGCCTGTGCAGAAGGCCATGGACATTCCGCATGAAGACCCTGAATAAATTTTAATAAATTGAGATTGTCACTATTAAATAATTAACCTTTGGAATTGCCAATTCGACATGGTCCACTGTGATTTGACTGGAAAGTTGCTGGATTGATTTGTGGAAAACCCTGAAATAAAATGAATTATTTTCGGATTTCGGAAAATTAAATTTATTTATACTCGTCTCTGTAGTAATCGGCATCGCCATTGGGAAACAGTGCGAAAGTGTAAATGTGAGCCATCAAGGTACGTTCTAAACATTTTCGAGCATATTCAATGTTCTCTAATGTAGCAAAGTGCCTTAAATAAATAAATGAATAATTTATTAAAATTAAATCACTCACCACATTGGTTCCACAACCAATTGTTCACATAAATTCCTTAAATGGGTATCCACCAAGTCGATTTTCTCATCCTGAATTATTCTAAATATAATTCTATAAAAACAATAAATTACCTGAACCCTTAAACTCTGAAATTTGTGCACAAATTTCCGCATGAATTGATCCTTTTTCTGCAGGCTGAATCGAACAATAATTTCCACAAGACATTCCGAAGTGAGTGCCATTTCCCGTTGAACTCGTTGTTTTATTTTGTTCAAAAAATTTTTCAGTTTTAAAAGAGTCAAGCGTGAATTTTGTAAATAGAAGATGTAGGCCATTCGATTGATTTGTTCTTTCTTCATTGTTTGCAAAAGTAGTGCAATTCTAAATGAATTAATTTGTTTTAAAGAATAATCAATAAAACATTTACCCTTTATTATCAAAATCGGAAAGGCTTCGTTGGCATTCTCTAATTAGAGCCGTTCTTTTCGGATCTCGACTGTTGATGGATTCAGCCAATTGAATTTGAAGTATTTGGCGAAGATCATCTGCCTCCATTTCATCCATTTTCCCAGAATTCCAATGGTCAATTCCACCATTTTGTTGTTGATCATCATTTTCATTTTTGGGATTATCCGGCAATTTTGTGGAACTATTCGGCAGGGAACTGGCATAGCTCAACATCAATCGGAGTTTCCTCTTCGTATCCAAGAACGCTCGACATTTTAGCAAATTGTTCGAATCAAAATAAGGCCTTTCCTCATCAAAAATAGGTGGCGATTTATCTGGCATATCCACTGATGAATTCATAATTGAATCTTCTGATTTCAATCCAATAGACTCTGTATCATCAGAAATTGTAAACATCAAGACAATCTATCAAAAATAATTTAGTAATAATTCAAATGGCGGATTCCCAAAATAACCTGAGGCTCAGACACTGATTGATTTTCTTCTCCATTATTCACATCATGCGCATTATGCAAAGGAGTATTTTCAGTATTCAATAACATATTTTCTGAGGCAGAATTTGAAAGATGACGTTGTTGAAAACTGCGAAGATTTGAGACGGAAGAGGTTTGCATCAATCGCTGATGACTTCTTGAAGCAACCGTTTGAACTGGAAATTATAAATGAATGTGATTGAATCAAATTTGATTAAAAAGAATTAACCTAAGTTCTTAAATGGGGCTATCCTTAATACTAATTTTTGATTTTGATGTTAAATTATTAATTTGAGTCAAAATGTTTTCTAGATTTAACGTACCAACCTTTATCAGCAAAACTTTTCAAGCGCATTGATGAGGATGTTGCTTGCGCAGAATCCAGCGTTTTCTCGATAGTTGGCGATGGAGCATCAATTGTAAATTTTGTTGTCGTAATTTCGTTCAATTTTTCTGGCAATCTTTTCATTGTATGTTTGAGATTGTTGCACAAAATAGTATCATCAATTTCATCAATGGCCGGAGACTTCAGAAATGATTGCTAAAATTTTAATAATGTAATTTATTCTCGTGCAATAAATGCATGATAATTTTCATAATTTTTCAATTCTCAAATAAAATTACAATTCAAAATTACAATTAAGAATTTAATCATAATTAGAACTCGCAATTATTCATAAAATAAATCATAATCATATGTTATTTTATTAATACATATTTATTTTTTGAACCTACTAAAATATTGATTTCTTGCAAAGTGCCAACAAAATTCCTTCGCTTGAACACTTCAAGCCCTTCCGAATCTGGTACTTGAGTGGAAAATATTGTTTCAATGGAAGCAGATTCTGCAGATGAAGAACCAAGGATTAAATTCATCACAGTGGCCATTGAGTCCGGATTTAATCGGCTGAGTATTTCATTGAAATATGCAGGAATTTGCTGCTTTTCATAAGGCAAAATAGCCAATGTTTGAAGCAGCTGACCAATTTGCATGAGATTGAAACGGGCGACATAGCTTAAATTTTTCTGGATATGAATAAAAATAATTTTAAAACTACCTAATTGGCGTATCAGAAATGATTCCAAGCGGCTCTGGATTTATCACAGCGGAACAAATGAAATAAGTGAAAATTAGATCCGTGCAAATCAAGGTGGCCTCTTCTTTGCTAATCAACTCCTGCTCAATCAATGCGGTGTACATTTGTTTAACCAGCCAAATGATGCTCTTTGGAAACATTGGAATGGCTTTAATGATGGCTAAAAAATCAATTATTACTTATTAGTCCTAAAAAAACCAACAAGAGATGAATTTTTCTGTGATGAACACCAATTTATCGACCAGAATTTTTCGATGTTGAGCGAATTTCTCCTGGTAAGATTTAGAAGATTCATCCGAGCCAAAAAGACGATCTCTTTAAATAATATAAATTAATAAAATAATTAAATTTAATTTACCTTTCCGCTTTCGGTATCCGAATTTTTGATTTTGCCGGATCAATATCAAAAAATAATTCTATAAATAAAATTTTTGCATAATTTGAATATATAAATTAAAAATTACCATCTTGGCAAAGCAAAAACATAATTGGTTCATGTAAAGCTGCGGTCAGGAAAATCTATATGAAAAAAATTTTTTAGTAATTACGGAATATCATTGAAAACCTTGGTCAAAGGCAATGCTTCCGAAAATAATTTGTACATCCGTGAAAATGTTGAATTGCCCTTTCGTAAAACTCGTCGTGGATCCGGGTTTTGCACCAATTGAATGGCAATTAAATGGTCCAATAATTCCAGCAAATTCTTCTCATCTTCCGAGAAAAGGCAAGACCCATAAAGGATATTGAATACGGAAAGACACAATTCAGAAATTGGATACTAAATTTTTTATAATTATGATTTGGAAATAGAAAGAGCTAATTAATTACCTAAATTGAACTGTAAAATTCTAAGCAAAATAATTATTCAATCAATAAAACTGACCAAAGAATTGTTGATTTTCTCTGCCGCATTTAGGAATGAGGCCACCGCCCTCGGTGCCATCCAAAGCATTTTGAAAACATGGACAATTTCGGCTGCATGATGGCTCAAAATTTTGTGAGCTTCAACAAATTTTGTGCAATTCAAATTGTTTAATAGTTGATAGCAATTTTCAGGACAAACGGTGACATCCGAATTGATAAGTTGGCGGAGTAAATCCTAAAATTCTTACTTGAATGAGTTTTAATGCTTTTCATTAAACCTGTTCATGACGGCAAATCCATACTCGTTTTGACAGCTCACTAAATATGGCATCAATTTCCGAATTGAGATTATTTAAAATTGATTGTTCATGATTGATTAGTAAATGCTCAGAGCGAAGTTTTTCATATAAAGAAGAGGACGATGGATAGTTAAAATTTAGAAAATCCGGTGAATTCATTTTACATAATAATTCATCACGTCATCTTTATATGACGAATAAATTATTTGATAATATTTTGACAATTTATAAATTAAAATATATGACAACAATGATTATGTCATAAAACACGATGAGATTTAATTAAAATTTAATTCATTTTATACATAAACTCAAATTAATAAAAAATAATTTAAAAACATAAAAACACCATTGACCATTTGCCTTCATAAATCGTCTGAAATGTCTAATTCATCGTCCGAATTCATATTCATATCTTCATCCTCGTCATTGGCACCGACATTTTTGTCATCATTCTCATCCTTTTGCCCAGTTTGTTGGATTGGTGTTTGCATTGTACTGAAATTTGCCACCAAAATTATTACCCAAATATAACACCACTTACTCATCTCCCCCTCCAATGGGCCGTGGTGCATCAATTGGCGTTCGATACGATACAGTTGTTCGTTGTTGCCCATGATTCGAAGGGGTCGTTTCCATTTGTCTTACCATTTTCTCTTGGTCCTCTTTCCTTTTGCTTTTTATCAGACTCAATATCCGATAGCCTTCCTCTTTGGATATATCATAGTTTAGGCATCGCTAAAAATTTAATATATTTATTTTTTAATCATTTTTGAAACCTGAGCATGATTGTATGCAATATCTAAATTTCCTTGTTCCAAATTGTATCGAGCCAGAAATCTGCATGCGGTCGCGATCAAATTCAAATCACCAACCTATTTATTTAATATTTAAATATAAAATAAACAATTTACCAACCAATTCCTCAGTGTAAAGTGTTAAATAAGCATCATATGCCTTCGCCGCATTTCGGTTGTCTTCTTGATCCTCATAAAGTTTTGCCAAATGTGTTAATGCATTCCCTTCGACATCGCCAATTTGGAATGCCTTTTTGAAGCATTTTTCTGCATCCGATTTTCGATCCATCCGCGTAAATATTACTCCCAAGGCAATTAACATCCGCGAATCGTCCGGTCGACATTTATGCGCCTTTTGATAGTAAAACAAGGCATTTTCATCCTTCTTGAGGATTTCATTCAACTGACCAAGTCCATACCAGGCTCTATAACATTTGTAGTCGATTGCTAAAAAATAGTTTTATTTTGGAATTTTTCTCAAGAAAAATTTACAAATTGCTTTTTTGTATGAAATCTCCGCCGCTTGATGATTTTTTGTTTCCAAATATTCATGTCCCAATAGGACCCAAATTGATGCATTGGATGGGCACAATCGTATGGCTCTTTTGAGGAATTCTTGTGATTGTTCATGAACATTTTTGGCACTATAATCATTTGCTAAAAATATTAATTTTAATTTGTACTAAATGGGGAATAACGAACCAACAATGCAGCAAGTTTCCCAATGGAATTTGTGCGTTTCATAAAACCATTTTGCCAATGAAGAGATTTCAACCAAATTTTGCCGTATATATAGGGAATCGGAGTAAAAATGCATCTAAAGAATTATAATCAATGAATAACAAAATAAATTTACTTGTTCAATTCGATATGGATCAATTTTGCGAATTTTTTGGAATGACATTATGGCACTGTCGTGTTCTTGCAACTCGGATTGAGCGGCGGCAATTTGAGCAAGAATGTATGGAGAGGCGCCAATATATTTGGAAACGGCGGTGTATGCATCAATGGCGCAAACAAAAAGTTGAAGATGAAACATTCGCTCGGCCACAAAAAGATTGTAGAACCATGTATGATTAATTTGATCTTTTTCCAGGTGAAATCCCTCAGAAAGTGTGGAAAGTAATTGCCAGGCTGGCCAACATCTATTATCTTGTTGAATCTTAACCGAATTCGAATTATTAAATTTAAACTTGCAAATTAAACCGCTTCATTTAGAGCCTGAATTGCAGCTTCAGGGGCATCCCTTTTGTGTCTGATTAATCCAAGCCTAGAAATTATAGATAAATTCACTGAAATTTGATTAAATAACTTACAAATAATTGAGGAAACAATCGAATAATTTGGGTGAAGATTTCTTCAATGCTTCAATATCCATACTTAATCTCGATAATTCCACATCAATATATTCTTCTTTCCGATCCAATTCATCCGCATCATTCTCCATCCGATTTCGAATTGAGATCATATACCAGTTGAAATAGAAAAGAAATGCCTCCAAACTTGTTTCCAATTTTTCTTTTGACAGATAAAACTGTAAATTAAAAACATTAAACCAATTAAATTTGGTTGAAAACCTTAGCTCTGCTATAATCCTTGTTGATTATCAAAGAACGAATAAACATAATTTGTACCCGTTTCTTTATTGGCATTTGTTGGGTTGGATTTTCTTGAACTTTCACTGGATCGACCGCACTATAATAGTTGGTTGGCAAATTGTTGAGTTGTTCACTGGCCCTAAAATTATAATTTAGGATGAATTAAATGTCCAAAATGCTAACCATTGTGAGCATTCGAACATGCACCTTTGTTGTGATTGTTCAGCAAGCCAGAATAAATCGCTCATAATCTTTGTTGGATCAGCATCAATAACAGCTTGGGTTTTCGTCATACTTGTTTCGGAATCAACTATTTCCATTTTTTATAAGAATTCTTGTCGCTAAATAATGAAAGACTTATAGGTAAATAGTTTAGTTTAGTCAAAAAAAAATAGATCGGGAATTCAATTTATTAAATTACCCTACACGTTTGAATAAAATAGGTAATGTTCATAGAACTTTTATTACATTAAAAAATAAATGTGATGAAGTATATTAAAAACGGATAATTTGTGATAAGCAAAGTTTGTTTTTTCATTTTTGCAAACAATAAATTTTAATTGAATTAATGAAAATAGATAAAATGGACAAAAACCAGCAAGCCGGTTGACTTGAAACGAATGAGAAAGCAAAGCTTAATTCAAATTTCCAAATAAATTTTATAATAATTAAATAAATTGGTGAATTGAAGTCAATCAAAATTCAAATTGAATTGAGAGAAGGTTTTGCTATTGTGAATTTACTATAGAGTCAAATGTGTGATGGATGGATGAGCAGAATAATCGGAAATTGGAGGGGTGGAGGATGGATATTCATCATATTATCATCAGTAAAATTCATATTTAAATATGTAGATCCGCTTCTATCCGGCACCACATGGTCAATCAATCAATTATTCATTTAGAATCTCATCTCAAAATCTGCCATCAATTCCTAAAAATTCGGTTTAATTAATAAAGTTTAATAATAAAAATACCATCTGGCTAGCCATATCCACATGATCTTTATCTTCCCGTTTACGTCGTTCCTATAATTTTTATATTTATCAGCTTTTAACTCAATATAATGGCAAACCTTTTCCATTTCACGAAGTCTCTTAATTTCTTCTTGATCCACCTGCTGTTTTGCTTTCAATGGTTGAGCACTACTATGTTGTGTTGAGTCAGAAGAAGTTCCAGCTTGTTGCAATTGTTGCTGTTCCAATTCACGCTGACGACGCCTTCGATCCTCGTCTTCTTTTAGCACTCGTTTCTAAAAAATATTATTTTTAAATAGTAACAAAACATGAATAAAATACCCGTTCTTCCTTTTCTCTGGCGGTTTTTCGAAATTGCTCAAAAGCCGTTGCCGCATTTGCTGAACTCAACTGTCCAGTCTCACCAACTTTTTGTGTTAATGAACTCCAGGAAGTTTTGTTCATAATGCCCGTTGCTGCATTTCCTTTATTGTCATCATTTGCAGCCGGTGGAAGCAGCGCATCAAGAACCGTACCAGCAATACCCACATTCATTTCCATTGCATTATTTGACTGAAGCAGAGGTGCCGCTCCACTATGTACAATGGAAGTGGTTGGCGTTTGAACATTTGAAGTCACATTTGTGCTAGCCGGTTTGATAGGTTCATTGTTACCATCTCAAACAATTTAAATCATTTCATATAAGAAAATATGTATTTAAGACCTTTTTGAGAGGAGGATTGAATTTGTTCTTGAGTTTTGACAGCATTTGGCATCGACGAAAAAGGCATCATATTATTAATGGGTGGTTGTTCAATATTGCGAGATTGTTGTGGTGGATAAACCTTCAATTATAACACTTCTTAAAACACATCCTCAATTCATTTAAAAACCTTATTAGAATCAACATGAATCGCCTGTTCTGGCTTCCGTGGGGTCGGCTTCTCCTCTAAACGAGGAAAATTAAATATTTAAAAAAAAAATAAACAAAATTTATAAAGCACTTTATTATCACGTAAAAAATGTGTGAATTGTGAAAATGCAAAAAATACAATTTTAATGGCAGTTAAAGAAGATTGCTATAGTGTAAAATGGTGTCTTGGCAAGTTGGATTTTTATAAAATGGGTACAATTTTCGTTCAGGGTTTTGATCATTTTTGACATTGGAGGAGATCAGAAAATAAAAAAAATAGATAAAGATTGGTGGTCCCAAGGTTAATTAAAAAAAAACCAAAAAAATTTTGGGATAAGAGATCGGGAGGACATTAATTTTGAATTATGAAAATGAGAAATAATTATGATGAGAGAAGACAACCTAATTTTGGTCATCCCTAAAATTTTCCATTGTTCTCGTTTCTAACCTGATTCAGAATCAGATGAGTCACTGCTATCTGATTCAGACGAGGATGAACCACTTGAAGAATCCGATGACGATTCTTCTTTTGACATATCCAGCGGAGCAGGGCGATTAACGGTCGAAACCAGGGGTGGCTTAGCCAAAGTTGGACTCGCAACTTGCACTCCACCATTTGTTACTAAAAATCATTAAAAGTTAATTTAATTAATTCATTATTAATACATTTTCCACTAGTCGATGCACCGCCATTCATACTTTGTTGTGAAGTCATTTGATTCATTTCCTTCTTTTTCACATTAGTAGTAGATTTTGCACCTAAATATCAATATAAAATAATAATCTAATAATTTTTGTATTTTGTTACCATTAGTCTTTTTGGTAACTTTGGAGGATTGTGGAGTCTGCCCTTGTTCCTGACTTTGGCACATTTTCACATAAGCCTCAAGTTCTCGTAGAGTAATTGGCTTCAAAGTCTCAAAATCAATTTCCAATTCTTCCGGGTTGAAGTCGGTCATTTTTTCGCGAGCCGCAATTATGCTAACAATTCTATGAAGTATAATTTAAATAATCAATCTTACTTTAAAATTTTATACGTATGAATTTTGTCGGCTGCCAATCGCCCAATCTCCTGCGATAATTGAGCCTTTTCTTCATAGGACATTGGTTCCAAGGAATGCTCATCTTCCGAATTGAATTCATATTCCCATTTGGACGAATCTTTTGAAGTATTTTCACTCTTTGGTTTGTTCTTTGAGCCAGGCTTCCTCCCTCGTTTTCCACCACTCGAGACTGGTTGCAATTGTGGATGTTGGGCATTTGAAAGAGGAGGCTGACTGTTTTCGGCTGCCATTTGCAAATTGTCTCCAAGTTCAGGGCTTGTTATTGTGGGAGAAATAAGTGTCGGTGCACTGAGGCTACCATCGACCGATTGTTGATGAGGAAGAGCTGAAAAAACATCCATTTTTTGGTACTTTTTAAATGATTTTTACTTGTTGCTTGCATTGATGAAGATCCCTTTGGACGCCCAGGTCCTGTCTTCTTTCTTGCATTAACCGTTTGTGGCGGCACATTCTGCTGTTGAGGAACCATCAAAGACATATTTTGATGTAATATTTGTTGTAAAGCGGCGGCATTGTTCATAATATTTGGCAAAAGTGAGGGTAAAAGTCCACTGGCTGCTGGATTTTGAAGTTGACCAAGAGTGGGAGCATTTGCAGGCAAGTTGGCATTTTCCAGGGCCCGTTTGATTGCAGAATGAAGTTCGCCACTCAGAATTGGTGGCGTTTTTTGAAGTCTTTGTGCCTCTTTTCTTTTTAACCTATAAATTGATGTTCATTTTTAATTTAAAAAATGCATTGTAAAACCTGAGTGAAATCAATTCTTGACTATATTGTTGCAATTCCGAAAGCTTCTCATTCACATTGATAAGCAATAAATCAATTTGGTCATCGTCATCCAATGATTTCGACGATGTGGAAGTTCCAACGGCACCGGCAGATGCAAAGTTTGTACGCTTTGAAGTTGACTCCTTCTTCTTTTCCTCCTTCTCAACAGGCAAAATTGGTGAGATTACATTCGGTGGTGACTCGGCCTCTGCGGTTTTCGGTGGCAATTGTTTCCAACGATTGTTGAAATAATCCTTCAAAAAGTGATTAAAATAAAATAAATTTAAAATAAAACCTGAAGTTGTTTGCCCATTTTATGAACCACTTGATCCGCCGGATTGTAAAGGAAACTATTATTGCACATGAGTAATATGTCCGTTCGAATTTCTTCCGGATTTGCATATTGCCTGGCCTCCATTTTCCTTTTGATTGTGCCAAGATCCATCGGCTCCTTGATTATATCGTAATAATCGTAAAGATTCAGGTTCTCAACATCAACAGGCTCGAGGAAAGGCCAAGTGAAAGTTTGGCACTTTTTGGATGTGATAAGCTCGTTGATCAATTTTGTACAGAATTTCATTTGATCATTCAATTTGCCTTTTAATCGAGGTTTCAGCTGACTATAATCGATTGGAGGTGGTCCTTTTTTGATTAATCGATTCTCCCTTTTCGGTGCTTGTTTCGTCGACGGTCCTTGGTCCTCATCAAATGAAGTGGTCGTATCGGCTTTTCGTTTGACACCTTTCTAAAATAATGATTTATTCATCATAATCATAAAGTAATATCAGACAAACCAATTTATGGTCATCCGTTGAATCACTTTCCAATTTGACAACGCCAATTGATGAGGAAGAACTGTCCGGAAGACCGCGTTGTGCGGAAGATTCACGGCTTGCTTAAATTAATTATTATTTATTTAATTTTTTAATTAAATTAAAAACAAAAAAATCTATTTGTGCCCGCCGCTTATTTTTAATATAAAAATGTACCAAGTTTTTATAGGAAAGAGAATTAAAAAAATAAAATCTAGCGGGAGCACCTTGTACAGTTGCATTGTGGAAATAGCCTAAAATGGCTGCAGCCGATTCACACACATTAGAAGGACTATTAGCTACTACGCTAGTACCTTTAGTTGTTGTCGTTGTTGAAGTAGCTCGAATAGTCTTTTTGCCCGCCGCACCGCCAACATTTTTGCCTCCTTTCTTTTGGCTGGGAAAAGGTATTTCAACTTCCTGGAAAATTATTAATATTAATAAATGATAAATAAAAATTTTTTCTATAAATTTTTCCATGCCCGAAAAGAATAGTAGTGAAAGTGTAACAAAAAAAAGTCCATTTACCACCTCTTGTGGAAAATTTTTCATACGGTCCCAGTATAAATTTTCTACATTCTTGCACATGAGAGTGACATCATCTTCACATTGATTGAATTTGTAACAGTTTGACCATATGTTTTCAAAATCCTGCAAAATGAACTTACGTTAGGTGGAATTTTGCTGATTCTCAAAAGAATATTTTGTTCAAGCTCTTTTGCCATTTTATAAACCCCGTATTCTGGTGGATTGTAAATGTAGCAATTGTTGAAGATTGCCATGATGTCCTACAAAAAATAGGAACATTTCGAGAAACCTCCCCACCAATTTTTGAAAAGAGATTTTAAAACTAATCCGAAAATATCTTTTCTAGGTTATTTTGAACGAGTTGTGGCAAAATATACCCATATTTGGAATATAGTTTTTTTGATTGCTCACCTTCATGCACTCCTTCGCCGAATAGTAATACATATTCTTCAATCTCTTTTCAATTGTGCCCAAATCCATTGGCCGTTTGATAACTTTATGATAATCCTGAATTTTATTAATGTCAATACATTAATATTTGAATAAACAAACCGGAATGTTAAGTTTAATAGCATCAACTGGTTTTAAAAATGGCCATGAATGCTTGTGTGTTTTGGCATGTTTGAGCACATCCTTCATAAGAAAATCCAATTGATTTGTCCATCGAGTTGGCTTCCCAACAGGTGCAATCACTCTGGGTTGTACAACACCATTCATTGCATCCTTTTATTAATAAGAATATTATAAAATATCATGGAAAAATAACCTGTGGTGGAGTTTCCCATCCTTTAAGCATATCTTTTGTATCTGATGATGACTCAACTGCAGATGATTCTAATGCAAGTTCGGATGATTGCACAGCATCATGATCCATCTCGTCCATATTCTCTTCACTTATAATTTTGAGATTTTCACAAGGTGATTGACTTTCTGTCTTTTCTTTCTCCAATCGTTGGATATCGTCAGATGAAATGGCTTCTAATATTTTTTTTTACAAATTTATCTAAAATTATGTTTGAAACCTGCATTCCCATGATGATTATTATCATTTGGACTTTTTGGCTCTGTCTCATCTCTGTTATTAGGATCTGCCTCCTCTTTCTTTAAAGAAATAAGGTCGTCCGACATTTCCTGCAAATTTTGTCTTTATAAATGATAAGTACAAGAAAAACAAAAGAATAAACAACTCATAAATATTCATCTTATCAAATTTTCAACTTTATTATTTCATTATTCAATTTTTAAGACAATTTTCTTCATCAAGTTCGGCATCGTTCGGCATCACGACGCGCAACTTTCAGCAAAAATGAAGAAAATGCGTTAAAAATAATGGCGGACATTTGGCATACAGTAATCGTGAAAATATAATGATAGAGAGACAGAGAGAACGAATGAAATATAATAGAGGTGAAGAAATATACATTTGTGTCATTGCGTTAAAAATGATGTTCAATCCATGGCGAAAATTTAAAATATAATGAATTCCTCTAAAAAAAGAGAGATGAATATGAATGCGAATTTCGGTTTTCGAGTCGGAGTTGAAAAAACTTGATTCTTTGAATAACAATTAAACTTCTGACTTGATAAATTGATTGAATATTTAGATTTTCACTTATTTTTACGAAAATGGTAGAAATAGGACAATTTGAAATAAGAAATGTGTCAAAAATTGAACGAATTGGTGCCCATTCACATATTATTGGTCTCGGACTTAAAGAAAATTATGAGCCGATGCATATTTCTCAAGGAATGGTCGGTCAACATGCAGCGCGGAAGGCAGCCGGTCTTATTGTCAAAATGATTAAGGTTTGCTATTCACATAAAATAGATGAAAAAAATATATTTTTAGGATGGCCATATTGCTGGACGAGCACTTTTGATTGTTGGAGAACCAGGCACTGGAAAAACTGCATTAGCGATGGGAATTTCTAAATCCATTGGGGCGGATACACCATTTTTATCCATTTCAGCTAGTGAAGTTTACTCAATGGTAAAAATTGAGATTATTTTAATAAATGTAAAAAATTTTAGGACATGAGCAAAACTGAAGCATTAACACAAGTATTCCGGAAGGCTATTGGAGTGAGAATCAAAGAAGAGACCGAAATTTTGAAAGGAGAAGTTGTTCAAGTTGAAATTGATCGTCCTACATCGGGAACTGGCCCAAAAATTGGCAAATTAACATTGAAGACAACGGATATGGAGGTTCTTTTTTATTTCCAATAAAATTTTATACATCTTTTTAGGCGATTTATGATATTGGGAGTAAAATGACAGAATCAATAATGAAAGAACGCGTTATTGCCGGCGATGTTATTCAAATTGATAAGGGAACAGGTAATTTCTTTTAAACTTTATTTGATAGAATTTATATTAAGGAAAAATCAATAAAATTGGACGCTCAATTGCCAAATCCAAGGATTATGACGCACTTGGTCCGCAAGTCAAACTGGTTGCTTGTCCCTCTGGTGAAATTCAATCTCGGGTGGAGACAATGCACACTGTCTCTCTACACGATATTGACGTCATAAATTCACGTTTGCCATAATTTAAATTCATTTTTATGAATTTTTAGGTTCACATGGTTATCTTGCCGTCTTCTCCGGTGACACGGGCGAAATCAAAAATGAAGTGCGCGAACAAATTAACAAAAAAGTTAGCAATTAATCATTTAGAGAATTTAAAATGCCAAATTTAAGGTGATGGAATGGCGTGAAGAAAATAAAGCACAAATAATTCCGGGAGTGCTGTTTGTCGACGAAGTTCATATGTTCGATTTGGAGTGCTTTTCATTTTTAAATCGTTACATTGAATCGGATCTTTCGCCCATTTTGGTGATGGCCACCAATCGCGGAATTGTCAACATCCGGGGCACTTCAATCGAATCACCGCATGGAGTGCCATTGGATTTGTTGGATCGTTGTCTGATTATTCGGACCAACAAATATTCAGAAAATGTAATTATTTTTTTATTTTAAATTTAATTCTATGGATTTTTAGGAAATTCGTGAAATTCTCAAAATACGAATTTCTGATGAGCTTATCGAAATGGAAGAGGAAGCCCAGCTATTTTTGGTCAATGTCGCAGTTCGAACATCTTTACGGTTAACAAAAAATTTCCAATTAAATTAAATAATAATATTTTAAGGTATTGTATGCAATTAATTTCCACTTCCGATGTTATCCGGCAGAGACGGAAGGGCGAAAAAGTGAACAAACAAGATGTGGAAAAGGCACACCGGCTATTCTATGATGTTAAACGATGTAAAGCAGAAATGGAAAACTATGAATGTTGGATGATAAATGAAGATAAGTAGCCTACAATTAATTTATTTAAACGATCTCTTCTGCTGTTGAAATTTAACTTCTTTTTTCATTGTTATTTTTGGATAAAATAAAAATGTTTTTAAAACAATTGTTTTTTTTTTTTAATTTACATGGGGGATGGGGATTATTATTGGACTATTTGATTGATTGATTGTGGTGATTTTGCATTTTCCATATTAAATAGGAAAATATATATTCACATTACATTTTAATTGGAGTTGGGGAAATTCTAATTGTTCGAAAATAACATTTTTTATACCAGTGAATTACGGTTCTATTAGATTGTTATCCTTCCTAAAACCAAGACTAGTAGAACAGAAATTTAACTATTTGATTCATTTAGTGGCAAGCCACCCATTTCCAAAAAATCGTAACCCAAAGCAAAGTATAAATAAATTGAATTTTAAAGCAAATCATTTATTCATAAATAAATAACAGTGACTAAATAATTAACATTTATTTATATCAAAAACATTGCTCTTTCATATTTTCAGGCATTATTCTTGTCAATAAAGAGATTATAGCAATTATTGGGTCGGCTTGTTTCAGATTCAATTTTCCTTAAAATAAATAAAATATAATTCCTATTCCCTTTGCCCATTCAAACCTGTTTATCTTCCACCTCTTTGCCGTCATTTTTCGCTGAAGCAATCGATTTTAGCAGGTCATTTAATGCCAATATCTCAGTTTTGGTAACTTTTGTTGAGTCCATTTGCCTCTAAAACCATATTTTTATTTTATCAAAACAATCTATAATCAAACCATTTCCGATTCGGCGATAAGCTGCTTTACTTCGGCACAAATTCGTTCATATTTCTGCTCAAATGTTTCCTCCTCAATCGTTTCTGTCTCAAATATTTCACTGGCTTTATATCCTCTTTTCAAGCGCATTGTGGCAACAGAATCCGAAAAATCTATTTATAAATAAATTAAATTTGATATAAAATCTTCACTTATTAAACCTGCGCTCCCTGATTCCAAAATGCAATTATCAAATCGTCTTCTGGCTCCTTGCAAATCAATATGAACTTTTTGAACTTCTTTATTCTCAAATTGTTCCTCAGTGTCAATTGGGTCTGGCAATGGTGGATCTTCAGTTTCGTAAACATCTTCCTTATACAATGACATATTTTTGTAAATCTCTAACAAAATAAAAGGTATTAATTTTGCTCCAAAATGAATCTACCTTAAATTAATTGGAAATTAAGACCAATAATTGGAAAAAATTTTTAAAAAAAACTACAAATTTATTGAAGTCAAAAAAATTAAATTCAACAAAAATTTTCGGGAAAGAAATAATTGAAAAATTTTATATTCGGGTGGAGATTATAATTTGGATATACAATTGATAAAAAAAAAAATTAAATTGTTTTTCAATTAAAATATTGATTATTTATTGAGTCAAAAGATCAACTACTTTTGGGTTTAAAAAATGATCTATTAATTAAAAATAAATAGCGGATAAAATGAGTAGAAGAAAACCTTATTAGAAGTTAGAACGAGACTATTATTAAGAAGAAGGGAAATGAAATGAAAGGAATGTCCTTTGAGCATGATGTTCCAGAGAGGAACTGATTTTATGTGAGTAGAGCCAATGATGCCTTGGATTAGATTCCGTTGTCAATTTACTTTTTGATTATTTTCCGAAAAATTTGCAACCAGTGAATCGATGAAATTATAGTGAAGTGAGGAAAGATGGGATGGTTTTGCATTTTAAACTATGAAATTAGCATGTTTTGGCAGAGGAAATTGATCCTATTCAATAAAGTAGATTTGTAAATTGGACAAGAATTGATTTAAAATTAGCACGAAATCGGGGAATAGGTAAATTTAGAATGTTTTAACGGTGGATATTTGAATAATAAATTCAAAATAATTATTTATTTATTAGAAAATTATATTAAGTCAATAAATGGATAAAACTTGAGGAAAGAAAAACAAAAATGATGTAGACGAAAATGGATGTGGTTCATCGTTCATTGGTTGGGGGGTGGATAGGGCATATATAGGGAGTGAAATTGGATGGGATACATTCATATACTCGAATCACAAAAAAAAACAAAATAAATGATGGAGTGATAATGGAGTGAAATAATTTTCTATATAGCTAGTTGGGGTGGTATTTAGGAGACTGCGGTGGAGAATATTGGCGAGATGCTCTTCTCATGAGTTTGTTGTTTTTCTGCTTGGCGCTTTTTGCTGCATCAACAGTTCGAAAGTGACCATCCCAGAACGGCTTTCCACATCCTGTTCGATGTTCGCGGCGAAGGCACTACATTCAATCATGACAAGTCGATTCGGTTTAAGATTCCTGAATTTGACCATTGCCTTAAAATATTTGGTTTAATATTGATTAGGAATTTTATTAATACAATTGGTTGATGATAATTGTCCATAACTGCGTATGGATAGAAACGACCATCGATTCCATGTTCAGGGATGTACTGGATCTCCCCAATCACTTCATTGTCAGCATCGCTCTAAACAAAAAAATTACAAATCTAATTACGCAAAATTGTTCTCATACCGTTCCATTGCAATAGAAAGCTATGGATTCTTTGTCATAACGAGTACGGACGACATCGGGAATGGCCTCATCCTCGAATGGTTTTGGGACCCATCCAATTAAGCGATTCAGCGACAATATTATGCATGGTTTGCCTTCCTTGAACCCGTAGTCCGTATCATTTCCGCATCCTTTTGTAACGAATGTAGATAAGTTGAATTGACAAGCCTTTGCAAACAGCATTTTAAGAAATTTAAAAAAATGTAAAAAACCTCTGCACCGCCTTCTGCTTTTCCATTTTTGATGAAGTCCAAATTCTTTTCCTTTCCATTGCATATGCGAGTATGAGTTTTGTTGTTGTATTTGGCCAAATAGTTGTCGATGGCTTCAATATAATGTGCATAGGTTGAACTGTCATCTTTGTTGAATTTTATCAATGTCGACTCCGGATCGTCTTTCAGCCATGGTTGATATCCGACTCCTTTTTTATATTTTTTTATAAATATATTTTGATTTTAATAAAACCTGGACTGTCTCCAATTATTGTGTCCTTTCCGTAATATCTGGGCGTTGCTGGGTCAATTGTTTTTAGGAAGATAGCAAGGCATGCCATCCAGAAAGCTGCGAGGCAAATGTAGAAAATAATGTAGAAAACAATAATTTGAGCCCATGATTTTCCTGTCCGCCCAAGGAATTTTCCTTCACGTTTGTTGTATATGAAAGTCGCAATGGAAGTTTTCTCTGCAGGTTTAGTTCTACCATTTGCCATTAACTAAAAAAATAAAATCAATATAATGATGAGGAAGTTTATCAATTTATTTACCGCATTATTCTCCTCCGCAAATTTCCCACCATTGTCTCCTTTTTTCATATCGCAATTGCTCAAATTATGATAAAGAGCTCACTTGGCTAGACAAAAAGCTGAAATTTTATTTATAAATTAATAATTAAACAAAGCAGAGTTTATGAAAATTATTTATTATCAATCACTTCCTAAATTATGAATCATGTTTCTTAAAAACTATTTTCGGTATACTATGTTCTTGATTTTTGGTAAATTTTCCAAATATCAGAAAAGAGCAAAAATGAGCGGTTATCTAACAATTATGTATAATATATCGGAATCGGTGATCTTTGATCTTTTATATAAATGAAATGATGAGATTTTAATTTCGATTTGGCGAATAAAATTGTCAGGGTCACTCGTCACTGGTCATATAAAAAATGGATATGGATGGATAAAAGAAAATGATTTAAAAACGTGAAAAGCTATTCTATTATAAATTTTATTTTTTACCAAATAAATTTGGATGGATTTGATAGTTGTTGTCTGTGTTGTGATTGCTAATAAAACTATCTGCTGCTATTTATTACAATAAAATGTCCAATCCACGTTGTTATTTTGATTGGAAACTGCTTCGGCTTTCTCAATAATGATTGTTGAATCTTTGAATGAGAATGAATATAAGGCGAAGGCTAGAATTTGTAAAAGGAAAATAATTAATTAATTTACATTCGCGTCGAAAAATTTAATATACCGTAGTAAATTTATCGATTAATTTAATAATGTCAATAAAAATAAAAAAATGAATAAATATGTGATATAATATAAATAACAGTCCGTTATTTTTGTTGGATTAAAAATGTACATTGATTGTTTTAAGACAGGGAATTTTTCGAATTTCATATTTATTGCGCAAATTGAAAGCAAAGGGCGGGGGGTGACTGGCGCGGGCCTCGGGGATGAGCCATAAAAATAGAATGGAATAAAGAGGAACCTGTTCCAGAGGGAGCCATCAATCTTTTTCCCTTTTTATTTTGGCGGAAATGATTGAAAATTGGAGGAATGGATGGATTTGGTGACTTTTTTGTTACCTCCAGAGTAGCAATGGAAACGAATTGGAAAAAAGGTGAAAAAGATTAAATCGGGAAATTGCGATAGACAAGAAGAAACACTACTTTTTGGACCTTGGACAAAAACAATCAATTTTGTTGGCAGTCGGGAGTCGGGACGGCGAAAAAGGGATATAAATAAATTTGGCCAGCGGGGGTTCAAAAATGAGGTTCAATTGTATGGTAACTAAAAAGAGGTTTTGGTTCGCATCCATCAATAAAGGCTCAGCCAGAGATGTCGTCGGTATCCGTCCCGAATTTTTCATTTCTCTCTGAACAACAGTTGTGTGGTAAAAGAATTCGGAGAGCTGCACAAGAGGAGGACACCTAATTTTCTCACAGGGAGGGAAGGATGCCCTCTCCTACTACCACAGTGGTTGTGACGTTCCAGACGTCTGTGGTGGTTGGGAAGTGAATGAAAAGCCGGGAAGATATGGGAGAGAAGAAGCATTGGAGGCAACCGAGAGGTTCCTCCTTGGTATTTCTCGGGGTAATCCCCAGTCTTGCTTGGCCCATGGGAGGAAGAATAGAGGCAGCGCAATTGGATTGGTTGAAAGTGTGGATAGAGGAAAGTCGGTGTGGTTGCTGGGCCGACGGTGTAGTTTTCTGCCACAGCTGCCAATTCCATGCCAGTCGGACGCATATATCGCCACTCTTGAATTCTCTGTCCTCATTCGAGAATTTAGAGAGAGAGACGGCCTTTTCTTCATTCCAACCCGAGAATTGCTTCATTTTTTGGTTCTAGTACAACCACCACTGAATCCACTTCCCTATCCCGCGTTATTGGGCAGTCGTCGCTACTTTGTCTATCTCGTAAATTTGAGGGTGGCGACAGCTGCAAGAGTTGCTCTAACTGAATCTAAATAGGAGGACTTTGGGATGTCCCACTTCACTTTTTGTAATTCCTCTTTAAAATACGGCCGCTCGTCTCCAACCTGCTGCCCTTTGGGGTGTCTCGAAAAAACTCTCCCAGCCCCGGAGGCCGTACGTCTCATTGGCGGAAGGGAGATGAATGTTTTTAAATGGAAGAAAGAGAGGAGAGGATGTGTGTGTGTGTGTGTGTGCGTGTGTGAATTCAAGGAGGAGAAGGTATTTCGTATTTTCATTTTGGAATGACGTTTTTTGCTTTCAATTCCACCTAAGGTCTTTTATAAGGAAGAAATATTTAAAAATTGCCGGGGGCATTATCAGATTTACTCATAGATATTTACGACCATATCCCATTCAATATGAATTAATAAAAATAAACCAATTTGTGGGAAAATTTGGTATATTTGGTGGAAGGAAACAGGTGAATTTGTAATGGCATAATTTGTTGGAATATGAAAATACGGAAAGGGGGGGGGGGGATTTGGGAGAAAAATGGGCAAATGGTTTATAGGAATAGATTCAAAAAATTCGATCGAAAATAGGGCCAGCCGGATTAAAAATCATAGATCAATAATTCCTATCTGAGTTGAACATTTAAATAGAAGGCTAATAATGGGTTTGTTGACAAAAGGTGAACTTGAATGAAGGAATAACCTATGTGAAGCGACTGATGTGGTTGACCTTGGGAAAGAACCAACAAAATATGGCCCTGCTGGTACCACACATTACGCTAGCAGAGACAACCCTTCCTCCAGCCGGTTTCGGGTTTTTTTGGCACTATAGGGCTGCTTGACTGCAATAGCAATGGCAGTGGTCCACTTCAAAAATGGACGGACTCCTTATTTGAATGGGCGCGGCGGCTAATAAAAATTCGGAAAAAGTCAATGCCCCTTCCCTTCCTCCTTTCCACATTTTCCTCAACCCAAATTCGTCGTCAACATCTACACAACACACACCATTCGAGAGTTAAGACCGTTACGCCAATCTAATTCTTCCCTCCATTTCGGCACAACAGGGTTGAAGGAGGGGGCTCCTTCTTTCCCCCCAATCCATTCTTATTCGCAGGCGGCACAAACACAATTGGATGAAGAAGGAATGAGGAGTCTTCTTTTTGGCCAAAAAGAATTGTGGAAAATGGAGAGGCGGTATTGGGACAATTTTTGGGGGTGGGAACGGAGGGGGAGACGCTTGAAGGGAAAAAATTCATTTATGCCAAGTGAAATTGGATGGGAAATAAAAATTGGTGGAAGGATTTTTATTTTAGAAGTGGATTTGGCTTTCTCAAATTTATCAGAAGAGCAGTTCGATCGAGAGAAATTAAAGAGGATTTATTTTTATCAAAATATTTTTTTAAATAATTCGCCCTGCAGCAGACCATAAAAAAACATTGAAATTGGTAAAAAAGGGAATGGAGGAAAGGTGGGCGTAATTGGCGGTGATGTGGTGGTTGGTTTTACTGGTTGGATGAGGCCGATAAAAAAGCTGGCCAAAAGTAATAATGGGGAAGATGGGAGGAACTTCCAATCGATCAAACATAATAATGGAAAGAGATTGGAAAGTGGTTAGCCGACTGTTCCCCTCTTCGATTCTTCGGACTCTTGACGTCGAGTGCCCTGGGAAAGGGAAAAATGAGTTTTCGGCCATTTTAAAGAAGCACATACAACCCTTTAAGCAAATGCACTTAAAATTAGGGGTACAACTCTGGAAATGAATTTGTATGTGTTTCGGGAGGAGAAGGAAAAAAACGAAGCAACAAGTCGATCTGAGGATTACTGCGGTTGTCCGTCCCATCTTTAATAAAGAGGAAGATGCCAATATTCTGGCCGAACTAATTTTTTTTTGCTAATTTGTTTGCACATTTGCTTAAATTGCTCCTTTGAATGGTGGCAGAATGGATAAATCCGACTGTTTTAAAGTTAAATGGCTTATTTCAAAAAGAAAATCGTCTAGCAAGCATAAAGCAATGGAAAATAAAAATATTTTGGACACGAAATGTTGATATTTACTCGTTTTTAATTTTTTCGGTACAGTAGTTCAACTGAATTTTTAAATAAAGGGTCATTCGCATTTTTATTTGCATTATGTTTATATATTGGTGAAAATGAAAATTTGTCCCAATTATTTCTTTATCAGCTCAGCAGCAGGTTTTTTTGTTTGCAATTTGGATTGGAATTGGATTGAATTGATTGATTGTTTTTGTTGAACAATGAACCTTTAATTGCATGCAAGTTGCTGCAGTGCAACTTGCACTTGCATGCCGCAGAAAAATTCAATAAAATAATTGTTTTGTTTTTGAAATTTGCTAACATTCCATGTTATTTTGTTGCTGTTTAAGATGATTAAAAAAATCATTTGAGCACAAAGCACACACACCTAACCTAAAGTTTTGGATGGTATTTAAAAAAATTATTTATGTAAATTGTAAACCAAAAAATGCCAAAGTATTGATTGATAAATCAAACTTTTAGAAATCTTGTTGAATTTTTATTAAATTATTTTATCGAAACTTCACGATCAAAAATTGTTGATTTTGTTGGAATTTCACGAGATTATGAATGTAAGTCAACACAAACTCAAACCAAAAATTAAGATATAAATATTAATAAGATACATGCCTATTTCTACATCAGCAGCAAATATCCAGAAAAGAAGGAAAGAATTGGGAATTAAGCCCAATCAGCAGAAGCAGAAATTTGCAATTCAGCCCAAACCTGACATAACACCGGACTTCGTAATCTTTAAATTTAAATATGCAATAACATTACCATTTTCAGAGTTCACCCAATCCACTCAGGCTCTTTCTTCCTCGAACTGTGACATTAAACCAAAAAAATGCTGATGCAGCCAACGGTGATGCAGTTAAAAGATCGAAGAAAACATTCAAACGCGAGATTAAATTTGTTGCTGCCGGCGAACTCACCATCGAAGAACATGTACAATCAACTGCTGACACAATTTATCTCGAGGAAGAAGATTTCATCAGGCAAGACATTGATCAGTCCAACAGCAGTCGATCACCTTACACGGCGACCAGTTCATCATCAACGGCCACACCAAATTCCATTACGGAAGAACTCACGAGTGTGCCTGGTTAATTAATAAATTCATTGATTAAATAATTTAAAATATTTATTTCAGAACCACAAGAGGTGCGACAAAAATTGTTGCAAACGACTAAATCCGAAAGTGTCAAGGCAGAAATTAAAAAGCAAACTAAATATGAAGTTGACACGCTCTTACCCAGCTCATCATCATCCAAGGGAATGGAGAGACCAATTCAGAATGGCTATTCAAAAGGCATGAATGGGAATGATGGTCGTATTAATGACAATGAAAGAGAGGAAAATTACAATGTCAAACAACAAAATATGAGGTTTAATTTTTATATTTAATATAAATTAAAATACAATTCTCAGGCTGAAACCAATTGAGAATGGCGTATCGCCGCCCATCCCATCAACTTCGTTGCCTGCGACAAACAATAACCGAAATGTTCCACGGAAAAGATTCCTTTCGGAGAGAGGCGAAGAGGAAAGCCAATATCCAAGAGTTAATCGGGCAATGATTTTTTCCAATTGGGAGGGCTGCAACCTCGTGGTTAGTTTAAAACATTTAAAAAAAACATTAAATTTTGTTCAGTATGGCAAGAGATGTGGCATTGGGCTGTACAATCCGCTGAACAATTGCTTCTTGAACAGCGTTTTGCAATCAATTGTTCATATTCCACAAATTGCCAGGATGGTCGTGGAAGGAAATCAAGAAAATCGAATGTGCACAAATTATACCAACCAAAATTACAAATGTTTTCATTGTGATTTGAAGCAGCACATACAAAAAGCCGTTCAATCGAACAATCCATTTCGACCGTATTGGATTGAACAGCATTTGAAAAGTTTGTTTTAATTTAAACTCAATTTAATTCATTATTTATATAGGAATATTTCCTGCACATCGACAAAGTTGCCAAGAGGACGCCCACGAAATGTTAACACTTCTTTTAAGTGCATTGGAACCAAACTTGCCAAAACCAAATGGGCTAAAAGTGGATGGTGGAATTCCGGCCACTCCAATTGAGCAAATTTTTGGTGGAAATTTGAGAAATGAAGGTTTAAATAATGGTTTGAAACCATTTAAATTATTTTTAATTTCAGTTATTTGCAATGTTTGTCGCCATCCTCACACCAACTACGAAAGAATTCGAGAATTGAATTTGGGCTTGAACAACCGGAATTCGCCGGTTTCCCTCGCCGAACTGATCAACGATTTTTTCAAGCCGGAACAATTACAAAATTTTCATTGCTCAAAATGCCAAACAAAGCGAACAGCCACTCGCCGGACTCATTTGCTCAGCTCTCCTTCAGTTCTGATCATTCAATTGAAGAGGTTCAACCAATTTGGCGGAAAAAATCGAACAACGGTCAAAATTAAGGTAAATTTTCCAAAATAATAATTAAATCCGATATAATTTAACATTTTAGGCGCATATTTCTCTCGGCCAATATTCATTCAAGAATGAGGATGTTTCCTATAGATTGCAGGGCCTAATTGAGCACATTGGCGGTGGCATCAATTTTGGTCATTATATTTGCGCAATGCGTGGCTTTGACAACCAATTTTACCAATTCGACGACTCTGATGTATTTTAACAAAATATTAAATTATTTAATAATTAACCATTTCAGAGAAAATGTGTTCAATTTTCTTGGCTCGATCACATGGAACCTTACATCCTTTTTTTCACAAAGGTAAATTTTTTATATTATTTTTAATTTCAAATAAATTTCAGTTTAAACGAATTGACAATAATTGTTCTTCAAATCAACAACGGCATTCCATTGATTCTTGCCAGCCCCCTTTCCCAAAACAAGAGAGAATGGTCGGACACAGCCCATTCAATGGTGGAACAAAAATTCAAATGAATAGGACATTCGGCTCATTTATCAGTTGATGATTTATTATATTTGTGTGAATATCAAATCAAATTGTGAGATTACTTCTATTGCATATAAAAGAGACCACCAATTTATTGTCTTCACATCCCATTTCACACACATCCAATTTGTTGTTTTTTTTTTTTATTATTTTCACCCCTGAATGAATCCATAATTTCTTCCATAAATATTCACAAATGTGTCCAACATTAGCTTTCACATATGAAATGGGTTTTCTTTTATTATTACCACATTTTAACAAAAATGATCTGACATAAAATAAAATATACTTGTTGGTTGTGTTGTTATACCAATTTATGCTGTTTTTATAAATTCATTTTTATTGATTTTATACTTGCAATTTTGTTTACAAAAACTTTGTGTGATTCAATCAATAATACCTTTGTTTTTGTTTGAGAGTAGGAATGGAAAAAATTACCTCCTTTATCCTTACTTCTAAATTAATCAATTTGGAAGTATTCCATAATTGCCGAATTTTCTCCCCGTTTTAATACTTGTTGTTTATTAAACTACGAAAATAATTCGTTTACAAAAAACCCGCATATGAAATTTACTCACACCGCTCACCCATTTAATATTTGTGAATAAAATGTGTACACATAAACATAAATTCAATTTTTAAAGGATTTTTAATTACTTCAGTCAAAAATGTTGAAATTAATGAACAAATATTGTTTGAACTTATCATCAATGAGAGCTTTGTCTAAATCCTCGCATCGAAATGGAGGTAAATTATTTAACCAATCTTTCCTTAATTTTAATACTAATTTTTAGCCAGTGGTTTGCAAGTTCACCGCGACAATGAGCACAACAATCCAAAAATACCATTCAAATTTAATGCGGAAAACCTGAAGAAGATTGATGCAATTTGTGCAAATTTTCCAGAGGGGCATAAAGTATTCATATTTTAAAGATTTAATAATGAAATATTTCAGTCGGCAGCACTTCTACCCGTTCTCGATTTGGCTCAACGTCAGCATGGATGGCTTCCAATTTCGGCGATGCATGAAGTTGCACGGATTTTAGGTTTAAAATTATGATAAATTTGAAACTAACACTCAATTGCATTCAGAAATCCCACATATGCGAGTTTTTGAAGTGGCCACATTTTATACCATGTATAATAGGTAAATTTTCTTATCAAATTATTCTACTAATACGCAATTTAAAGAGAACCTGTTGGAAAGTATTTTCTCCAAGTGTGCGGTACAACTCCATGTATGCTCCGCGGAGCTGAATCGATTATTGAGACAATTTGCAAAAAATTGGGTTTGTAAAATTGAACATTCTAACAAAAATTTTTTTGTAGATATTAAACCCGGTGAAACCACCAAAGATGGTCTGTTCACGCTGAGGGAAGTTGAATGTCTTGGTGCCTGCGTTAATGCCCCAATGGTCCAAATTAATGACGATTATTATGGTAAAATGAATCTTTGAGATTAAAAATCATTATTTATTTGCAGAGGATCTGACACCAACCGACATTGAGGAAATTTTGGATGAATTAAAGGCCGGGCGAAGACCTTTGCCTGGACCAAGAAGTGGACGATTGGCTTCGGAACCACTTAAAAAGCAGACTTCCCTCACTGAACCACCAAAGGGACCCGGATTTGGCATTCAATCAGGATTATGAACAAATCGATAATTCACATTGTTTTAATAAATAGTCATTTAAATGCATAAAATTGTTCGAATTGATTGTCCAAACTTTTACATTTATTTGTTTTATAATCAAAATAATTTTATTTTTAATAACATTTACGTTTTTGAACATTTAAATTTATTTAAAGCTCAATTATTAAATGGAATCTGAAGCCGATTTGGGCTCTGGCCTCTTGGGAGTTGAGGTCAGCCATCGACGGCGGACCGCATCAGTTTCAAATGATTATTCCGTCCAAAAAACCAATGATGATGCAACTGAATGTAAATATCATACTGTTCAAGTAAGTTTACGGTTTAAAATGTGTATTATTTTGTTTAGGCAAAATATTATTCGGACAATTTCATCGGAGCGTTCATATTTGCTTGCGATAATAATGCCCATCAACATCGAGATCCGGAAATATCGCGTGGATATTGGGCTCGAACGGCGGCAATTACCTCAATGGCAACGCAATTTATTGAGGTTTAATTCTCATCATTAAATTATACAAATAAATAATTCAGGCCGGTGGTCCATCTACCCAAATCATCAATATTGGCGCCGGTTTTGACACTCTTTATTGGCGTTTAAAAGAAAAAGGCCTCAAATTCTACAAATTTGTTGAATTCGATTTTAGCAGTGTCACTTCAAAGAAAATTCGTCAAATCCAAAGAAGCAAAAACATCGAACTTTCTTCATATTTTAGTAAACCAGGTTAAATTAATTTTTATTTTGAAATAATTAACGAAAATTTAAAGCTGTTGAAAATCAACACAGTGATTTGCACGCCGGCGATTATCATTTGATTGGGGCCGATTTACGCCAAATGCGAGAATTTGAATATAAATTGTCGACGGCGGATTTGGATTTTTCACAACCAACTTTGATTATTGCGGAATGTGTTTTTGTGTACATGGACGAACAGCACTCATTTGAATTGATTGAATATTTGGCAAAATTGTTCGAAACAATTGCAATCATAAGTTATGAACAGGTTTGTCACTCTTATTAAGTATTAATTTAAATATTTTTTAGGTCAGTATGACTGACAATTTCGGCAAAATAATGGTGGATAATTTAAATAGCCGAGGAATACTTTTGCCTGGCATCGCTTCATGCAAATCATTGCAAACTCAAAAACAGCGGTATTTTTTCCAGATTTTAAATTTAAACTAGTTAATTTAGTTTCCTTTCCGCCGGTTTTTCCAGTGTCAATGCTTGGACAATTAGAGAAATTTATTCGAATTTTCCGGAAAAAGAAGTACAAAGAATTGAAAGTTTGGAACCGTTGGATGAACGCGAACTCCTCATTCAACTTTTGGAGCATTATTGCTTAGTTTACGCATTCAAAGATTCAACAAAGAATCGAAGCCAACTTGCACAACTTTCCATCCATCATTGATCTTTAAAATTAATTATTCTCAAATTATTTTGATTTAAAAAATAAATATTTTTTGATTGATTTTATAAAATTCATTAAAATGTTACGAAAGCAATTATTTTATTTAAATTGCTCTGTTTTTATTATACTAATTTTTTTAGATGGTTTCATCAACTCAAGTGAATCCAATGAATAAATGGCGATTAGATTTGGGCGGAGGCACTTCGAACAGATCATTGATAAAAATTGCCGCCTCTGATCAATCATTGAATCCGCCGGGGTACCATCCGGGCTTTATTGCTTCGCAACAGGTTAAACAATTTATCAAATTTGTTGATTTTTTAAAAGAGCTTTTTTAAGCTTGAGACCACTTCAAAAAATGAACAACAACAGCAGCATTTGCTCAGCAAAAGAGCATGGGATATTGCATTGGGACCGGTGAAAGCATTGCCAATGAATATGTTGTTATGTTTTAGGAATGTACAAAAATATTTAAATTCTAGGTTTATGATGTACATGGCCGGCAACACCATATCAATTTTTCCTATTATGATGGTCGTAATGATGGCTTGGCGACCAATTAAGGCACTTCTTTCGGTGAATGCCGCCTTCAAACCATTAGAAGTCAGCGATTAATTTTTTAATAAGCAAAAATTAAATTTAGCAAGAACATCTTGGCTCGCTGATCCTCCACAAAATCATCTTCGTCATTGGCAATTGTGGGGCAATTGGGCTAGCTGTTTATAAATGTCATACAATGTAAATATATGAATTTCCTATTCCATTCTAATGTATAAATTTGCAGGGGATTACTGCCCAACCACGAATCAGATTGGCTCGATTTTATGTTGCCACAAGAAAGAATGCAATTTGCCTTATTTTCTGACATATTTTAATTGTGCACATATTTGAGTTAAATAAATTGAAAGAGCTTTCATTTTTATTGTAATCATCAAGATATAAAATGTTAAAATCATATCAAGCATATTTTAAAATTCTTCATATCAAATATTTTAAAAAATTCAGGATAAATCTAATTAGCAAACACAAGAACGGAAACGGAATTACGTCTTTTGGAGGAAGAAAAAAAGTCACTCTTCCCATCTGGCAACTGGCTATCGATTTTTCAAAAATAGTGAGGGAGCACTTCTACATACTTGCGGGACGAATTTTATAATAATAAAAAGGTAGGCTATAGTTGAAGAGAACATCATCTTTTCAACCAACCGCTCTCCCATGACATTTTAAAATGATGGAAAATGTGGGTATCGTCTAGCGGGAATTGTTTAAAATCAGTCAATTATTAAAGGGATTGGATGATTGAGATTAGTTTTGAAAGATAGAAGATCAATCATTAAAAAATTCTCATCATTTCATTTTTTATTTTCTCATTCAATTATATTTTTCAGCAAAATGTATTCATTCGGACTATTTTGGACAACAATATTTGTGCAAACAATGTTGATTGTAGCCGCCAATGACAAAGGGTAAGTCATTTAGCAAAATGGAATACAAATCTTTCCCGAAAATACAAATCTAATTAAACAAATCCGGATTGAACTTAAACTGAATATTTTAGAGAATCCGTTCCGGTGGATGCCGAAGCACTAGTGAAATCACGGATAAGCTGCTATGTTTGCAATTCGGACAATGATGACCAACAAAATTGCACCAGCAGTAATGTGGATGAATTGAAGGATTTCATTACAGTGAGTTTTATCTTTAACATTAATTTATTATTATTATAAAATAAATTCTCAAGGTCTGTCCACCACTGCACAATGGACCATTGGCTGGGAAAGAGGCAAGATCTTGTCGAAAAGTGCTACAAAATTTTGGTGATGAGAGCAATGTTGTGAGGGAATGTGCCTATACGGGCGATGAGCCGGTTGATGGCAAAAGAAGAACGGGCAATAAAGGAATCACCCTTTACATTTATCAGTGCTTCAATAAGGAAAATGTAAATAATTTATATAAATTTATTTAAATTTTAAATATTTTCATTTAGAATGAGCCATGCAATTCGGCAGTTGTCAGGCGAATTGAATTCTTAATTCCAATGCTGATGGTGTTCATATTCCTGCTGGCCAAATTTTGATTGATCCAACTTTTTTATTCTCTATTAATTGCCCAATGCTAGACAAATAATCATTAAATTCCTATTCCAATTTTGACATTAAATTCTCATTTTTATTAATCACATTCATTATCATAAATATACAATAATAGATAATCGATAAATTGGTGCATCTCCTACATAATATTTTGTTAATGATAAAATTTAGTTAACTAATTTATTTATTTAATTCAATAATGGTTCATTGCCATTTGATTTTTCAACATAATTATCAAATAAATTAATATTTTATTAAAATCAGTTAAATGGAAAGTGAAAAGGAAAAAATATTTAGTCTGAATGAGGACAGTGAACTTCGACTTGAAATTGGTGCAGAGGAATGCATCGTTGAATTGCTAAAAGGAGTGGCTGAAGTTTTTGGGACGCCTCTTGCAAAAAACAAAAGATATACATTGCCACCAGGTTTGACTTGGAAATATAAAATTAATATTTAAACATATATAGGTTTTCGTGCTGCAATCTTCTCATACCGCGGTGCAGAGATCGCAGTGGTCGGCAAAACTGAAAGCATTTATATTGCACAACAAACACCAATGGTTCATTAATTATTAACAATCAATTATTAAAATAAATATTTTCCAAATAGATTATTTATTTGAACACGCATGCTGCCCTGGAATCATTGCGGAAAACGGCGGAAACCCAACTGTTGGCGGACCCAAATGCGACAGCACGTGGACCGCGGATGTTAATTGCGGGACCAACGGATGTTGGCAAAACGACATTATGCCGAATTTTGTGCAATTATGCTGTCCGAGAAGGACGAACTCCGCTCTATATAGACTTGGATATTGGACAGGTTTTAAATATTTTGAATAATTTATTTAAAAAATCAAATAAATTTAAGAGCAGTGTTTCAATTCCCGGCACAATTGGTTGTCTTTACATTGAAAAACCGGCCGACATTGTCGATGGTTTCGATCGGAAGGCAGCATACGTTTACAATGTACAAAATTAACTTTTAAAATTTTATTTAAGTCCATTTTTAGTTCGGCCATGTGACCCCATCCGCTAATCTTCGTCTCTATGATGAATTGGTCAATGAGTTGGCGGAATCTGTCAAAAAAAAGGCGCGTTCCTCGTTGGCCTGCAATGTTTCTGGCTACATTGTCAACACTTGTGGATGGGTGAAAGGCGATGGCTATGCCTGCATTGTGAACGCGGCTGAAAAATTCGAGCCGGATGTGGTCATCGTACTTGACCACGAACGACTTTACAGTTCATTGCAACAGGATTTGCCCACATTTGTGAAGGTAAGATATATCAATTGACTAATAAAAATGTTTTTTTTTTTTTGATTAAATGTGTGTTATAGATTAAATTCGATTATGTTTTCGATTAATTAAATGTTCATTTAAATTTTTATTATTAAGTATTTTGTAATTGTAAATGTGTTTTCAATTGTAATTGTAATTGTAAATTCTAAGTTGTAATTGCGATTGTGTAAATTCTTAATTGTAATTGCAATTGTAAATGCATTTTCAATTTACTATGATTAAATAATTAAAATTGATTTGATTATTGATGGTTTATTTTTCAGATTTTGCATTTGCCTAAATCGGGCGGAGTCGAAAGCCGATCCCAGGAAGTTCGAAGTGGTGCTCGACGTGCAACAATCCATAGGGTCAGTATAAAATTTATTTTACAAAATTATTCATTTTTATTAGTATTTTTATGGCACCAAATCGTCGCCTCTTTTCCCGCATTCTTTTGAAATTTCCTACGATAAACCCGCTGAAGAACAAGAATTACAAATTGCAAAAATTGGCGCCGAACAATTACCGGATTCTTGTCTTCCCATCGGAATGGTGATTGAAGACCATCGAGTTCAGGTACAAATATTAAAATTAAAAGGTACAATTTTAAAATTCCTTTCATTTTCAGATTGTTTCTGTCCCAATTTCCGCAGAATTGCTTAACCATGTGATCGCCCTTATGCCACCCGATTCGCAGGTCGATCAAAATTTGCTGAAGAAACCGGCCATTGGCTTTTTGGTGATCACCGGCGTCGATCCAACAAAAAAGGTATGATAATGGGCATAAATGAATTTAATTTATTTAATCTTTTTTAGGTCATCACTTTACTCAGTCCACAACCATATCCGCTTCCTTCAAAAGTTGCACTCCTTTCCGATGTCACATTTGTGGACGACAACAGTTTATGAATTATGATGAATTTGATGATCTCTTTTTCTACTTTTGTTTTTCAAATATTTTTATTTTTTTTATTCTTTTAACTTGATAAATTATTCATTCATTTGACTACAAAATTTGCATTCTATTCTTTTTACCATTCCCATTGTCCCATAAAA
Organism: Pratylenchus scribneri; assembly: GCA_030063045.1. Lineage (NCBI taxonomy): Eukaryota > Metazoa > Nematoda > Chromadorea > Rhabditida > Pratylenchidae > Pratylenchus > Pratylenchus scribneri. The sequence goes on along the minus strand of JAQSEB010000020.1, from coordinate 1,443,695 downwards.
AATATTCCCAAGAGATGCCGTCAGCCAAATTATAATATTTGGAGAAGTTGGGGACCATTTAATTGTATAAAGCCAAATTAATTAGACATAAATTCTCACATTCCCAATACATACAATTCCCCCACATTTGACCACACAATTCTTTTTTTCCCAGAAATAATATGAATGGATGGGTGGGTGAGAAATTTTTGAACAATTCACGGGACATTTTGTTGGACATAAAACATCTGCTGCTGCTGCCATTTTCCATTCCTTGTTAAATTCTTATTATCACTCGATTTGGCCTCTGGCCCACATCACAAATTTGGCCTTTTCTACTGAGAATTCACACAAAATTTTGCTCACTAGACAGAAAAGAAGCATCATTTTGCATTTGATAGGTTTCATGATTATTCTTATTCGGCAATTTTGCTCTACTGCTTGCATATTAAAATGTTTTTCTTACCATCAATGCCTAATAAGATGATGTAATCATCATTTCCGGGCATTTTTCTTCCATTAAAAGGATTCCCTCATTTTCCTCAGCTTTTTTAATCCGTCCATCGTGAATCCCTAAAGGAGAATTTTAATTTTGAATCTACTAGACCGCCCTCAAATCTTCACAATATTTTGCCCGTTTCATCCAATTTTCTCTCAAATTTTCACATCATTTTGCAGCAATATTTCGAGAGAATGTACTTCGCAAAATTGAATCATTTTGTCCCCATTTTGATGCTCCTATTGTTGCCAACAATTTCGGTAAATCTCAAAAAGTTTATTTGAATTTGTTGCATATTTATTTTTCAGTTTGGAATTCAACTTTTCTCCTTTTCATCAGCCAATGAACTACAACAATCGGCCCATCATCAATCCACTGGCCGTACGAATCGCCTGAATCCATTCGTTTGGAGAGCTTGGAAGAGGGGTGGCGCATTCGATGATGATGGTGCCCGAAGGGCTCAACAGCAGCAGTCCTTTGGAGGAATGCCAAACAGATTGAATCCATTCATTTGGAGGGCTTGGAAGCGTGGAATGCCCGAATCTGCTGATCCAACCATGGATTTGGGCATTCGTTTTGGCAAAAGACAACAATGGCCCACCAATGGTTATGTGGAAAATAGTGCGGCACTGACAGACAAATTGGCCGAATTGGCCATTGGATTTGGGAAAAGAGGCGAAAGGGAAGAGCCACAAACAATTTGGCAACTTTCATTCCATTGAATTGATTCTCCTTTCCATCATATTTATATTTGTCAAATGTGAATATTCCAAGTTTAATTTAACCCCCATTTTCACCTTTACTATTCCTTCACGATGCACCGAAAAAGTTTTGCGTTAAAATGTGAACCCAAATTGAATGTTTGCATAAAAATTGAGGAAGAGGAAGTCATAGGAAAATACTTGATGAGTAAAAACTCGTTGAAAAAGTCAAAGAAGAGTTGAAGGAAGTTGAATTCTCCCATTCCAATCATTCCACCCAATCCACAAAAATTCAGACAAAAATTTGTCAAAAATTATTCTCCAAATGCTAAATTCCTCATTGAAACGTTCGGAATCGTCGAAAGGGGATACGGCGGCTTCTTATCAAAAAGAATTCATTACCACCACCACCAAAACACCCAGCATTTTCAGTTTGGTCAATGCCATTCTTTTTCATCAGAAATTGGCCAAAAGGAAACAAAAATGCCAACAACAATCAGTTAATGTGATGGAAAATATTGAGGATGGACGGCTCACGGAAGAACAAAAGAGGATGGTGAAGAGGAAGATTTCAATTTCGCTTAAACAAACTAAATATTTGCCCCTGAAAATGGCATTGAAGCAAAAGACGAGTCTTCCTGTTAATGCAAGTTTGTCAAAAACGCCAACGGAGAGCCAGAAGAAATTTACATATCATACATTCACAAATTAATTTGCCATCATCTCATCATTTATTGTATTGTATAATTTAATTGGAATCAATTTGGACGGTGGGAAGGTTAATAAAATGATTGTAATTGTAATTTGCATAGTTCATTCCGGAATGAGATTGTAATTGCCCCTTTATTTTATCCATCTTTTTTGTATTTTTTTAAAGAAATTCGACAATTAAGTTTAATTTAACCATTGACAGTTTTATATTATCAATGAGAAAGCTAAATTAAAAACAATGGTTGTAATAATGTTAAAAAACTATTCAATTTCGTTTTTCATCGGCAATTTAAAGCGAATTTGCAAAAAAAACGAGAGGATTGATGAAAATTGAGGCTGATTGAGTAACCGCCATTTGAGATTCTCGACCATCGACAAAAGCCGACAAAAGAAAGAAAGTGAGATGGATTTTTGCTGCGGGGAAGGAACTTCTGGTGCTGCCGAAGAAGTGATGTTTAGGATGATTTTCACTGTGGTCCAGGCTTTTTCCCTCTACTTTGCTATGGCAATGGAATGGCATTCAAGATTGTACTTTTTATAATTTTCATTTCCAACCAATATATTAAATGTTCAAAAATTGCTGCAATCAATCCCTTCAATCAGAGTCCATCCTTTCCAATGTGAACACATTTGTGGACACTTTCAACATCCAATGACACTTTTGGCCTTTTCCCACATCATCAATTCCATTCCATTCATTAATCTCCAATTGTATTCCAATCATTTTTGTATTGGTTAGTTGCCTTTTCCGTTCCAATTTTGTCTTCCGGCATTTTCCCAAACACTCGTAAACCCGTCGACCATCATCAAATTTGTACGGGGGGCAATGCCAATGCAAAATTGTCAGAAACGTGAACATTTTTAAGGGTAGAAATTGGTCATCATTGCATCGGGGATTGAGAATGTGAGGGGAAGGGGATAATGGAAAGTGGCAAATATGTGGGCAAAATTGATGGGGCTAAAAGGGGAGAATACGGTGTAGGATGAAGGGAAGGAGTGTGGGGCGAGGATTGGTCAGCAAAAAAGTGGCTAAAAGATGAAGAGGGAATAATAATTGTGTTGGCCCGCCCCAAATGACCACTTTTCCCCTTCCCTAATAATCCATTTTCACTTAACCTTTTTCCTAAATTTCACGCACATTTTAAATAGAAAAAAATGAGTTTGCCTCTGCCCAAACCCTTTCCCCTCCAATTCCAAAACCCAGCGGTCACATTTCCTCCATTCAATTCGGCTGCTGCCCTTCATTTTGGCCCCCAAATTCCCGCTGATCCCGATCCTGAGCCAGTCCAAAACGTTGTGACCAATTCTTCTGCCCAAATTAGCATTGAATTGGCCAATAAAGAACTTTGGCAAAAATTTGATAAAGTTGGCAATGAAATGGTCGTGACCAAACCGGGCAGGTAATGAATAGACATAAAATGGATTGAATGGATTGGACAAATTATTAGGAAAATGTTCCCAAAATTGGAATTGAATTTGCGCGGATTGGACCCAAAAGGGCAATATGGATTAGTCATGTACATGGAGAAAATTGACAATAATCGGTGATTTTCAAATTATTTTGATGGAATTTATGCTCCATTTCGCAGGTATAAATATCAAGCGGGTGGATGGTCCCCATCTGGCCAAGACGACAATGGTCCAATGCAATCCAATTCTGTATGGAAATGGCACATTAAATTGGCCATTAATTCTCATTTTTACGCAGGTCGAGCACCATGAAGGATGGAATTCGGGTGAATTTTGGGCCAGCCAAGAACGCATCACATTTGAACGGGTCAAATTGACGAACAAAGAGGGAAATAACAAAACATTGGTACATTTTCTGATCTTTTTTGTTTGATACAACAATTCATTCCCATTCATTAGATTTCCCTTTGCTCCATGCAAAAATATCAGCCCATAATAATACTTTTCCAATGCATTCCAAATCCAACCAATTTGTCCATGTCCAGTTCAATTGTGTACAAATTTCGACCAAAAGAGTGCAAATTCATTGCGGTGACCGCCTACCAAAGTGAGGCACTCACAAACTTGAAGGTGAAAATAGGGAATGAAAGAATGGAATGAACGGCCCAAAAATTCAGATTGAATTCAATCCATTTGCCAAGGGTTTTCGCGAGGGATCATCCCGCAAAAGAGGGGCATCCGACTTTTCTCCATCGCCGGTCGATGAACCAAAAATTGGTCAGTTTTTCATTTATTTAATTTAACTGAATTAATTAAATTTTTAAACTTTTTAAAATGTCCTAAATTTCAATAATTCCCCCAATAATTTAGGCCCTGCTGCCCTGTTGAATTCTTCACTGTTTTCAGCTTCGTCCAATTCCTCCACCAACATTTCCCCGTCTCAATCCTCGAATTATTGTCCTCCTCCCAAACGTCCTCTCATTTTGGCCCCTGAACATTTCTCCACCGCTTTTCCTTCTTCATATCCTTCCGCCATTACCGCCGCCCAATTTGCCGCCGTCGCCATGTTGGCCAATCAACAACAAAAACAACAACAAATTTATGGCCAAAATCAACATCAATTTGGCCATCAATTCGGTGGTTGGCAATGGCCGTCCCCACCAATCATTGGCCAACAACAACCTTTTGTTGAGGGGGGCAACGCCGCCTCATTGTCGACATTTTATCAAAATTTATGGCAACAAATTTGGATGGCCAACAATCAACAACAACAAAAGAAGAAGGAGGAAGGAATTGGAAATCAACAAGGGCAAATTGTGGATGATGGAATTAAGAAATAAATGAAAATGATTAATAATAATAATGACCACTATCCATATTCGGACCATCACGTTTCAGTACCGCACGTTTCAGTCCCAGCGTCTTTGACGAGCCATAGCTCAGCAAAGAAGAAACCGTATGATGCAATCTTGGTATCATTTGATAGAGCTGTCTGAGCTCTATCAAATAGTATATAGAGATCTGCGAAAAGTTTGATATCCACTTAATTATAAGCTTTTAATTAAGAAAAGGCGACTTGTATTCATTTATTCAACTTTAAGTCATTTAAAATTTAAGTTAATCAAAAAAGCTTTATCACTATTCGATAAAGTTCAGATAGCTCTATCAAATGATACCAAGATTGCATCATACGGTTTCTTCTTTGTTGAGCTATGGCTCAACAAAGTGGCTGGGACTGAAACGTGCGGTACTGAAACATTACCCACCGTCCATATTTGCTCATAATAATTCGCATATAAATATTTTGACTGAAATCAAGGAAATATTCTCATAAATTCATCATTCACATTTTTACAATGCCATAGGCCCTCCTCAACCACTCATTCTTCTGTGTGAATCGAATATTCATTCCTCATGGCAATTCCCCTTTTCCGTCCAATTTTTTTGTCTGTTTGTTTTGCCTTCAGGCGAAAATGTGAAAATTAAATGTGTTGGAGGGGGGAAGGGCGAATCCCATTCATTCTTCAATCCAGAATTTGCCCCTTCATTCACTCAATTTGGGTCTTCCATTCTTCATTTCCGGGCAAATTTCCCCCAAATTCCCTCCCACCAAATTCACCCACCATTGTGTCTTAATGGCCAAAGGCAAAAAGATTATTTGGCCAATTCCCCCCCCCCCCCCAAATGAATTGGAAAATGTCCTCAAAAAATGTTGTGCCTACAATTCGGATTTGGACCTTCTCCTGAACCTCTTTCCTTGCATTGTGCCGCCTTCATTTTCCTTTCATTTCACGACAATTACCGAAAAAAAACCAACCATTGCCCTGCTGCCATCGGCACAGTCGCCGCAATTTTTTTGTGTTTGTTGCGACGGACGACCTTCATGCTTTTTGCCCCTTCTTCCACCCAAACCAAATGCCACAAAGGCGCAATTAATTGAGTTAGTTACATTCATTGGTGGATAAAGGAGAGATAACCGATCAGTGGCATTCATTTCCCCCTCAACCACATTTTTACACAAATATTTGGGCAGGGAATTGGGAGGATTAATATTAATATGAAAATGGATGGAAGGCACAAATATGGGATAATTACAATAATATTAATTTATTTGGTTTGGATGCTCATTATCGTCACAATTTTGTGCGCAATTTAAAATGTTTTTGGCCGTTTCTGTCCAGCACAAAAGCACGCACGAAATGTTGGGCCCTCCGTAGTGCCACGGCAAAAACAGTCAATCATTTTTCGGCCACCATCCTTGGCGCACATTTCCCTACAATTTTGGGCCAAACATTTGTCGAATGCCCCGAAAGTGCTGTAAATAAGGAAGAGTGAATTATATTGTTTTGAAGAATATAAATTTGAATATTTTGAGATTTAAGCAAATTATTAACATAAATGACGAGAGAATTTTTGGGTATTCTGTGAACGAAAAGTGGCACAATTTTTAAATGAATGAATGGAATTTACCAAGGAAGCGTGAAAAATGGAGAACATTTTGAATGGCACGAAGAACAATTGACCAAATGAGGAATAAAAATGATAGAAATGAGTAGATGAAAGAGGAAATTCATTGGGCAAATTATTTATTATTTAGAGGAAATGAACAAATGGGGAGGGGAGAAATTGGCCATAAAAAAGTTTGGGGGAAGGGAAGGAGAAGTGAAACTTGGAATTGGAGGAGACAAAGAGAATGGACGAATAAAACGGTTTTTTTCGATGATTCGGAACCAATCAATTTGGGTCAATTTGTGGAAAATGCAAAGTGGGAAATGCAAGGGAAAAGAAAAGATGAATTGAATGAAATATTTTGGAAGAATTTGGATTCCAATTCCAATGAATTTTGTGCCCAAATATATGGCTGTGGCCAATTCTCGAATTGTTTTTTTTACCTCCCTTTTCATTTTAATTGCCTTTCCTCCCTCATTCAATTCTTCAAAAGCCGACTTTGTCCCAATTTAAATAACTTCCTTCCATTTTCCCCACTTTTCCTCCTTTTATCCCTTTTCGTCGTCAATCGATGCCAATAAATAAATTCATTTGGCCGATGCGCGAGTCCCTCCAATGCCGACAAATGCGCAAAAGGGTGGAATGCCAGAGATGGGGCTTAAGTCGGCAAGAGGGGGTGAGGCCAATGGGTTTCTTTTTGGTTTCATTTTCTCCCTCACACCCATTTTGCAATATTCCTCCCCCCCAAGGACTTCTTCCCTCATTTATCAAACTCAATTTAATTCAAGCCAAATATATTATTTGTTAAACCAAAAATGTTGCTTTCGCCCGAACAATTCGCCCGATTGATTGAATATGCCAGCTGTGAGTGCCATCAATCCCACTGTCTCGATTTTATTTTCTTTAATTAGATTCTAGCCATAAATTGATGGATTTGTTGGCCGAATTTTCGCATCCTGAAGGTTGCCCATAATTTGTCAATTTTCGCCAATTTCCCCATTCATCCTTTTTCACAGGCATTTTTTATCGATATTTGTCGCCCGATTTGCAGACAATCGATTTTGAGGTGATTTTTCCCTGCGGGAATTTTGACCGTAAACGAAACTAGGACGATTATGATTAGAGCCATTCTTTTAGTTATAACTAGAGAGCCACTTGTGGGCATTTTGTACCACCATATTCTATAAACTGGATAAAAAAAGAATATGCCTAAAAGCTGCGTTTTTTCACCTAGAAAACATGAATCAAAAAACTTATAAAACATAATTAAAAATCAGAATTTCGTAATTACAATCTCTTTCCGGAAAATTACAATCGCAATTAAAAATTACAATCCTTCCGGAATGAAGTTAGTAAATTACAATTACAATTACAATCCTTCAAAAATTATAAATTGGAATGCCATTAAATATATTTTGCCCCCAAAATCCACCTGCAGGGCTTCACCTCCTTCATCAATTGCTATTTTGGGGCGGAATTACCGGCTGATTTGATCCAACAACTTTTCCTCTCATTTTGCACCCCACCCATCCAAATTCCCCAAAGGAGGCCATCCGCCATTGAGGGCGCAGTCAAAAGTGTGAAAAATGTTGTTTTCCATCATGGGACAAGGAAGGAATCAACGATGTCGACGAGGAAAGAATCGGCGATTCAAAACCAACAAATTGAGTGCAAAAGTCAACCAGTGGGTCAATGGAAAGGGAAATTTTATGTGTTCATTGTATTAATAAAGATTTTATGGCCATTGCCGGATTTGGAGGAACGTCGAATTCCGCTGAAGCCGTTGGTTTGCTATTTAAGCCTTTTGGAGGGGGCACCGCCCGAGGATAAATTGGAATTTGTTTTTCATGTTTATGACAATGATGGTTGGGAGGGAATAATTTGGGGGAATTGCTGATAATTTTGCCTTAGGGAATGGCTATTTGGACCATAAAGAGATTGAGTCCATCATTGAACAGGTTGGAGGATGGAATAGGCCATATAAATTGAACATACTTGAAATTAAAGATGATGAATGTTGCCCGATATCAGCAATGGGACACAATCGAACTGGAACCGGTCAATAATCAAATTAACCCCCCAGGGAATATCTTCCCATTGATTTCAGATTCTTCGCCAAATGATGCAGGAAATTGACTATGACAATGATGGAATTGTTTCATTGGAGGAATGGAAACGGGGCGGGATGACCACAATTCCTTTGTTGGTCCTCCTTGGATTCGACACGGTACAAAAAAAATCATTGAGGGGAATGCTCAGTTTGGAATGAATAGAATTAGGATTCTGATGCAAAATCCATCAGTTTAAAATCTTGATTTTTTATGGTTTAGTTGTTCAAAATTGAACAATTTCGTGAAATTATTTTTGATTAATTTGCAGACTATTTTCTGCTGATTGTATCGAAATTATTATTTGAGAATCTTTAACAGCATAGTGTTAATTTATTCTTTATTAAATGTGACGGAAAATATGATAAAAATATGAAGCGGAAAAGAACAGAAGAGAGGAAAAGGATAAGGCAGATTGGGGTAATATTTGATTGATGATAAGGTTGATGGATGATTTAGGCAAAAAGTTGGGGTACAGTAGGATGAATACGGAAAGGCACTTAACATTGACAGTTATGAATGGCATAAATCCGTTTTTATCCTTGACATTTATCCACCCAAATTTTGCAGGACATGAAGGAGGATGGCTGCCACATTTGGCGTCTTCGCCATTTCAGCAAACGTTTGCCAATTTCCCCAATCCCTCAACTCAATGCCAATTCCATCCCATATTTGCAGCCACCTATTGTAATGTTTGTCTGAATATGTTGGTCGGTTGGGGCGGCAAACAGGGTTTGGCCTGTTCCCTTTGTAAATACACTGTCCATGAGCGTTGTGTGCGTTCCGCCTCGAACAATTGCATTCACACATACAATTCGAATCCATCCTCCACCAAAAAGGATTCATCCCCTGTTCAACCGCATCATTGGATGGACTCAAATTGGTTGGAAAAGCGGAACGGTGGCTAATGGAAAATATTTTAAAAATAATTTAGTGCCGGAAAATGCGCAAAATGCAAATCCAACGTTGGCATTTTCCAGGGTCAACATTGCCGATGGTGCAAAAATTTGGTTTGTCTCCCATAAAATGTCAAATGACTTTCGCATTTTCCCCAGCTCCACCATAAATGTATTCCATTGTGGCCAGGGGCCTGCGATTTTGGCCAAATGGCCGGCTCCATTCTGCCCCCGGTGAACATCATTCCCACATTCCTTGACCGTTCTTCCACTGCATCAACATCCACCAATGCCAATTCCCATCCACAATGCAGTGGCACAAATAGCAATAATAGTTCGGCTGGACTGCTTCAGGCAATCATTCAAAGGGGGAAATGAATGAATTCCCCAGAGGACATTTTCAGTTGAAGACCATTCCGCTGCCGGCGAATAGTCGTTGTCGTCCTCTCCTCGTTTTGATCAACCCAAAAAGTGGTGGAAGGCAGGGAGAACGAATATTCAGAAAGTCTGTGAATTCTATAAAAAATACCTACTTTTTTGTCCCAATAGATTCCAATATTTGCTGAATCCTCGACAGGCAATTAAATTACATATTGCTACCATTCATTCCCCCCTCCTTCATATATAGGTGTACAATTTGATCAAAGATGGCCCAGAACCAGGGCTGAATTTGTTCAAATCCCTAAAACATTACAACATTTTGGTTTGTGGAGGGGATGGCACCGTTGGATGGGTGCTGGAATCGATGGGTGGGGCAATTTGGCAAAAAGTGACAAAATATGTACGGTTTATTCCAGACAAATTGGAATATGGTGAAAATCGACCACCTGTGGCCGTTCTTCCCCTGGGCACTGGAAATGATTTGGCCCGTTGCCTGAAATGGGGAGGTGGCTATGAAAATGAACCATTGGCAAAAATATTACACCAAATTGAGAAGGCAAACCAGGCAAATTTGGAGGGGAAATTGGGTTAAAAATGGGCCTTTAAATTCAAAGGTTTTAATGGATCGGTGGAAAATTACAATTGAACAAAGTCGACGATCGGACAAAGGTGACCCTCAACCATATCAAATAATCAACGTTTGTTTGACGGGGATTGGTCTCATCTCCCCTATCCAATCAAATTAAAGAATTATTTCTCCATCGGAGTGGATGCCTCCATCGCCCATCGATTCCACGTGATGCGCGAAAAATATCCGGTAAAATATGTGAAGGCACAATTTTAGGGAATCTTTAGTCGATTAAGAGCTAATTTTTGGGCTATAAGTCCATGAATTGCCTTCAATTATTCAAATTTTGTCCATTCCGCAGGAAAAATTCAATTCCCGAATGCGCAACAAACTTTGGTACTTTGAATTGGGCACCAGCGAAACGTTGAGTAGCAGTTGCAAAAATTTGCATGAACAAATTGACATTTTGGTTAGTCCTCAACCTTCCTATTTGGCCCCACATTTTACACACACAGTGCGACGGAGAAACCATCGACCTGGGCAATGGACCAACGCTTGAGGGAATTGCACTGTTGAATATTGCCAGCATGTTCGTTGAAATATTTTTGTTACCGTATATCCTTATCATTGCTCCCCCGCCCCCCTTCTTCTCCTCTAGTAGTAGAATCCTCCCTTTCTAATAAAAAGGCCTCAGGATAATTTATAATAAGGAGAAAATAAAAAAGGATTCTTTGCCCTATTTTGGAGGGTCTCTGAAAGATAGTACCCCCGGGCAACATGGAGGAAATACGATAATTGATGAGGGAATTAATCAAAGAGGGCAAATAATAAATCCATTGAATCTCCCACCCCCATAATAATTCCTTCTCGCAGTTATGGTGGCAGTAATCTTTGGGGAAATAGCCGAAAATCATCGACCTCTTGGCACATTCCCTATTTGTTCCCGCAAATTGCCAATGGTGGAGGTCAACTTCAACATCGAGTGCAGGACATTGGGGACAAGCTGATTGAAGTTGTCGGCCTGGAATCGGCCATTCAGATGGGCCAAATAAAAGTGGGAATTTAAGGGGGATTTGGAAATAAAATGGGAAATTCAAAGGCTGGAGTGAGGCAAGCACGAAGATTGGCCCAATGCTCTACTGTGGTCATTCAAACACACAAAACATTGCCAATGCAAATTGACGGAGAGCCATGGACTCAACCGCCGGCAATAATTCAAATTATTCATAAAAATCAAGTTCCCCTTTTGATCGGTCGGTTTTTGAAGGGGAAATTGGGTCATTCTAATTTTTATTCAATTTTGAGGGAATCGAAAAAGGAATACTTGGAATTTGTTGAGGCGACAACAAACTGACGATGGCGGAGATGTTTAGAAAAAGAGGGGAAATAAAAAAAAATAAAAATTGATTCCGAATTACATTAATTTATCTATCAAAAATGTATAACAAAATATTAAATCAATTCAATTGTGTAATTTAATGTCATTTCTGCATGTAATTTCCTCCTTTCTATGTTTCTTTCTCGTTGATGGCGGCGGAGATGAAACCTTTTTTTGTATAATTCTAAATAATAAATTTAAATATTTTAATATATTGGATTAAATCCCACCAATTTATGTTTGTCCAGCATTTTTTCCAGCGTTTTCATTGGGAGTGAATCTTTCCGATAATCCTGTATGGATTATTAGTATTAAATCCCAATTTCCATCCATTAACTCACCGAAATCAACTCGGCCAATTTGGTGTTCAATTTTGGATCAAATCCACCTTTAACCACATCATTCAGCCTTTTGGCGTATGCACTTATTTTGGCATTTTTCTTGTCCTCACCCTCCTTTTTATTCTTTGCAACATTTTGTGCATGTGAATGGCCTTTTTGATGGGAGGAGCTAATCGAGAATTGCCTTGATTGAATGCAAATTGTGGGTGGAATCCGTTGGGTACGGGCCAATGAACTAGCGACTGCCGAAAGTCGAATGAAATTTTCCATTCTAACTTAAAATTTAAAATTGAATGAATTTGAATAAAATTTGCATAAATAAATCGAGAAAATAACTCCATAAATTTGATTGGAATCCATTGAGAATTTAATAAATTTATCAACAAAAAATAATAAAATAAATAATAAAAATATTTTCAATCAAATTCTGCCACAACATTCCCTCGGAATCGACTCATCACATCCTCCTGTTGCTGTTTGTTAGCGCCCATATTCTCCTTGGAAAGCAGTGAAACGCCCAACTGATGTTCCTTGGTGAAGGGTTGCGCCATTAATGGAAACCAACGGCGGGCGGCCATAATTGCCTCCTCAATGCTCAAATTTGTTTGTGCATCGGTGATGTGCTCCTGAATCCATTTTGGCAATTTGTTCTTCTTGTCCGCCCGACAATAACGCTAAAAGAATGGATTTTTAATAATGAACATGGAATTTTGCATACTTTATCCGCGAATATTATCAGCCCATAGTCGGTTTTCCCGCGAATTGCCCTTCCAACACATTGGGCTGCATGGCGCATTGCATCGAAGGTTAAGAAGTCATTTTCCCTGAAAATTGTTTAGAAATTATTAATTCATTTAATCGAAAACATATATTTACAATTACAATTGTAAAACATTTTATTACAATTAAAATCCATCAAAAAAACATATTTAAAAATTAAAATGTAAAAATTACCTTATTCCGAATTGATCGCGCAAATATTCCAGCCTCGCCCTCAATATCCTGCTCTCCGTGTACATATATGGAATGCCCAACATCACAACGGCCCGGCCCAAATGGTGCGAGAAGTCGATGCCTTCCGAAACTTTTCCACGGGCCACCGAGAAAAGAATTGCCCCTCGGCCACTTTCACATGCTTCCACGTATTTTTCCAAGGCCACTGATGTTTCCAGTGCGTCGGTCGTCTCGATGAACAGCAATTTCAGCTTGACCAATTCGTCGATCATCCTCTGCTCATACCAGGCGGCCACCACATTTTCCATGTAAATATAGGAAGTGAAGAAGACCACAATCCCGTCGGGTACAATGGCCGCCAATTCCAAAATTAAACTGCAAAAAATCTGATTTAATTTTTGGCGAGTTTATTTAAACTGACTTTCCATAATTCCGAATCACTGATAGGTCTTCCCTGCTTTCAAAACGTGAAGTGATTTCCACTTGGTCATTGCCTAAATTGAATAAAATATTTCCCCAATCCATTTTTTACTCACCTTTTGAAACAATCATTGGGGAAATGCATTGTCGAGCCAATGTCATCGACAAACTGGCCTTGATCACCGGGTCAAAGTCCAATATTTTTGGGTACATTTCCAGCGGAGACAATGTGCCAGATGTGATTATTACCGTTTGAAAACGTTCCAAAACGGGTCGAATTGCAATCGAGGCATCCATGCAATTTAGATGCAATGCACATTCCTGCGTTTTGCTTTCTTCCGGCTCAAAAACAAGCGAAAATCCAAGGGAATATGTGCTGACAATTGTGGAAAATGCGGCCAATTTCACGAGGGCACTGAAGTCGGAAATGTCGGCCAATTCCAGCGTTTTTGACAATGAAGCGAATCTTTCGGCACAAAACCTTAAATTCTATTTGAATTTTTTACTTTTTTTATAAATTAACCTCATTGGTTTTCGATCAACAAATACACGGGATTTGATGTCTCGAAGGAAGGCAGCTGGACTTTCAATTTGCACAGTTTTAACTCGCATTCTATGCTTCACATATTCCAAAATTCTTCGCATAAACTATTAAAATTTTTAATATTAAATTCCATTTTAAATCCCCAATTTAAACCATCATAAAATGTTCGGCTGTTCGAATGCTTCCTGGCACCGCCTCCTGTAGGATTTCTGATGGCAAAACTGGATTTGTCCAGGCCCTTTCGTCCTCTTCCCTTTCGCGTTGCGCTCTCCGTAGGCCTTCAACCAATTTTTCGTATTCATCTTGGATTCGATCTTCATTTTCTCGCTTCAATGTTCGAATATGCCCTTCCAGCGTTTCAATGTTTTTTCCGCATCTTTCCACCATTCTTTTTGTCTAAATTCCCAAAAATCAATAAAATAATTAAATAAAAATTAACCAAAGTGACGCTCATCGATTCGATGCAAACATTGTCAATATTGTGCGCCTCATCAAAGACCACACAAGATTTTGGTGTAAGCTCACGGGAAACGAGTTCGGCAATTTTTGGGTCCAGCAAATAGTGATAGGAATAAATTATGATGTCGGCTCGATTGATCAAATGTCGGGCTGTGAAATAGGGACAAATGCCATTCTGCTTGCCCCATTCCCGCAAATCTGCCTTAAATTTGTAAATTTTAAATAAATTTATTCCAATTTAAAATTCACCAAATTGTGAACTCCCTTGGGCAAAGCAATATCCCTTTTTTCATCAAATTTTTCAAAAAATGAACAACATGGCAAATCTGGATTGAGGCGTCGTTTTGCACGAACATAACTGGCCGTCAGCCGCTGGCATGCCCCATCAACGGCAGTTCCATTCCGTAAACTTGCAACAGATTCATTTATGCAAAGATTTTTCCTTGCCGAAAGAGTCAATGCAAGAAAATTTGGTTGAGACTAAATTTGAAAATAAATTTAATTGAAAATGATCACAATTCAAATGGCAAACCCCGGTAACAGTTCTGTAATATCGGAAGAGTCGTTTCAATTCTTCAACGCACTTCTCAATTTCAGGAATTGTCCGTGAGCAATAAATCAATTTGTGAAGTCGATCCTGAAATTTAGATTTTAAATTTTAGTAAATTTTTATGTAAAACCGGATATTTTCGCATATAGGCAACCACAAGAGCAAGGAGTGAAACAGTTTTTCCAGTGCCGGATGGCATTTCCAAAAGGCAATGTCCCTGAAAATGTTAATTTGAGTAAATTTATTTAGCTTTAAAAACAAACCGGCGCATCTAATGCCTTCTTCAATTGCTCCATATAAAGTACTTGTTCCGGATAAACATATTCATAAGGGAATAAGACGTTTATTCCATCAATATTTAGTTTCATTTTAGAATTTTACTTCTACCTTGAGAAATTATTCCCAAATTCCAAATGCTAAAAACATGAATGAGAGAAAAAGAAAGGGATATTCATTCATTTTAAAAATATTTTAAATTAATTTGGCGTTATGTTTAAATTGGGATATAAAGTCCAAAAATTTATTTCTTTTTACTCTCAAATTTTAACATATTCTCTATGTTTTATCGATCGATGATGTTTGTGAAATGAAATCTAAGATGTTTTTTTTTTATTGATTTTTTTGCTTGTTTTATGGAAATTTTACGAAAAATTTAATACAATTAATTTTTTTAAATTTTAGAAAATTTATTTTAATCTTGATTTTTGATTGTGCATGGATTATCTAAAAAAAATCCACTCATCAGTAGCAGCACAAGTGCATCAGGTGGCAGCACAAGTTAATTTGGCATTACCCGGGAATCCAATATTTCGTGAATACGCTGTTGGAGCACAAATTGCGAGTGCTGGTCCTGGACTATGTTGGAAAATTTATTCTGGAACAAAAAATTCAACAAAACAGGTTTTTATATGAACAAACAAATTATTAAAATTATGTGGTTTTTAGGAAGTTGCTATTTGGCTATTCGAAAAGAAACAAACAGAAAATTGGTTGAAAGTGAAGCGGGATGAATTGCCGGAAATGCTCAAAAAGGGTGTATCACAGCTGACAAGACTCCGCCATCCACGCATTCTCACCGTTGAACGTTCATTGGAGGAGTCAAGGGATTGTTTCGCATTTTGTACGGAGCCAATTTTTGCAAGCCTGGCAAATTGTTTCGGCGATTTGGACAATATTTTGAATCCTCCTCGCCAACTGAAGGGACTCGAATTGCAGGATGTGGAAATTCGGCATGGACTTTTTCAAGTTAATTTTCAAATTGTTTAAATTTATAAAAAATTCGATTAAGATAACAGAGGCACTGGCCTTTCTTCACAATGATACAAAAATGATTCATGGCAATATTTCACCAAATTCAATTATCATCAACTCAAAGGGTGCTTGGAAATTGGGCGGATTTGATTTTTGCATTGTTGGCAATATTTCTCCTAATGGAAAGGTTCTTTTAAATTTTGTTATTTTTATGAATGCAAAAATTTCAGGCCACTTTTAATGTCCCAAATTGGAGTCAAAATTCAATCTCCGCCCTGTGTCCTGGTTTGGATTATGTTTCACCTGAATTGACTGAAGGAGCCAAATGCGATCCATTTTCCGACATATTTTCCCTGGGAGTGCTCGCTTTTGCCACATTCAACAAAGGAAAACCACTTTTTGATAGCCAAAATTCATTTGCCTGTTATCGAAAGAATTTTGACCAATTGAAGAATTCACTTTCAACTTTATTACTGATTGTGCCCGAAGAAATCAGGGAGGACATCAAAATGTGCCTGAATCAAACACCGGAACTTCGGCCAGATGCCATCCAATTCACAAAGGTTAAATTTTTGGTAAAATTCATAAATTTTTCCCATCAAATTTTTAGCTTCCATTTTTCGAACATCCTCTCGTGAAAACGCTGAATTTTCTGGAAACACGCAATGCCATGGAGAATACCCAAAAAATGCAATTTTTCAAAGGACTTGCCGCCATCCTGCCCCAATTTCCTCAACGTGTTCAAATCCAAAAAATCTACCCGCATTTGGCTGCCGAATATTCCACCCCGGTGCTCGTCCCATTCATCCTGCAAAGTGTTTTTTTGATTGCCGACAATGCCAGCGCCGATGAATTTGCCAATACAATTATGCCCACATTGGTCACTGTTTTCCCCATTCAAACTCCATATCAGGTTTTTAGTATTCATAATTATAATTAAAAATTCAATTAAAGATTGGATTATTGCTTTTGCAAAGGGTGAATTTATTTTTGGACAAAATGCCCGCCCCGGCCATCAAACAACATTTATTACCGCTCATTTACAATTCATTGAGCAGTGAAAGCATTAAAATTCAGGTTTGCCAAATATTCATCATTGTTTAATTGTAAATTGATTTTTAAGGAACTTTGCCTTAGTGAAGTGCCAAATGTGGTCAAATTCGTCGATCGGGACCAGATGCGCTCTCAGTTATTGCCCAAATTGTTGCGAATGGTTTTGGAGTCGAGGGAAGTGAATGTGAGTTTTTAGTTTATTCATTTATCATAAAATTTGGTTTAATTTTTATTCCAAATTCTTCCTCCACCATTTCTCGTCTTCTTTTCTTCATCTTTCTCCTTCTGGTCGCGTATCGATTCACAAAATTTTGGAAAACTAAATCACAAAATATTTAATTAGATTTTCTTTCCCCTTCCAAAATACCTGAATTTTCCTCCAAATCCATTCTTTCCCTTGCCATTCCCCTCGCTGGATTATAGCATCTTAATACCAAAAAGTCTAAATTATTTCCGTATACTTTCTTACTCAACAAAACTTTTGGCCACTTTTTCCTCATAAACCGCTTTGGCTGGGGAATCCTCGGTCCCACAAAAACCGCAAGTTTTTCGGCAAATTCGAAAGGCAATTGGCACATTTTCGCATTCCATTTTGTTCCCTCTCCCTTTTCTACTCCAATCCTCCACATTTTTATTCTCCTTCAAATACCTTTTGGGAGGCAAAAATTCATTTTATTAATTTTCCTTCCACCCCTCATTTTACCCCCATGCGAATTTTTCACACCAATTTTGGCCCCTTCGATCCCAACATTTGGCCGTTTGCGGATTAGTCAACAAAAATTCGGAAGTTTTCTTTTTCGGGAAATTATTTTTAGCTTTTTAAAAATTTACCTTATAATCCAATTTAAATGGGTCATTTTCGTGTTGATCAAAACTAAATTAAATTTCAAAAAAATGGGAAATGGCCGCCAACCAAGTTCGGCAGCATTGAACAAATGCAAAGTCGGCATTTTGCATACATTTATGCAAAAATGCGCCTAAATTTGCCTTCTTTTGGCGACCGCAAAGAAGTCCGCCCAGCCGGTCAAAACAACACGGCGTTTGCCCAGCCAAAATTGGGCCTTCCTTTTTCCCAAAAAATTGGCAAAAAATTGGGTAGCCAAATAGTAGAAAGAGAAAGCATTTTCCAAGTAAAAACACGCGAAGGAATAGCCTCATTATAAATGCGTGAATGAATAAATGAAGGCCAATAGAATGGACGGGGAATTACTTTAGAATTGTCCTATTTTTTTATTGGATGCGCTATCAAATTTCCACTTTTTGATTGACCATTCTCCGCTCTTCCCCAATCGCAAATCCTTCCTTCCCAAAAATACAAAAATATATTAATTCCCTTCTTTCGTCCAATTCCAATAAAACAATGGAGGAGATGATCCATTCCATCCCCTTTCCTCTATTCTAAAGAGGAAATGAATGACCGGTCCTCCTTCAAAATTCACAAAATTAATCCAATCCAAATCCACTAATCTCAAAAAAATTCCAGATTCGTGTCCAATCGATGGTTTGCCTGGCCAAATTGTTGGACAATTTGGAGGGATGGATGGTTTCCGATCAGCTGCTTCCCGCATTGCCGAAAGTGAACAGCAAAAACCCGGCAGTGTTGATGGCAGTTTTGGGCATTTATAAAATGGTTTTTGAGCATCAAAAATTCGGAATTCCAAAGGACCAATGTTCGTTTAAAAAATTATTTTGAATATTTTTGTGATTTTCAGGTGCCAAAAGCGTTTTGCCATTTTTGATTGCAACTTGCGTCGAATCAACCCTGAATTTGGGCCAATTTAATCAATTCATCCAATTGGTCCATCAATTGTTGGAAAAGGTTGAAACCGAGCAGAGGCAAACACTTCAACAATTGAGTGCCAGTCAGGAACAGCAAAGGTAAATATTTCCATTCAAATTTATTTGGTAACATTAGTGTTTTTTTTTGTAAATTATTTTTGGGCAAATGTATTGTGGAATGTTGTAAAAATCCATAAAAGTGGGAATTAATAAGCCAAAAAATTATTTGATGACGAGCGGGTTCGAACCTGTGACCTAAATTTTGCAAAACTGAGGGGTTTACCATTTGAACAAAAAATTTTATTAAAGTTTTAGTTAAATATTTTTAAAAATTTGCAGAAAAATCACCGATTTTGCCGATTTTTTGAATACCCAAACGGCGGCGACCAATGGAACGGGCGAAGTGGATTTGGGCGATTTGGCATTCATGATTGGTGGTGGAGGAAATGGGGGCTCTCCTACAAATAAATCAACGGCCTCCTCCACAACGGATTCAGCAAATAAAGTTAGTGGAATTAAAAAATAATTCAATTTACCATTAAAATTTTAAAGATTGGCCTTAGTCTGGAGGAAAAAAAGAAAATGGCCGCCGAAAAGGAACAACAACAACAATTTGGAGGAGGACAGAGACAACAACAAAGTCGTTCTGAATCAGCAGAAGAACCAAAAGCGCAGTCACCATCATCATTCGATCCATTCCCTTCACTGACATTGGCTTCAACTTCATCCCAAAAACGACCAATGAGTGCCCAGCAACATTCTTCAACCACCTCTGGCACCAATTTGGATTTGTTGGCCGAATTTATGCCACCATCCTCCTCATCCACCACCCAAATATCATCATCTCCATTCATGCCAACCGCACTTCAACCATCCACCAATCATCATCATTCCCAGCAACAGAAGAAGGAATCGGCCTCTTCCTTCACTGCCAACTTTCCCTCAATCCCATTGCCCACGGCCAGTTCCAATCCAATTCAAAGACGAATGAACAATAATCAACTCATCGACCCATTCGACTCCATTTTGGGATCAACAACAACAACAAAAAGTGAAAATCAAGAGAAACGGGCGGCTACCGCGGATGACCAAATCACGGCCAACTTTTTCAGTCAGCTCAACAAAGGAGGAGGAGGGGAAGGAAATTCATCTTCAACCGGTGGAAGGGATCCATTCCGAGATTTGCTCAGTTAAAAATGAATACATTCCCATTAATTACTTTGTTGTGATATTATGTATGTAAAATTGATATTCAACCACATTTTTTTCCAACTTTTCGGCCATAATTCCATTGTTTTTTTCCCATTTTTCCTTTCCATTTTGTTTTATTGGTTTTAAAAGATTGATAAAGATTTTTTAATAAAATTCTCATCATATAAATTTGTCGAACATATCAATTTATTTTTAAAAAATTGAAAGACGAATTAAATGAATATTCACATCAATCCATTAGAGAAAATTGCAACACAATTAGAAAAATCAAAGCTTAAACTTAGGAAAAAAAAACAAATTCGAGGTTTTTTAAAACTTATAAAAAAGTGGAATTTTTAGACGAAATTTCGCGAAAGTTAACTCACTATATTTCCTCCTCATCTGCAAGATTTTTGGAAGAAAAAATGCATTTTAGGACTTGGGAAATAGCCAGCATTAAGACTACGTCATCCGTTTTACCTAGAACATTATTTCATCTTCATCCATTCATCAATGAAATTGTGGGAATGGTCCTTTTACTCCTTCTTTCTAATAGATAAAGTAAAGGAAGAAAGATGAATCATCATCTTAGCACCTCCTCCTTCCTTCCTCTTCTTTCCTAAAAACTACCAACAAGTCCTTTTCCAATTATATCTAGTACCATTTTTATTTAATTGCAAAAATAATTGTGGTTTAAAACCCAAATATAATTTTTAATATTTTTCAGCAGAAAAATGGTATTTTTAAGTGCTCCCTTGAAAACTACAAATGAAATTGACCTCTACAAACCATTAAAAACCTATGTTGACTCTCTTTCTGAACTTTCTGAGGATCTTCGATCCGAAGCGAATGAAGGCTTGACCGAGCTTAACAAACTGCGCAATCGAGCATGTTGTCAACCACTTGACAAACACCAAAGCTCGTTGGATGTTTTGACACGGTTTTTAGCTTAATAATTAACTAAATAATTGGAATAATTTTTAGATATTATGATCAATTGGAAGCAATGGTTGCAAAATTGCCAATTACGCCCACACAAAATCCAATCAGCTTTAAGTGGAAAGACGCCTTTGACAAGGGTTCATTGTTCTTCTCTCGCGCATCATTAAGTAAATCAATTGGGGTTTTTTTTTATAATTATTTATATTTAAAATTTCAGCATTAAATGACAGCTCATTTGAGCGCGCTTGTGTCCTCTTCAATTGCGGTGCATTGATGTCGTCAATTGCTGCCAGCCAACAATTGAATACGGATGAGGAATTGAAAACAATGGCCAGACTTTTCCAACAATCGGCGGGGATTTTCTCCAAATTGAAGGACACCGTGCTTGGTCTTGTCCAACAAGAACCAACTCCGGACTTGATGCCGGACACTTTGACCGCCCTCTCAATGTTGATGGTTGCCCAAGCCCAGGAAGCAATTTATATTAAGGCAGCAAAAGGTTTTTCTATCTTTTAAAATATAAATATGAATTTTGCTATTTCCCAGATAAGAAAAATCCCGGCTCTTTACTCAGAATAGCCGCTCAATGTGCCGACTTTTATAATGATGCCCAGAAATTGACGGCAAAAGAAAATATTCGAGGAATTTGGGAAAAGGTCAGCCAAAAAATATATTTAATTTAAATCCGCACTTTGTAAGGTAGCGACCCTTTTCCCTTAGTTTAGTTTTGTAGTCTACCTCTGGCTCTTATTAGGTTAAGCTGGAAGCTTTATCCAAAAATTGCAGAGATTTCCGAAAAATTAATTGAATAAATTTTTTAGGATTGGATTCCAACCGTGACCGGAAAGGGTTTTGCATTTGGCGCATTGGCACAATTCCATGCGGCAGAAGTGGCCGGCGACGATCAATCCTATGGCGAGCAAATTGCCCGATTAAAGGAGGCACGACGGCTGATGGACCAATCCACATCGTACATTCCAAATGCATTCCCCGAACAAGTGGCGCTGATCAACAAGGCAGAGGAAAGAGCGACCAAAGACAACAACTTCATTTACCATGCCCGGGTGCCCGACTTCAAAACACTTCCCCTGCTGAACAAAGCGGCATTGGCCAAACCGTCGGCCATTATTCATCCACTGTCGCCTCGATTCAAGGATTTGTTCGAATCGTTGGTGCCAGTTTCCGTCCAACACGCCCTCTCAACATTCGAAACAAGGAAGAATGAAGTGGTGAATGTGGACGTCGCCCGAATGCGAGAATACACCCAGCTGATGAATGCGTAATTAATTTAAAAATAATTTTAATTTAATTATTGGTTTAAGATGTTTGGCCTCAATGAATTTGCCGGCCGCATTGGACGATGTGACCAAACAGGAACAATGCCCGGAATCAATTCGTGAAAAATCATCAAAAGTGAAGGCAAATGGAGGAATCAATGATTTGAAATCGAAAATGAACGAATTGCCTGCATTGTACAAAAGAAATGAGGAAATTTTGAATGAGGTTAACCATTAATTTGATTTAATTTATGTATATGTTATTTTAGACCTCGAGACTGTTGAAAGATGAAAAGGAAAATGACGACGGTTTACGGGGTCAATTTGGCGGCAAATGGACTCGGGTTTCATCAGAAAATTTGACGGCGCCACTCATACAAGAATTGGGAAAATATCGAGGAATTTTGCAGACGGCCGGCAATGCGGATTCAATTGTACGCAACAAATTCGAGCAGTACAAACGAGGAATGGAATTGTTGAGTATGACTGAGGTTAGACCTGGGAGGGGAGGGGTTGAAATCAGTCAAAATCCTTAAATTTACTATTAAAACATTTTCCATCATTCAGAATGACCTGAAAGCATCAATTCCGGGCATTGGAAGCAGCCAGGGAAATGCCAGCAATTCACCAACAATCAACAAATTACGCGAACTGATGAACCAAGTGCAGGAGATCAAAGTTGATCGGGAGAATGTGGAGAAGGAGCTGAAGAAAATTCGATGTGATATGAGCAA
Source organism: Pratylenchus scribneri (assembly GCA_030063045.1). Lineage (NCBI taxonomy): Eukaryota > Metazoa > Nematoda > Chromadorea > Rhabditida > Pratylenchidae > Pratylenchus > Pratylenchus scribneri. The sequence continues at coordinate 1,420,620 of JAQSEB010000020.1, read as the reverse complement.
CGATTTTTCGCGGGCATTGGCCGAAACCGGGGTGGTCAATGAGGAGAAGTTAAGTGCCGAAAAAATTCAACAATTGTTCAAACCGCTGCGCGACCGAGTGGAACAAAGCATCAAAAGGCAGGATGGAATTATGGCTGAGGTGGAGCAATGGAACAAACGATTTGCTGAGGAACGTCACGTGGCGGGCGGGGCTGAACGGGAGAAGCTGTTGAAAGAATTGGCCGCATCCTATGATTCATTCTTTGAACTTCAAGCAAATTTGACCGAAGGGACAAAGGTAAATATAAAAATTAATTTTTATATTTAATCTTTTTTGTTCAGTTTTACAATGATTTGACACCAATTTTGGTCAGATTGCAGCAAAAAGTGTCCGACTTTTGTTTTGCTCGCCAAACCGAGAAGGAGGATTTGATGAAGCAAGTCCAGCAAAACATTGTTTCCGGCGGCTCAAAAAGCACTCCACCACCTCGTCCACCGCCTCCGGCCGTGCCCGCATCAGCGCCACCGCCTCCACAACATCAAAATGCATACCAATATCAAGGTTATTCATTTATTTAATAAATAATTTGAACATTTGAGATAGAGGGTTCGAACCCGGTTAAGGGCAAATATTTTTTATAAATTCTAATTTTAAGCAAAATTCAATTAAAATAATTCCAAATAATTATTAATTTTTAAAGCTGCTCCGGCCCCACAAATGCCCTCAATGCCCATTCAGCCGCCTCAACATTATCAGCAGCAACAACAACAACCTGGACCTCCCTATCAGCAACAACAACCGTACCAACAGCCGAATCCGTACATGCCATATGGTTAAATTTATTCAATTTTTTAATTTAAATGGAATTTTTCAGCTGCTCCATTTCCTCCTCAATATGGTGGCGGACAAAATCCTTATGGTCAACAGGGTGGTTATCAGCAGCCGCCTCCTTATCCAATGAATTACCCGGTTTTTATATCTTTTCCATTTTTTCGTAGTAATTTGTGAATATTTTCGCAGGGAACATATCCGGGTGCATATCCGCAGCAACAATTTGGGGCCTATCCGCCGCCGCCACAACCACCAAATAATCCGGGAAATACAAATCCGTTCCAGTAAAATTATGTCCACATTTATTTTGTTTAAATTTCACTCCTCCTCTCTATTCGTGACCCAAATTTTTATCTTATATTTTTTACGTATATACACAAATATTTGATGAGTTCATTCTTGATGACGAGTCCTTAATAAAATACTTAAAATTCAACAGATAAATTGTATAAATTTATCATTCATTTTTTTGCGATAAAGTTATATTAAATAAATTTAACTTAATAATGTTTAAAATTTGTTATAAATTCAATTTTTTATTTTTGTATTAAAATGTGTAAGAATTAATTTATTATTTTGACCTAAAGATGCTAAAATCGGTACAACAAATTGTGCGACAATTCCCATCTACAGCTGCATTTTCCATTCGAAATTGTTCCACGGAAATAGTGAGGCCGAAAGCGGATGTTCAGCCACCAAAATATGACAAATTGTATAGGAAAATTGAGTTGGAATGGAGAGGACATGACCCGGCGGTGCTCAAATCCTACGCAACATTTGTTCAGGTTTAAATTAATTTTAATAAATTATTAATAATTAAATGACATTTCCATAGAATATATGCAACCTTTTGGAGATCGAAAAATCTCCAGTCAAAGAGGAACCATATCAAAGATGGCTGATGTGGGCGAACAAATCAAAATTTGCCAAAAAGAAATATAAATATCATTATGAAGCGAGGACATACATCCAACACATGTGGGTGCAATATTTGACCGGGAGTACGGCCAGCACATTCCTTGAATACATCCAAAGGAATATTCCGGAGGGGGTTGGAATGTAAGCAAAAACCAATAAATTTAAATTAATCACCCCCAAAATTTAGGAAAGTGACATTCACGGAAATTTGCCCGGTGCCGGAAGCAATTGTAGAAAACATAAGTGGGAATGATGGCAAAGAAGAAGAGAATAAAAAAGATGAATAATTTTGTTTTGTTGAATTTATTTTTGCTTTTATCCGGATAAACTATATTTTTGAAAATCAACAAAAAAATTAAAATAAATTTGGGGGAAGACAAATCATCAGATTATTTGGGGTCCATAAAATTAAATAGAATAGCTCATCAAAGGCATCAAAATTGTTCGTCGTTCTTTACTTCTTTCTCCTTCCATTCATCGTCCTCATTGATTCAATTTATTTCGCAAATGTGGTGGAATATAACTGAAAATTAATTTGTTTATAATTTCCATTTTATTTCCGGCTACTTACGCTCCTTTCTTGCCTCCATCTGCTGCCGATGATTTCTTCGACTCCGCTGACTGCTCATTAGCAATGACCGGTGCCGGTTCCATCTTCGGAATGGTCGCCGACTTTCCAGCACTGCGCCAATTTCCAATAGTTTCCGATTCGGTTTGAGGGACTGCCGATGGTGTCTCGATGTTTTGTTTCTTCTCCATTTGCGGTTGTCTACGCGGACTGCCTCCATCCGGTGGGCCATTCTCATTTCGCCAACTACTGACCGCATCCGCTTCCGTTGTTGTGCTGAATTACTTTTCTAGTTTTTTTTGGCTAATATTAAAATCACAAACCGTCTATCCGGATGTTGTGGTTGTTTTCGAGGGCTTGCCTCCTCATTCGGTGGTGGATTTGCCTCTCGACGCCAAGTTTCAGCAGTGTCCGATTCGGTTGGCCTAAAATTTGTGTTCAAATTTCTCCTAATTCTGGAAAAAAAGTTTACCCAATTTGTTCCTGTTGTTTTCGGTCCATTCGACGCTGTGGTGTTTCACCGCCATCATGCTGTTGCTGTCCTTGTTGGGGTCGTCGTTTTGCTCGAGCCTCTTCAATTCTTTGTTGTTCCTGTTCCTTTTTGCGTTTCTCCTCCAATTCCAATCGAATATTTTCCTCCTCTTCCTTCTTCAATTCCTTTTCCACAATCGATGCATTGCCCAGCGTTGGAAACAACATTTCATTGTTAATGTCAAATTGAGTACGGGCAGCTTTGGCAGCATTTGGTGGCACATATTTTGCTTCTGCTGGTGACACCACTGGTGGCGGTGTTGCCTCCTCTGCATTTGCATTGTTGTTCACATTCCATGTTTTTGTTGGCTCAGCACTCGATCGCTTCTCCTCTTCCTCCGATTCAATGTCGAAATCTTCCATTTCTTTGATAGCAGATGGCAGTGTCGGCCGTTCATTGAATTCCAGCCACTCCGAATCCTCATTCTCAGCGTTGTTATTGTTGCGTGGTTTCGAAGACGAAATTATCTCTTCCGATGTCTTTGATTCCAACTCGTCAATCTCATCCTGTAGAATTTTAAATTAGTATTAATTCATTATCATTAAAAAACCTGAATCTTTGCTCGTTTTTCCAATTGTTCGGCAACTTCTTGCAACTTGATTACTCCCTTCTTCTTTCCTTTATTTGCTTTTTTGGCGAAAAATGCAGCCAATTCATCAGCCATTTTTGTTTATGTTTTTCTCAGTTGTCAATTTATAATTTTGAAATGTTTGGGGATGATTAAAACAATCTGCAAAAATCTCAGCTTTTTTTGCATGAATAGTATTATTTATCTAAAAAGTGTAGGAAATGTTATTTAATTTTTAAATTCTGGATCTGGATTGGATATTAAACCGCATTCCAAATCAATTTCACAAATAAATTGCGAAGAATGATTAACAATAATGGGGAAAGCGAAGGAAATAACTGGATTTGTATTGGTGGTTGGCTGTGGCTGGTGGGTGACGAGAATCGGGAACAACAAGAGGAAGACGAGGACGCAATGTTTGCTCTCCATTTTCTCCATTATCTTTTGTCAGTGAAATGAAAACAAAATAGTATGTTATAAAATGAGGTTAGAAAGTGAAGAAAAAGTAGAGAATATGTTAAAATTTGATGTATAAAGAAACAAATTTTTGACATTATATCCAAAAATTAAATAAAATAGCAATAATTTAATATTTAAATCTTTCTCTCATACGAAATGAAGGAGTATTCATTCATCACTAATGACCTCTTTAGCACAATTGGTAAAGGTCTCGTTTTGAAATTTTCTGACCAAAGTTCGATTCCGCGCTAGGGGGATGTTTTTTTTTTGTTGAACCACTCTATCATTAATTTTAGAAATCGAAAATTTTTATACTAAATCGACCATTTCAAATCGAATGAGCCTATGCAGAAAGCCTGAATATCATTTTTAATAAAGTTAACTCTTAATTTCATAAGCCTTTGGATGGACCATTTGTTGCTAATTTTCTGCTTTTTCGATGAACGGGAAATTAGCCCTTGGATTTAATTTAATTGTAATTTTTCGTCAAATGTTTTTTCTTCACAAATTCCTTCTATGCTTATGTTATTCAGCAATTCAAGGTATCATGATCCGGGTTATTGGCATTTTGGCAGGAGAAAGGCGTAAAAATGATGGATTTGATGGCATTTACCCTTTTCTCGTTTTGTTTGAAGGACACCGCAATTCTTCATTTTTATTTGACACCTCTTCTTCCTTTTCCATCCACTGGTAGCCAAAATAGACTGGCTGGCGGCGATCACGGAGTCATTTTTACGTGAGGGGATTAAGCTTGAAGGAATTGCTGATGGACAGCCGCATTCCAAACTCTCCTTTTTTTATTGGCGGTCATTCCTTTCTCATCAAGTCCTCCTCCTTTTGGGGATGGCGGCATCCATTCCATACAAAATGGAAAGGGGCGATCACCTGTTCTGAACACTTTTGCATTGTTGCGCTCTTTCCCTTCACCACATTTCCCCCTAAGTAAGATCATGATGATCATCGTTGGAAATTTCCTCTTGATTATTTTGATTAAATTTTTTGCCATTCACAATTTGGAGGCAAGGCCAATTTTGGAGGATTTTGATCCCAGCAAATTCATTTTCCGCCGAAATGTAAGCCCAAAATTATAATTTCCATATTTATTTGTTTGTCCTCCAAGTTCATCACAAGGGAACTTTATTACAAAAATTTGTCACGAATGGCCGAACCAAATCCCGTCCGACGGCTTCGGCTAATGGTCGGGGTGACTCAGGCTGCAGCGTAAGCCACTGGAATTTAAATCCGAATATCCTTCTCACATCAGTTCCGATTCGAGTTTCGTTGAAGTTTATCGAATAAAAGTGCGCTGGTTGGAGCCGGACTATTGGTGGGACAATTTCCAAGGCCAAAACGAAAGGCGATATGAATTGAGGTGTGAGGCGGAGGAGGAACAAACCGGAAATGTAAGGGCCAAACATTGCATCGAAAATTCGAATCATTTTGTTAATTTGTAGACGCACACTTTTGTAAAAATGAACATTGATCATTCCATAATGGGCTATGATGAACATTTTATGACACGGAGGTCATTGCCCCTTTTGTTGATTTGCGGGATTCGATGCGTCAATGGAATTGGCCTACAGTCCCAATGGGTTTGGACAAAAGCGGTCAAATTGCACAAATTGTACAATCGAAGGTAGAGTATAGAGTATTTTTTGAATGTTTATGGGAATTGGAATGGACTCTTTGAACCCATTATGACCTAACCTAAACTCCTATTTTCTCTTGTGGATTATCCCTTTTCTCCTTTTAAGTCCATGGAGGCCCAGTCCATTGTTTGGCCATTTACGTTCAAGGACATCCAGATATTTTAGAGGAGAGGAACAACCCGAAAATACAGCACCAGATGAGGTCAATGAATTCCGGCGAAATGGTCGACCAATCACTGAATTTGATGGCCAACAACAAAGGGAAAGAGATTCATTAGAAACATTGCCTCCGGCAGCATCAGAAGATTCTCAATTTTTATTCAATCAAAGGGCCGCCACCAATGCCCGGAATGAATTGGCATTGGCACCACCTGCCCATAATCATCCATTGGCCCATTTCAAACGGAGATTCCCTCATTGGGAAATGCTCAAATGGAGGAATTCGGGCGATCGAACAAATAATAGGCCGCCATTGCCTCAATTTGGTGAATATGAAACAACCATAATAAATGATGATGGCCGACAACAATTCTCTTGATTAAATTAGCCATTTTGTACATTCATTTTTGACAACAAATCAGCACAAAACAAAACAAATTTATTCTTATTGTTGATTTTGCTAATAAATATATATTTTCCTCATCGATCATTGGTCATAATAAAATCATGCATCATTCCTCCATTTAATTCACTATTTCGGATATCAAAGAACGAACCACGGCTAAATCCGCCGGTGCTTTAATCTCCAAATGAGAGGAGGGGGTGGGTGGGGGGAATTTGATGCGCGAATTGAAAAACAAAAACATCCAATTTGGTGGCATCCACTTTTGGGGATATGAAGGCAATAAAAGTGGACACAAAAATAGGTGGACTCTCAGTCCGTAAACGAACACATTTCCTAAATTTCCACCATTAAATTTGTTCAAAATGTTTTCAACTTTTTGTTGCCTGCTTTTTGCCGTCATTGTTTGCCCTTCATCCGCCGGTGGGGACGACACCATCCATTTGGTTGGCGATTTTACGCCTCCAACAATTTTGAATGGGCTTCCTCAGCAACCACAGCAGCCTCCTCCAATTGGTCAACAACAATCTGTGGGCCAACAACAACCAAACCAACCCCAAATTCCGCCCAATTCTGGTGAATTTTTTGTCTTTTCCCGAAATTATTTTTGCCATCCCTCCTATTTTTTAAGGTCCTCAAATTCCAATGCAACCGCCGCCACAATCCGGTGTGCCCGTCGTCACCCCACCAAATGGCGCACCCCAATCCATTTTGTATAAACCATGAATGTGAATTTGGTGGATTAAATTAATCCCTATAAATTATTTGTCAATCATTTTTTGATCATTTTTTTTTGCATTTTATCGAAATAAATAAAATCAAAGAGAGAGAGGAATGGAAATTCGGAATTCGCTTGAAATTAAAACAAAACAAAAATAAATATAGGATTGGTTGGTTGGTGGATGGTCAAAAATATGTGGATTGTTGGATGAATTGATTGATATAGTCAATCAAATATCAAAATAATTTAATAATAAAATAACCGAATAATTGAAGGATTGATGGATGCCCAATTTTGTCAAAAATAAAATAATATAATCGGATGGGGTGAGAGAGGTGTTTGGTTTGGTGTTTTCGTTTTCTTTTCAACAAATTCTTCACTCAAATTCGTCCATTCTCTTCTTTGTTCCTTATTGGCCCATCTTCGCCTTTTTGCCCTTCTTCAGCATTTCCTCCCAAGTGGCCTTCTCCAAACGCTGAATATTCGCCTCCGCTTCACACACACGGGCCTTGGCCTACAAAATTCACATTCAAATTGTCCAATTTCCCCTCAATTTTACCTCGCAAAGTTCCATCCTTGCCTGCAGCAATTCCTTCTCCAGGTCGCTCATTTCCGATGTTGATCCTCCGGTCGTGTCCATAGCAATCCCATCATCTTGTTCTCCATTGGAAGTTGAGGAATTTGTGTTCAAATCGGTCAATTCCTGGGATGCCCTGCGCTTTGTTCCACCACCATTTTGACGGGCGATTGGCTCCTCCGTCCCACCGTTGGTGTTGATCGACGACAATTGCGAACTTTGACGACTGCCGGGCGGCGGAGTGAAGTTCAATGGACTGAATTGCTCATCCGAAAGATGTTGGCGAGGATCCGAAATTCGTTTGCTACGGCGTGATGGAACTGTGAAAATATGGAAATTATGCATCCTAAGAAGATGTCTAATCCAAACCTCGTCCACTTCCAACCAATGCTCCCACTGATATTGTGTTGACCGGCGTTGAATTTTGCAGGTTGGTGGCCATCACTTGCGCTGGCTTTTTGGCATTTCGAGTGGCCGATGCAGTTTTGTTCTTCTCTGGACTTTCTTCGACGACATCCGCATTTTCCATCGGTGCTTGACTGATGAAGGAATAAACAAATTCCTGCAATTCAGTGGCATTTGACTTCCCATGATTGGCCTAAATGATTGTGAAATTACATAAAAATGTTGGATGGGCGAACGGCGAACCAACCAGAGCTTTGCACTTCATATTTGGCCAATATGATTTGCGCAAATATCCACAATCCTTTCCCTAAAAATTATTTTTTCAATTTCGGCAAAAACTTTTTGAAAATTTTACCTGTGTCCATTTATGGTTCAGTCCTTTCTTGCACTCGTCGAAAATATTCTGCCAAACCTTCTCTTTCTGCTCTCGATCCTCGCCAACCAACACTGCATAATTGTCTCGAACCATTTCGGCCAATTGGAATTGTTCCATTGCCTAAATTAATAAATTAAGTTTTGAATGTAATTTCAGTAAAAAAACCCGCTCTTCCTTCGCTTGATTCTTCTTGCCGCCAGTGGGAGTCGGTTGATCTTCGGCTTCTTCTTCTTGTTGTTGCATATCTTCAGTCAAATCCAAACCATTCAGTCCTTCCACATTTTTTTGCTGTTGACGAAGTGAGGCACGTCGACCGCCAGCAGCAGGTGAAAGCATGGTGTTATCAGACATAATTTAATATCAAATTTAAGGCACTTTTAATTAGTCTTAATTAGAAAAACAATTAAATTCGGCTTCAAACATTAACTGCTGATTGCATTGATTTTATGGAATGAAATATAAACTATATTCTCGATTATATCGGAAAAAGTCGATATAAATTCGCAGATCCAGTATTTCATTTTGTGTTAAGGATCAGGGGAGGGCGAGGGCCAAAATCCAATCAAACATCCAAAACAAAAATGGATGGCCCCAAATTCTTTCCTTTCTCGAAAATTGTGCGGCGCGCAGCTCAGAGAGTACAATGAATGATGAGTGCAATAAAGAAATTAAGAGGCAATGAAAAGAAATTCGCTTCAATAAATTTATATAAAATCTTGCAAGTAAACTTAAAAAATGTTACGTACGTGGAAAAAGCACTACGGTAGCGGAAATTTTACATTTTAATAAAATTTTAGGCTTTTATTGTGGTCTTTTATTGATAAATTAAATATAAAATAAACAAATGAGGCTATGCTTTTCTATTTTTCATAAAAAAACATTATTAGGAGATTTCGATGCAAAAACCCAAAGATTTTGTTAAATTAAAACGATAAAAATGATCCGCCAATGGATTTATGAGCAACAATAATTTCTTCCAATTTTTTTGCCCCTTTTTTTCTTGGATGGCGATTCTTCGGTGTTGACCAATTGACGGATTTGTTGATCGCGTTGCAATAATGGCATCATGTAGAGTCCATCTCTTTCGGCATTGACCACACTTCTATAAAAAAAAAGACAATGGGAAAATGGCAAAAAGAATTTAACCTTAAAAGGAAATCCAATGCCGTATCCACTCCTTCCCCTGTTCTTGCACTCAATTTGAATCTAAAATTATTTATTTTAATAAAATTATGCCAAAAATTGCAATCTCTAACCCAGCATTGAATCCGCCTTGCCGAGCATATTCTGCCAATTGCTGTTCGCTCAATGTATTCTCCAAATCGCATTTATTGGCCACCAAAATTGCCGGAATGGGTTGGCCATTGTCCAAAATCAACTTTGAATCCAAGTCCTTTTTCCATCTGAATGCCTTTTTTGGAGGGAATTAGCCATTCAATTTTCGATAGAAAAAACTCACTCCAGTCAATGTTTCGTTCCTTTTGCAATCATAGACCGAAAATTGTGGGGATTTATAAATGGAATTGAATTGGAAAAAAACAATACTATTATTGCGCCATGTGAATCTCGATAATAAACCCGAGTCATGTTCGCAAAACGTTCTTGGCCTGAAAATTAGTTAAAATTTGAATCGGCAATTTTATTTTAAATAATTTCCTCCCAAAATTTACACAATATTCTTCTCCCCTATATTTCCCATCATCATAGTTTTTGGCCCAGCACAGAAGTTCACGTTTGATGGCTTCGGCGCCCATCTCCTCCATGTGAAACATAATCCGCGCAACCCCCATCCGGCCCATTCCTTTCCCTCCTTTTTCCCCCACTTTTCCCCTCCATTCATTCATTCGCACTCCTCCTCCTTTTTTTTTGTTCTGTTGTTTCCATTCCCCCAATTTTGTTGCCCAACCCATTGGCCCAATTTCAAGTCATTTTGGCCCAATGAATGGCCAGAAAAATGATGGCGAATTTTATGCTGGGAATTGGCCTTCAATTTTCCCTCAAAATTGTTGGCCCATTTCCAAAATAATCACTCTCCTCCAATGCGCATTTGCTTTTCCCTTTTCATTCCACACAAAATCATTCATTTTTGGATTATTTGCAAATAATCCATTCCCACCCCCAAATCCATCCATTTCCTTGGCCTCTTTCCCTTTCACCTTTTGGATTGAGTTTTTACAGTCAAATTTGGGTGGAAATTGGTCCTAAAGGGAAATGAAAGGAAGAATGAATGGATGGACAAACAGGAATTGGGGTAGAGGTCTTTTAGGCCAACAAATATCCACCAAAATGAATGAATGGATTGAATTATGCAGTGCATTAAACTTTCCCGTCGATTGACTAAATATAATACAAAAATAATATTCTTCGATCAATTATGGCATCATTTTTGGCCATAATCAATCCCAAAATTATATTTTATATCATTCTCGCCAAAATTCCCCTCCTCAACCCTCAATTTTTTGCCCATCTCCGAGTGTTCCGTTGCGCGCAAATTGGAGCCACTTGAATGAAATGAGGGGAAAGTGACGACAATTTAAGGGAAGGATGATGCGCAATACTTCTCTCCATTTGCTTGCTTTTTGCGCCCATAAACAATTCCAATATTCCCGTCCAATTCATTCAACCCCTCTTCCCAACATTATGGCTTTCCCCTTTGCCCTATCCTTCTTTCCATTTCCACTTTTTGTTGGTGCCAACAATTGTTTTGTCCATTGCTTTTGCCCTCCTAAATCGGCTCATTTTCCCCTTCACATCCAACCAAAACTGGTTATATTCCCTTCAATCGACCCAAACGGTTGAACAAATCCGCCGATGAGGGAATTGGCAAACTGGACAGAAAAATTGAGAGGGTAATAAGCCATTGGGGTGGGGGAAGGCAAACAAATATATGTAAAAAGGAGGAAAAATACAATGAACAAAATTATTATTTGATTGAGAGGAAACAATCGACTGGGCATTGAGGGGAATTTATGCCCAAAAATGTCCTCAAAAATGCTTTCAAAAATCCCAAATGCCCTTCGCGCACATCAAGGTCAAATTCATTGCGATTCACCCCTTCACCCCACTCCTCCTTAAAATTCACTCCAATTTTGTCTTCCATTCAAGAGTGAAAAAATAATATTTTTAACAAAATAATTCTCCTTTGGAAAGGACATTTTCCCTCCTCTTGAATCCATTTACATAAAATGATGTGAATTTTTATTGTTATTCATTTCGTTCATTCATTAAAGGAGGGTTGCGATTTTATCCATTGAATGGGATTCCCCTTTCTTGGATGGATGCTTTTTGACTGCTTGAATGGATGAATAATATGAATGAATATTTCCCCCATTGGCGCATCTCAATTTCTCCCTCATTCCCAAATAATTGTTTTTGTTGCGCATTCATCCCATTCCATTCAATTTTCTCTTTCCTTTAGATTTGCTTAATTTGCATGGATGAGTCTCAACCGTGAGGAAAAAATCCGGCAAAAATGCGGGAAAATGACCCAACAAGAAAAAGGGAAAATTCAAATAATGGTAGGAATGAGGCCAGCAGGGAAATGCGCAGCAATTGGCAACCAATAATTGGCCATAGGGAAGAAGCGCCCGAAGGAAGGGGCGAAACAATTTGTTGCCAACTGCAATCATGCAATATAATTTTGACAATTTTGGGAGCAATTGGTTTGGGCCTTGCCGGCACCCAATTCCAGCCTCGGATTGGCATCGACAATTATCGGCAAATTGACCTCAGATTGGCCGTCTCCCTTTTGCATACAATCACGGGAACAGGCAAATAAAAAAGCGGGGAAATTTACTTTAAATTCATCTCTGTGGCATTTTTGGATACCCCAAACATTTTTTTTCTGCCAAATTTTTGCTTTTTTTCAGTTGGTTTTTATTGTGTTGGACGTTCCCATGGGAGCATTGTGATCAAATGCCTTTACATTCTTTCAATCATTTTTGCTCTTGGTTCTGCCATTTTCTATGGATTCACCACATTCAAGGCAATTTTGCCCAATATTCCCACCATTTAATTCCCCCAATTAGTTGGTCGATTTGCACCATCAATTGGTCCGTTTTGAGCATCAAGGTGGCCAATTCACTGGTGCCTATGGGGTGGTCCGAACCAGTGCAGATTTTATACCCAAAATTGTAAATAAAAAGCCACCTCAATTGATTCATTCCGTCCAAAAAAGGTAATTTCGAGTGCCATGTCCGCCCTTTGCCTGCTCACTTTACTCGTTGCCCTCCTCGCTTTGGCCCTTTTGGATCGACTTGTTGTGGTCGAAAGGCCTTGGTATCCGGCGCAAAGGGAGGACCAAATCCGGGCCAAATTCGGCCGAACTCTTTTGATGGGTGCTGCCTTGGCCAAATTGGTTTTAATTGAATTCGGGCAATCAATCCCAATCAAATCCCGTTTAAAGTTGACTGGGATTGCCTCCCTTGGATTGGCATTTTTCGTTGAATTCCAGCATACTCAATTGGCACTAAGACAGGATTATTTTCGCATTATTCTCGACCAAATGAGCGCATGGTTGGCCATTGCCAGTGCCATCACCGACATTTATGCCGTTTATAATAAATTGCATAGTTCATTGAATCTCAAGGTGGGCATTTGTCATTTCCTCTTTCATACAAAATTTACAATTTCTCCCTACCAAATTTATTAGCTATAGCCTCTTTAAGCTATTAGATAAAGAAGTAAATCAAATTATTTTACAGGTTAGCATTGGCCTTTCCACAATTTCGGCAATTTGGTGCATTAAATCCGTCGACAACAATGCCTTTCCATTTTATAAGCAGGACATTAGCTCATATCGAGTGGCATTGAGTGCAACACGTAATTCCATCAAGTCCTCCAAAATTCCCCACAAATTCCTTCCATTTTCGGTATACAGAATCCGCATTCGCCTCCATCTCCACGCCCCAATATGCGATTGTGATTGTGCATGGCATTTTATTGGTTCATCCTATCAAATTCCAATTTATTATCCCCCATATTCAATTAAATAGGCCCTTCTCTCCCTTTTGGCCTTGCTCTCGGCATGCACTGCCATTTTGGCGGCTTCATGTCTTCGAGAATGTATCGCAAAAAGGGAAGAGGAAATTGTGGAATTGCGAATGCAAAACAGGTAAGGAAAAAATTACACAATATTTTTGGGAAATGTACATTTTTGCCATCAGATTCCTCGCCCTTTTACACTCATTTTGGTCAATTTGCCTCCTTTGTTTACTCGTTTTGGGCCTTTCCAATTTGCCCTGGAATGGCGACTATATTGGAGGCGATCTTCTTTGGTTGGCCATAATTGTGTTTTCTGCTGGCCTTTTCCATTCCTCAAATCGCCGGTCTTTCCCCCAAAAATGGCATCCATTTTTAGCCACTTTTTTCTTTAGCAATTCCACTGTGATCAAATTCGTGTTGAATGCCATTTCACTGGCATTTTGTGTGGAAAAGGCCTTGTTAAGCATTTGGCTGGTCTTCCAATCCGCCACCCATCCCGACTACACAAATGAGGCGGTTTTTGATCGACGAAGTCGAATTGGCCAAATTGTGTTGCATGGCACCCAATTCTTTGTGCTTTCCGCCGAATCGGTCACCGCCCTTTGTGGGACAATCATTTATGGAAATGCGATTCGGGCTAGAGGCAACATTGAGCGAAGGGGCACAAATTCAATGGGTAGGGATTCCATTTTGGGTGGAAGAATATATTTTCACGCACAACCAATTTAGGCCTTCATTGTTGCTGCGCATTCAGCGCACTTTTCTATGCCATCATTTTGGTAGGCAGTGAGGTTTTCTTTGAGCTGGACAAATGGTTTTGGTCGGAGGCAGTTTTGGAGCAAAGTCAATTCTATCGGCTGGGAAATGGCCTTCTTGGCCTTGTCGTTTTCATTATTCAAGTTCATCCCTCCAAAATAATTGTAAATTGTTTTATTTTCCTCTCAAAATAGTTGATTTGTTGTGCCCATCCCCAATTCCTGGTGCCGTCCACTTTGCTTCAACTAATCCTCTCCTCATTGGCATTTTTCACTCTGAATTCGGCCATCACAAATACATATTATTTGGTTGGTGCAATGGATCCATTTATGCCATCCCATCTCAATCTTTAGCAAATTCTCTACAATGCCCGATTCCTAATTGGCATAAACAGTCGCCAAAACACCATTCTCATTGCCGCAATTTGTTTTGCCGGGGCATCGGCATTTGCTTGCGCATTACAATTGATTTGTGGAACAATCACAATATTGCGGTGGGTCATTTCATTCATATTTTTTGGCTAATAATGGGTCTTTTCCATTGTACATAATAAGCAATTCCCCTTCTTCAGTTCCTCCTTTTTGCTCCATCACAGTAGGCCAAGATTGAATATTGGCGCCGCCAGCAGTCCTTCGGACGGATTAACTTCGATCAGTTATTGTGCGGCCAGTCCAATTGACGATAATCAAAGTTGGTATCGGGCCGTACTTGGAACAGTCGGTAGCCAACCGAGTCCATCATTGCATGTGAGAATGGGTCTTTTTTGCATAATTTAGGGCATTCCATTTACAGCAAATTGCCATTCAACCCATCGAGGAACAAACACTTTATTGGTCTGCTGATGATAATCCAGTGGGTTCCCTCTCAAATTTAACATATTATATCATTCCATTTGTTTATTTTAGTACATTTACAAATCAACAAAACGCATTTTTGGCCAGCCAATTTTGGGTGTTGAAACTCAAACAAATTCAGCCGGCATGTGAGTGCGCAATTCGAATAAATTTGCCCATAAAAATATTACTGTAGATATGATGAGAGTGGTTATGGAGGCAGTCCAAGTCCCATCCCTCAAACATCACGAAATTATGCCCAAGGCCATATTCAAAGGGGAGGAGGAGGAGGAGGGGGATTGACGAGGCAGCAGCATAATTTACATTTGGACCCGGATAAAAATGCGCATTTAATGAGAAGGGCCATAATTCGTTAATAACTTTTGGGGGCATTTTTGAAGAGAGGAAGGATTACTTTCACAAATTTAAACTGCCAACAAATCCCAACCCAATTAAATTTGTTTATAAAATGTATAAAAATGATTTGATGACAATATGCCCACCAGAAATATCCCAGAATTGAAGCCGAATCAGCGTGTCGTCAAATGTGACAATCTTCGTGGCAAAATCCACACCTAATGTGGGCTTATAGTTGGCCGGAATTGCTTCGCGCACATATCGTTGAATTAGACTGGTTTTTCCGGTGGCAATATCGCCAATTACGATGATTTTAAAAAGGCATTCACGTTTATGCACAATTGGAGCTAACTAATAAGGGGAAAGTTGAAATCCTTTTTTACAACAAAACCCCTTTAGTGTTTTCTACCGATTGAACGGAGGACATTTATGGCCAAATTAAAATATTATTTTAGAAGAATTTTTCAAGCAAATAATCTGCGAATAAAATTTGAATAAATTCAATAACATTTTTTTTGTGTTTTTTTTTACTCAATGTACGACGAAAGACGTAAAAATTGAGGACAATTTTTTTGATAAGCCCAAAGAAATAAAAATGATTTCTGATTTCATATTTATAGTGGAGGGCAGCAAATTGATTTATTGTTTATTGCCTTTGCCCACCATCATTTCTTCGTTCTTTTCCATAATTTGACGAAAATAATCCGTGCCCTGAATAAATTTCACATTCACATGGATGAATCAAATCAAGGGAGAAACAATTATATAATGTATTTTAATTAAAAGTCGAATATACCTTCAAGGGGAATCATGTGAGAGTGAAAAACTCATTTGGTGCTTTTTGGGATTGAAATATTTTCAATGAATTTGATGTATAATGTTGAAAACAAATGGAATAGCGTAAAAACGAAAATTCACGAGTTAAGACCAAAAAATTTGTAGAATATATGATGGAAAACCTTCTGGAATGGAACAGAATTACAAATCAGAATGAGCTTATTAGAAAATAACAATTACATTTCTGCCGGAATGAAGTTAGAAAATTACAATTCTGCCGGATGAAATTAAAATTCCAATTACCCAAATGCGATTCAAATCAATCGAGATGGATTGGAAATTCGATCATGGGAATGGAAACCTGAAGATACGGCTTGAAAATTTCTTGCCCAAAAAACAACGAATATCTGAGGGCAGTTAGGGAGAAACAATTGCTTATAGAATTTTATTAAAATTTTTGAATTAAATAAACACCAAATCAATTATTTATGCTTTATTTAATATGAGAATTGAGAATAATTTATGATATGAGAAACAATGAATGAATGAATATAGAAATATAGTATAAGACAAATCATACATTATGGTTAAATACATATATTGATGAATGTGGGTGAAGAAACAATACAACAAAAACAACAATATGTGAATGTGAATGGAAGAAATTAGGCTCATCTATTCTTTGCGATCGTCGTCTTTTGCTGCTTCTTTCGGCTCATCTTCTGTGGTTATTGACAATGCTTCTTGCGTGCCATTTTGAATTTTGTCCTGCCCATCCGCCGTTGTTGGTTCGTCCAATGGCACACTGTTCTGTTGTCTCGCCATCTCCGCATTTGTGTATTCGTTGGTGTAGTGCTGCAAAATAATTGGTAAATTAATTGTTGATTGAATTAGCAAAGAAAATTAGCTAACCTGGTTGCGCCAATCATCAAATCCATTCCTGCCGTTGACATCCGTCGGTGGAACTGCTGACACACTTGGAGTTGGTGGAATTTTGTCCTGCCCATCCGCCGTTGTTGGTGCGTACAATGGTACTCTGTTCTGATTCTGTTGTCTCGCCATTTCCTGGGCATGTGTGTATTCGTTGGTGTAGTGCTGCAAAATAACAGATAAATTAATTCTCGAATTGTAAAAGAAAATAAGTTCTAACCTGGTTGCGCCAATCATCAAATTCTCCTCTATTCATGTTCTTGATTTTCGCACTGCTTTGCCCATTCCTGTTGTTGACATCCGTCGGTGGAACTGCTGACACACTTGGAGTTGGTGGATCTGGCTGAAAAAAAAGAACAAAATTAGTTAATGTTTTTATGTTCGAATTTTACTTACATGGAATAATTTTGCCTTGTCCGTCCAAATGTTCGGCTGGTATGTCAACAAAACATTTCGCACGTCGAAGTAGGCCCTTTTGTGTTGTGTCAGCCCATCGGAGAAGTAGAAGACCCACTGAAAAGTGAAGAAAATCATTCATAAAACATAAGGGATATTTCCAAACCTGGTATATGTAGAAAGCCAAGCACAGCGAACAGAGCAATGTGACGATTTGAAGAGTGCGGCTGGTGGAAGAGGCCATTGCTTGGACAAGGCATGTTGCGATCATCAGTGAAGCCAAGACGAGAATGGAGACCAAGTAGCGCTGTTGTCTGAAAATATAAAATTTAATTTTGTTCATAATTTGAGTTAAAAAAACTGACCGAAATTTTGATGATGGCAAGTCTTCTCCTGAGTTGGTGATGTTGAGAGTCTGGGCAGCAACGTTTGGGAATGTTTCAGAAGGATGCGGCCGCATTTGGTTGTTGATTTCTTCAGGGCTTTTGCTGTTCCCGGGCTCGGTCATCATTGCTGCAAACCTGGAATTTAGAATTGTTTATTTTGTGTGAAAAATAGTTGTAGAATTTGACTTACTTTGGCGGGAGATTGACAGGAGCTGGAGCACACACACTAATGGGAATTGTTTTGAATTGAATGGTTGAGATTCAGAAAAATAGCTCGCTTTTATACAAAAAGGAGAGAGGTTTCAAATTATTAAGTTGGTACGGTAAGGGATATTTGTTAGAGATTTAAAAATGAACATTTGTCATATTTAATTTATTACAAATCATCCCTTGTTGTAATCAGAGTCAGAGAAAATGAAGTGAAAAGATAAGTAGAAAAGGAGATAAGAAGAGAATAAGATTAGCTCATCTCAGGGCCCGTAATTTGGAAATTTGATTGATCGAAATTGGAATTTTACTAGGAGCTGCAGACTCTGGACATGAGATATTTATTGGTTTTATTTTGATCCAAAAAATAAAGCATTTTTTGCATTTGTTCGCATAATGAAATCCTATTGAGCCTCCATCATATTTACTCGCAAAAAAAAGAAATTTGACGAAATCTAATCAAGATAATTAACGAATAGTGGTGTACAAAGCTCAATCACTTAATTACCTATATTGATTTATAATTTATCATTTTAGCAAACGAAAAATAAAGTACCTATTATCCTTTAAAGGTCGTAATCTCATTAAATTCTTTTGAAATACACGAATTATGGAAGTGGAAGTGAAACAACCTGAAGGTTAGAAATTAATTTGCAATCTTTTAATTATTTTTCTCTTCAGGTTTCTATCTCAAAGCTGCTGTAAACGATATAACGGACGAAGGGCTGGATGTGGTCTACGAAAAAGGATGGCGCAAACCTGAAATCGTCAAGTTCGAACAGTGCCGTGCAGTGGTGGCTGAGAGTGGACAAAAGCTCAACTTCAAAGTGGGCGACATTGTGGACGCATATGTCAGGATTGACAAGAGCGACAAAGACGAAGTGATGGGCTGGAACAAGATGAAGATTCGGGATATCAAGGTTCACACATATTTTGATGAATAAAACATCTTTGATTTTATTTAAAGAATGATTTTGCCGTTGTTGAGAGCGTCGAGCGAACACAAATGGGCGACATCATTCCAATCAGTCAATGCCGTCATCCAGCTTTGCCAACATCGGTTTCGGCTTCCAGTGTCAAATCCCTGACGATTGAATTGAACGACGATTTGCTCGACTACTTCTCCCGCAGTGAAGAAAATTACAAAGTGATCCAGCAAAGTATTCCGGCCATACTGATCAAATTCAATCGGGAGGAGAAGACGCTGGTTGTTAAGGTTTTTTTTTTATCACTTTTAGGCAGTTTTAAATTAATTTTTAAAGACATTCTCTGCTGCCTCAATAAAGAAGGTCGAAGTGTTGAAGGAGGTTTTCCTCTCGAATTGTCGACAGAAAATGATGATGCTTCAACGCCAAGAAGTAAGAAAAAATTTGAAATAAATATGACAGATTTGACAGGAACAAAAGAAGATGCTCTCCGTTCATGAACCGCAACCGGACAGTCCATTCGTTGTTGAATTCGATGTGTCAACGGCATTCATGGGATTGGCCATTGGTGCTCAAGGTGCAAACATCTCAAATGCGCGTTCATTGGATGGCATCACGGTTCATAATAGTTTCATTAAATTCTATTTTAATTTAATTAAAGGAGATCAAATTGGACGAATCCACTCGTGAACAAGGATTTAGCAGATTCAAGGTTTAATGTTGAAAACAATTTCGGGTTAAAATTAAATTTGACAGATCTTCGCACAAAAGGCAGAAGCAGCAGAGCAGGCACGGAATATGCTGGAATTCTTGGCGCAACAAAAGTTTGTGCCGAAAAATAAAGTTGGTCAAGTGATCGGAAAGCAAGGGAAGACAATTCAAGTAAGCAATTTTTTCTCTGTTAATTAATTTGGGACTCGGAATTTGGGAGAAACCTTAACTTCATGAACTAATAATGATAATCCTTTATTATATAAAGGACATTGTGGACAAAAGCGGAGTTGTGCGTGTGCAAATTGGCGATGATGATCCGGACCAAGCGGTGGTGCCATTCTCCTTCACTGGAACACGCGAAGCAATTACCCATGCCGAATTGCTGGTCGAATTCCACCTGAAGCACATCAATGAAATGGACGAAATTCGAGCGTAATAATTAATTTATTTATATTAAATTTAATGATTATCCAAATTTCAGAGAAGAAGAGGAAATTCGCAGGAAGCTCTATCACTCCCGAAACTCGCCATTCCAACACTTCAATGGCCATCCTCATCAGCAGCAATACTCGAATCAAGGAGGAGGTGGTGGTCGACAATACCAACAGAACAATAACAACAATATGCGCGGTGCCCAAAATGGTGGCGAACGCCGTGGTGGAGGATATCGAGGAGGCGGTCAACAACAACAACAGCGTGGAGGACAACAGCAAAGGGGACCCGGTGGAGGAGGTCAAATGAATCGCTACAATGGCGGCAGTGGAGTTCGATCAATTGGCGGCGGTGCTGGTGGCAGACCTTATAATAATGGCGGCAGTGGAGGAGGAGGAAGTGGCCGTTTTGCCAGTGGAGGAGGACGCCAATATTCGGCTCAACAATACCGTGGTGGTGGCAATCGTGGTGATCAGCAGCAACAGAAAATGGGGGGCCAACGGGACCAACAGCAACCGCAGCGAAATGTCAATTCCTCACCAAATCAACCATCGCAACAGGAAAGCGAAGGTTTGAAAACTTGAAAATTATCATTAAAAATTTTGAAAAAAAACTAACCAAATAGATGGATGTGGTTTTAAATAACAATTAAAATGACCTATCTAACACCTAACACGCTTTCATTTGTTTTTGTTCTCATTTTCCAGGCGAAACTGCCGACAATGACACATTCAACAGTGGACAGCCGGCAGGCAGCGATGACAATTCGGAAAAGTCCAACGAAAAGTCGCAACCGACTAATTCCACTGGGCCTTCTCCTCCACATCATCAACAACGCCAAAATCGCAATATGACCGGTGGATTCGGAAGCGGCCGCACTGTTGGGCATGGCCCGGCTCGCAATCGTCGTAGTAAGGTGTGTGTATTTTTTATTTTGTTAATTTTTAATTTGAGTTTTTGATGACTAATTGAAGTGTTTTATTAACGAAAAATGAAATTAAAATTTTAATTTGCATATTTTTGCAGGCTGATGATGAATGAATGATTCGGACAATAAAGGAAGGAGGAAGGCGATGATATGATGAGGAAAATGAGATGCATCAATCCAACAATTCCACACCTTGGGGACCAGGTTTATAAATAAATGAATGAAATCAGTAAAACACAATTTCACATTTCTAGATGATGCCCACCATCCATCAATATTCAATTCAACACAAAACACATATATAAAGAAAGAGCTCTCTCTCACCACCACCTTCAATCCATCTTTTCCTAAATATAATGCGATTTATTTAAAATTGATTTATTGACTTTTTTTGGTTTATCTTCATTTATTTACCAATACACACAATAAATATTGTCTTCTCATTTTTGATTTGTTTGGATTCTCGTCGAAACCTAATGAATGGATGGATGGATGAATTATATAAAAACTTTGTTTGTCATTCATCATTCAATTTTATTGTTTTATCTCCGATAAATTATTTGCTCCCAGAGAATGAATATTTGTTGATAAATTTACATATAAAATGGTCACAAAAATTTGCCATTTATTTTTGTTTAAATTTAATTAAATTACAAAATATTTCCAAAAGTGTTTTTTCGATGAAAAAAAGGCATAGGCGAAGTATAATGATGGAAGATGAGGACAATGTAAATGATGAAAACAAACAGGCAAAGGGGACATTTTATCCGAAATTATTTGAGGAGAATGATGACGGGGAGAATGGAAATGGCCAACAACAAATTGGCTGGAAATTACGGCTGAACCAAAGCTACCCACCAGACACAGCGACTTACAGGTTTACTTAAAATTGAAAAATACTAGAATTTCGTTGGAAGCCTATAACTTTTATTTACAAATTACATAATCTTAGATTAAGATTTGAATGGTTGAAACGCATCGATTAGTATATTGATTGTGGAGTGTTTAGATCAAAACTAAATGAGTTACGACCCGAAAAGCAAATATAATATAGACGGTTTAATACTTCGTTCATTTTTGATCAAACCTTGACAAATAATAAATAAATTGACACATCTTGATGAGCCCTATTAACGTTTATAGGGATTAATATAAGATCAGACATTAAATAAAAAATTTATTGCATTCAATCCTTCGGCAAAAAAACTTTAAAATTATTTTTCAGCTCATCAGTGGAAGACCAACAGGAAGAAGACGATGAGAATAGTGATGAGGAAGAAGAAGAAGTGGAGACAAATGAGGGGAGGAAATGCCGACAAAGACAGACACGAAGGCTGGGCAGTCAATCATTGCTATTAGAATTGAGCCGGTCGAGAAGTGCAACAAATCGGCAACAACCACGGAAAACACCAAGTCCTATTTTTGGTGGGCAGAAAAAACAAAAAGGCTTTAGCGAACAATTTCATGCGAATTTAAGCCATCCAATTGGTTGGTTTTATTTGTTTTAAGGTTAATAATATTTGTAAAATATTTGCACAGAATACAACCAATTGATTTCGTGCACCGTCATTGTGGTGGTCATCATTTTTGCTTGCGCATTCATTTACCCAATTTTCATCGCTCGGAGGCAATTGACACCGGAAGAACAATTTTCGAATTTCAAAAATGATTTGAGACGACTAATTGACCAGGAAATGCCGTTGAATAATAATAAGGCAAGAATTTAATATAAATTTGAATAATTTTACATTTTAAGGAAAGACGGACTCAGACATGGAAAATGCTAATTTATATGGCCGATAAAATGTTGAAGAGGCAACAAGAAGAAAGGGATGATCTGGAAAAAGTGGCTGAATTGGAGCGGAAAGGCCCAATGATTTTGTTGATGGCCGGAAAAGATGGAACAAAAGTGGAGCGGATGTCCGAACAATTTGAGGGAATATTGCACAAGAATTGGCCCAATTATAGGTTCAATTGCCAAAATAATAAGGATTATTTTTAGTTTTATGAAACATTCCCTGAATTCGGCCACCACCAAAATGGGAATGGAAAAAGAAGTGTTGGAGCCAATTTTGGAAAGGCAAAGGATCAAACCAGAAATGCTTCTGCTCCATTTGAAAGGTGAAATTGGATTATTTACCCCTATAAATTGTTATTTTACAGGGATTGACAAATTGCGCCACACTTCGCCGCTCTTTTTGCATTCATTGGCCGATTCCGAGAGTTCCCCGTTGCTCCAAACTCCGCACAACATTTTCATTGTTGGCACAATTCAATTGGCGGCCGATTTGGGAGATGCTGACCAAATTAATTGCCCAGAATTGATTGAAAAGTAATAAATAAAATTTGTTTAAATTATTTTTCCTCATTTTTGGAATGAAACAAATTTATAATTACAATCTAATTAAAATTACATTAGTAAAACATTAAATTACAATTACAATCCAAAACACAATTACAAACAATGTAAAACACATTTACAATCAATTTTAATTTTACATTTTCAGTTCACTTTTACAATCTTGGCATTCGGATGCTCTCTCTGTTGATCAAATTCATCCAATTATTTCCCGGATAAGTGCGCACCCAATTTGCCTTGACTGAGATTTAAAGAAAGAAGCCATTCTGTGCCATTTTTTGATGACAAATTCACAAACACTTCCTCTTTTCCTAACCAACTCATTTAAATTTGTATTTTTTATTTTGACACATTTTTTATATTTCGTAGCAAATAAATTTAAGAACATTTTTTATTTCATTTTCGATTCGGGGAGGGAATTTACTAAAAACTAAATTTAATATGAATTGCATCATTTTTGTAAATTTATTCATCATTTTCGAAGTGTTCATTTAAATTTAAATTCATCATTCCATCCGATGCCATTGCATTCAATACATTCAATTCATTCCTTAAAAATATTGTGAATTTCCCAAAATAATCCCTCTTTTCCCCACCTCTTCTTCTTCCTCCTCTTCCTCTTCTTCGCCCTCCTCCTCCTCCTCTTCTTCTTCGTATTCCTCTTCCTCTTCTTCAACTTTCTCCTCAACTTTGGTGGCTGCCGGTGGTGCGGGTGGCGGTGATGGTTCGCGTTTTGGCGTTTCCGCCTTCACTGGGGATGCTGGCGCTGCCGCCTCCTCCTCCGCTTCACCGCCTCCATCGCCTTGTTTTGAGGTCTAAAATAATATAAAAAATTGCCAAAAATTCCCATCCATTTTCACACCTCGCGTTCCTCGAATTTCCGTTTGTACTTTTCGAATGGATGCCTTCAAATAAATATTCCATCAATTTGTGCCCTTGGCATTTCCCCCCCTCCCCTCCACTTACCCATCCGATCCGCCTCCCGCCGATCCCGGTGGCCTATTCTCCTCCCATTCGCGCATTGCCGCTTCATATTCCTCCATCCTAATAAATTAATTATTTTATTGGCCAATTTCCATTCCCCCTTTTCTCACCATTCCTTCTTCCAGCCCATTCTGGTCATCGTGTTTCTCGGTGTCCCAAATCCGGTCATTCCCTTTTGTGAGGCCAATTTGTTGGTGCCAGACTAGAAAGGGAAAATATTGGTGTGTCCAAAACAAAACAATTCACTCACTTGCAATGGCACAATGCCTTCGGATTTAAGTCGCGAATCCTCGGGGATTTCTTTTCCTCCAGTCGTGTGCGGTAGAACATCGCGAACCTTGAGGCCAAATCAATGGAATGAAAGGACTTCAATCACCACCAACCAACCTTCAAGAATCCACCAGTTCCCTTTTGTGAGGCAAATTTGTTTTGACCCGAATACCATGGAGTGAATTCGGAGCTGACACGGATATTCTCCTCTCTGTGAAATTATTCTCAATTTGAAATTCTCATTGCCATAAATTCATACGTGAATCCAAGGCCCTCAACTTCTTGCGTGGCTTGACGGAATGCGCCAAGCCCAGGGGCACCGGTCATTCCTTGTTGGGATGCAAAAATGTTTGTGCCGTATTGATAGCAAAGCTACAAATAAATAAAATAATATTTTTTGGATTATTTTTGCTTGCCAATCCGTGGGTGCGTCGATCGTTGGGGAGGCGGCCTCGAATGTTGGCCACTTGATTTCGAGGGGCACCCATGTTCACCTAAGAATGTTGGCCAAATGAATTTGACCAAAAATGACACAAAAAAACTCACCTCTCCAGCCTGCGATGCAAAACCGTAATCCCCACTTTGTTTTGGCAGAATTCCCTCGCCTTCTTTGTCCAAAATTGTTTCCCATTCCTTTTTGTACTCCACCAAAGGACACTAAAAAGGCAAAATCAAAGGAGAATTGGCCACATTCCCTCATGCCTGATTTCGATTTGCCCCAATTGCCGTTTGGCCAGCCTGTGAGGCGTACAAATTTGTGCCACATTGCGGACGGAGGATTTCCTCGGATTTTCGGTCCGGTTCCATGTAGCCCAACTTTTTGTCCCTTGTGATGTTCAAACGGGGCATTCCAACGGCTAAAAATATTACCCAAAATTGGAACCAATTTAATTCCTCCATCACCGACCGGTCATTCCCCGTTGTGTTTCGAATTTGTTGGTGCCGGCCTGCATGGTCAAAAATGTTTCACCGGCCCTCAATTTCTCAAAGTTCAGCTTCCTTCTGGTCACCGTTTCGCCGTTCTCAAATTTACGCATAATTTCCCCAGGGTAATTCCCCTAATAAACTCACTTCGCCCATTTTTGGTTGTAGTCAAAAATAAAATGATTATTTGTGTTTAAAACCGAAATTCAACTTTGAAGGCGATCAAATTGAAGTAAAAAAATGAGAATGGAAGGGAAGTTGGGTTAGGTGGTAGCACTCTCGAAGGCAAGGCGGCTTCCTTGAATCCTCCTCTGTTGGACTAAATGAATGAATGAATGTGAATGTGGGGTGAGGATATAGGCAAAAAGTGGGCCAGGCTAAAACCACCACCACAGATCCTCACTAACAGCGATTTTTGCCTGCTCAACAAATTATCCGGGCGGAAGGGAGTAAGAAGCCGGTGGCTTTGTTTGTTTTTGTCCTCACCCCTTTATCCTCCCAATCCGCGCAAATTGAGTCGAAAAGAAAGTAACGGCAAAAAAGATGAACAAAAATTCTTGCTGGAAAGGCGGAGAAGGGGGAAAGGTGCATGGGCGTGGGCGTGTTTGGGGGGAACAAAAGAAGCAGTGCCAGAAATTGGGCGATGAATGAAAATGGAGCCGATCAACGCTAAAAGAAGAGAATCAGGGGAATTGGCCCGGTTGATGGTTGGCCGAACATTTTCGAGGAAAATGATCAAAAGGGACTTTTGGGGAATCCCCAAAAAATTGTAAATGCGTAGTTTTGCGCTTTTGTTTGCTTTTCATCAGCAGCAAAAAAAAGTTTTTATTTTTGTTCATCAACACGGCAAAAATGTGTGTCCAAAAACAACTTTGGGTGGTGGGGTGAGAGATCAATGTGGAAAAAATGGATGGGAAATTGCAAAGGGCAAAAATAATTGGTTGGGGACAAAAGTATTTCGGTAAATTCATCTTCTTCTTTTCTATTCTTTAATTCATCCATTCTTCCGCCACCTGCATTTGAGGAGGATTGCCATATTTTCGGGCCATTGCCAAAAATGCAGTTAATCTTGGTGATTTCCATTGTTGGCCCAAAGTAATGGTGGGAGGCGGTGACAACAACTTTTGGGCTCGTTTGGTGGGAACAATGGCCTCAGCCACCGTATTTTCCCTTGGAATTGGGCGAATGATAGCCTGAGGCGGTTGCTGAAAATGAATGGCATAAAAACACATCAAAAAGGGATGGGGGATTACGGATTCGGTGGCCCGTGAAAATGCCATCAATTGGCGTAAATCGACCATCAATGCCGGGTGAGGGGCCAAACTCAGCAGCCGTTCCTCCTCATCCGAACCCAAATTCACAAAATGGCCACCACTGATTGGGGCAAATGCCGGCGATCGGCCGGATCGGAAGAGGGCGCCACGGATGGCCTCGGACGGTTGGCTGGGGAGAGTGACGGCAAGCGAAAAGAGGAGAAAAACTGAATCATTGGCAATCATTTTTTCGTGTTTTTGGGAATAATTCGTAAAAAATATGATGAAAATGACAAAAATGTGCAATTGTGATGAGGGCGGGGGAAGGGATTTTGGCATTAATTTTGTTAAAAAATTGGTGGGTTTCCTTGCTCCCGTTTTATACTAGGGCTTCCCGTCTCATCCTGATGTACTTTTCCTTTGAATTTATACTTATAATGTTCAATGCCCATGCACCGGACAATTTTTGGGAAAATTTTGAAGAATTAAAAATTTAAAAAGCAATGACGTCGAAAGGTGTCAGAGGGAATATGTGAAGCCTATGAATTGTCAATTTTTGCCGATCATTTTCCAACCTTTTGGCCAATGGCTGCCTCCGACCACACTCCTCGAGCCACTTCCATTACAATGGCCAACAATTTTGGCATTGGAATTGGTGCATTCATTGGGCCTTTTACTGTTTGCCATCATTTCCATTATTTTCTTTTATTTTACGGACCTTTTCAAATTTAGTGAGGGAGGAAAATATTTGCTTGATATCCAAAAATGACGAGAAAATGGGTTTGGGTGGAGGATTTTAAAGTGGTCGGCCACAAAGTTGGTCCAGAATGCTGGATTAGGAGGGAGTTTTGGGAAAATGCGCGCAAAAAATGGTAATATTTGGTGGAGAGTCTCACGATGGTCGGCCGAAACATGGGAAGAAATGTAGGATTAAGTTTGATGGAATTTATTCCAAGCAAATGGACGACCCTTTCCTCTAATGGATACAACGGAATTTGATGGAATGGGACCGTGTAAAATTCGGTATAATCCTCTTTTTGGATTGGGGTTAAGTGCTCCTTCTTTCTAGGTAAATGGATGGTTGGCCAAGGAATGGTTTTAGTGCTGAATTGTACAAAAAAAGCCTTCAAAGCAATTTGCAAATTTATTCCAAAATAGAAAAGCTGATTAATCCAAATGTACCTGAATGATTCGTTGAATTTAGAAGTTCGAATTCTCCAAAGTTTTCATAAAACGAAAAAAAATTTTACAAGAAAGTGATCAGAAAAAAGGAATAAAATCAATCCGGAAAAGGCAACCGGAACAACCGGAAAGAGTGCAAATTAATTCTTTCCGGAAAGGGCAACAGGAAAAAGTGCAAATTAATTCTTTCCGGAAAAGGCAACAGGAAAAAGTGCAAATTAATTCTTTCCGGAAAGGGCAACCGGAAAAAGTGCAAATTAATTCTTTCCGGAAAGGGCAACCGGAAAAAGTGCAAATTAATTCTTTCCGGAAAGGGCAACCGGAAAAAAGTGCAAATTAATTCTTTCCGGAAAGGGCAACAGGAAAAAGTGCAAATTAATTCTTTCCGGAAAGAAAAGTGCAAATTAATTCTTTCCGGAAAAGGCAACAGGAAAAAGTGCAAATTAATTCTTTCCGGAAAGGGCAACAGGAAAAAGTGCAAATTAATTCTTTCCGGAAAGGGCAACCGGAAAAAGTGCAAATTAATTCTTTCCGGAAAGGGCAAATAGAAAAAGTGCAAATTAATTCTTTCCGGAAAGGGCAAATAGAAAAAGTGCAAATTAATTCTTTCCGGAAAGGGCAACAGGAAAAATTGCAAATTAATTCTTTCCGGAAAGGGCAACAGGAAAAATTGCAAATTAATTATTTCCAGAAAAGGCGGAATTAAAACTTTTCGCGAAAGCAGCAGAATTTAAAATTTTCGGGTACCGTACCATTTATGTTTCGAAGGCGAAGGATGATAAAAATAACTAAATGATTTTCCTTGAGGCCAAATGAATTTAAATTTAAGTCATAAGATGGAATTAAAGATTCTATCCAATTTTTGGTAATATTTTGGCTATTTTTGTAATATCGGATTAAGAATAATTTTTGATTCGATGACGTGAATTCCAAGTAAATACTTTTAGTTCTCAAATGAGCCTATTTTTGGAGGAATAAACTTTGAGGATTTTGTTGGAATTGAGGAAGAAAGGATGGCACACTTCATAATCCGCCGCATCCATAAATTTCCTCTTTCCCCTCCCTCTCAATTCCTTTCAATTTAGCAATTCAAAAATATGGCCATTCTCGAGAATTCTCCCATGAAGGATTGTTCTTCTTATTATTATTATTAGTAAATTTGGTTGGTAAAATGAAATTGGCAGATATAAATTTTAGCAAAAACATTGAAAAAATTGCCGAAAAATAAAGGTTCTAAAAATGCAAATTTCATTCTTTTGGAGCCAAAATGATCTAAGGCAGGCACCCTAACACTATACCGGATGATCCACGGGGATCATCTCTAGGTTTCCCTAATTGAACCAAAAAATTTGGACCCAGTTAATTTACAAGTACCGTTGCCATTTCAGAGTGATAATTTAAAAGCTAGAGGGCAACTCATCATAAAATCACAAAGGCAATTCATTACGATATTTGTAAATTGGAATCATATTGTACATTAAAAATCCAAAAAATTTACTCATTTATCGCAAATTGGCACCGAATAAAATATCTTATAAGTGTATTAAAATATTTTTGGTCAAGATGGTTAATAATTTATATAATTTTATGGACAATTTGGGTTGATTTTAAATATATTTATTCAGCTGACTGAGTTCATCACATTCTTTATTTATTCATTTTCACATCCATCACAATAAAATCCATTTGTTCAAATATTTTGGATCAAATTAGCCCTTCAATGTTTGGCGGTGTAATATAAGGAAGGTCTTTGGCTTGTAAATGTTCCACTTGTTGCGGTTTATATTCTCCATGATTCTTCCTTCGATCCCTTATCCTTTTTGTCAAAAAATATCCGCCAATTCCAATTGAAATGAGCAAAATCTGTGATGGAAGGGGAAATATTTGTTGTATTTTTGAATAGCCAAACTTACAATAGAAATGGCCACAATGAGCAAAATGGCCCATGGGGGCATTGCCGAATCATCATGTGGAATTTGTTGGGGTTGACTGGTGGAGTTGGAAGAGGAATTGTTGAATGCCTTCAAAAGTGAAGAGGATGAATTCTCTTTTGGTGTCCGATTGTCATCACCAAAAGCCATTTTATTTTATTGTTCACAACAATAATATATTTGGCCGTGATTTTTAACAGCAGGTTCAGCGATTGCAATGAACCATTTGAAAAAAAGTTGTCGATGATGAATGGACTGGGACGAACACACAAAATGGGGGAAATGATGCTTCCAATGTTTGGGAAAAAATGTGGAGTAAATTTGGAGGGATTTGTCGACGGCGATGGTTTTTCGGCTGATCCTGAAGAGGAAATGTTCGCGCATTAGATGGTGTGGATATGCGAAAATGGGGGAATAAATAGCATAGAGAGTTGGATTTGGATGCAAGTTTTTTGGTTGCCTTAAGGGCAAAAAAATTAAATGCGGATTAAACAAATCAGAAAGGACAACGTATTTAATATTTTGATTTTAGTGAGGTTGATTCTTTGCGTGAATTGCAAAAAAAAATATGAAAAACTTAAAAAAAATTGGGGCAATGCTCTTGAAGAGGGGTGGTGGGAAAGAGGACCCACTTTCAACATTTTTGGAGTGGATGAGGAGGGATTTGAGGAAATGGGAAATTGGGCATAAGGGACATTCTATCATTGAATTGCAAGAATAAGCCGAAAAGATGTTTGGGGGAAATATTTTCGCGCATTGATTACAAAAATGGGGAATTTACGTCATTTTGATGGTTTAAGTCCAATTGATGGGTACAATTTCTTACTAAAATATATTAATCTTGAAATCGGCGAGAATTTGTTTTGAATCTTTTTATTTTTCAGTCTCGGAATTTACCGGGGAGGTTGAAATTGATGGATGGATGGATGATGGATGGAATATGTGAAATTGAAGTGATAAATTGTATCGATGTATGAGGGAAAAAAATTTGTTTTTTCGCGGATTTGGATTAGGGAAAGGCAATTTTGGTCGGTGGAAAGGATTAGTATTTAGGGAAAGGTGGGGAAAATGTTTTTGTTGTGAATAAAAATGTGAATGAAGTGGGTGGAAGGAGGGCAGCTGACTGGACTTGGGGCCGGGGGATTGAATGAATGACTGTTGCCCCGGGCCATTTTAGGAAAAATGGCGTGAATTGGTTGAAAATGGGATGAATGAATGGAAAGGAAATACGCGGAGAAGGGGAAACCAACCACCTAGGCAACCAAAAATGCTAGGGGGTTTGGGGTGAAACGGAGACACGGAGTTGGCCAAAGGGGCAAAAGGCCCAATGAATTGAATGAATGGAATATGTTTGGTTGCTCAAACAACCACCCCAGCCAGCAGGACAATCGAAGAAGTAAAGGAATTGGTGAAGAGAGGAGGGGTGGATGAAAACGGACCCCGCGGGGTAAGATTCATCGGGGAAAGGAGGAATGGGCTGGGCCAAAGGGGGGAGACGAAGGACAAACACCCACCCACCAATTCCGCCTTCTCGCATCTTTTCCGCTCACCTGTGTTGGCCAATTCCCCGCTGTGTTGATATAAAATAAATTCATTGTAAGGAAAGGGAGTGACGGCATTATTAGAAGGAAAGGATTGAACATCATCTACCTATTTTCCCATATTAACTTATAAATTGTGAAATTGGCTAAATTGGTTTCAATTTTTGGAATTGATTTAATCGTTTATCTTGAAAAAAACAATCCAATTTTTCATGTAACAATAAAAATTAACGAGAATGGGGGAATCAGAGAGAAAAAGGAGTACAACAAATCAATTGAGTGGGATGGGAGAGTGGTCCCCAAAATGAGTCACTTTTTAGTCAATTTTGGCCAAATTTCATATAAAATCATCCGAAAGAGGGTCAAAGTTTTTTTGTAAATTGCGGATTAAACAAAATATTCCCAATAATAATCAAAAATACTGCCGATTCATCTTTTCTTTATGTCAATTCAATGTTTTCCAGTGCCATCAATGCCATTTTCTTTCTCTTTTGGTAAAGTCCCCGAATGTCCACTTTTCTTCTGCTCCCCAGCATTTTCTTCATCGGCATCTTCAAAGTCCTGGCCCGAGAAACCGCGCAAATCGGGACGCATAGCAGGGAAGAAAAGAACCTGAATAGAAAAATGTATTTTCTTATATACCAAATGCTGTTCGGCTATATTTTTTTTTTAAATTGCAAAATCTTATATGCAAAAAAAAAGGAATTTTATGTAGGAATGGTATTCCGGAAAAATTGTAATTGCGATTGTAATTTGTAATCAAAGTTTTATAGAAAGTTTTGATTAATGGCTAATTTTTTTTTTAATTTTAGTTCAGGATTACTTTTATTCAAATTCATCTCCAATGGACTGACCTCTTTGATGTTATGGCTATCGGTGAGGATCATGCTCAATCGATCGATTCCCATTCCCCATCCTGCGGTTGGTGGCAATCCATATTCCAATGCGGTGCAGAAATTCTCGTCCACCAGCTGGGCTTCCTCATCACCGGCCTCCTTGTCTTTCGCTTGTTGCTCAAAACGGGCTCTTTGAGTGAGCGGGTCGTTCAGCTCCGTGTAGGCATTGCAAATTTCCTTTGTGACCGCAAACAATTCAAAGCGTTCGGTCAGTCCCGGGACGGAACGATGCCATTTGGCCAGGGGCGACATTATTTGAGGATGGCCAATCAGGAAGGTTGGATTGACGAATTGGCTCTCCAAATATTCACCGACCAGCTTGTCCAAAAGTCGCGCAGTTGTCCTCGGCTCTGTGCATTCAACGCCTCGTTCCTTGGCAATTTGATCAAAAAACAGACGAGTCTCTGAAAAAATAAATATTTAATTTTAAATATTTTGATTTTAATTTACCTTCAGTTGCCAAATCGCTTGGTGATGGAAGTTCAACGCCCAAAACTTTGCCCAATTCTTCATACATTTGAACACCTAAAAATATTTTTTTATTACCATTTTTTTTGAATAATTTACGTTTAAATGGAGGCGTGAAGTCAACTTCATAGACTGGCTCCGTGTCAGGACCATTTGGATGGAATTTCAATTTGTAACTGCCCAAAATATTGAATATCATTTCTAAAATTATTTAATTAATTTAATTTGAATAAAATTATTATATTTTACTTGAAAGCAAATCCTCGGTCAATTTCATCAAATCCTCATAATCAGCATAGGCCATGTAGAATTCGCATGTTGTGAACTCCGGATTGTGAGTTTGGTCAATGCCCTCATTGCGGAATAGTCGACCAATTTCATAGACGCGGTCAATTCCACCAACAACCAACATCTAAAATTGAATAATAAAGGAATTTAATCTTAATGTTTTTTAGGTCAATTCACTGAACTTAGGTTTTTTTAGTCAATTCCTATTTTTATTAATTCAAAACCTTATGGTAAAGCTCGGGTGCAACTCGCAAATACAGGTTCATCTCCAATTCGTTGTGGTATGTGATGAATGGTTTTGCTGTGGCGCCGCCGGCAATTTGATTCATGATTGGCGTCTCCACCTCCAGGAAACCGAGATTGTCCAAATATCTTCGCAAAAATGTGATGATTTTGGAGCGGGTGACGAATTTGGCCCGAATATCCTGATTCACAAGCAAATCCAAATAGCGCATTCGGTAGCGGACATCAATGTTCTTTATGCCATAATGTTTGTGGGGCAACATATGAAGGCATGGAGTGAGCAATTGGACAGAAGTTGGCACAATGCTGAGTTCGCCGGTATTTGATCGAGATGGATGGCCTTCAACACCGATCACGTCGCCGCGTTTGATTCGGTCATGGACGACCAGGAAATCATCAATGCCCATTTTGTTATATCTAAAATAATCCAAAAATAATTTTAAAATTCAATAAATCAATAATTTACTTTGCATTGGCCAGCACTTGAATTTTTTTACACTCTCCATGCAAGTCGTAGAAAATAAGTCTGGTCCCTTGTTCACGTTTCAAATATACCCGACCTAATAAATATTAAATTGGAATTGAATTATCGAATAAAATTCAACCTGCAACCCTGACAATCTCGTCTTCCAATATTTTCCCATTCTCTTTGATAAATGGATCGTATTTTTCGATAAAATGTTGCAGCGAGATTGACACATCGAATTTGTGTGGGAATGGATTTTCACCGGCTGCCCTCCTTCCCTCGATCATTTCAACCCGCATTCGGTAATATTCCAACGGATTGGATGGATCTTCCCTTTTGTTGACCGCATGCTGATTGATTTTGTCCGCTGTTGCGGCGGCCATGTTCGATTGATGTTTGGCCATGTCTTTCGCAGCTTTCTGTTCTGCTTTCATTTGTGCCTTTTTCTGACGTTTCATTTCGCTTAATTTTTTAAAATTTAATTTTGGAAAATAATTCAATTTTACCTTTTGCTTTGTTTTTTCTCGACGCTTGTTGCTTCCGCTTCCGCAGCAATTCCATCAACCTCATTTGCGTTGCTGGACATCCTTGTTGTCAAAATGTTTACAGCACTCGTTGGAAATAATAAAGCTTTTGTTTGATGAGAATAAAATTTAAGAAGGTAACGGACTGCCAGTCTTCTCTCTCAATCTAAATAAATTGAAATTATTTTTACATGAATTTTTGCCCTAGAAATATGGATGGATGATTACATATTTCTAAAAATGATGCAATCGGTCGGTTAGCTAGATTATTCGTATTATTTTATTTATTGGGCTTTGCTTTAAATGCTTTTGAAATGAAAGAGAGAGAAAATCTCAATTTTAAGAATAATAGTAAATAATTCATTCAATCGATTAAAATCGAAGCCAATCGAATCGATTAAAAAATAATAAATAAAATTTATTCAAAAATAAATTAAATTCTATTCAAAAATGCAAATAAATTGAAAAACAAATGGAATGAATTTGAGTGATTAAATATGCTGCCCATATTTATTTTGCATTGCCATTTTTGGACGGTTCCAACACATATATTCCACGGTTGAAATGTTTGCCATGTGCGCCATGAAGTGAGAAATAATAATTGGTCCCTTTTTCTTTCACGTGCACATTTCGAATTTCAATAATGTCTCCTGGATTCAGCTTCATTGCCTGCTCACCATATTCGTCTGAAATTTACAAATATATGCTTAGAATATAATTGTATTCATACCATAACATGCGATATAATGAACATAGTCCTTGATTTTATCATAATTGCTCTGCTGGCTGTCAAATAAACCACTTTTTGTTGTGTAGAAGTTTTCTTGTAAAGAAAAAGCAAGCGGAGAATATGAGCTATATAAAATAATTTCTGGATGAATTATCAATTTATAAATTTTTACCCTGCAAATGGCAATTTAGTCCCATCACAAACGCAAATGTTAAGAGGCTTGTCGGGAAATTCAGGTTTGGGCGAAACAATTGAAAGAACCTTAAATAAAAAATTGGTGGAAATCCAAAAAATTTGTTTACCTTGCAAACTACATCAAAATATTTGCCGCGTGGATGTCCATTCAAATCAAGACTTGAGAATTTGACTGCTTTGGCTTTCAATCTTGTCCAATCTTCAATAGATTTGTTCAAATATTCGAGGAAATTTTCATCCGGTTGATTTGCGGCTATTACATTTTGCGGTGGTTGCGGTCCAATGACGTTGTCAAAGCTGTCATCCATTTCCATTACATTTTTATCCTGTAGGACAGGAGAAGAAGAATTCGGAGTGCCGCCATCATTTTTGAATTTATCCACAATGGTCGAGAGCTTCTGAAATTTGCTGTTTTATTTTTTCAGAATTTTCTATTTTTATTTCACAAAGATCCGCTCTGATGATCGGTTTTGGCTTTATTTTTAATTATAGTTGACTTCAATAATTTTAAATATTATAATATTTCCCTATTAAAACTTGCCATATCCATGCTGTCCAATCGTTTGCTGATATTTTCATTGATGGTTTCCAATCGTTTGTTGATATTTTCGTCAATGCTCTCCAAACGCTTGCACATTTTTTCCAACAGAGCCAAGGAATTGCTATCAAGTGATACGGACAATGAATTCGGCATCATTATTCAAGTCCAAATAAAAAGTGCCAAATTTTTCTGCGGAGAAAAATAAAATTAAATTTCCATTGTTTAGATATATTATCAATGTTCATGTTCATATACATTTAAATGTGGTCAAGACTCAAGATCAAGAAAAACTTTATTGTATTTTTTTTTTTTATAGAATAAGTTTAGTGTTTAAAAGACAATAAAAATAATGTAAATCAAAGTCTTAATTTTTAATTTTATTTCGAATGAAAAATGAGAATATTTTGTTGTCTTTTCATCATCGGCCGGTATCATTCAATGAATTGTCATATTGTTGAATTCTTTGATTAAGTCCAAAATATCCGGTGAACGCACAATTGAAACATCTTCCTTGATTTGTTTTTCTGACGGTCCAATTTGAAATTGCGGCAAATCCTCAAATGCAAATGGCGAAAAATGATCGGGACTAAATTTTGATCATTGATTTATAATAATGCAAATAACAAAACACATACATGATGGGGCTAACATCGGCGGGATGTTCTTCTTCTTCCTCATTTTGGTGTCCATAATTGATGCTGCAGCTGGATGGCAGGCTGACTTCCTCACTGTAGAATTCGTCTTCACCATTTTCATATTGCAATGGAGATGACACCGGAGTGTGTGTGAATGTTGGAATAGGCGGTGATGAAAGTGCTGCTGCTGGAGTTGACCGTTGACGAATGCTGCTTCCAATCTCGGCTGCCACTGCTTTCCGATGCAATTTTTCATTGTAATAGGCCTTAACCAGTTGTTTCTTCTCATCTCTTGATGCATTGATTTTATCCTTGTCGACCATGAGTGCCACAATTGATTTATTCTTTTGCCGCAGAAAATTGGGATCCAAGATTTCCAAGATTTGCCCTTCTTTTTTTTGACTCAATGCGTTTTGGGATCTAAAAATAATGATAAAAAGATGATGATGTAAATGAGAATCATTATTGACCTGCTCATATTCACTAGTTTGGGTTTCGGCATCGGCACAAATCCATCCAATTTCGGTTTCGGCGTTCGATTTCTTTGCATAATAAAATTTTTTAATTGATGAAGCTTTATATTTTTTACTCTAAAGTTTATTATATTGTTAATTTGGACAACACTAAAAAATTTTGGAATATTCATTTATTTTTATTTAGTATATTAGTTAGGTTTTAGGATTTATTAATCCATTTTATACTAGTATTGATTGGCAATGATAAGTGAGATGTGAGAAAGGATTCGCTGATTTGTTTTGTATCATAGATGATAGCTCAGCGAGGATTTATTATCCCACCCAAGGGATTGCTATCAAATGATAAGGAATAAGGATAATGAAGTTGGGCATCATTAGGGAGCGGATTTATATTGATATAGAATCCCGAAATATAGGCATAAAATATTGACATAAAATTGTCAAAATATTGATATAATTTGCAAAAATAGGCAAAATATTGATGAAATATTGATGAAAATTTTTTTAAAAAATCGCTATATTTTATAAAAATTTCGAAAAAAATATTTTTCATTATCCTCAATCAAAAATTAGGTAATAGTTAAGTTTGTGTCACACATTTTTTTTCAAAAAAATTTTTTGATTTTATTTTGAGCTAAAAACGTGTATTTAGGGGTTTTCAATAATGGGGAATCCGAATTTAGCATTTATTTTTCGTAAATTAAATTTCCTGAACCAGTACAGGTTTACAAACCGGTTTCGAAAAAATTGAACTTTGATATTTTCGGTCAAATTATACACCATTCGACGCGTATCGATGAGCTGATCGCGAATCTGTAATTGGTTTCGCATAAAACCCAAAACTAAAAAAGTTATAGCCGTTTAAATTTTTAGAAGGTGTATAAGTGACCCATTTGACTAAAATGGCCATAACTTTTTTAGTTTTGGGTTTTATGCGAAACCAATTACAGATTCGCGATCAGCTCATCGATACGCGTCGAATGGTGTATAATTTGACCGAAAATATCAAAGTTCAATTTTTTCGAAACCGGTTTGTAAACCTGTACTGGTTCAGGAAATTTAATTTACGAAAAATAAATGCTAAATTCGGATTCCCCATTATTGAAAACCCCTAAATACACGTTTTTAGCTCAAAATAAAATCAAAAAATTTTTTTGAAAAAAAATGTGTGACACAAACTTAACTATTACCAAAAATTATTCATATTTCAAAGTTTTTATTCAAAAATTTCAAAATCCAATTCCTGAAAATTTTTAAACACATCAATAATTTTTAAAAAATTTTTCAAAATCAATTTTTTCATTAATTATTTTCAAAAAATCACAAAATGAACTTTTTCCTTAAATTTTTTAAGAAATTCTCAAAATTTTTCTAAAAATTTTCAAAATTTTTAAAAAAAATTTTTAGATTTTTATCAAAAAATGTCAACTTTTTTCTAAAATCTTCAAAATATTGACAAAAATGGCCAAAATTTGTCAAAAAATGCCAAAATATTGATATCAATATTGATGGCCAAAAAATGGCAAAATATTGATGAATATTGATATAAAAGTTCATGTAAATCAACTAAAACCTTGATAAAAACGTGTTTTATGTTGGTTTAAAGCTATTTTAAGTTCGCAAGAAAAATATTGATATCAATAAAAATCCGCTCCCTAGGCATCATTATGTTATGAATTATGATTATGAATAATGAAAAGTGCCAAGAATTTTTGGCTTTGATTTCTTTCTATGAAATAATCTTCCGAATTGGAAAATATAGGTATAGCAGAAATGTGTAAAACATTCAACAACTTTACAAGAAACACATTCATGAATCAAAACAAAATTCAATTTTATTTATTCAAAAACAAAAAAATAACAATATTGGCACAATAAATATGGGAAAATACAATTGAAAGTGTGAAGTGAATATACATACAAATACAATACAATGTGAGATGAATTTTATTTATTCTTCTTTGCATCCACCAATCATCCAGCGCAATTGTTAATTGTCGAGTTGAACCAGCTCCAAGTCGGCGAAGAGTTCGGTGAGTTGAGCCAGGAACCATAGTTGTTTGCGTGTAAATTGCCTCCAGACTTGTTCGAAATTCTCCACTCGTGTCCGCAATGTTTGCATTTGTTCCGTGCTCAATGCCTTTTGTTCTGCGCTGAAAAACGAAAAAGAAGAATTAGAAGCAAATTGATAAGTGTTAAAGAAACCAACCTATCCGGTACGACAAGGGTCCGAGCCGAGCAGCGAATGAACCACACTTTTGGCATCAATTTGCTTAGGAAGGCCATGTCCTTGATCTCGAGTACACATCCTTGCACACTCAATCGTCGCACCTCGGCAAAAATTGCTCGTCCATTGTTGACTGACTAAAAATGACAAATTTTAGGAAAAATTAGAGACCAAAAAAGAAACTAACCTTGAGTAATTCTTCGAAATGAGACTCACGAAAGGCACCGAACTCGCTCAGATCCACTTCATTGATATTCCTTGGCGGCGATGCACGAATAGTATCCCGTAATGGCGTCATCACTTGCAACTAAAATGATTGGAAAAATTAATATATTCTTGAAGGACGAGAAGACTTACCATTCCAACACAGCTGTCCGGTCTCATCTTTTCTTCGTTGCTGCCACTGTTGACCTCCTTGACATTGTTGTGTTCGCCATCATCGTCCTTGACATTTGCTGAGCCATTGAATAACGGGATGGTTTCTTCTGGGAACAGGCGGCGAAGCAACTCCACTGAAATGCACTTGCGCGAATATCTGGTCGAACGTTGGGCCTGAAAAAAGTGATGAAAAGAACAAATCTTCATAAAAAATAGGGACTCACTGAGTTTAATTTTCTCGACACGGATCCCAGTGTTTTGAAGTCGGCAAATGGCAATTGAGATGCGACAATGACGAGTGTGTTCAGCGGCAATTGGTCCAATCCGGGCGGCGAGTTGTTGATGTTGGCGGCGGCCGAAGTCCGGGAAGAAGAAGCAGCGGCAATCTAAAATAGAATGGGGAATTTAAAAAAAAATAAATAAATAAATGAATGAATAAACGTACCCTCTTACAATTGTTCCTCCGTGAATGTTGCTCGACTTTTTGGATGCGATGGAGTCGTTGGTAACCGCTGTCGTTTGGAGAAGACATCTTGTTGCAAATTGGGTGGAGTGTTGTGGAGTCGTTTGTGCAGCCCGGAACTTGTTGGTTGATTTATGTGGCACTTTCGTTGGGTGTTTTTGGGTTAAGAGTGGCGAAAAAAAGGCTTTTTTTATTTGAAGATGACAGGACAGACGACAGAGAGAGAGAGAATTGAGAAACGATACATACCAAATCAATAAGCGATTACGATATGGTTGAGACAAATTATGGTATCTGTAGTACATCCGTATTAAGAAAAACTATAAAAGCGGCTGCTCTCCTTTAGACAACAACCAACAATCAATTCTCCCAATCAATAGCCTACAATTTTCCCAATCAATCAATTGCCTACAATTTTCCCAATCAATCAATTGCCTACAATTTTCCCAATCAATCAATTGCCTACAATTTTCCCAATCAATCGTCTATAATTCTACACATCATCAATGTCCGGCGGCCGCCAAATCCTATTCACATGCTCTGGAGGAGGTAAGCAAATTACATCAAAATATTCCAATACAAAATTCATTTTTAATTTTTCAGATTGCTTTTCGTTACGCTGCATTCCTTGGATGTTCTGGTTGCTTGCCGGCTGCATTGTCGCCATGTTCTTTATGTTCCTGCTTTTCCTCATCACTTGCTGCTGTGTGTGTGCCCGTTCAAAAAGGATCCGCAAGAAGGTCGTCTACCCGGCTCAACAAACGTCAGTGCCTGCTGCTTATCCCAGTCCGGTCAGTTTTACAACACTTTTTCGTTTTCCTTTGTTTAATTCCCCTTTTATTTCAAGGTTCCATTCCATCCAACACCTGTGATCGAGACCCGTGTCGTCACTTCACGCCGTCCAATGCCGCCGCCGCCGTCTCCACCACCGGCCCCTGCTCCATATCCGATGGCACCAACATCAAACAATTCTGCTGTTCAATACCCTGCACCGCCGGCCCCTGCTCCATATCCAATTGCACCACCACCAATGCAACACATGGGAGGATCATCGCCATACATGGATCTTGCTGACGCCGCCACTGCACGCTCGAGCCGACACACGTGAGTTTACTTAACCTTAATTTAATTTTCCATTAAATTTTCCCATAATTTTTAGATCAGACATTGTGCTTCCCATGCCTATCATCATCACATCTGTCCGAGAGAAGAGCCACAAGAAGAGCAAACATCGATCCAGCAGCAGAAAGAGCAAACATCGATCCAGCAGCAAGCGGAGCAGCAGACGATCAAGCAGCAGTCATCATTCTCGGAGCCGGACCAGCAGAAGCAGAAGCCGTTCTTCACATTCCCGTGGCCGTTCGTCATCAAGCCGTTCCCGTTCCACATCAGACAGTCGCAGCGGAAGCATCAGCGGACGAAGCAGCCGAAGCCGATCAGGGAGTCACCGCGGATCGAGGAAGCACCACACGGAGCGGAAGATTTTTGAGGTTGGTTGTTTGGGGGAAAATTCACTCTTCAGAACAATTTAACATTTTTTATTTTACAGGTTTCATCCAGAACCAGCAAAAGAGGAGAACGACCGAGCCTGAAGATCAAGGAACTTAGCCGACGACGCCATGGTTCAAGCCGCTCGGAGTGATGAGGATGTGCGCAATGCCAGAAAGATGTAGAAATGATGCCATAAAACAAGAAGATGATATTAGATATTCTTCCCTTTGCCCCCCTATATATTGTATTGTCTTGTAAAATATTGATATATCTATATGTGTAAATTTGTTATTGTTGGGATTATATTATTTGTCTTTGTTCCATAATATTATTTTTGAAATAAAATATTTTGTGCAATTTCTTGTATTTCAATCATTATTCATTACATTCTAGAGTTTGTTATCTTATTATATTTAACAAAGCATTGGAGTTTAGTATATTTCCAACTCACTTTATCGTTTATAGAAAAAATAATTTGTTTTAAATGGAAGTTGATTCACCAATCGTTAATCTACCCTCATCAACCATTGGAGTTGGAGTCAATAAAATGAAAGCATTTGTCAAAAAGGCAAGAGTTGCTGCACATAGTCATTTAAAAGGACTCGGCTTGAACCCCGAAACTGGCGAACCATATAAAAAAGTAAATTCAAAACAAGATAATTAATAAATAAGTATTATAAAATTTCAGGCAAGTGGATTTATTGGACAATGTGAAGCCAGGGAAGCCGCAGGAATTGTCGTTGAATTGGTCAGGCAAAAGAAAATGGCAGGTAGAGCCGTTTTATTCGCTGGTCCTCCCGGTACTGGAAAGGTTTGCACTACTTTCTTATATATGGACCATTAATGATAAATATTCGTTAAGACCGCAATTGCAATGGCAATGGCCCAGGAATTGGGCGATAAAATACCATTTGTCCAATTGGTTGGTTCGGAAGTTTTTTCCAGTGAAGTGAAAAAGACCGAAGTGCTAATGGAGAATTTCCGACGAGCAATAGGTAATAAAATGATGGGGTTTTGATTCTTTAACTTTGAATATTTAAGGAGTCCGAATAAAGGAGATAAAAGAAGTGTTTGAAGGCGAAGTGGTCGATTTAACACCGATGGAAACAGCAGAAGGGCCAAATGATGGATATGGTGGAAAAACAATTTCGCATGTTCTTTGCACCTTAAAAACAACAAAAGGATCAAGAGAACTTCGATTGGATCCAAGTGTTTACGATTCATTGATTAAACAAAAAGTCACTGCCGGCGATATTATTTACATTGAAGCAGGCTCGGGAACCGTCAAAGTAATTTTTGTTATTATTTACAAATTAATTTGTTGAAATT
This sequence comes from Pratylenchus scribneri, assembly GCA_030063045.1. Taxonomy (NCBI): domain Eukaryota; kingdom Metazoa; phylum Nematoda; class Chromadorea; order Rhabditida; family Pratylenchidae; genus Pratylenchus; species Pratylenchus scribneri. The sequence goes on along the minus strand of JAQSEB010000020.1, from coordinate 1,378,055 downwards.
CAGCGATTGGGCCGATCGGACATTTTTGCAAATGAATTTGATTTGGACTCCGATGAATTTGTGCCAATGCCAAAGGGCGATGTGCACAAAAGCAAAGAATTGGTACAATACATAAGTTTGCATGATTTCGATACGGCCAATTCACAACCACATGGAAAGGCAGGCGATGTGATGTCAATGCTCTCTCAAATATTGAAACCGAGAAAGACCGAAATTTCAGGTTTATTGATGACAATTAATAAATTAATTATTGAATATTTTGCTCATCAGAGAAACTCAGAGCGGAAGTGAACAAGGTGGTCGATCAACTCATTGAGGAGGGTCAAGCTGAATTGCTGCCTGGCGTACTTTTTATTGATGAGGTTAATCTTTTAAATATTGAATGAAATAAAATTCAATTCTTAGTACTTAGATATTTGACAAAAATTATAATTTAAGGTTCACATGCTTGACATGGAATGCTTTACATTTCTCCATCGAGCACTCGAATCCGAAATCAGTCCAATTATTGTATTCGCCACAAATCGTGGACGAACTAAAATCAGGTTGGTCGCCAAAACACAAATCCATATAATTTCCACAATTATAAATAGAAATTCCGATGAAGTCAGCTTTTATGGTATTCCGGCGGATTTGATTGATCGCCTATTGATTGTGCCAACAAAACTTTATTCTGTTGAAGAAATGTCAATGGTAAACTCAATTCTCAAAACATAATTTTAATGTGTTAATTTGTCAGATTATCCAAATTCGAGCCGAGGCCGAAGGAGTTCGGCTGAGCCCGGATGCACTTGGACGTTTATGTGAAATTGGCAAACGCGCCTCCCTTCGATATACAATGCAATTGCTCACACCGGCCAAACTTTTGACTCATATTGGTGGCAGAGAAACTGTCGAGGTTTTTTCGATTTTATTCAATTTAACCTCACCCAAAAAAATAGATTGGCGATGTGGATGAGTGCATGGATTTATTCATTGACAGCAAAACATCGGCAAATTTACTGAGGAAAGATAGAAACGTTGATTTGGCCAACAAAAGAGCGGAAGAAGATGTGGAAATGAACGGTTGAACTTTGCGGCGATGAATTTTTTAGAAGATGGATCTCTTCGCAGATTTTAAATCTTTTTTGTTATGTTTTTATCATTTATTTTTGTTTTAAACAAATAAAAATTCGATAAATTGTGTATTTTAACAAATCTTAAAAGTTTAATTGACTTTTTATTATCTCTATTTTCTAATATTTAATCATTAAATTGAATTTATAAAAGTAAAATGGCTCTTCAAAACAATGATTGGGATAATGTGCCGGACGAAGAATTGGAGGAAACAATGATTGAACGATTAGAGGGCCTTAAAGAAATGTTCCCGGAGAAAGTGCGTAACGCAGTTTGCTCGACAACGGAATGGGGCTGTTGGCTTGCAAAAAATTCGGTTTGAAAACCTCTCAAAAAGTTATTTTTAATTTATTCATTAATTTCACAGTTTTCCCTGGCACGAAATACTGCTTGGGTGGTCTCAACCTCAGCCTTCATAATGATTATGCCCTATTTCATTGACAAAGAACTGCAGGAGATGGAGAAGAGTCAATTCAAGCAGCAACAGCAACTTTTATTGGGCGGAGCACGAACATGATGATTTATTTGATTGATTGTTGAAAATGAATTGAGAATATTTAAAAAAAGACAGCCATCAAACAATCGATTATTCGTTGTTATTTTTTCACCATAAATTTGATTAGTTTTCATTTTGGACACATTTTTTGATTTCAATAAAATTTAAAACATTCAATATAATTATTTTCCATGGTTGCTATTCCATTTTTTTATTTGACTTAAAATACTATTATAATTTCATCACTATGTTTAAGGATGTTATTTTTTCGACTTTGTTCAAATTGCCGACAAGAAACTTGCAATTTTATTGCTTCTTCTCTACCATCTTCTTCGACAATTATGTTTAGAAGACAAACAACATTGGCAAATGATTACAAAAGCCAAAAGAAGAATGTAAAAATTGCAACTTTACAACAAGTAAATTTTAAAACATTAATTGAAATATTCTTCTTAATTTTTTAGGGTAAACCAAACCAACATCATTTGAAAAGAATTGATGACAAAAACAAACATCGAATGCCGGAAAACCAACAAAAACATGGAATATTGAATTCAATGAAATTACAAGAAAAATTGGCAATGGAACATGAACAAAGGCTGGAACAAATGCCTGAGTTGAAGGAAGAATACGAACAATTTCAAAGATTGGAGAAATTTTTGGACACCAATGTTTTTGGCCAACTTGAAAAAGAACGAGCAATCGAGGATGTTGAGCCGAGTTTAGAGGAAGAAGATTTGGATGAAAAATTGGCACAAAAAGAATATGAAGAAATAATGTTGACCGAAGATCGAATCAGAGACCCGGAGAGTGAGGTTTAAATAATTTATAAAAAAATGTAATCATAAATAAATTTAGCCTGACATAAACGAAATGGAAACAGGCGAAGTGACGGCCTCAAAACCAATTAACCGATTTCGCAAAATCATCATAGGCGATGAATTCAAGGACAGCGATTTGACAAAACCACCATCACCGTAAGTTAATAAACAGTTTATTTTAAATTAAAATTACATTTTGTTAAGAGAAAATCCGCATCCATTTGACCCGGAGAAATGTCCGATGCCGCCAACCCATTCTCGTTCACTGGCCCAATTTGCCAATTTTTCACCGCTTTTGCAGTTGCTTCTCCATTTGGGCGTTGATATTTATCAGGCAAATTAATAAATTTATTTTATAAAATAACCCATTTATAAGGCCAGTCTAGATGATCCGCCTCTTGGCCATATTTTAGTGAACCATGTGAACATTGAGGAGGCAAAAAAGAAAATTTATTGGCTTTATAAAGAAGTTGGAATACCAAAGGATGAATTGGGCTCATATTTGACGAGGAATCCACGTTTTTTGGTCCAATCAGAGAAACAATTACAGGTTTAATTAATTTAATAATAATAAAAAAAATAAATTAGTTTAGTCTCATTTGGTCTATCTCCAATATCGCCGTTTCACCCGAGCACAGAGCAGAAAATTAATAGTGGAATATCGATTTTGGCTGAACCATCCAATTGAATTGATCGATAGCCGCCTCTTTTGGATCCAAAGGCAATTCCAAATGAACGCCAATGAACTTCGAATGGTCATTGTCAAGGAGCCAAAATTGGTTGGTTTTTGGTTTTCATCGGCTAGACTAGCGATTTTATAGGATTTTTTTTGTTCGAATTCAAAAAAAAATTATAATACCGGTACCGGTATTTTGGCTTAAGGTTGAGCAGATTTAGACTAGTTTTTAGATTGTCTTAAGGTTTATAGGGTTTTAATAGCAAAAACTCTGAAAATTCTTCAGCCAAATGGGTTGGCCCTTTACTTTTATAAAATTAGGTCGTGGGTTCGAAGCCCCTCTGAGGTAAATAATTTTTTATTAACATTATTTGCACTATTTTATAAGAAATAACAAATTATATATTCCCAAAAATAATATTACCTTATTTTTAGATTGCATTTGGCACCGGCCCAATTGGGGTGAGTTTTGGCTAAAAAAATATTTCACAATAATTAATTTATTTAGGGAATTGTCCGATCGCTGAACGGGGAATGCGGTTTTACTCTACGTCAACTCAAATTGATCCTCATCCGTGATCCTCGGCTCTTTCTTCTCCCATTGGCCCACATTCTCACTTCCTACAATTATTTGGCATTCGTGATGCGAGTCACCAACGAACAAATTGGTAAATTATTATAATTCATTTTGATAATATTTTGTGCCAATTTTCCAGTTGAATATCCCTCTGCAATGCGCTGCTTCATTTCGGGTCTCCGGAAAAGGCATGAATATTTGTTCCGTTTGGGAAAAGCAAATTATGTGCCAGACTCGCTGGATTGCATTTCGCTCAACCAAATTTTGCATCCCAGTGATCGGCATTTTGCTGAAAAAGTGGCAAAAACAACAATTGATGATTATAACAAATTCTTGAAACAAATTTAAACATTTTTTTGCTCAAAAAACATTTCTTATATTCATATTTTTATTTGTTAAATTTTAATTCATTAATTTATTTTCACAATGAATTTTGGTTTCAAACCATTGAACCAAATTATTTTATTTTTCCAATATTTCAATAAATTTAATATTTTCGGCAGAAAGAAAAATTGGCCCAGAATTATGGTAATTGTCTATCGGCCGTATGTGCCTCGCTGGAAACGTGCTTGGGATGTTCTCAAGGTAAAATGAGGGAATTCCACATTCAATTTTCATTCGACATTTTAGAATAAACCCCGCTACTGGATCAACAATCATCCCGAGTGTTTTTATGCCCTTTGCGTTATGATTCCCACTGTGGTGGTCTCCGCTTCGTACAAATATTACACCAAAGGGCCAATCAACAATTTTGACACACTTGGATGGGATAGTGAGTGGATTTGAATTTAATTTTTAGCATTTTTAATAATTATTTTAGTCCCACCATATTATCGAAGGAATTATGAAGTGAGACGTCCCGATGATGAATTGGTCCAAAATTGGCGAGTGCCAGAGGTGAGAATTGGATAAAACTACAATCAAAAATTGTCATTATATAATTTTCAGTCATATCCACCCGAATTTATAATTCCACGTGCTGGCAAAATACCGAGACGAGCTTGGACTGATTATGCGTGGAATGTGAAATGAATGAATAAAAGAAAAGAAAAAGAGGGAGGAAAAGAATAGGCCAATATTTGATTTGAATATTCGACAAATATAAATGGAATATACCTATTTGATTGACGTGTATTTGTGCTTTGTGGATAAAATTAAATATCTAAATTGTATTTTCATAAAACCAAAACATCATTTTATTCCCTCTTCCATTTTCCCACCCAATTCCTCCCCGTCAAATTTGTTTTCCCAGCTGGCTAATCAAAACCCTAAATTGGGAAATGTGAATTGGCCAATGCTGCGCGCATATTTGGCCAATGGTCAATTTTCTTTCCCTCTGGTCCATACATCCTTTTTGGCCATTTTTCCTTCCATACAGCACCCATGATGGTCACCGTTGTCTCCGATTTTGGTCATCATTTTGGATTGTATTTTAATTTTTTTTTAATATTTAGTTTCTATTTTTAATTTCCCCTCTTCCAAATCCACCATTTCCTTCAATGTCTGCGCCGCTTTATGATGGATGGCAAATAAAAATCAATCCATAAAATTTACAAAAATCCTTGCCAATTTAATTAAAAATGAAACGTGGATTAAAAAGGGAAATGATCCAGAAAAGCTTGTTTCCTCTCCAAATCATCATTCTTCTATTGATCTCATCAATGCCAAAATGTAAGTTGCGATGTGGAATATCGTGAATCAACCACTGTTTTGAGCCATTTTTGCCCGAAGTAAATCATCCGCCACCATTTTCTTTGCCCCAAATGCCAATACATTTTCCCCATATTTGCCATTTGATGAGCCGTTGGATGGAGAAGATTGGGAGGAGGGGGCAGCAACAGTAGGTGCGGCCAAGCAATTCCCCCAATTGATTGGATGGCCGCCAAAACCTGGCCTAATTGGCTCAAGTTGTGATCCACGAATGGGGCAAAATTGCGTGCCACCCAATTCGCAATGTGTCAATGGAATTTGCGAATGTTTACCAATGTCAGTTTGTTCTTACGATAAGTTAGATGGAGAGAAAATCAGCGTGGGGTTTTTTTCCATCTTCATTTCCCTCAGGCAGTCATCAAATCGTTACTGGAATCTGGGAATGAAAAGATGAATTACTGTATAGATGATATTGGTGGGCGGCTATGGGTGTCTCACAGAAAGATGGGTGAATATACCCGGTAGCAAAAACATAATGTGGGATTAATTAAAATAGGGAAAATGGTTGGAAAGGGATTGTAATTGTAATTTTCTAACTTATTTCCGGAAGGAATGTAATTGTAATTTCGCCACCTATTCACGGAATGGCTCATATAGGTCTCACCTGCTGCATTTTTGTTTTGATTCTAATCGACACTTTTAATAATAAATCCATTTTTAGATCAATCTAATTTCATTCATTGTTCTCTCACCCTTTTTAGGTATTTTCCGGAATCTGCCGATCGGTGTGCTCAAATAGATCCAAGCACGTTTTGTATTCAATTAAATTTCACCATCCCAACTAAATTCCAGCAAGTTCCCTGAATCGAGATTGCTTTCGGCCAAAGGATTGCCCCGGTAATGGTGAATTTTGCAATAGGCTAAGTGGCCGATGTGAATGCCTGGAACGATTTGTGCCCATCGAATGGCGTTGTCTTCCCGGAATTCCTCCCGGCGATTGTTGGTCCATCAAAAAATTGAATTTGATTTTGTTTCCTTTTTGAAGATGGTTGCCTCGATTCTCGACAATGTGCTGTATTTTTCCCTAAGGCAACTTGTTCCAGCCAGGGAAAGTGTCATTGTCCCGAAGGAATGGAACCATTCCGGGGAAGTTGCAGGCAAATTGGTTGGTGAAATAAAACAATCCCTATTATTATGGAAATTTTAATAAAAAGAAATTGTATTGAATTTGGCGTTGTTAAGAAAAAATATTTCTCTTTGCAAATGTCCATTTTCCCTGCATTCTAATCAAAATTATGAATCATTTAAATAGAATGGATTTTGGTTCTTCCAGTCGATCAGATGATGATGATCCCAAGGGAAAAGGGGATTAGGCCTCACAATGATTGATTATTGGGGGCCAATATTGGGGAGAGGAATCCATGGAAAATGTGAAGGGGGAACAATTGTTCCCTTTGGCCATATTCATTGTTTGGTCCCATCCAAAAAATGATTCGCCCTTTTCCCGGGAATTTTGTCCTTCCAATTTTATTTCTTATTCAAATAATTAGCGCATCCTCTTTCGCTGATAAAGGTCGAATGTAAATGTGCCAATTGCCATTTTGTCCCCATTTTCAGCAGGTCCATTATCCGCTCAAAATGATCAGCAGCCACTTCCGCCTCTGCTGCCTCCTTCGATTCGGCCTGGCGGTGGAATGCCTCCTCGGCCTGGCCAACTCGATCCAGGCGGCAATGAACCGCCAATTGTGGCCGGCATTGCCCCAGGTTATTATATGGGCGGAAATGGAATTAAAGCCATTAGCCTTTAGTAGTAAATTATACAATTTTTATACCTGTAATATTCTGACGTCAAGAGAAATAAATAGAATCCTCATCGAAAGGTATTAATGAATCCATCTCTTGAAGGGAAAACTGCTGAATAGAAAGGTAAGAATATTAGTAAAATCCACTTGAATATTATGGATAATTCAAACGAATTGATTCCTATGGGAATTTAGCCAATTAACCAGATTTATTTGGGCCCAAATTTTAACTGGTCAATCCATTAATTTGGCCATAATCAAATGTCAAAAATTTATTAGTCTAATTGCATTTTTCCCATTTCATAAGTTTGGATCATTTTTGCCAAATTCAATCGCACTTTCCATCATTCCCCCTTTCCCATGTTTCAGATGGTGTTTGCAGTTCTGATAGTTCCTGTGCCGGATATCCGCTCGCATTTTGTGACGGTATTTGTAAATGCCGTGAAGGAGCATTGAATGCTGGGTCTGCCTGTATTGCAGCATTGGAAAATGCTGCCGGAATGGGCGGAACATGTTCAAATGGACAGGTTGGGAGGAAATTGATGGAGTAGATGCCTAATTATTTTGAAGGCATACGTCTCCGAAATTGGCGCCTGTTTATCAGGTAAAAATAGGAAGGAGATTTAGGGAATTTTGTGGCATATTCTCATATTCACATCAGAGTCAAATCCGGGTGCTCCCTGCCAATATTCCCAACAATGCTCATTGTCAGAGCCGGGTGCCTTTTGCCTCCAGCTAAAATGTGAATGTCCATATGGAATGCAAATCAGTTCCGATCAGCGCAGTTGCGCATTTGTGGATCGAAATTGCACAAGGAGAGGCGAAATTTGGATTGGCGAAATTGGCCAATGTAGACAAGGTGAAGAAAAAAAGGGGAAGGGGACATGTGGCACAAAAACAAATTCCCATTCTTTTATTATAGCTGTTTTGCCTGGTTCCGGCCGATGCACCCATTCCATGCAATGTTCTGCCGTTGTCAAAGTGAATCAGAATTATTCCAAATTTAATTGAATTTAATCATTTTAAGAATGCTCAATGCCAGCTGGAAAAATGCGTTTGTCCTCCAGAATTGCCAAATGCAATTGACGGAACATGGTAGGTCGAATAGATCATTAATTTTTGGCAATCTACGTTAAAAAGAGCCTCTCATATATTTTGAATTTTATTTGTGTATTGATTATTGATAATTGCCTGAAGCCTAAATCACCGAAAATGACTAATAATGATTTAATTCCACATCATTTACAGTGGGCAAGAATGTCCACAAGGCCAAGTTTTCTCGAGTATCACCGGTTCCTGCTTGCCAACAGTGCAACCTGGCGGCGATTGCCTCTATTCCAGCCAATGCCATGCCGTCTATCGGGGAATGTTGTGCAATAAGGGCCATTGCAAATGCCCAAATGACCAAGTGTTTTCGGGCACTCGATGCATGCCATGTACTTTTTCATTCAAATCCATCACAAATTCCCTTTTTAATGCTTTTCAGCTTGCCCCCAATCATATATTCGAAATCAACACGGCGTTTGCCAACCGGGTAAATCCACATTTATGGCAAAATTAAATGAATTTTATAGTCCCTTTATTTACTGGGAGAGTGGGTCTAATAAGCTTTTTGCCCGGGCCTTCGCCGGAGGCCTGACGCCTGAGCCCCCAGTGGCCAAAAAAAGGGGATTAGGTTTATTTGGACTAGAGGAGTAAATATATTTATCTGTTATGTGAATAGTGATAATAGAACATCGTAAAAGTGGGCGAAAAAAGGAACCAAAAAGTGAACATTTTTTGGGGAAAGGGTGGATTTAAAAAGACAGATTGGGGCAATATTTGATTGATAGGTTGACAGGTGATTAGGCAAAAAGTGTGGGGTACAGTAGGATGAATAGGAGAAGCTCTTAGGCATTTGGCATTGACAGAATGGAATATTAAAAAGTAGAAAAGAGGAGTGACGGTGTGGGTCGTTTCAGTGCCTGTCATTTTGATCTATCATAATTTGATGCAATTTTTGATATAATTGGATAGAGTTATTCGAGCTCTATAAAATAGTGAATAAAGCTCTTTAATTAATCAAATTTATGTGACCTAAAGTCGAAAAAGTTAATACGAGTCGTTTTTTTAGAAGCTTGTTATTGATGAGAAGATTTCGACCTTTTTATTTTTACAAATTCCAATATTCTATTCATATAGGAACTCGAATAGCTCTATTCAATGATACCAAAATTGCAGCAAATGTTCCTTTTTTACTTCTTTGTTGAGTTTTATGAATGACATGTCAAAGTGACAGGCACTGAAACGGACTGCGCTGAAACGTCACTCTCGGAAATGTGAATTCAATAAACTCTTTTGGCCTAGGTTTAAAAATGTTTAGTGAACTTGCTAAAAGTGATGATTCTCCTTTTTAAAATGAATATTTTGAAGGTTGCCGCACCAATCAAATTGAACATGAAGGCAAATGCATTGGTAAAAGGATAAATGAAGGGATTAAATTCAATCGCTTCCCTCTCTCTCAAAAAGACATTGTTGGCCCCGACCAATCCTGCATTGTAAATCGCCAATGTTCCGGCGGTTCCCAATGTATGAATGGCCACTGCAAATGTCCCACCAGTATGATCAATAATAATGGTGTCTGTGTGCCATGTACGGTGTCCTTTTTTATGAATATTCTCAGATTAAATAAGCTACTCTATTTTTGTATTTAATGACTCTGGAGATACCATTTTTTGAACCCAAAAAATCACTAAAATTTGAGTCTACATTTCTGAATATGTTAAGGCCTTTTTATATAACTCAATGGAATAAAGATTTTCAGAAAGTTCATCTTATCAAGAAGTACAATACCCAAAATGGGGGAGGACGAAGGAGTATACCTAGAGAGGGGACCACTAAATAAAGTAGGAATAAGTAGTGTTGTTAAAAGTCCGTTTTACAAATGTGTCGGTTTTAAAAGCCGGTTTTCGGTCTTCGAAAAATGTTGGTTTTCGGTTTCCCTATTTTTGGTTTTAAAGAGCAAAAATTGCTAACCTAGGTTTTAAATTTCATAGATTTTCTTAAACCGAAACCGATTTTGAACGACTTAAAAATAAGCTAATTTTCCATTGTCTCAATTATCCATTCATTTTTCACTCACAGTGCGTGCCACCCCGCACCAATCTTGTACTCGAGGTGAACGTTGTGTTGGAGGTTCCACTTGCATGGATGGCGTTTGTGTTTGTCCTACCGGGACCAGCCCCTTGAATGGAATTTGCGTCACCAAAATGACTGGCGAGAACAATGTTTTTTTTTTTTGGTTAACATTTCCCCCCTTCACTTTAGTGCCACCCAATTCGGCATGCAATGAAGCCGTTGAATGCGGGGGTGGCTCAAAATGCGAACAGGGAATTTGCAGTTGGTCAGTAATAGAAATTTAATTGGAAATTATTGGGTCCATTTCCCATTTAGTCCTCCACCATTGTTGGCCCTGAATGGCACTTGCCAATATCCGCCCACTGGTCAGTCCCAAATCCGATCAAAATTAAATCAAATCCATCAAATCATTTTCATTCAGTCCCCCCGGAAGGCGCCTGCCCCACTGGAAGAGAACGTTGTTTGGGCGGCTCCATTTGTCAAAATTCCCAATGCAAATGCCCACTGGGCACAGTCGCTGATGGGGTACGGTAGTGAAGATTGAAGGGGCAAAAGGATTAGGCCATAATGCAATTTGAAAAAGGGAAATATTTAAAATGTGGAAAAAAATTATATCGGTTCATTGGTTTGTTCTAGACTCCCAAACCATATAATCAATCGATGGATTTAGTCCAGAAGCATCGTATGATAATGATTAGGCTTGGGTTTAACCAATTCTAACTGGGTTTTAAACCATTAAACCAAAATGGGTTTAAACCGTTTAATACCCTTTAATTGTTGACCAAACCAAAATGGGTTTAAACCGTTTAATACCCTTTAATTGTTGACCAAACCAAAATGGGTTTAAACCGTTTAATACCCTTTAATTGTTGACCAAACCAAAATGGGTTTAAACCGTTTAATACCCTTTAATTGCAGACCAAACCATGTCAAATTATATACCATTCAATGCGTCTTGACCCAGCTCTATCCAATTTTGGGTATATGGTTTAATGGTTTAGGACAAATTACTGAAACTGAACCGTTATAATCTTTTATACATTTTCAATACATTATTTCGACAAATTAAATAATATCAATTTGGTAAATTTCAATTAATTAATTTGGGAATGCCATAGGCTTATTTATGCCAATCAATAATTAAATTGAATATATTAATTAATTCATTCATTCATTGTCAGACTGAATGCGCAATTGTGACCCAAGTTGGTGCCGGACAGGTAAACAACATTTGGTCCTCATTCCCCCATATTCATTGGCCACCATCATAGAGTTGTTCGCCCACCCGTGTTTGCACCAATTTTGCTGTTTGTGTCCAGGGTGTTTGCACTTGTCCCTCACCTTTTGTGGCACAAAACGGCCAATGCGTTGTGAGTTTGTCCACCTTCATCCGTATGATTCGCCTTCACATCATTTTAGCGTCCTGAAACGGTGTTAGCCGGTGATTCATGCGCACTTGGTGAAGCATGCCCACCGAATTCATATTGCCATCAGAGAGAAAAGGCATTAATGAAGGGGATAATGTATAATAATAGAGACTTCCTTCTTGAAGGTTTGCACGTGTATTGCCCCAGCAGTGAATGTGGGCGGCGTTTGCCGAAATGTTCAAACTGGTTTGTGGCCATTTTATAAGATGAAATAGAGTAAATTCTCTTTTAATATCACATGGGGTATTATTTTCAATTTCGTCAAATTATGTGGAATTATTAGAGAATTTACGGTATTATTCTGATTATTTTATGCCAAAATGACAGTGAATATTTCATTTGAATTGTATTCAAATTTCTTGATCTAATTTTAGTTTACATCATCGAAGATTGGAATTATTATGTGATTTATTTAGGATTTTTAATGAAATAATTAGGCCATCTTATTTCTAATTTGACATTCCATTCAATCCAATTTCCCAAAAATTTGAATTCATTAAGCCCCTCCCGGTGACCCATGTCCAAGTGGGGAAGTTTGTTTGGGCGGATCCAACTGTGTTGGGGGTCTTTGCCAATGTCCAGCCGGAATGACCATTCAACAAGACCAATGTGTCCCAATCCCCGCCGGCACACTGGGCCAATGCACTGACAGCAGCCAATGCACTGGTGGAGCATTTTGTGACACCGCCCGCCGGCTTTGTCTTTGTCCACGTTTGTTTTTTAGATGGGTGAAGGGCTTATTTTAATGAAAATTATTTTTTTGAAGCTGGCAAAGTGGCAGTTGGCGGAATTTGCATGGACATTTACAGTGCAGCGGCGATGGCTGCAAATCGACGGCGATTTAGCAGTCGAAGAAGGAATTGGCAAAGGAAGAAACGGTAAAATTTATGAAGGGGAATGATGGTTGCCTCAGGGCTTAAATTGAGAAAATATTTATTTTTAGTAAAAAAATATTGAAATTACCGTAAAAAAGGATAACGTGTAAATAATTAAATGGTTTAAGGAAGGGTTTGTACTACATTCACAAACCAAAATATACCCAAAATTGGATAGAGCTGGTTAAAACGCATTGAATGTATAAATTTGTTATGGTTTGGTCAACAATTAAAGGGTATTAAACGGTTTAAACCGAATTTGGTTTATTGTTTGAAATTAATACTCTTTACGTTTAGGGCAATTTGAATGTTTTTTAACAAATATATTTCCAAAAATTTTCAGTTTTAAATATAAATAAAATGGAATGAGGGACAATTGAGTACCTTAATTAGCTTTTGGGCCATAATTCAGCAAGGCAATAACCAATTTGGCAAGGCTCTATACCATTGGAAAGCCCTGAATGTCTTCTAAAAAGTGGCTATAAAATTATTATGAAATTTACACTTTTTAGTTTATTTATTTGTCTTTAAAAATAATAAACCCGAGTTTATTTTAAAAATTATATAAAATTTCCAAAAAGTAATGAAGCCACTTTTTAAAGGACATTTAGGGCTTTCAAATGGTATATTGCTTTGCTTACCAGAATTGGATATTTCCCTATTGAGATTGAGATATGGTCGAAAGAATGGCCCAATTTTCTATTGTTTCGAATAAATTGGTCATTAATTCCCTCATTTCCCTTTAGTTCCCTCCAACAACTTGGAATTGGCCAAAATTGTTCACCATTGGCCGATGATGGTCCAAATTGTGGTCATGGCTCAATTTGCCTGAATGGCATTTGCATTTTTGCAGCCAAACCTGGCCAAAGTTGTGCTCATGGCCAACAATGTTTGGGCCAATCATTTTGTAGCCACAATCGAATTTGTCAATGTTTTGAGCCGGAATTGAAAATGCCCGTTGGCGGAGAATGCGTCGATCGGCTGAAATCACCGCCCGGATTCCCATGCGGAAATGGAGGTGGACAAAAATATTCCTCTTTGGACATTTAATTTTCCTTTTTTCCTTCATTCCAAAAATCCAAAAATTGATCAAAATTTTATTCAAATTTCCTCAGAACTTTGTGTGGCCAATTCTCGTTGTAATCCGTCCACCCTCCAATGTGAATGCCCCAATGGGATGATCCAAAAGGGAAAGGAATGTTTTGAGGGGGAGGGCCAAATGTTTGGGCCAATCCAACAACAAAGGAAAGGCCAAATGATGGAAGAAGAATGGATTCATCAGCAGCAACGGAGGCAGCCAATTTCGATGGCTTCAACCAAACAAACTTCTTCAAATGGCAATCTAATGAGACAAAATGGAGGAGAAATTGGAAATGTTGTTCAACAAGAAAGAGGTGGGAATAGGCAAATTGGGGGTTAATGGAGGATTAAACATCCTGTTCTTATTAGTTCATTGCTTATTAGAAAATTATAATGAAAAATATCCACAAATTTTTAGATAAAATTAATTAAACTTTTGCTTATTAGTGCGATGAAAAATTGATATTTTTAAATAGAATTGGACTAATATTGTTTATAAATTATTCACCGTACGAATAAATAAATATAACATATTGTTTTTTTTGTGTGTATTTTGCAGTGTTTTCCTCCTTCACAATGCCCTTCTTCCATTCACTAACTTCGCTAACAAATTCCATTATTGAAAATTTGCTGAATTTGTTTCCAATTTTTGTGAATCCCCAAATCAAAAAACGAAGAATGAAAAGGGAGGATTATATTGGGCCATCATCGGCAAATTGGGAAAGGCCATTGCCAACAGAATTTGGTGGAATTTTTGGGCCAAATGAAAATAAAAATGAGGCAAAGGAAATTAGTGGGAATGATGGAATGGAAGGCAAAATTCAAATAGCAAGGTTAGATTTTGGGGTAGGAGAATGCCAAAAATACTTTTGCCTGAATAGTTCAACTTCAACTCCCCGTCCCCAAGTGGTGAATGTGCCAAACAATGATGGCATTGACAATTCCTTAAACCAACAAAATGGAAGACCAAAAGACGGGAATTTGCCCCAAAATCAATTTACGGAATCAATTGATGAAAGGAAAAGGATTGAATTGGGCCATGAATGTGCGGAAGAGGGTGCAGAATGTGGGACAATGGCAGGCAGAGGAGTTGGTGGTGCAAAATGCCGAGATGGGGTTTGCCGATGCGCGGACGAATTTGTGCAGGCAGGACAAATAATGTGCATTGCAAGGAACAAAAGTTGGTGGACGGGGGAACGAGAGGGATGATTGGGTACCGTCTATTGGGTATCTGTGCCATTCTTTTTACCATAGATTGAGGCAATAGCCAATTTTGGAAGGCGGTATACCATTTTGAAGCCCAAAAGTGTCCTCTAAAAGTGACTTTTTTTTAATATTATACTTCTAATTTTTGAAAAATTTACATAGCTCTGCGTATGTATAATATACTTGAATTTTGAAAAGGTGCTAATTTTATAAATTTTTAAAGTATTCAAAAAATTAGAAAAGCCACTTTTTAGAGGAAATTGGGGTTTTCGAATGGTTTATCGTCTTCCCAAATTGGTTGCTTCCTTTTTGATATATCGCCAAATGAATGGCTTAGATGCCCGATCGAGAGTAACAACTATGTTACTATTTCGTTTCGAACAATTTTGGAAGTTGGGGGAATGTTATAAAAGAAAGGGAATGGGAATTACTCTTTAATTTTTCCGTCACACACAGTTGCCAATCCCATTGTGAATCCGGGTCAACCCTGTGGACCCCGGGATTTCTGCGATGGTGGCGCAATTTGTAACCAAAATGTTTGTCAATGCCCGCCAAACTTTTTGCCACAACATCGAAATTGGTTAGAGGCTATATTCAATTTTATGGTGAATTATTCATTTATTAGCATTCGAATGGACGAAAATGAAGGGAGAATAGAAGGAGGCAAAAGACTCGTCAAAAGTAGGTTAATTGGATGGATGTGGATTTGATTGGAGAATTTATAGAATCGCCTGGCTTAAATTGCCGACACAATCCGAATGTTTGCACCGGAGGATCATTTTGCTTCAATGGATATTGTGTTTGCCCGGAGGGATATGAGGAGAGGAATGGGGAATGCATTGTGCCGAAAATATATGGTCAGAAGGGGGAATGGAATTGAATATATTATTATTATTAATTCCGCCTTTTTTCTGGATAGAATTATTTTATACTATTTCCGTGGCCCTTTTTCCGGAAAGAATGAATTTGCACTTTTTCCTTCCTGAAAGAATTAATTTGCACTTTTTCCTTCCGGAAAGAATGAATTTGCACTATTTCCTTCCGGAAAGAATGAATTTGCACTTTTTCCTTCCGGAAAGAATTAATTTGCACTTTTTCCTTCCGGAAAGAATGAATTTGCACTATTTCCTTCCGGAAAGAATGAATTTGCACTATTTCCTTCCGGAAAGAATTAATTTGCACTTTTTCCTTCCGGAAAGAATTAATTTGCACTTTTTCCTTCCGGAAAGAATGAATTTGCACTATTTCCTTCCGGAAAGAATTAATTTGCACTATTTCCGGTTACTTCTTTTCCGAAAATTTTTAATTTTTTCCATTTAGAATAAATCCATAAAATTCTCAAATAATAAGATTTGTATTTCTACCATTTCCACCAAATGAAATACGGTATTCTCTCTTCTTTTCATTTATTGCCCAAAAGAAAATAAGATTTGTAGTTTGTACACTTTTGATTTCAAAGAAGGGAAATAAAACAATTATCAGAGATCAAGGCAAAAGCCAATCGTGCGAGGCGATATACCATACGAAAGCCTAAAATTCCCTCTATAATTTAGCATTTTTAAATTTGAGGAAATTCAAGTTTGCAAAATGTTTTATATCTTTGAATATATTAAACCAAATTTTTTGAAAGTTCCCATTATTTTATTATTTAATAAATTATTTGATAGCCAAATTTAAATGTCTCTTTAGTGGAACCCGGCGCCAGTTGCGAACGTCCACCCGGCATAATTGCCCAAGTGGAATGTTTGGGCAATTCAGTTTGTGCCAACGGCTTTTGCGTCTGTCCAAATGGGGAACCAATTCAAAATAAAATGTGCGTCACTGTAAATTCCATCGCCAATCCCGGCGAACCATGCATTGCAAATTTGACTCGATGCACTGGCAATTCCGTGTGCCTGAATGGATTTTGCTCTTGTCCATATCAACAAGTGGCATTGAATGGCCAATGTGCCACCGTGACCATCGCCACCCAATTGCCAACGCAAACATGCACGCCGGCCACAATTTGCCTTGGCAATTCCATTTGCCAATCCGGTCGATGCCAATGCCTTCCAAACACTGTCCTTTCCCGGACTGGCACTTTTTGCCAGCCCGTTTCTGCCATCATTCTTCAACCTTTGAGCTCCCCACCAGCAGTTGGCATTCCCGGCTATCCGTGTGCCGTTGCCACAGTGCCAACATGCATTGGGGGTGCAAAATGCGTTCAAGGAATTTGTGCATGTGGTCAGTGTCCACTTTTAAAATTGGCAATTTGGAGCATCGAATATTTTATTTTTAGTTATTACTATTTAATTTGTCAAAAAGATTTTAATGGTTCAATGGTTTGTCCTAGAGCCTAGAATCTTAGCCTTTATACCTAAAATTGGATAGAGCTGGTCAAGACGCATTGAATGGTATATAATTTCTCATGGTTTAGTCAACAATTAAAGGATATTAAACGGTTTAAACCTATTTTGGTTTGGTCAAAAATTAAAGGGTATTAAACGGTTTAAACCTGTTTTGGTTTAATGGTTCAAAACTATGTTAGAATTGGTTAAACCCAAAGCAAAAACATAATCAAATGATGTGTCTCGATGAAATCTATCGATTAGGTATCTACTATCTAGACTGATGATCTAGCACTGAATGGTGATCTTTTCGATATTTTCAATGTTTTTTATTTCCAATTTCACCCAAAAATTGGCAACAACAATAATAATATTTTACGATATTGAACAAACAAATTCTTTTTTTTTTGTGAGAATTTGCCATCAAATTTTGGCATCTAATTTCCCCTCATCTCTCATCAGATCCTGGCTATGTTCCCCGCCAATCTGTGTGCATCCCCTATTTGGTCCAGCCACAACCACAACCCCCTCCATACCCATATTCCCCTGGCCAACCTCCACCAATTGTTTGGCCCCCTCCATTCGCCACTCCTTCACCCCCAACCTCTACCTATCCTCCATTCCCCTCGGGCCTTGTCCAGCTGTTGCCCGGCGAAAATTGTGACCCCCGGTGTGAAAACACGAACACCTGTGGTGCAATTTGCGCCGGTGGCTCCATTTGTGCCGATGGAATTTGCACATGCCCTCAGGGCCAATATGCGCTGAATGGCCAATGTGTACCGTATCCAATCACACTTCAACCACCGGTTTGGCTCAATCCATTTTGTCAGGCAATATTCCAGACCAATTTTAGGCCAATCCAACAATTGCGCCAATTCCCCTTCAGCCAATGAGGCAGCGGAGGCGTCCATCCGAAAGTTGCGATTTTTCGTCCACAATTTGTTCCGGCGGTTCTTCTTGCATTTTGGGCATTTGCCAGGCAAATTTTTTGATCAAACCAATTTTTGCATATTTTCTAATTGAAGTGTCCGCCTGGGTATTCCCCAAGTTTGGACAAGGAATCCTGCGTAAATGGCCTTTTAATGGATCCGGGTGGAGGGGCACAAAGGCCACAACATGATGCTGGCCCCCCACCGCCAAACAACAATAATATCCCTGCAATTCCAGGAGGAGGACAACCACCAAGGGATAAGAAAGAAAAACAGCCAGCGGAAAAGGTGAATGAATCTACCAATTGCTCGACTTACTTAGATTTGTTATAAATATAAATATGGATGGATTAAATGATTAAGCATTTCGGCTATTTCTGGGTGCTTTTTATCGAAAATCCCATAATTATTTTTAATTAGCTAAAAATTAATTTTAATTATTGAATTTTCTAAATTGGCAATGACATTTCTATACAGATTTTTATGCCTTTCAGCATCATTTGACGAAAATTCAAGCAAAAAATCTAATTTAGATTTGCTATTAATTAGCGATTGACTTATAAAATGATCATTTTGGATATTTCTGGACTCTGATTTTATCAAAAAAGTTATATCATATTTTAAATTTTCATTAACAAATTTTCGTACACATTTAAAGATTTTGCCTTTAGGCATCTTTTTCCCAAGTTAAAAAAAAACCAAATTTTCAGCTTAAACTTGGCCAAAGATGCACAAAATCTGTTGGGGATGAATGTGTTCCCGGAGCGGAATGCCTTTTTGATGTTTGCGCCTGCCCACCGAGGACTGTGGCCGATCAAAGGGGATTTTGTGTTTTGGAAGGAGGACCCAGACCCACCTCATCACAATCCAACAAATCGGCCATTGGCTCAATTGCCCCAACGCCCTCATTGGCCCAAGGCCAATCACCATATTCCCTGCCAATCTTTAGGGCACCGCCTCCACCTTCGCCTCAATCTTTGATTGAAATTGCCCCAGGCTATGCCTGCCCTTTGGCAACACAAAAATGTAAAATGGGCTCGAATTGTGTCCATTTAGAGGGACAAGGCCAATTTTGTGTTTGCCAAGACCCAACTGGAGGCGAAATGGTGGGCCCGAAATTAGAGGAGAAATTAAATTAATTAATGAAATTAAGGCAACAAATTCAAGTGGAAATTGCACACCTCGCCTTTTGTCGGACAATGTGGACAAAAGTGAGAGCATTTTGAAGTGGATGGGATAGGGATAACTAATTAGTTAAAATAAAATTCACAAAAATTTTTTAATGAATTCAATCAAATTGCACCAAAATAATTCTGAAAATATGGCCAAAAAATTTACAATTAAAATAACAATTTTAAGGACTTCTTGGCTCTCCCTGTCGCCTTCCGGATGAGAAATGTGCGGCTGAAGGAATTTCGGCCCAATGCCGTGCCGGCTTCTGCATTCAGCCTGGAAGGGGAATGAGCGCATTGGCCAGAAGGGAATTGGGCAATTTTGATGGAAAGGATGTGGCCGAAATGGAGGAAAAATTGATGCAAGAAACGGATGGAGGATGGCAAATGGATGATTACAAAAGTGGGCATAATTCAGGGGAATTTAACTGAGGAATTAATTATTTGAGAGGGGACGAAGTCAAATCACATTCCAGAGGCAAATCTGGAAACTTATGTTCTTTATAAAGCCACTCATCAGATGCGAAACTAAACATTTCAGTACTGCCATTTCAGTAATTTGACTGTTTTTTAGGCCATAGCTCAACAAGGAAGTAATCAATTTTGGAGGGCGATATGCCATTTGAAAGCCCTAAATATCCTCTAAAAAGTGGCTTCTTAAAATGTATTAAAAATTAAAACACATTATAGAAAAGAGGCGTTTCCTCAAAAAAGTTTTATTTTACTCAAAGGTATGAAACTTTTTTGAAAGCTTAAATTCCTAAAATTTTAAATAAGCCACTTTTTAGAGGACATTCTGAGCTTTAAAATGGTATCTTGCATTCCAGGATTGGCTATCGCCTCGATGGGCTGTAGTCAAAAAGTGGCCCAAATGGCCCCATTCCCTTTATTTGATAGGCCACTTTCATACCATAAATAAATTGGCAATATAGTATGTATATTTCCCCCATTCTCCATAGAATTGGTTGGCCAACTCTGTCAAGCGCATAAAGAATGTGAGCCACCGGCCCTTTGCCTCCTTGGCCGATGTGCATGCCCGCCGGGCACATTCACTCAACCTGAACATCCGGTTTGCGCATTTCGCCAGAATTGGGCCAATCAAGGTAATCAATCATTTTTATGAATAATTTTTTGACCAATTCAATTTCAGTGCCAATTTGGAGGCCAGAAGATTTTGAATCATGGCGAAGAATGCGAAGAAGAATTGGGGAAAAGGGCAAATTTTAAGGGGTGGATTGAAGGGTAAATATCCGCAATGCCATTTTTGTAATTATTAATTTTAATATTCGTTTTTTTGTTTTTGTTTGTTTTTTTTTTAATAAAATTAACATTGTGCCGTGTTATTTACAAAAATAATAAATTATGAATATTCCTTTCTAATTTAATATACCCATTAATGGTCAATAAAATCTTCCAAATATTCCTCTCCATTTTCAGGAATTTATTCCCAAAATCGTGGCCATCATTTCACTTCAAATTTGCCTTTGGCCCAATCTCAATTAAGCCAACAAAATGAAATGCCAACGGCAATTGGCCAACAACAAACCCACTGGACACAATGGCCAACAAATGTCCAAAATCGTCGGCATCAAAATGCGGTTCCATCGCCTTCTTCCCCATTTCCAACAAATTTGGCCAATCAACAAATGCCACCTTTTTCCTCCCATTCAAATTCAAATTCCTCCCATTCCACCCCATCTAATCGGTCATCCCGCCGTCTTCTCCCCCAAAATGGCCAGCAGGCAAATTCACGCCAAAATGGCGGCCAACAATTTTGGTTTGGCCGATCCCCGGATTGCCCATTGAATGGCCGAAGTCAACTTTGCCAATTGCCCGACTGTTTTTGGTTATTCTAGCATTTCTTTCCAATTCCCCGATTTAAATAGTTCCCGAACGGGTTTGGACATCCCCGGCAATTTGCCGGTGGCCAAAGTGCCTCGAATGATTTTGCTCACTTTCCATGGACCAGTCAATGACCAAAATATTAATTTTTATAAGTAAATTTGGGGGCAATAATCCAACTTTATTCTCTCTTCATAGATCCATTTTTAATGGCCGTTTTCGCAATTTGAATGGCGGATGCCCAATTGGGGCCACATTCTTCATTTCGCACAAAAACACAAATTATGATCAAGTAAATTAATTAAAAAGAATGGCAAAAGATCTATAACTAACAAAAAGACATATTTGCCAGGAAATTCAGTAACATTAAATTGAGCATTTTTAGTACATATTAATGGGCAAAAAGGAAACATTCTTTCAATTTAGAATGTGGAAGAATTATGTTCTCCCAGTTTATTTGATCGAATTTATTTATATCTTATAAAATATCCATATAGTTGTGAGTATGTGCTGATAATAATTATATAAAAATGAATTAATTGTAAATTATAATTTATTTTTTCACTGCCGACACAGGTCCAATGGTTGCACGCATCCGGTGCACATGAACTCGCTGTTCAGGCATTCTCTACGTCCGTTCCCTCCTCACCTAATTTATAATTATCCTTTCATTATAGGATAGCTATCTTAACCAAAAAATTTTATATCTATCGATAGTCAGAAGTGCGCTCTTTAATTTGATATCAAAATTATCAATATATATCGGTTTAGCCCTTAATTAGCTACAAGCGTCGTCGCCCAGTTGGGACATCGCCCAGTCGTTCGTGCCCATAGGATAGGCCATAAGTTGTCGTCGAATAACTCTTCAACACCTGAATTTATTTTTATAATTTTATTATCAAGTTAAAAAGCAGACTTTTATCTACCTAATAATATAAATTTTATTTAAATTGGTTCAGAATTAATGGAGTTATGCCAAAAAATCACTCACAAATGCACAAATCGATAGTAAAGGACTGTTTAAATGTTTTATGAGCATAATTATTAAATTTCTAAATCAATTTAAATATAATTAATATCATTTAATAGCCAAAAGTCTGCTCTTTAATTTGATATTAAAATTATTAAAATTGGTTCAGTCTACGATGAGTTATTATAGATAGAAACGATGCCAAATTGGCCCAGTGCCAAGTTGGGCTGTTCCCTCTTCCCTTCATTATTCATTGCTTTCAGCTATAATCAACCGTTGGCCTCGGATTCGCCTCGTCAATGGCGTCTGGAGCTGGACGGTGCCCGCACCGCATTGGAACATTTTGCGCATGTCGACAAGCGTCAAATTGTGGGAATAAGTGCTCCTCGGTTTGAGCCTGCCGGTGAAGTTCAATTTCGCGAAATGCAAGTGCTCTCATTCAAATTTGATTGTTCCTCACTGGTTCGAGAGGGTGGCCCATTTTGGCCTCAAACAATGGACTTCTTCCCACCTTGGAATTGTTCGAAGGGCCAAAATTGTGCCCGGTCAAGATATCCAGGCATTTGGGCATTTCCGGTGGGCAAGGGATATTAGGAAGGGATTTTAACTGATTTGATTCCCAAAAAAAAAAGATAAATAAATTGTATCGAGGCAATGAGGAGAAGGAGGAATCCTTCACTACGGCCAATACTTTGGATGGCCTCATCAAGGTAACTTAACTAATATTTATTGTTTATTTTTATTAATTGGTACCTAAATGGTTTGGGTTCTCTTTTTCTGCCGAGAAGGGAAAAAGTGAAGGGTCCTTCCTTTGGCTGTTGGAAGAGGACTAGGGGGTACGGTATAGGGTGAGGTTTGTCTTATCAACCCAAAAAAATCAAGAAGGATTCGGGCTGATGGGACAAAATCACCCCCACCGTACCTCCTGTCGTGACCCTCCCCAACACAGGGAAGGGCCCTCTTTCACTTTTCCTACTTTTTCCCTTTTAAAGAGAAATGAGGACCCAAACCATATAATAAGTATCAATTAATTCTACACAGCCCTGGGACACTCCTCAAAAAGTGGCCCAAATCCTGTGGACCAATTTCAATGAATCCACCGAGGCCAATCGCGCCCCATTCATCATTCCATTGGATGCGGCCGCCCTTCGACCCCTTCCGGACGGTGTCTTGGCCAATGGACTTGGCCAATTTTTGGAAGAATTTTAATATTTTAATCAAATTCATTTTTCGTCATTTCTTCAAGGTTCTTCGATTTGATGATGTTTTTGTGATTTCAATGGGCCAAGCATTGGAATGGCTGAAACGGCCAACCGCCTTAGACAATTTGGGTCAATTTAGGCCATGGAAATGTGGAATGGAGGAGAGGAGGGAACAACCTTGCGAAGTTTAAAAATTGCCAGAAAAAATCCATAATTACCCCACATTCAGACACCATCAATTTGTACCTATTCTGGCGCCCAAAATGGTCCAATGGCATTTCGCCTCTGTGGAAGTTGTCCTCCATTTGCGCCAACATTGGAGGATCCATTGGGCACTGGAAGGCCAAGAAATGTGTGGAGACGATGAAAATTAGTGAAAATTGGATAAATGTGATCAAAATCAATGGAATTGTTCTTAATAAATAATTGATTAAATAAATAATTGCTGGTCAAAGTCAGAGAGCCAGGGCATACCGTAGCATCTAACTCTCACTTCCATTTCTGGAATAAAAAGAATATGCCCTGAGGCTGCGTTTTTTCAGCTAGAAAACAGAATCAAAAATCAGAAACAGTACTAAAAATCAGTATTTCGTTAATTAAAATTGCTTTCTGGAATGGACTTAGAAATCAGAAATTAATAAATATTAAATTAAATGATTGTTTTATAATCAAATTTATTGGAATAAATAAAAAAAAAGATTAATAAGAACTAACAAGGAGTGGAAAAAAAATGAATGAAAGATTGAAGAGAATTTAAATTTGGATAAAAATTTTATTGGAAAAATCTATTTTAAATTACTTAAGTATTTCGGTAAAATAAAAATATCAATGAACGTGAATTCTATTAGTCAAGAATTTCAAATTTTATATTTTTATAATTGGTTCAAAAATAATTGATAACAAAAAATCAGAATTAAAATTTGTGTCAAATTTAAGGCCATTTATGTCCTATTATTATATCCCAAATCAAAATACCAAAAAACCAATCAAAGTCACGATAATCAATTTCTTTCCAAAATGTGATCAATCAAATGGCCCAAACTATCCCCCAAATTCATTTTCCAAATTGTCTGCCAACCAACCTACAAAAAATACAAACTTCTCGAATTTAATCAGACAATTTGTTGCCAATTTATACTTTGTGTAACATTTTATATTTTAATCACATTTTAATTGACCAAAAATAATCAAATGATCTGCACACAAAACAATGTGAATTTGGGTCCAAAATTCACACTTTCATTCCTTTCTTTCAATTCAACATTTACCCACTAATTTCCCATTCCCATTCGCTTTTCCCACCCAAAATTGTTTCTTTTCCTTACCTTTTGGCCGCCACTGTTTTCTGCGTCAGGTGTTCCCCAATCCTCGATCCAATCCTCTCAATTCCCGAATGCTCCTCTTCTCCATTGCCCCAATTTCCACTCAATTCTCCTCAAGAGTCCTTCATTCCCTATTGCCCGTTTATTTTTGTGTGCTTTTCCCTCCGTCTTTCGATCGCAAAGTCACAGCCCTTCCAAATGGCCCATCCTCCATCCGCTTAAATTCTCCACCCCGGACAACTCCTTCATTTGGCCAATGGACTCAAAAGCACCCACCCTTTCAGCCAAAATAATGATGAAAATTGGACCAAATTCGTGGCCACCTTTTTTGATTATATCAATGCGGATGGCCCATTTTGAAATTCATCGACAATTCCTTTCTTTTTGCTATTTTAATTAATTCATTTCTTAATTCTTTACGGAGCATCAATTTCGCAACACAAATTTCTAAATTATTTCTCAATATTTCATTCGAAGTTTGGCCACTCCAAATTTCATCACTTTATTATAATCCAATGCTCACCTTCTCTTGGCCCATTCTGCCAACCACCAATTTTTCTTACGTTTTTGATTGTACTATTAAGCATCAAAACATATCCCCCATGCCCTCCCAATTGTTGGCCCATCAATCCTACTCCACCTCCTCTGTTGTTTTCGGTGGCCATTTGGCCAATGGCCTCATTTCCTGACTTTGTTTTCTGATTACCAATTTATCAATTGTCCTCTGCCAGCCAATCCAAAAGCCCATTTTGCTGCTTTACAACAAAACAAAAAATTCCGCTAATAGACTAAAATGGATCCTCTGAATAAAGCAGATTGCAAAAAATGCCCATTTTTCATGTGGCCATTGGCCATTTTTATTCCTTCAAATGACCAGTAGGAGGCGTTGTTTGCTTGATTTTAAGGCCTAAAGCATGATCCAATTTTTGATTTAAATTTATACTAAAATTCTTGACCAATTGTTTAGTCTTTGGGAGACAGTCCAATTCTTTGACTTTGGCTTTTGGCCCATATTGGCTCTAATATTTTTGTAGAGACAATTCAGCAATTAATCAATTACTTAATAATTTCCCTAAAATACTAAAGAATGGAACCGGAGGCAATAGGAGAATGTTTCTTTCGAATTTTTTTCACCTTTTTGCCCTTTCGTAATTTGAACTTCCTGGGACCATCCAATTCATTGTTATTGGCTTTTCTCACCTTTGCACCTTTCCTTTCCATCATCACCTTCCGTGCCATCTTCCACCGAATTCATCCTCGTCCTCGTCCTCATCATCATCCACCAATTTCACATTTGTCCAGCCTCAAAGAATTGAGCCAAGGTGTCGGCCGTCCATCCATTCCAGAGCCCTCTGTAGCTGGTCCGCTTTATCCCAAACCCAACTAAAAGTCGGTTGTTTCACCCTTTTATCCTTCTTCCCTTTTTGCCTCTTTAAAAATAATTGCCCATTCCATGGCAGGCATGGCACCTTCCCTAAAATGCAAAACTTGTCCAAACTCCCTCCCAAGGGAGCAAAAATAGTGAAGGTATCCAGAAAAATAATTAGCCTAAAAAGTTGGTCTAGTAAAGCAAAAAATAATATTCATTCATTTTGAAAAAAATGTAAAATGAATTGATGGATTTTTTGAGAGAATGAAAAATGTGGCCTCATTCAAAATGCATTTTGCCCCCGGATTTGTGTAGAATATTATTAGCCGTGTGGCCAATTTCCATTACTTTGATTGAAAATGCATCCAAATCTTTGGGAGGAAATGTACTGCCTTCTTTGGCATCTAAAATGGACGTTAGCCTTTCAAAAATCCAACGGATTTATTGTGCAAAAATTTTCACTGTAAAATGGCAAAAATTCGTTTTTATATTTCTGTGAGGCCTTACCTAAAATGTTGCATTACATTTTTTCCAATAAATCATTGGCAGACCATTAATCAAAAA
The DNA here is from genome assembly GCA_030063045.1 of Pratylenchus scribneri. Taxonomy (NCBI): domain Eukaryota; kingdom Metazoa; phylum Nematoda; class Chromadorea; order Rhabditida; family Pratylenchidae; genus Pratylenchus; species Pratylenchus scribneri. The sequence goes on along the minus strand of JAQSEB010000020.1, from coordinate 1,351,515 downwards.
TTGGCACTTTGGATTTTTCCTAACAATTCCTTTTTTTAAAGAAACTTTTCCCAGGGGGCCCTTCCCCCTTCCCATCTTTTATTCAATTTCCGCCAGCACCCTCGACTTGGACAATGATTTTTGCTGTTGGCCATTTTGTGACTGCTGGACAAATTCAAAGAGGGGAAATGGTCAGTTGGCCATTTCTTCAATAAATTCCAATTTGTGGCCATATTTTTGGCCAAGAATACAAATAGAAAAACAAAAGCTTTTAAAATCGACATTTGCCCTCACAAATTTGTGGCCATTTCTAAGCTAAATTCATTGGCAAATGAATGGAATCCCCCCTTCCCTCTTCACAATTCCTCCCTCACCCTTTTTCCGGTTAATCTCATCAATTTTTCATGCATTTCATTTCGCCAACCCAATCCTAGTCAAATGAGAGCAATTTCGATTTTTGGCCTTTCAAATTTGCTAAAATTTAATTTTCATTAAATTTTTCCCATTTTTAAACAAAATCTCTATTCAAAAATTTTTGGAATAGGCCAATTTTTATTCTAACTGGAAAGAAATTAAAACTTTCCGGAAAAAGGCAACCAGAAAAAGTGCAAATTAATTCTTTCCGGAAAGGGCAACCGGAAAAAGTGCAAATTAATTCTTTCCGGAAAAGTGCAACCGGAAAAAGTGCAAATTAATTCTTTCCGGAAAAGTGCAACCGGAAATAGTGCAAATTAATTCTTTCAGGAAAGGGCAACCGGAAAAAGTGCAAATTAATTCTTTCCGGAAAGGGCAACCGGAAAAAGTGCAAATTAATTCTTTCCGGAAAGGGCAACCGGAAAAAGTGCAAATTAATTCTTTCCGGAAAGGGCAACCGGAAAAAGTGCAAATTAATTCTTTCAAGAAAATAAGCGGATTTATTTACAAAAAAGTGGCGGATTTTTCTAACCAAAAATTGGTTGAATTTTCTTTGCAAAAAAAGGCGCTGATTTATTCCGCATGATTGAACACAATGCTTCTTTCCATTCCACTCATTTCGCCTTCTTTTTAATTCCCAAATGCCCATTTTTGAGGGCATTTTCTCCTCCCATTCCCATCCTTCCCTTCATTTCTCGACTTCCTCTTTATCCTCCACCAAAAGCCAACCCAAAATCTGTTGAAAAAGGGAATTTGGAAATGGCCAACAACAAAATGTCGTCGTCCCCTTCCCCTTTTCCCTCCAATTTTTTGTCCTTTCAAGTTTCAACGAACAATTGACTGCATAATTTTCCACCATCAATTTTTGCAGTATTTTTTTTCGCACCAATTGAATTAAACTAAAAAGACCACACATTAAATCGATTTAGGCCCCATAATTTTAATTTAAATTAAATATAAATGGCCAAAAATGGCAATTGATTAGGCACAAAAAATAAAATATTTTAGATTAACTAAAAGAATAGAAAAATACAAATTGTTTTTGATAAATTCAATTAAAAATCTGTCAAATTTTTAAATTAGTGTAGATGGATGGGGCCATTGACCTTAACCCATGATTACAAATGCAAAAATTAAATAAATTAATTTGGAATTTTGCTATTAATTTCCCTTCAAGGCAAGTCAAATTGCACCTTTCCCTTTCAAATTCAATTGCGATTAAAATTAAAGTTGACAAATCCAAATGGAAATTTAATATTTTAAAATGTCAAATTCATTCAATCCCAAATTCTTTTATATGTAAATCCTCTTTTATTCCAATTTCACAATTCCCTATTTACGATAATTCATTTTGGCATTTGCCTAATTTTTATGGCCAATTCCTCTAGCCACTTTCACATCCAAATTCCAAACATTTTCAGAGGCCTTTTAAAAAATTGTTTAAAATGGGCAGCACAAATTCACATTTGCAGCAGCCTTCAATGCTCGACCATCAATTGGGCCAACCTCCAATTCCAATCATGCATGAGCCAAGCACATACCAACCCCAATATCCGGACATGAATCAGATATTCAAGGGAATCCCAAAAATGATGCAGGCCAGTTTTTGCACACAATAATAAATATAAACTGATCGGAAAGGGAAAATCAATTAATTTGGCCATGAATAAATAGGCCCAATGAAGGGGATATAGACTATTAAATATATTTATCCGTTTTAGGGAAAAATGGTGATAACAGAACATCTAAAAGTTATGGAAAAGAGTGAACATTTAGTGGGGAGAAGAGCCAGTTTAAAAAGGCAGATTGGGGCAATATTTGATTGATAGGGGTGTAGGGGGATTAGGAAAAAGTGGGGGTACAGTACATCACTGTAGTACAGTAGGATGAAAAGGAGAAGCCCTTAGGCATTATTGGCATTGACAGATCTGATTCCAAAATTCTTAATAAAATAGGAAGAGGGAAAAAATATATTCATTAAATGTTTTTTTGTGTATTTTAGGTCGCCGATGACATGCACCGAATGACCAATTATGTGCGTTTCCCTAAAAATATTCTCCTTTCATTCATTCATTTTCAATATTAATTTTCAGATCCAGGATCTCAGGAATATGCTGTTCTTTTGCTCAGTCAGTTTTGATAATATTTATATATAAATTGGGAAAATTTGACGAAATTTAAATACAATAAAATTCATTATTTATTAAGGGGAAAACAAATTTAAGTTTTGCTTAAAATTATGGAATAAATGGGAAAATATTACAATTATATCTTTGCCTTCATTTGGTTTATATTTTCATGAAATTCACTCGAATAACCTTCGATTAACTCCTTTTCAACTAAATTCATTATCCAATGTTCCATTATTAAAGTTGCTCAGTGTTGCCGGCCTTATGTTTTTCATGTTGCTCAGATTCATGCAGAATAGGAAAAGCACAAAACGGAGACGGCGAGCACACAACAATGTAAGGAAGAGAATAAATATTAATAAATGAATGAGTATTAGTCCAAATCTAACTGTGAATCAACTTTAAATTATTATTTATTAATTGTGCAGGAAAATTTGATAAAAATATGAAGGGGAAAAGAATAGAAGAGCAAGAGAGGAAAAGGGTGCGTTTAAAAAAGGCAGATTGGGGCAATATTTGATTGATAGGAGGGTGACAGGTGATTAGGCAAAAAAGTGGGGGTACAGTAGGATAAACGATAAATAGGAAAGACTTATTTTATAGGCATTATCGATAGTGAGAATAGAAAGAATTCGTAGAACTCAAATATTAATTTCGGCATTTGTTTGAATTAGTCCAAAAATGTATAAAACTTGATTTTGCACTTTGGGAAATATTTCTTTCCAATATTTCCAGGTGCGCCTTTTAAGTTATAAAAAGAAGGTATACAAATAAATTAACAAAGTTTTATTCCCCAAATTTTTGAAGAGAGCCGACGATTCGGAGCAATCTTCACTGAGCATTTCGCGGCCAAGTCAAAATTATCGGCACTATCATTCGGCAAGGCCAGTCGACAATTGGACACATAAAATTGAGATTGACCGAATGTTGGGTGAGAATTGGCATATTTGGGGAATATATTAATATATTTATTTGTTCAATTCCACAGCAGATTCCACATCGACTCGCCAAACGAATATGACCGGACATGGAGGAAATGCGGCGGCCATCCATCCAACGGGCAGTCATCCACTTTTGGTGAGTAATTTGGAAGAATATTTGGCATTAATAAATTCTGCAATAGTGGCTCCAGACTATTTCAAAGACCCTCTAGAGAGAACTCTTAATAGAGGGGAACACTAATAGAGAATTTACGGTATTTTAGGGGTTATATTTAAGGATTTGACAGCAATTTCCAACATTCTAACTAAGTTCCATTTTATATCTTTATTTAAATCCCAAAATGTGATTAGGAACTACCTTAATTTCAGTTGAACAACAAAATGGCACTGATGGGTGCCAGTCCGGAGCATCAATTGCATCATCCCACACCAATATCCCACCAAAGCCATTATCAATCATCGCCCATCCATGAACAAAATGCAGGTGGCGGTGCCCATTCCAACCAAATTAGTCCTTGCCCAACTCCAACATCCTCCGGCCAACCTGCCTCAATCAACGCCATTCATCACACCACTCCACATCATCATCATAATCAGCAGCAGCAGCCGAATGGCCAATTGAAGGTTGCCCATTGAAAGAATGAAGTGGTGTTGTGGATTTGATGAATTCTTTCCCAAGCAAATACTAATCCCCCATTTTCCCGCATTTATATTAACACATATTTCTAAAACATTTGTGCCCTTTGAATTTAATAATATTGGCTAAAGGGCAATGAATTTGGATGATAATTTATAATATTCTTCAGAATCCGAGGAATTTTTTACTTGAAAATATTCTAATTCGGCCAATTATCATAAAATTAATTGTTGAAAATGCCATTAATAAATTAGAGGAATACCCAATTTTTGGTGATAATTTTTAGTCTAATTGGGCGAATTTAATAATTTTTTTACCATTCATTTTGTTTCTTTCCATTCTGAGAGAGCAATATTAAAAAATATTTTATTTTGGTCAATAATTAAAATAAGGGCACAATGCGCGACCATTTCCCCTCATCCCATTTAACCCGAATCTCATCACAAATTTCTAGTCAGATGTAAATAAATTTGCATATTTTTGCATGATTTTGATTTGATTTTGCCTAAAGAAATGAATGAATTGCAGTGAATTAATCCCAAATAAAAAAAATTAATGGGTCATCCGCCGATTCAATAAAATATTATAGGGGGAATTAAGGCTTTTTCAACATTTTTTAGAAGGCCGTCCAACAGAAAAATTCAATCTAATGGGCGGATTGCCCCATCCATCCCATTTCTAATGGCCGGAACCCAAATCAACCAAAACAACAAAAAAACAAATTGAATTAAATTAATTTTAAGCGATTGGATCCCGTCAAATTGGTGGTCGATGAAATGCCATATATGGAGGAAAATGAACAGCAACAAAATGAGGAGGAGGAACATTGCTAAATATTTGGATGATTTAATCAACATTAATTGAATAATATTAATTCAAAATGAATCCAAATCAACTTTTATTTGCCTTCTTTCCTCTTTTTCCCATTCAATGCTTGTCCAATTTATTAAAATTTATATTAAAAAATTAAATAAATAAATGAAATAAAATTCATCATTTTACAAGGGGGAGATCGATCAACCCAAAATCATAATCATAATTAAGAAAAATAAAGTTTTAGATTAGAGCTTTAAATTTTGGAGCAATGAGAAAAGAGTGAAAAACTCAAACATTTTTTATTAGAATTTGGAGTGAATTTTGTGAATTCTTCACAAATATTTATGGGATCAAATTTTAAAATTTCATCGGATAAATTTGATATTGCCTTTGGCAAATTCAATGGCTGTTTGTGGACAATTTTTGGAGTTCTTTTTGCCATCTTTCTAAAGGGAATGAATTAATCTACACGGAAATTAGACAAATGAATACTAGGATTGTCCAAAGCCGGTTCTTAGACTGTCTCGGTTCTAAATCGACTGTGGTCGGTTTCGGTTCCTCCTATTTTCGGTTTTTTGGGGCAAAAATTCCCAATTTCGATTCTAAATTTCATCGATTTTTTTGGAACCGAAACTGACTTTGGACCACCCTAAATAATACTCACCAATAATCTGTGGCCATCTTTTTCAAAAAACCAATTTCATTGTCTCGTTCGAATGCAACTTTCTTGAGCAATTCCTCCGTATCAAATTCCAATTGCCTGAGGGCATCTTTGTGTTGTTTGTCCAAAAGCAACTTTTTCTGCTCGCAGTCAAAATTGATTTGTCGAATTTTCTTTTCCGATTCCAATCGCATTCTTTTGATTTGGCTCTCCAATGTTGGAGTTGGTTGGGACATTTTTTTACACAAAAATGGATAAAATTAGCTTAAAAAAAATATTTGCATATAACTATAGCGTTTTTTTATAGAGCCCAATGGCACTATAAAAATATTTTCGTAAAGTACATATTGTCAAAAAAGGTACATTACTCAAATGGGGGGGGGGGGGGCGTTACTATTAGAGGGAGGGATATTAATAGAGGAAATATGTAATTGGAAGGAATTCTGATGAGTGATGATGCTGGATGAATTGGGAATTTGATCATTAACGATTTATTTATTAGTAAGCTGAGAGTAATTCAACTACTAGAGAAAATGTGGAATAAATGAGTAAAAGTACACAAAAACTTTTTCCTTTTATATGGCCAAGTGAATAATAAAGTGTCAATGTCAACATGCATTCCTTTTTATGGTGGCAGCATTTTTTTTTCGCTTTTTGATCATTTTCCCCCACTCAAAGTTCAAAACATTTACTTTTTACCAAAAAAGCACATTTGGACATGTTGCTGCTCTGAGACTGGCCATTGTTTTTGAAATCCTTTTATGAACAATGTTTACGCCAAAAATGATGTCAACAATTTCACGTCGTTTTCGGATATTTCAAAATTCAGAAATATCGGTACGCTAAACTTGGCGACGGGCCAACCCAATTGGGCGAAAGCGCTTGTAGCTCATTAAAGGCTATTGATATCGATGATTTTAATATCAAATTAAAAAGCGCACTTTTGGCTATGGATAGATGTAAAATTTATTTGGTTTGGTTCAGAATTAGCAGAGTCGCACTTGAAAACCATTAAATAAGATCACTATTATAAATTTGCGAATTTTTCTCAGTTTTTGGACACAATTCCACCGAATCTTAAGCAATCCAAATAAATTTAATATCCATCGATAGCCGAATGTGCGCTCTTTAATTTGATACCAAAATCATCAATATCCGTTTAGTCCTTAATTAGCTACAAGTGCCGTCGCTCAATTGAGTGTGTCCTTATTAGAAATATTAGCCTTTTCCCCTCCATCAATTCAGTTTTATATTTTATAAATTTTTTCAGCAGAATATGTGACCATAAGAAAAAATAAATTGTAAAGCATTTTTGTTGGGTTTTAATAATCAATTTCCTAATATTAATAAAATTTGGCGCCTTGGGCTCTAGAAAATCTGAAATTTTGACAAAAAATATAGGATTCGGATAAAGGAGAAATAATTGGGGAAAATTTATACAAAAATGGGAGGCAAGAATAATAATATTTAGGGAGAGGAAAATGGCTTAAAATTGGAATTAATTTTGGTTGGATTAAAATCACATTTTATTTTTGGGAATAAATTCAAACAAAATTGGATAAATTTTGATATTTTCCCCGCGGGGGACTAGCCATAAAAATTATAATAAAAAGGGCTCTAAAATTATTGGGAAAAAAACAAATATAAATTTGAGTAAATTTTTGTCAATTTTATTCATTTTCAATCTTCCATCTTTCATTGGCTAATTTGCTGTCCATTTTGATGATAATGATGGCCGGAATGCATAATTTGCATGGAAAGTGGCGAAAAATGTGGATGAGAATGTGGGCCAAGTGGATGGCCAATGATTGGCGGCGGTTGGCCATTTGCCTCCATTGCGGCCATTTGATGGCCATTTAATGGAGGGTGGCCCATGGATGGATGGTAGAAGGCTGATTCGGGTGCCTGAGGGGACATCATGAATTGGCCCATTTGTGGCATTTGAGGTGGAGGTGGGCCTGAAAGAAAAGATTTAAATTATTGGAATAATCAAATTATCTCCCCAACTTTTAGTCTTTTATAACTCATTAAAGAATCAAATTAAAGAGCAAACTTTTGGCTATCAAATGATATTGAAGTTTTGCTCAAAAAATCATTTCTAATGGATATCATTCCAACAATGCCTAAGTAAGAGCCTTTTCTATTTGCTCTACCGTATACCCACTTTATGCCTGCTCACCTGTCACCCTATCAATCAAATATTGCCCCAATCTGCCTTTTTAAATCCACCCTTTTTCCTCCCCTAATGTTTTTTTCTTCACATTATTATTATGACATTTTCCCGCAAAATAATAAAGAATGAAGTCAAATTCCACTTATCCCTATCCCGTTCATTGGGTCGATGGGAGACTTTAGGCCTCCAGGGAAGGTCCGCTGCAAGTGCCTAGGCCCAGAGCTCTTTTCCCAAACTACTTTAGTACTAGTTTAGGACTAATAATGGATTAGTATCATTTTCAGTGGTTTTTTGGGCACAATTCAATCAATTCTGAATTAATTTAAATAAAATAAATATCATTTGATAGCCAAAAGTCTGATCTTTATTTGATACTAAAATTATCAAAATTAGTTCAGTCCTTGTTGAGTTATTATAAATGGCGTGCTAAATAGATTGGACATACCAAAAGCGGCAGCCAACAAATATTGTTGCTGTTGGTCGGAGAGGAGGGCACCGCCATTTTGGGCACCGCTCCCACCATTTGCCTCATTCATCAAATCGGCGGCACAAATCATTTGATGAGGCGAAAATATTGGACCATTTTGCGGCATTTGTTGTTGTTGTGGAGTGCCCGGCTGGGAATGTTGCGAGGAGGGACCACCAATTCCGGCGGCGGACAAAATTGCTGTGAAAATATGAATGTAAAATTTTGTTTACGGAGGAATTTGGCTTACCAATTTGGGCATTTGATTGAGCAATTGGTGTCCGTGGATCCATTATGGCCCCTCCATTGCCACCACCAATTTGGGCCCCGGCTTCCAATTGTTCCAATGTGTAAAGTTGTGGTGGCGGTGGATGGGATTGGGGCTGATGAGAAGGAATTGGCGGAGTTTGTTGTTGCTGATGGTGGGGGGAGGACTGATTTTCGTTGGGGAAATAATATTAATATATGAATGAATGGATGTAGGGATTTGGGGGAATTAATCATAAAAAGATAGCTTAGAATTTAGCCAATAAAATTAAGCTTATTAGGGATTGGGATTGGGCCATGGACTTAGGCTACAGTAAATTCTCTATTAGAAACCTAGGGAGGGACTTATAAATTTCAGAGACTCTCTAGAGGGTGCTTCAAATAGAGAGAGAGGGGCTTCTAATAAAGAATTTACGGTAATACTTGAAAAGAATGCTTTTTTATTTTCAAATTTTTAAGTATTATAAAACCATTCTTATCTTATTAATTTTATTGTAAAATTTTTATAAACAATTTTTTATTAGAGAATTATTCAACCGGACATTTTAAATGATTCAATTTGCGATAATTTATAGTTTTTTCACTATTAATTTGAACATTTTTTGAATCCAAAGACTAAGTAAATTTATGGCCTTTCCGAATGCCCTATTTTTTACATTTCTCACCATTTGTTGTTGATCGGAGTGTTGCCTTTGTATTCCGGACATCAATGCCGACATTCCTCCTTGCCCATTTTGTTGCTGTTGGCCGGCCATTCCCTGCGTTTGTTGGGATTGGCCAGGGGCCGAAGATGCATCGGAGGAGGCCAAGAAAATGCCGCCATTTTGATCAGCTGAAATGCCAACAAAATTAAATTCTATATATTTTACATCCAATCCATTTTGCCATTTTATCAATTTTCCTTTCCTCCTTTTCTATTCCTTTTTTCAATTTTAATGACTTCGTCAATTCCAAGAATTCCCTCTCATTTCCTTCCCCTTTTTGATTACTTTTTATCCCCTAAATATTATTTTATTAACATCCGCCCAATTCATCATTCTTCCTTTACACAAATGTGCCATTTCCAAATCCTCCAATTTATTCATTTTTTCATTCACTTTATTACCTCCGGTCATGCCCCCTCATTATTCTTTTGCCGGAGGGTCAATCAAAATCATGCGGGAATGAATTTTTTGTAGGGAAATTATTTTGGATAATATGCAAAAAAATTGATACAATATTTTTGTAAAGGAATGACATAATACGAAATAAAATGCTTCCAAATCAAAAGGGGAATGTGTTAAACGGAAAGTAGGCGGAATTAATCTAATTTAACCGGAAAACAAAAGATGAATGACGATTTGGAAAAGTATGAAAAAATGTAGACGAAATTTGGAATGGAACAATCAAAACCGGAAGCATTTAATTTGTTGACCAAGAGACCAAAACTCATTCATATTAATCATCGATGATTTTTTGTGCTTTGTGCAAATTTTAAATGAAAAACAGAGGCAGGTGGTCACAAAATCATTGCAAAAACAGCCATTATTAACAGTGAATTTTGCGGTAGATTTATGTGCCATTCTTTTTGTTCATAGCTGCTTATCGAGGCAATCTAGGAAGGCGATATACCACATTTTATAGCCCAAAGTGTCCTTTTTTCACAATGAGGCCATTTTAAATTTTATGAAATCTAATTAAAAAAAGTTACATGTCTTCGAACTTTGAATGTAATAAATCCGAATTTTTAATGCAAAAAAGTGCTTATTTTACAAATTGTATTAAATTTTCAAAAAAAGCCTATTTTTAGAGGACATTTATTACTTTCGAAGGGCATTTCGGCTTCCTGAATTGGTTGCTTACTTATTAAACTATGGCCATAAAAATGGCCCAAGTACCTAATTATCCGTTGTTTCGCCATATTCTCCCTCAATTTCATTCATTTATTTATTTTTTATATATTTCCATAGTAAATCAAAAATCTTCCTCGGATAATCCAATGTTTTTGCATTCTTTCACAAAATCTACATTTCCTCTCCCCCAAATCCACCCACCATCCGTCCATCAACATCATCCACTTTATTCTTCAACCCCCCCCCCCCCCCTCCCTCCCTTCCCATTTGGTATTTCAAATTGAGTTAAGCTTAAGCCGAATCCTCCGGGGAATACGATGGAATTTATCCTTGCGGGCCGCCTTCGAGGGCTCTTATGGTTGACAAATCCCCCGGGGCCAACTTTTCGGATGAAATAAGAACACAACTTTGGAGAGGAAAAAAGAGGGAGGGGAAAATTGAACAAAAATGGCATTAAATAATTGGGTGAAGGAGAGGATGGACTTACGGTAAATTAAATCATTTGAGGAGTTCACATCGACGTCAACATCCGATGGATTCGTGTAAATGCCTGAAAATATGAAGGATAGGTTCAAATTGAGGATTTGATGGGGAATGTGAGGGGGGATTTAGGGCATTTTTACATGCTGGATTTACTAGGATTTAACCTCGAGTTCAATTTTCTTATAAAATACCTTTGAAATCTATGTTACTGAAGAAAATTGTGCATAAATAGAATGTCGGTTTTGATCAATTCATGAAAGGCTTAATTAAACTCTCTTTTAAGGCCCTAAGATCAATATTTCCCTTTTACTCATTTCCATTTTAAAACTGACTATAAATTGGACTTTCCGCATCGTTGTTGGATGCACCCGAATCGGAATCCAACGTTCCGGCCCTTCCAAACATAATTCCATGCATTCCGCTGGAGGAGGGCACCGATCCCGGGCCACTCCCGTTTCCGCCTGTTGCCGTCCCATTGCTTCCACTGCGGCCATCGCCACCCCCTCCCCCACCACCATTGGCTTGTTGTGCCGCCCAACGGCGATTTGCGTCTTTCTGTGCGAACAAAAAAAAACAGTGGCCATTTTTAGTAGTGAATTATTTCATCCATTTTGGGGAATTAGGAACATTTGGGTATGCCGGACGGGTACCTGGACCATTTTATTTTGGCCATGTTCAATAAGGAAGTAACAATCGGTTAAACATCTTTACAATTTGGCCTTTTTAGATTCTATGATTTCGAAATTCAAAAATAATTTATATGCCTTTAAAATTTGAATGTGATAAAGCATAAAGTAGAATTTTAGAGCAAAGTCCGCTTGTTCTATGTTTTCAAGGGCTGTCGAATGGTAAATTGTTTTCCTAAATCGGCTGCTTCTTTGTTCAATTATGGCCAAAAGAATGGCCCAAGTACGCGAAGGATGGTATCGAAATGTAGTGTTTTGGAAATTTTAATGTAATTTACAAAGTCAATTAGGTAAAAACGAATTAAAGCCCCTTAAATAGGTTTTAATCACTCTTAAAAAATGTAATTTTGCTCAATTTTTACTCCATTTGTATTCACCTTAAGTCGCTTTTCCTTTGCTCGTCGATTCTGAAAAGGGAAATAATCCTTCGATTATCAAATATTTATGAATTGAATACTTGCCTGGAACCAAACTTGTACAACGCGCATGTCCAACCCAGTTTGGGTGGCCAATTGTTCCCGAACGTGTCTGGCCGGTTTTGAGCTGCATTGGTAGGCTTGCTTCAGAGTTTCCAAACTTTTTGCCGAAATTGTCGTCCTTGGTCGTTTATTGCCGCAATCCATTTCAGCCGATTCTGAAGAGAATGGCATTTTTATAATATCTTCCAAAATATTTGTGGGAATAGACTCCAAGTAAAGATAAACCATTCAATGGATTTTAGTGGCCTAATATTAATCAACTTTAGTTAAAATCTATGATTAACATTAATTAAAAATATAATATTTAAATTAAACAGCCATCATTCTGCCCTAAAAATGGCATTTTTATGGCCTTAATTAATACATCATTTTTTGGCCCACAATCAAATTTTCGGATAATACATTTTAAATGAATTTTCCAATAAATTTGCCCTCAAAATTGTCCTCTCTAATAAATATCATTTAAATAAATGATAAATGAGTGGGCCATTGGGCATTGGCAAAGATAAATGGCACAGAAAAATGTCAAAATTATTAAATTATCAATCATCCCTCATTCATCCATTTAAGAGGATTTTCCCTAATTGACCAAATAATTTTTATGTAGACAAATATTTACTTTCAACACTTTTCAACACCGCTTTTTTTGTTTTCGCGTGGGAGAAGCCCAATGAATGGCATGCGGCATTGGCACTTGGCCCCCCAATAATAATGTGAGAGGCCAAAAAATGTCCAGGAAATTGGATGGAAGGGATTATGATGAGAGGGGGGAGGTGGGGGGATTAAACTTAATTGAATGAATTTTGTGATATCCCTTAAAAACAATCATCGGTGTCCTAAATGTTCTTTTACTACTGTTGATGGGTGGGATGAAAACAAAATAAATCCAAAAACATTTCACACATTGCCCCCCCCCCCCCACGTGATTTATTCCCTCTCAAAATATATTCGAGAAAGATTAAAGTCAAAAATTTGATGAATTAAAAGGATTCAATAAATTTGGCAAATTTATGACCAAAAATACATATATAAAAAAAGGGTTGGCAGTTTACCCTTTTTTGCCTAATTAATTATTCAACAATTCTTTAAATTTTTAAGTCTTACATTTATTAAAATTTTGAAGATATTCGATGTACAGTACGCTCACTGATTGAGAGTTCAAATATTATATTTTCTATCTTTCGTGCCCATAAAAAATTTTGTTTGCCTGCAACCTTCTTTTTTGCTACATATTTTCCAGACAAACCACAAAATAATTTATGTATAAAATTGGATTAATTGTACGATATATTCCATTTTAGGCAACTTTCTTTTGAATAAAAATTCATTCCAAAAAAGGGAATTAAGATTGTAGATGTGGTTGGTTGTGGGCACTGACATAGCAAAATTTGGATGGCAATTGTTTTCTCATACAAAAAGTATTTTTTTTAACAGAATTTGAACCAATCAAAATCCCAAGGGCGGGATAAATAATAAAAATACTCAAAAATCATATTAAATTCATTAATAATTAATTTAAAAGCGATCAGTGTTTTAATCAACTTGAATTAAAAAATTAATTCTTAATTCCATTTTTAATTCATTTTCACATCATTAAACCAAAATTTCCAACAATTTTGAATGGAATTTTGCCAGAACATAATTTCTAATTTTCTACCTGTTGAGGAGGAAAAATTGCTTTGTGTGTTGTAAAAGAAGTTTTGTTGTTGGCCATTTTGCCACATAATTGAAGAACAGAGGGAAATAATTCAGCAGTGAATAATTTGTGTGCCCTTTTTTGACCGTAATGAATGAATGAATGGAAGGGGGGAATGGCCAATGAATAATGACAAAAAGTGGTTGAAGAAAAGTGCGTGGGCGCAAAAAATAGGAGTGAAGGGGAAATGTTGGAGAAAAAGGGTACGAAAAGAATGTGTTTGGCCCCGCCCGTAGGGGAGGGGGGGGGGGGTGGCAGTTTGTTCGGATTATAACTTTTTTGCCTAGGGGGATTATTCCTTCCTGCTGCTGTGATGTTGGGTGTGTGCTTTTTCCCTTCCGGGGCTCGCGCACACAATTTTGCTGCACAATTCGCCGGAGGGGAAATGGCAAAAAAGAAGAAAAGGTGGAAGAAGGGAGGGTCAATAATGGCATTGGGAGGCCAATTGCACGGATAGGGAGGGAGGGACGAAAGAGAGGATGATTTCTTTTTTGGCACTTCCGCCGAAGCCTTTTGGGTGGGATGGAAATTCGCAAAAATAAGTGGATTTAAGGGGATTTCGGTTGGTGCCAAATGACCTTCAGTGAATGCGGAATTGAATTAAATATTACGTAGTACAAAAAAATTATCGGAATTTTTTGAAAATTTAGTTGGCAAACAACAATTTATGTAGGGAATTAATCTAAATTTTAAAATCAAATTATGGCAAAAAACTTCTTTTAACTAATATTTATTTCTCAACTACCGTATAACCTCTTTTAATTCCCCATGAGGAATTATTTTTCAACCTTTTAAAAATTGGTAAGACGGATTTTGTAGAGCTTTAGAGAACTAAGAAAATGCAATCAAAATTCTTTTAAATTTCATCCTAAAGAGCTATGGGTCCTCAAAATAGATGGTGGGAATTATTAGAAGATGTAGAATTAAATGTGGTTTATTGGCCACAGTTTTTTGGCCAACAAAATGAACTCAATTGGTGGTTTGCCATTTTCCCTTTTATAGGCCAAATAAATTCATTTTTGACATCAAAAAACAGAATAAATTGAGAGATTACGGCGATCATATTTTCCCAATCCAAACTCAATTGTCTAAAATATAATAAAATATTTTTGTATAATGACCAATTCGTCAATGTGAGAATAAAATAATACAAAAAATGGTTGGAAAAAAAAGTCCAAGAATGGAATAAAATGAGGAGAACATGCAATGCAACATTCCTTACTTAAATTTGGCCATCACAAAAAAGGCCTATACTTTCCACTGAATTTGTACTTTTTCCCTAAAAGTAGGCGGCACAATGATCCACCATATTTTTGTGCCCAATTGTTTTGTGTTTGTGTGCCCTCCTCCCATTTTGAGTGAATTTCTCCGAAATCAAGTGTGCCAATATATTTATTAAAATATATTCTTTTACACAATTACGCATTTCATTTCAATAATATATTCATTCTAATTCTTAACAATTTGCATATTTTGTTGAATTGGCACGCAATAATATATGTGTGAATGAATGGACATATTTTCCGGTGAGGGCAAAAGGTCGCGCCATTTAAACATTACTTATTATTGAACCCAAAAGAATTTCCACCTCCAAATTTTTTTCTTTTCATTGAAATATTTACCGTAATTCTCTTCTACACTTTATAATAATTCCCCATGGGGTATTAAAAGAGAATTTATGGTATTTCAGGGGACAATGCCATATATTTTGGCCATTGAATGGGCAAAATGCGCGAAAAATATTCACATGAAGAATTCCGGAAAATGGGTATGGGAAAGAAGGAAGGAAATGGAGGAGGGATGGAGAGGAAGACGGAAACCTTGATTGCGGATTATGGAAAGGAAATCGGCCGGGAGTGGAATATGCGCACAATGGAAAGGAGGGTGGCACAATTTGAATGAGTGGGCGACCGAAAGGGAAGTCCCGAATGGACGGACAACGAAATTTATTGTAGGGGAGAAACATTTTGGCTTCAAAAAGAATTTTTTTTGAGTGGAAAATACCAATTTAGAGGGAAATTTTGAAGGAGAATTGGCCAAAAATCATTCAAATTTAATAATTTTTCCATTTTTAAATTTTTATTTTGTCACCTTTTTGTGCATTCTCAAAGTCTTGTCGGCAAACTAAACGGCCATCCATTGGGATCAAATAGAATTGGTCGCCTGTGTTCAATTCACGCTGAAAATGCATCAAAAATTGTTTAAATATTTTTGTATTAAATTTATTTGGGTTATTAATTTTGATAATCAGAAATTGGCAATTTTTATATTTTGGCCAAAAAATTCAATTCATTAATCTATTTTTTGTCGCTGTCAATGTTTTCCCGTTGGTCAAATTCTCCCAATTTTTAGTCTAAAATTTCTTAATAATCAAAGCCTAACAAAGCTACCAAAAATTGTAATTTTCTCCAAATGGTATTGCCACCTTGCAAACAATGCACTGGAAACAATCCAAATGATAAATGTGCTGATTTGCTCGACGCACAATAGTGCGCTCGCCGATTGGGGCCGAGCAACGGGCACACTTTGGGCCGAACGTGGCGAAAAAATGGTCACGGCAAAAAAGCAGTTGATTTCGACTGAAACAGGAACCGGCAGTGGCAAATGGCTCTGAACACACGGAACAATGGAGGCACTTTTCGTGGTAGAATTGTTGATCCAGCACCTGTAGATGGAATAAATTTACAATAATTTTGGGGGATATAAAAATAAATATTGGATGAAGGGGTCAATTTGCTACCGATTTTTTTTCGGAAAAAAGACGGATTTAATCTAACCGGAAAGGCAACCGGAAATAGTGCAAATTAATTCTTTCCGGAAAAGTGCAACAGGAAAAGTGCAAATTAATTCTTTCCGGAAAGGACAAATAGAAAAAGTGCAAAATTCTTTCCGGAAAGGGCAACCGGAAATAGTGCAAATTAATTCTTTCCGGAAAGGGCAATCGGAAAAAGTGCAAATTAATTCTTTCCGGAAAGGGCAACCGGAAAAAGTGCAAATTAATTCTTTCCGTAAAGGGCAACCGGAAAAAGTGCAAATTAATTCTTTCCGGAAAAGGCAACCGGAAAAAGTGCAAATTAATTCTTTCCGGAAAGGGCAACCGGAAAAAGTGCAATTTAATTCTTTCCGGAAAGGGCAACCGGAAAAAGTGCAAATTAATTCTTTCCGGAAAGGGCAACCGGAAAAAGTGCAAATTAATTCTTTCAGGAAAGGGCAACCGGAAAAGTGCAAATTAATTCTTTCCGGAAAAGGGGAATCGGAAATAGTGAAAATTAATTCTTTCCGAAAATAAGGCCACTTTTTGGAGGATTTAGGACTTTCAAATGGCCAATCACCTTCCCTAATTGGCTGTTTCCCTATTGAGTTATGGCCAAAAGAACCGTCCCAATTATGCAATTCTTTTATTTCGGTGTTAATTTATATTGAATTCTAAATTTGCCTTACATTAATTCTATTTGGTATTTCCAAAAAAATAATAAATTTGTACAATTGGGAATGATAACTGTTCATGTTTACCTGATAAAGGAATCGATCGTGAATGGGCAAACCACAATTTGTGCAAAGGAACAGTTCGAGATTGGAGGAGACAAGATTCTCTGCAAAAAATGATAAAAATTTAATTAATGATCAAAATATATAAATGAGGCACGCAAAAAGGCAAATGGAGGATTTAGGGCACTTTATTTAATTCAAAAAGTGGATTTTATGATATTTATCACTAATTTTAATGCAATTTAAATTCAATTTTCGCATAGTCAAATATGCTTAAATTGTCTTCAAATGATGGCGATGTGGCTTATTTTGGTAAATATATAAATTTTTGAGTGTCTGAATTTGAGTGCCATTGAGATAATATTCGCATTACCGTAAGATTAAATCCCAGCAAAATGCCATTTCTTCCCCCAAGATCCACTTGAACCCATCCACAGCATTTTGTCCATTTTATTTTGATTTCCCCCAATTCAAGTGGCCAATTTGGCACTCGAAAATGGCCAAAAATAGGGTGAATCGCTGCTAATAAGTGTCCACTCTTCCCTTTTCCATATTTTTGCGCCATTTTCACGCTTCAATTCCCTTTTGGCTTTTTTATTTCCATAGGGCCCATCTGCCCCATCCCTCTCTTCAAATTTGTAAGTTACCATTTCCCTTCCTTCTACTTATCTTCTTTTTCCTTTATAAATTGCCGATTTTACCAAATTTTTGTCAACATCATTTCCTTTCCAGAAATTATTATTCATTTTTATTTGTTTGCCTTCCAAATAATTCGACCCCTCCAAAATGTGCCAATCCCCCATTTCCTCCCCATTTTCCATTATTTCCTCTCGAATCCAAAATGTGAAGTGAATTCCTTCCGGGCCATCTCCCTTCTCTCCCTCTTTTCCATTTTGCCGCCCACATTTTCCAACAATTTTCGTCGCATTTTCTCGCTTTTGCGCGAGTGCCCGCCAATTTCCCGGTGGACTAAAATGTGAGGGGAGGGTGGATGGACGAATTGGCCACAAATGGGCGCATCCCCCAATTGTCGCCCATGGATGGGCCGTGCAAAATTTCACAAAGCCAAAAGAAAATGAGTTACAAAAATTGGAAAGGAAATTATTTTTAAAAGATTTTTGGTAAAATAAAAGGAAATTAAAAAATGGTAGCAAAGATTTTGGACACCCTCATTTTTGTACAATTCCACTCATTTTAGGATAAATATTTCCCCCAATTTTAGTGGTGAAGGGCCAATTTCCTCCCTCTCGCCTTTGGCCCATTCCAATGCCAATACTTCATTCCTTCCTTTCCTTTACACCCTTTGCCCATTCTTCTTCATTTCCTTCCTTTCTTCCCTCTATTCATCCCCTCTCCTCATTTCCTCATTTGCCCCATCATTCAGTCCTTGTGGCCTTAATTTAATTTCCCTGCTCCATTCCAAAGCCCTTCTCAGCCAACCTTTTGGCCACCGCTTTCCTCCTCAAGGGAATACGGCATCCCCCCCCCCACCCCTCACTGGCCATTGGCCAATTCCACCGTTTGGCCCTAAAAAGTGTGCTCAACTGGAAAATGGAGGCCTTCGAAAATGGATGGATTGGGTGAATTCGAAATGGAAATATAGAAGGGAAGGGGGAAATGATAAAAGAATTTTTGAGTTACATTTTTTGGAGACCATTTTTGGGTATTTTGACGTGTGTGCAAAATTTATGCGTTTTCAAGCAGCTGTTTATGGATGACTCATTTCGAAGGTATATTATTTGTTTGTTTTGTTGGCCAAAAATGGCTACATGGCTAAGTGTAAAAAATAAAAATGGCGTTAATAACCAATACCGTATATTATCTTTTAATACCCCACGGGGAATTATTTTTCAACCCCATAAAAATTGGAAAAATTTGGATCTAATTGCTTAATTTTTATGGATATTTTTGAACAAATTATATAGAATTTTATAGAGCTTTAGGAAACTAAAAAATGCAATAAAAAATTTTTCTTAAAGTTCACTCTATCAGTAGATATGAGCCCTCAAAATCGAGAATGGGGAATTATTAGAGACTGGGGTATTAAAAGAGAATTTATGGTATTTTTGATTCAATTTTCTTTTCAATTTCCAACTCTTAAACCAAAATTTGAACTTTTAGCCAAAACCGGAAATGTATTTAGTTCTTTTTTTGTTCTGCCCATTTTTGTTTGGGCCCATCCATCCCATCCAACCATTTTTGTACTTTCCCATGGCATCCTTCCCAATTCCCATCCTTCTCCATTCAGTCAGCCAACATTTTGTGCCCATCTTTCTTTCTTTTCATTGCCGCCTTCCTTCCTTTCCTTCCCTTTTCCAATGTACAGTAAACCCCTCCTTCCTTTTCGCCCATCCGGTTTTCCTTCCTTCTTTTCGCATCCTTAACCAAAAATGGTCGAATTTGTCAGTTGGGTCTCTCTCACACAGCCATTTTTTGTCCAAAACTGTTCCAAACCTATTTGTGGCGGCATTTCCCGACTGACCCAAAAGGAAAGGAGGGTGGAAGGCGGCATTTTGGGAAGGGGAAAAGGTTGGCAGAGGGTTTTTGGCTTCACGCTGGGCATAAATTGGGAAAAAGGCAAAATTAATCTCCTGCCGCCGCCTCAACCACCTTCCTGACAGACGACCACCAAAATGACGGGTGAAGGGAAATTGACCGGCATCCCTCACAAAAAATGGCATCGCAAGGGAATTTTCGGTGAGGTCGACCACTGCGCGTGTTTTTTGCAGAAGCCAAGGAAGGAATGGGGGAATTGGATGGGATGGTTTGTTCACTGTTTTGTGGGTTGCGGTGCACAATTTTGTGTGACAGTAATGAATGAATGCGATCGTTCCGTTCACTAATTGGATTGGAAATGGAAGGGCGGATTGGTCAAAAAATGGTTATGATCCATTCCACAATAAATTGAATGAATTCGATCAAATTTAAAATGAATTTGGCATCGAATTTCATTAATAAAGATGGCAAAGTTAGTAATTTGGCCATTTTAATTATAGCTTATAGAGGCAATAGCCAATCCTAGAAGGCGATATACCATTGTAAAGCCTAAACTTTCCTCTACAATTTGGCCAATTTTAAATTTTAAGAAATCCGACTTTTAAGAAAGTTACATGTCTTTATTTTTAGAGGTGTTAAGCCGCTTATTTTACAATTTTTAAAATTATCATAATTAAAATTATCACAAAAATTATTGTGGCCATTTTTAGAGGACATTTAGGACATTCGATTGACATATTTCCTTCCTAAATTGGTTACTTCCTTATTAAGCTATGAGCTAAAATAATAATGGTAAAGCTAAAAATTCCTGTTCGAAATAAATCAGTCTCTTTTCTTTTAAATTTTGTTGAATGTTATGCTTTCCAGAAGATGGTTATGGATTTGAAGATTGATAGTTTCTAATGAGAAAAAATGGAAAAAAAATACTATTACTGAATGCAAAAATGTTCTTTTTATGGAAAATAGCAAAATCCAGCTGAGAGAATTTTTAGACAGATTTTGTGATTAATTGTTTAGCATTGGCATTTTTTGGGAGGGTGGCAGATTTTTTTGTAGAAATGCCAAATTTGTTGATGAAAAATACTCACAAAAATGAATGAATGAATGTGCCCTTGGGGTATCGATCATTCCTCGAATTGGTGGGGGGGGGGGGGAATATTTTGCTTGAGGGAATATATTTTCGTGCTTTCATTCATTCATTCATTCATGAAAATATTACTGTTGGCTGAGGTGTGGAAAATGTCACAAAAAGTTGTTTATTATTTGGCTGAACAAAAGGGGGAAATGTAGGAGGCCTAATTTATGGGAAAATGGACTGACTGAATTTGAATTAATGACTGAAGGAGGAAGGAGTTTGTGCCGTCCTTAAAAAGGGAAATCAAAAATAAATTTTTTATTTTATTTTCCCAGCCATTTCAATTTTTTGATCTCTGTAATTGAACCATTCTGATTAATGAATGTTTGTGCCAAAATGGGAAGAAAATGGCCAATATAGTTGTGCCCAATTTAATTTTAATATGTTTATTCCATTTTAAATTGAATTTTCTCTTTTTTTATTTAAATTTGCAACTTTGAATAGTTCAAAGTCAGTTCTAATTCTAAACAAATATTTTGGCAAAATCCAATATTCAATTTTTGAAAAATGTGGGTTTATTGCTTCGGCTTCTCCTATTTTAAGGTTGTTATTTTGAGCAAAATTTCCTATTTCAGTTTTTTAATTGCTTCGATTTTCTGAAACCAAACCGACCGAAAGTTAATCTTTTGGCAAAAAAAGAGCAGGCAATTGATTAATTAGGCATTTCTCATTGTTCAAAAATGCCATCCTAATATGGAGAATGAAAAGAGGAAATGCCATTTTGGGTGGTTCGGGAAATTTTGCCCTTTGAATAATCCAAATTCCCTGGGAATCCATTCCTCCTATTCCCGCCATTCTTCAAGCCTTTTATCGGTGTGCGCAAAAGAAGGCAGGCGGGAAGGAGGAATTCATCAGGCTCGACCAAATTTGTAGCCCATTTTTGGGGTGGGAAATTGTGCGCCTGGGAAAAACAATTTTTTCGACAAAATGTCCTCAATCGAGAGAGGGAGGAATAAAGGTAAAATGGCACAAAACAAAAGTGGAGGAAAATTTTTGAAAGGCTGGCGACGGAAAAGTCAGAAATTCATTTTTGTATTTTTTTGAATGAATGGCACGAAAGGTTGTTTTTTTGTGCATTAGGCAAATAAATGGGAGAAGGGAAGAAGGATTTCAGTACAAAATTAATTGATGTTGGGCATTGGATATGGAATGATAAATAAATTTGGATGGAATAATTTGCCCTAAAAAATATTTTACCAAATTTTTTGGCCAATTTTGGCCCAAAATTTTCCCTCATTTTTAACCTCCCAAGCCACTCATTTTTTTTGGCCACAGTCATTTTTCAATTGCCATTCACATTTTGGCCAATTCATGGAGCACATTTTTTGGGTAGGAAAGGAAGGAAAGGGGAATAATCCTTCTATGACCACGACCACAAAAATACCCGCAAAAAGCGCAAAATGGGCACCGGATAAAAGCACAAAATGTGGGGAAGGGGCTGCTGCGATTATGCAAATGCAAGAAAAGGAGGAGAATCCGGAAAAGAAGAATATAGCATGGATGGATGACGGATTTGGAGGGATGATGGCAAAATAGTGGCCAAAACCAATGGATGTATAATTTAGAAATGGAACAATATCCCAAAAAACCATTTTAATGCACTAAATTTGTTGACCAACAAAAGACCAAATTGATGAGGTAAATTTTTGAGTTCTTTGTGCAAATTTTTCCAAATAAATGAACAGAGTTAGGCGTTAAAAAATTGGTGTACAAAATGCAGCTTTTATTCGCAGAATTTTATGTAGTAGGTTCATTGGCCATTCTTTAATTTAAGTTTATTTCAGTGAGGCGATAGCCAATCTAGGAAAGAGATATATCATTTTATAGTCTTAAATGTAGTCTAAAAAGTGGCATTTCTAAATTTTACGGAATTAAATTTTAAAAATATGTTACATTTCTTTGAATGTAATAAACACGAATTTTTGAGGGAAGGCTGCTTATTTTACAGCCAATTTTTAGAGGACGTTTAGGTCATTCATATGGCAAGCCGCCTTCCCAAATTGATTGCTTCCTTGTTGAATTATGGCCATAAAAATGGGTCCAAGTTACCGAAACGTCTCGTTTCCTTTTCTGCATTTTTAGCGTATAATCCTCTTTGAGAATTTAGCCTCAAAACAATAAATCATATATTTGGTAATAACACTCTAAACTACAAATTCGCATTTAATCTATGCAGTAAATTGGTATTAATTAATTAATTAAAATTAAAGGAGATCTTTGAATTGGAATCCATACTAAAATTCAGGAAATATATTTGTAGAAAGGGCACCTTAAAAAGATTTAAAATTTTCTGCACAAATCGCCTTTCCATTTATTCGGCCAATAATATTTTTGAATTTTTAATCTGCTTTTGTGAAGCCCACCAAAATATATTGGCCTCAGTCAGTGTTTCTCTCTAATTCTTTTGAATTTTAAAATATAAATTGGCAGTGGAAGAAACCATTCAATTGTCCAAAATTAATCCCTCCATTCTCGCTTTACGTTCCCCATTCCCATCAATTTTACCTGTTTTCATGCCATCTTCTGTCCCAGCAGCAATATCTCCCGCATCATTCTGCTTGAATTTGTTTTCCTCAATGTCAAATTGGGAATTTATTTGGCCAATAATATTAATATTGCTGCCATTTTCCATCATTGCTGAGGAGGATTCTGGCAGGCATTCCTCCTCCAATTTTGGCCTACAAATTTGTGGGAATACAATGAATTTAATGCCAAAATTTTCCCAAAAAATATGATAGAGGATAAGGGAGCTACCCAACTTGACGCCATTTATTATAATTCAACAAGGACTGAACCTATTATGATAATTTTACTATCAAATTAAAGATAAAACTATTGGCTATTAAATGATATTAATTTTATTCAATGGATTCAGAATTATTGGAGTTTTGTTCAAAAAACCATTGAAATTTCCTCAATTCATAGTAGACCATTTTAAAAAGTTTTATGGGCCTAAACTCCATCAATTATGTATTATTTTAAGTAAATTTAATATCGTTTGATAGCCAAAAGTGTACTCTTTAATTTGATATTCTTTGATGAGTTCCAATATAATAGATTAGAAGAATAGCCAATAAAGGAAACATTTAGAAGGGTAAATTGATAAATCAAAGCAAAATAGATCAGCCAAAAATATTTGATTCAGAAGTTGGGGACTCGCCTTTGAAGGTTGGCCACCGGCACATTTTCCTGCTGTTGATTTGAAGAACAATGTTGGGTGATGGTGCCGGCTGCTTGCTGCATTTCGGCGACCATTCCTCGGTGAGGGCACCGAATTGTAGCAAAGGGAAGAAATCAATTTGCGGGTGGATGGTTTTGACTCAGTTGGCACAATTTAGTCCCGAGGGAATTTTTTGTGGCCAATGTTTTGGATTCTTTTTTGGGCGGCAAATTCGTCGGCCTTTTTGGACAATTGATTCCTGGCTAAAATGGAAAGGGGGAATAGGTTGAGTGAGTCAAAATGGAGGGGGATGGATGGTCTCGAATGGCAGCAAAATGCCGGAGGAATAATTTTTGGGAGAGGGGGCGAAATGGGCCATTTTGGAAGAGTTTTGGGGAGGGCATAAAAATGCGGCAAAGGGAATGGAAAGTGGACAAAAAGGGGGAATAAATTAAAATTTCAGTTGGAAGCGGATAGCCGGATGAAAAAAAGAGAAGGCAAAATGTGGCTCGAAGGGGGAAGAAGCCAATGCCCGGCGGCAAATTTTGCCCCTCGCCGGGAGGCGCAAACACAAAATGGCGGCGAATTGTGGGGAAGAAATGAAGAAGGAAGGGAGGAAGGGAGATGCGCAGTCGAGAAAAGGAGGGGGAATTTGCGTTTGGCTTTGGTGGATTTTGTGGCACATGAATTGTGGGTGAGAGGCGGCATTTTGATGGGCACAAAGAAAATGGAGGATGCCGCCTCTGGAATTGACAGCCGACAAAATAATGATGGGAAGAAGAAAGAGGGGAACCTGTGGAATTGGTTATTAATAAGGGGGAAATGTGGATATAAGGAATGGAGTAGAAATAAAGAATAGTCCAAAAACTATGAAACTGAATTTCACGCAACCTATTTTTTGGACTTTTTGGAAAGGCCATCCTTTAATAGTGAAAATGTGGAAGAAAAAGGTTGCCAAATCATAAAAATATTTAAGGAAAATGAATTTTAGGCAAACTTTTTTGTGATTTTGTAAGACCATCCTTTACTAAAACCATAAAATTTTTGTATATTTTGTTTTGGTTCTAGTCGGCTTATTCCTCTGCCTCCCCGGAGCATTTTCTCCCAGGATGAAGCCTCCTTCTCCTCCGGCTTAAATGGAAGAAGGAATGGAAGGGAGGGGACTTGGAGGGGCGGGACTGAATGAATACATGGATTATGTGTGTGAGGGACCGGGCGAATGGTTGCTGAAGCTGGCAAAATGGAAGGGGTGGTTGGAAAGAAACCCATCCCACGGCAAAAGGGCGTTGAGGGAATTGGGTGGGTGTCCCATTCCCACTGCTTTTTTTGGTCTCCGCCCCTCTTTGGGGATGGACAAGTTGTGGCAGTCGGTCGGTTGGTTTGAACAACAACAAACCCATCATTCCATCCGACCAATTTCCCCCCCCCCCCCCCCCCCCCCTCATCCTTTTCCATTTCCAGCCACTCATCCGTCCATCCATCCATCCAACATTGCCTCCAGCAGCCTCAATTCCCCCTCCCCTCCTTCTCTTCCCTTCCTTCCATCCTTTGCTCCCAAATATACGGTATGCCCACTTTGCCTTTGACTGATGTGAGGGAAGGAGAAAGAGAACTCTTCTTCTTTTGATGGATCCTGGGGGTAATTCATTTTACCTCATTTTTGGGTTTCTTTTTGCCTATTATTTTAATAATTAGTAGAGTGGATTTATATAAACGAAAAAAGTCAAAATATGTAAACTTTCTTTCAAAAATCATAAAACATTTAATTTTTTAATGTATTTTTGACGCACAATTCTTACTAGAAATCCAAAAATATGAAAAAAAGATGAAAAATAAAGTTACTCTTAATCTTAATTAAAACACTCTATCCAAAATATCATCAAAAATAACATTATTTATGTATACCCAAAAAAAACCCACATATAGAGTGCAAACTAAAAACATATTTATTTATATTCACATTTGCATATATCTGCCAATATTATATAAATAATAATTTAATATGAACTGTGGTAATTGGCCAAATTAATTGGCATAAATTTTAAATATTTCAAAAAAGAATTGAAATTCAATACAATTCTGAATTTCCAATCAAAAAAGAATTATAGTTTTGTATCCAAAATTGGAGAACTTATTCAAAAAGGCAAACCCCATTCATCCCTCACAATCACAATTTGAGTGAATTGAACGCCCCAAAATTGTCCCCAAAGCATTCAAAAAAAACATTATTCATAAATACAATTCATCATTTTTAACAATGGAATAAAAAGAAAGTGTGAAAAAATTGGAAATGGAATAATATTATGATTATGGTATATTTTGATTTTATTTTTGGTCCAAAAATTGCTTAAAAATAACAAAGAAATCAACGAATTATAATTGAGGGAATTCGCCAGAGAAAAGGCATCAATTCCCCCAAATAAATGGAAATAATGGGAATGGAAAGGCCGTAAATGATTTTGAAACTAAAATGTGAATGGAAGGAACCTGAAAAGATTTGAATTTGTTGGGGGAAAGTGTGGCCACAAAATTGGTTTGATGGTTGGTTTTGGCGGCGCATTTTTAGGGTGCCAGTGGTCACCCGGGTATATCGACCCATTGGGGGATTGGGGGATAAAGCCAACCGGGGCAAATGTGCCATAGGGGAATATGGGGGCACCACAACCTCGTGAAAATATTCCAATCTCACTAATGGATTGATGTGCCTACCACATTTGTGATGGTCGGAATGGATTGCCATGGATGGGATGTCCAACAAAATGTGGCCAAATGCGGGGATGCGCCAAGGTTGGGGGTGAAGGGAGTATTGGCCACATTCAAGGGTGGCTTTAATGCACCTTTTGGGCCCATCCAGTTTTGTGTGTATTTGCCACAAATCCCTCAAATCGCGGCCTCAGCAAAATTAATCCTTACGGTAATCCATCTACCCTTCCCTCACTAAATTCAAAAACATTCCATTTCCTTCGGTTTTCTTCTTTTCATTTTGCTGGAATTTTTCGCATTTTGTAAAAATGGAATTTTTTAAAAAATTTTTGATTTTTTTGGAAAGGAATGATTCAAAATTATTCCTAAATAATCCAAATTAAAATATAAAAAATTTAATCAATTTATTTTCTTCAAAATTGAACTAAACTATTTCAAATTTTGGTTAATTTTTGGAGGATAAGTCATTTTGATGACAAAATGTTCGCCACAACATTTTTGCAATGAAAATGGAAAATAAATAATTCACCGCTGGACAAAATTGTCACAAAAAAAGTGGAAGGCTGAAAATTTTGCAGAAAAAATGCAGCAGAATATTTTACTGAACAGCGGAAAATGTGAAAAAAGTGGCAGAATGAA
Organism: Pratylenchus scribneri; assembly: GCA_030063045.1. Lineage (NCBI taxonomy): Eukaryota > Metazoa > Nematoda > Chromadorea > Rhabditida > Pratylenchidae > Pratylenchus > Pratylenchus scribneri. The sequence goes on along the minus strand of JAQSEB010000020.1, from coordinate 1,324,234 downwards.
TTGTTGACCAATGATTATCATTGCATATTTTGGTAATGTAGATGTACGAAAATTGGACGGTGAACATTTTACGGTATAAAATGAGTACGAAAAATGGCAAAAATATTTATCAAAACAGCCTTCAAATGGCCAATTTAAAAATGAGGAATTGGTGTCAAATTTGATGATTGTTTTTGTTTTTGTTGTGCCCAAAAGTTTATTTGGTTCAATTTTCGGTCGATAATTCATTCCATTTCCCGGTTGTAAGTTTTGTTGTTTCAAAGGCCAACACAAACTTCGTCCATCCGCCTATTCATCCAAATTCCCCCAAATCCACCATTGCCAATGCCATTGCCCCCTTCCCTTTTGTGAATAAGTGATTATTATCGTCTTTATAAAAAGGAAGGGATTCAGTGGCGGACAGGTGCGTTGCCCACAGAAAGTGGAGGGAAGGGTGCGCGGATTTGGCCCCGCACTAAAAAGCAGAGGCAAATGGAAGGGAAGGCGAATAAGCCGTTGAAAAATGTACGAGATTTGAATATTTGGAGAAATATTGGGAAGAAAGGGACAAAATGGCAGGTAGAAATATTCCATTTATCAACTTTTTGATGATTTTTTTACTGAATTGGGACAGAATTGAAGGATTTGGCCACATTTTTTGAAGAAATTATGGCTCATTTTGAACCTCAAAACAATTCGTTTTCATTCAAATTGGCCACATTCCCCATCTCATCAATCCATCATATTTTCCCTTTTGGCAATGAAACAATACAAGTTGATGGAATAACCAAGAAAATGGATTCAAGAAAGAATGAGGGAAGGGAAGGAATATGGCGGATTTAGATGCCAAGGGGAAGGGGACAATGTGCGGGATAATGTGTGGCCCCCACCATTCTAGATGGGATAATGGACATTCCCTCCCCTCATCCAATTCGCATATCCCCATTGGAAGGCTATGTGGCCATTGGCCAAGTTAATTACCGGGAGGAAGGAAGGAAGAAACAATTTTGGGTGCTGAATTGAATGAATGGAAATGGACCTCCAGCCTCCACCCACCGTGTTGGACAGCTGTTCCAAGGGGGATAATGGGAGAAATGTGTGAGGTCAATTTCGCGCACATTTCGGCTTATTTTGGACCCTTCCTTACCCACAAACATTATTCCAGCCAATTTTCCCTCCACAATAACAATATACCTAAATTAGGAGGCATGGAATGATCTCATCCAAAAACAATATGATGGCCTAAAATGATAATTTGGAAAGTGCAAAATATAAAAAATACAACGCCCCACTCCATGGATTAGCATTATGATGAGAAATAAAGAGGTCATTTATGATAATTTGACAATAAAAATGGATATTTGCAAAACTTTTCGTATTTAAAAATTGACTTTTTTAAGCCATAAACATGGCTAAATCGGACTCAATCAATTGTAAATCTCATTCTTGGAAATTTTAAGCCAAAGCCTAAATCTAAACCTAAATAAGACCTAAAAGATTTCCTTAGGGCCAATATATTTGGTCTAAAAAAGTCAATTTTTGTTGATGTGATATTACCTCTACACGGAATACACTTTCTCTTGTATTTTCCTTATATAAGAAGAATCCGTTTGAGGTCAAAATGATTTAATCAGTCAGCAGATGATAAAGCCTAATAATTGTGGCCAAAAGGTGACAATTTCCTGTCGTATTTTTGTCATCATTTCACTCAGACTATTCTATCATTTATGATCAAAAATGAGAATTGTAAATTAGGCCAGTCCTTTTGAGGAAAGTAAAGGACAAAATCGCGCAATGTTTTCCCAGGATTCGTCGATTTCGCGCATCATCTTCCAGAATCCAGCAAATATTTGCTTCTTACTTTTATGTGCCAATTTCATCCTTCCTCTTTCTATTGCAAATTTTCATTGTTTTTCCTCCCATATTTTCCCCCTTTTTTAGTCCAAAATGTGCCATAAAATTTGTGTGCGCTAAAACCTTGCTTCCTTCCCATTTATGGGTCTGGCTGAGAGGGAGAAGGGGCATTTTAGTGTGTCCCCTTGTGGGCCATAAACGGGGGAATGGTTTTGGCCTAGTGGTTGTTGTACACAGTTGTTGTGGGCATTGCCTCAGGGTTGGAGGTTTAACGATTTGTGGACGAAGGCTTGGACTGGGATGCCATACGAAGAGGAGTAAAAAAGGGACCCAAAATGAATGGTTGAAATGTTTTGGCCGATTAAATGAAAATTCCACCCAATTTTGGGTTAAATCCAAAATCAATGCCTATTTTTGGGTTATCAATTTGATTGCATAATAATTGATGGAAAGGGGGATTTGAGAAGGGCAAAAAATGGTCAAGAAGTCAATGTGCCGTGCGCGGGTTTTGGCCTAGTAAAGATTTGGGAAAGGATAATCTGCTGATGGAGATTGTGCTTAATGACAAAATTGGCCACACCTGCACTGGGCACACTCCAAGATTGCTGGGATTTATGAAAAATTGAAATGAATTTGAAGGGGAGAATTAATTGATATGGAAAAACAAAGTAAAATATTGTTGAAATTTCAATAAAATGTGGGCAACAAAAAAATGAATCCCAAATTTTTAGGCTGCTTTATTTGCTAAATTTATAAGCAATCTAAGAATTTGGCATAAAAATTGAAAATTTAATTAAAAAAATAACTAAATTAGATAGTTTAATGGCCCAATTTCGAGGCTAGTAAAAAATTCATAAACGGCATTGAATTTTGGAAATTGCCGAATTGAAAAAAATCATTATGTAATTTTGTATTTTTACAAATATTTTCCATATAATTTTTTAGGTGAATTTTATTTCCTAGAAATGTTGCTCATTTCCTCAATGTGCGCGATTCTTTAAAAGAGAGAAAAATGAAAGAAATTCCTCATCCATTGTTTTATTCAATGACAAATTTTTTTCAAATCATCCATTCATACAAGTTACAGAATTATTTGCTAATTTATTTGTTGGCCCATGTGCCCTTTTTGTGCCTCATCACTCCAATTTCGTGACTTATTCAATTTTATTCTACAATATTTGTAAAACGTTCAAAATCTTTCAAATATTGTATTTTATTGAGTTTTTCGATTTTTTTTTCGTTTTCTGTTCATTCAATCAGAGAAAAACAACAATAAATAAACCCACAAAATAATTGAAGAATGGAATGAGTCAATTGTTGTCATTCAAATTTAATGGAAAATAAATTTGACATTTTCCTCTGAACAATTGTAAATATTCATCAGATTATAGGCAATTTTTTACCATAAAAAGAGTACAATTTTTGAGTGAACGTATGAACATTTATGGCATTTACATATTGGAATGCCATTATTCAGTTTTTGTAGTGCAAATAGATGCAATTTTGCCACAAAGATTTTTAAAACTTACTTAAAAAGGTTAAAACCCAAATTTGACTCTGTCATCACAAATGAAGCTTCACTCTCCATACCGTGTCTTCTCCTTTAATTCCTCAAACCACTTGTTCATTGCAATATTTTTGACATGTCATCCGCTGTTGTTGAATTCTTCTTGCGCAAAATTAATCCATCAAAAAATGCTCAAGGACATGTACCCTTTGACTGGAATGGAATGGTGGATTCCAATGGCAAGTGGAATATTCGTCCTTAAATAATACATCAATAAAAGGGCATATTTTTGGAAAAAGTTGGAATTTGATTAAATGGGAAGGAAAAATAAATCCGCCTGTTTTCCGGAAAGAATTAATTTGCACTATTTCCGGTTGCCCTTTCCGGAAAGAATTAATTTGCACTATTTCCGGTTGCCCTTTCCGGAAAGAATTAATTTGCACTATTTCCGGTTGCCCTTTCCGGAATGAATTAATTTGCACTTTTTCCGGTTGCACTTTTCCGGAAAGAATTAATTTGCACTATTTCCGGTTGCCCTTTCCGGAAAGAATTAATTTGCACTATTTCCGGTTGCCCTTTCCGGAAAGAATTAATTTGCACTATTTCCGGTTGCCCTTTCCGGAATGAATTAATTTGCACTATTTCCGGTTGCCCTTTCCGGAATGAATTAATTTGCACTATTTCCGGTTGCCCTTTCCGGAAAGAATTAATTTGCACTATTTCCGGTTGCCCTTTCCGGAATGAATTAATTTGCACTATTTCCGGTTGCCCTTTCCGGAAAGAATTATTTTGCATTTCCATTCCGGAAAGTTTTAATTTCTTTCCGGTTAAATTAATTCCGCCTTTTTTCTGAAATAAATTAACTAGGATGTTAAATTGTTTAAAAAATTGCAGTGTTTTCTATTTTCTAATTTCGATCACATTAAATGGGATGTAGATTTAATTTTGAATAATATTAATTTAATTCACATATACATATTGTTTATTGTTTTAGTCCAATTTGTGCTCACTCATTCAATCAAGCGCAACAATGCACAAGCCAAAACCACCTATTTCCCTCCAGTCTATTTCCTCCCAAAAAGTTCATTCGTTTTAGCGATAAATTGTTGCATTTTACATTGACCCAAATTCATCTCCACATTTTGCCTTGTTCATTCTTTGCCACCGTTTTGGTTGTTTACCCCTCAATCCCCTCCAAAATGTTCCCCTCCAACATTTTAAGTTCGATCGAGTGATTCGCAAGCGCATCCCATTTCCATCCATTCAGCCATCACCGCGCAAATCCCCTCTCCTAAAATCCAGTCGATTTGCATATATTCACCCTCTAGGGCATCGACCCATCATCAATTTTTGGATTAATCCTCCACACTGGGATGTCCACAGCAAACCATTCCTTCCACAAAAGTTCGGGTCAAATTCATCATTGATTCATTCAAATTTCTAACGAGACATTCAATTCTGTGCTATTCTTTTGGCCATATCTCAACAAGGAAGCAACTAATTTGTGGAGGCGATATGCCATTTGAAAGCCTTAATTGCTCTCTAAAAAGTAGCTTTTCTATTTTTTAAATTTAAAACTTTTTGAAGTGGCTTTTCCTCTAAAAATTCGGGTTTATTACATTCAAAGACATGTGAATTTTTAAATAAATTTCATAAATTTTAAAATAGCCAAATTGTAGAGGCCACTTTTGGTTTTCACAGATAGAAATTTACATTCAAAAAATGCACAAGTGTGGTCATCAACTCAAAGTGATGAGGGGCCACGGTCATTGGTGGTTATTTTTTGCATATTTACTTGATGGATTATTTTCGCCCACCGCTATTTTTGATCGAACCCCTCGCCAACGGCGATCGAGGGCCGATGAGAGGAGGCCACATAAATGTGCACGGAGGATAATTTGAGGAGGTGGATGGGACAAATTTAGCCACTTTTCCACCCAGCCATTCCCCTTCAACCCCCGCCGCTCGATCGGCTGGTAATCCCCCCCCCCCCCCCTTTGGCCGTCAAATTTCATCGTCCATTCCATTCCTTTGCCTTTGTTTAATTTTTTATCCCCTTTCACTTTTTATTTGTGCGTGGACTTTCTAGCAAATAAATTCCAGAAAAAAATCATCACAATTTCAAATGACTTTATCCACCATTCTGGCCATAAATCTGCCATAAATGGGCGTTGATTGTCTGGAACGTTGGTTGGCCAATACTTTTGCCGCCCATTCCCGTCTTCTTCTCCATCATCCTCTCCCATTTTGTATCGTTCCCATTTTGGTGGCTGCCTTTCTTGGGTATGCTAATTGGGTTTTTGCCGGAAATATTTTTGAAAATGTGAGAAATTCAATGGCATTTATTAGATAGAATAGACTTTGCTAATATTTTCTAAAATATTCGATTCTATAAAAGCTTTACGATGCCAATTCCAAAGGAATATTGTCTTTTTTATATTTACCAATTTTAATTTTTATTATCTCACCACAGAATTGGTCTCCTGCGTTTGCCGAATTCCTTGGTCAAAGATGATTTGGAATTGTAAGAATTTCTTTTGTAATTAATTACAATTGCAACTTTTTATGTTTATTTTCATCATTTAGGTACACGCCCAGTGATGCACGTGCCCGGCGGGAATTACGCGAATTGGATGCCCTTTTCCACATCAATGATTCGGATCCATTCTACGCTAGTCGACGATTCGATTTGAAGCGAACCGGGTACATTGTGATTACAAATGGTGGAGAAAAGGAGGAGGAAGCAGGCAATGATGAGGACATTTTGAACCCAAAAACATTGAAAGGTGCCCATCGATATGGCCAATAATTGGCATGGAAAATTGAGGGAGAAAATTTTGTGAAAAAATGGAAAAATCGAACGTTTTTTGCCTATATTAAAGTTGAATAGCGAATTAATTGGGTCAAAATTTTCTCTCTTTTATTAGCTTGATTTTACTTTGCTTTTGTCCTTTATAAGGCAATGAAATTTTCTCCCATATTTGGATTGAAAAAATCCAAATTGAGAGATCAATACTAAAATGCCAATTAGAAAGAAAAAAAGATTAATTTCCACTTTCCCTTTTGTACATTTATTTATAGCCGCTGCCCATCTCTGGTCCCTGATCCAATCGTTAGCAGTCGATCAAGAAGAAATTGGCAATGGCGATAACGAAAATCAAAATTCGAATCATCGCCGATCCGTGGCCTATCCTTCACTTTGTGTTCATTTCCCTTTGGCCGAATCCCTTTGGACTTTGCTGGGAAATATTGATGAAATGGATCAAGGACATAAAAATCAGCAATTTTGTGTGTCGAATCCTCTTTTGGAACTGTTCAAATTTGCACTGGACCAGCGGGGTTCTGCCCAACAAATGTTTCAAAATTTGAGTGCCACCGCCACTTTTCCAACCAATTTGGATGATTTGGCGGATGGCGGCGAAAAATTTGCAGAATTCCTCGAGGACAACCTTTCACTCGACCATTTGTTGGGCACCGGTATTCGTGCAATGCTAGGTGGCATCAGCCTTGATCCGGAGACGCGACGGATTGCTGGGGCCAAAGCCCTGATGTTGCCATATGCCCTGAAGCATGGAACGGAAGAGGAGGATGCGTTGGCCGAAAAATGGGAACTAAAATTGGCCGATTTCCTGCTTAGTTTTCGATCGCCAACCATTCAAGCAAATTGGCAAGTTTCAAATTGATAGGATCAATGATCTTAAAAAATTCATTTTATAATTAAAGAATTTTTGATTGAATTAAATTGGATTTAATCGAATTATTTAAATTAATTCATAGCCAACACACTTTTGAAGATATAATTCTAAACTTTTTTATACCCTGTCAATGATCAAAATAATATAATAAAAAATTCCAATTCCCTTCACTTTTCTCATTTGCAGGTGGACTTATGAAACATTGGCTTCAGAATCCAGTAGAGACCGCGAACAATTACAAAGGTTGGAATTGAATGATGGTCAAAACACCCCAAATTGTCCAGAATGTTGTTGCCCTGCTTTTTGGCGGTTTCCCTTTTCACCATTCTCCTTTGTTGCTCATTTTCGCCCATTCATTCTCGGCCAATTTTGGCATTGGCCGGCGTGTTCAGCGTGGCCATGGCTATTGGTTCGGCACTTGGCTTACTCCTTTTGCTGGGTTTCCGTTTCAACAGTGTCGTTCTTTCCATGCCTTTCATCATTTTTTGTAAGCAAATACTCTTTTTGAAAAAGGTACCTAATAATATTAGCTGCTGTGAGAAGACAAAATTTGCTCCAAAAAATTTAGTAATTGTTGGTTATTTTTAGGCAAGAATTGATAATTGATGTAGATTAGAAGGTTCTTTTGGATTTCCTCCAGATTTTTAGCATAAATTTTCACTTGGATTGGCTTAGAATTACCCTAGAAAGACTCTGGGACTACCAAATAAAGCCCCGATGATTGAGCTAAATATGTTTCTTATGAGAACTTAGAATCTGAATTCTGCATTAAACTCACTCACTCAGATAAATCATAGAAATTGGTTGGAAAATTGAAAGACAAATTTAATAATGGTAAGATTATATTTTCTATGAAATATTATCTTCAGATTTGAGTCTAGAAATAGAATGAGTTCTTTCTAATTAAATGCCATTCTTTTTTAATAGCCGTTGGCATTGATAATTGCTTCATTTTGTTGGCCGCATGGAGGGCAGCACCTCCTTCGCTTGATCTCGAGGCTCGAATGGCAAGCACTTTTGGTGAAGCCGGTGTGTCCATCACAATCACTTGGCTCACCGATTTGCTCTCATTTGGCGTTGGATGTTTGACAACATTTCCAAGTGTGCGAATGTTTTGTTTGGCATCAGCCATTGCTTTGATTTTCACATTCGCCTTCCAATTAACCCTTTTTGGTGCCATTTTTGCATTGACCAGCAAAAGGGAAATTCAACAAAGGCATTGCATAACAATGCGTCCAATGGCAAATAAAATGCTAATTTCCAATGCCCCAACAAATTTGGCATTGTCCCGCTTCTTTCGAACTCATTATGCCTCATTTTTGCTCAACAAATTCGTCCGTTTCTTCGTCATTTTTGTTTTTGCCCTCTATTTGGTTGGTTTTTGATGTTTCTTTAAAACAATTTTTAATTAGTTTAATTCCTTCCGAAAAATGGCAATTCATTACAGTCATTTCAGTAAATTGTCTGTCTTTCAGTCATATAATTAATTTAATTAAGAAGCAAACAATCTAAGAAGGCGATATGATATTCAAAAGCCTATAAATTTAATTCATAAAAGTGGCTTCTATAATTTTCCCAAAGAATAAATCCGCCTATTTTCCTGAAAGAAACAATTAATTTGCACTTTTTCCGGTTGCCCTTTCCGGAAAGAATTAATTTGCACTTTTTCCGGTTGCCCTTTCCGGAAAGAATTAATTTGCACTTTTTCCGGTTGCCCTTTCCGGAAAGAATTAAATTGCACTTTTTCAATTTGCCCTTTCCGGAAAGAATTAATTTGCACTATTTCCGGTTGCCCTTTCCGGAAAGAATTAATTTGCACTTTTTCTATTTGCCCTTTCCGGAAAGAATTAATTTGCACTTTTTCAATTTGCCCTTTCCGGAAAGAATTAATTTGCACTATTTCCGGTTGCCCTTTCCGGAAAGAATTAATTTGCACTTTTTCCGGTTGCCCTTTCCGGAAAGAATTAAATTGCACTTTTTCAATTTGCCCTTTCCGGAAAGAATTAATTTGCACTATTTCCGGTTGCCCTTTCCGGAAAGAATTAATTTGCACTTTTTCTATTTGCCCTTTCCGGAAAATTAATTTGCACTTTTTCTATTTGCCCTTTCCGGAAAGAATTAATTTGCACTTTTTCTATTTGCCCTTTCCGGAAAATTAATTTGCACTTTTTCTATTTGCCCTTTCCGGAAAGAATTAATTTGCACTTTTTCTGGTTGCCCTTTCCGGAAAGAATTAATTTGCACTCTTTCCGGTTGCCCTTTCCGGAAAGAATTAATTTGCACTTTTTCTGGTTGCCCTTTCCGGAAAGAATTAATTTGCATTCTTTCCGGTAAGAATAATTTGCCCATTTTTGAAAGATTAAAAATTTATTTAAATTCCTTCATTTGCAAATTGCCTCAGTCAATTCCTTCCAAATAATCATCCTTCCAATTTTGCAGTTGATCTCCTCTTATGGTTGTTTGAATATTCAATTAGGCTTGGAACCCTACGATTTATTGCCTGAAAATTCCTATGGAAAAAATGGCCTTCGAGTGGCAGAAAAATATTTTCCCGGTACATCACCATATTGAAGCACCCAAAAGTAAATTCCCCAAGATTATGGCGGCCATTTGCACGTTTGGATGCACAATTTGACCCGGATCCGACTAAATGGGCATCGTCGCCTTTGGCTGATCTTGGAAAAGGAGGTGGAATTGTATGAACATACAGAATTCACGGGGGTGGCGGATTCATGGTAATTTTTGATCATTTCCGAATTTCCGAATCAATCCAATTATAAGGCTTCGTCAATTTTTCCATTTCCAAAAAGCCCAAGGCATTTTTACAACAAATGAGAATTTTGTCCCTCGTCTCAAACAATTTCTTGAACTCGGCGAACATCGAAAATATCGAAGGCAATTCTAATAAGAAATTGATAAATAAATTTATGCAAATTTTTAAGGGATATTCGTTTTGGTGAGAATGGCACGGAATTGGAGGCAACAAGAGGTGGCCGAAAATAAAATGTTTAAAAAATTTCCCAATTTTCAGTGCCAATTCGCCTTCGTTTTGTCGGCTTTCAGAATCAATCACGCGCAATGACATTGTTCCGAAAATTGGCAGAATCCAGTGAATTGCCCACAAGCGTTTATGCTGATTTCTTTTTGGTCCGATAAAAAAATTAATTTAAATAAGTTCAATGAGACAAAATAAGAGGAAATAAATAAGGAGAGGAGAATTAGGGAACGTCTGATTCCTTTCAGATAAAATATTTTAAATTGTCTATGGGTTTCATTGAATATACTAAAATTTGGCCATCCTTTTGACTTTTGAGTTTGACAATGTTATATAACTATGGACGATTCAATACTTGGATTTTTTGGACCATAACACAGAAAGGCAATAGCCAATAGGGGAAGGCGATATGCTATCCGAAAGCCAAAAGTATTCTCTACAATTTGATAAGAAATTGAGCTTTAAAAAATTACGTATCTGATGAGGGCTGAGGGGTAATAATAAGCCCGAATTTTAAGGGAAAGCTTATTATTTTACATTGTTTTCAGTTTTCAAAAAAAATGAAAGACCACTTTTTAGAGTACAATTAAAACTTCCATATGGCTAAAGTCTTCCCAGATTGGCTGCTTCCTTTTTGACTACTGTAAAAATAAAAGAAGTAAAAAATCCACCAAATAAAAATGATATTCCCTAAGGCAATTTTGCCTTCAATAAGGGGCTTCATATACTGACGATCTGGACGAATACGAATCAGAATCATCGATAGAAATTCACTTTTTTTAAGTTCGCCGAACAATACAATTCCCTTGTGCCGGGCACCGTTTCTTCCATTGCCATCGCCGGATTGGCCGTGGTCCTGGTTTCGTTGCTTTTCATTCCGGAACCCCAGGCTGCACTTTGGGTTTCATTCAGCATTGTTTCCATAAATTTGGGCATTCTTGGTTTGATGCCATTCTTCGCACTTCGACTCGATTTTATTTCAATGGTTTCCATTTAAATGGACCCATTTTTCAAGGAAAATTTTACTATTTTTAGGTCACAATTGTCATGGTCAGTTTGATCAAAATTATTCACCAAAAGAACCAAATTAATCCAATATTATTTCCCCACAAAAGAGCATTGGCTTCTGCGTCGATTTTTGTGCCCATTTGGCCCATTCATTTGCCCGAAGTAAGGGGAATTCTGTGGAAAGAATGCGAAATGCCCTTTATGCCGTTGGCACGGTTCCCCCTAATTTTGTTTGACATTTTTTATTATTTTCTCAATTAAGCCAATCATCCAAAGTGCTTCATCTACCGTACTCGGCGTCTCCTTCCTTGCTTCCACCGAAAGTTACATTTGTAAGGAAATTTTTTTGGCCTAAAATTCTTTTTCCAAATCATAGTTCGTTCCTTCTTCAAAACTATTTCACTGGTCATTGGCCTTGGTGTTCTGCATGGCCTCGTCATTTTACCAGTTTTGCTCACCCTTTTTCAATGGGATGAAAAGGAACCACAAATTTTGACGGCCTTGAACATTTCCGCTCCAATGCCGAAAGTGCCCATATTTTACGGAAGAAATTCAGAAGAACAACAAAAATCAGTCTTCCATTTGCATGGATTAAATTTCCCTCCCGGCCTTCTTATGAATTCCAAGAAAATTAGCCGAGAAGATGATTCGCTCTATTCAAAATTTAGTACACTGACGGCAGCCGAACAATTTTCCCTCGATAAATCAAATCAAAGGCATATGGAAAATTTTGGAAAAATAAATTTTAAACATTAATAAAATATAATTTTGTGCATAATAGTCAAATTGTTCAAAAATTATGAATGAAATCAATCCAAAAATACATTTTTATAAAATGCTTATCTACACATCTCAATTTCAAGACAATTATTTTTATCTCATGACTTAATATATTTACTCTCGATTCTAGATTCGAATCGAATCGAATATTATTGATCGATTCCTTGATCCAGATTCCCATTCACCGGTTATGCATCTTATTCGAGTCGCATTACCATTCTCAATATTAAAATTCTATCCCATACTTATCAATCAGTTATCACATTAACAATTTATCAGTTATCACCTATTATTTCCAATTATTAATTCGTAAAACTTCAGAAGATTTAACGTTTTATTTTAATAATGACAATTCCTGCCGATTTATCTCCACATCTACACACAGAAGAATGCAATTTTCTTGTTCAACTTTGGCAAGATTGCCGAATTGAAAAATCATTATTCAGTAAGAAAATAGAGAAATTAATTTAATAAATTTTTAATTTAAGGACAAATTATATTACAAGAATGTGATAAATGGTATCAAGCGGCAGGCGCCTGTTTCAAGCAAGAACGTCTTTATCGCAGGTTTCAATCAATAAATAATTAAAAGTGCTAATTCTCCAATTTAAAGAGAAACAAATAAACAGAAAAGACGACTTTTGGAGAACAATCGATTGCCGGAAGAGCGATATACGCGCACATTGAATAAATTGAAGGAAGAAGGAAAATTGAATTTCAACAAACCAGCAGATAAAACCGGATGTTGTAGTGTTTAAATGATAAAATCATTCATTAGAATTATAGATTTATGAATAAATGTACAAATATAAGTTGACACAATTATCATATTTTGTTAATTACTTTGTAAAATATCTTTTAAATATATTAATTATTATTTTATTGATCATCAAGAAAGATGAACTCGGCAACCGAAGATTTCAACTTCTCCAACCGCTATTGCATTGCTCTGTGTTTATGCAAACAACCGGAACTGACATTTTACCAAGTTAAAAGCCAACTTCTTGGGCCAATCTCAAATGGAATCGAGAATGCGCCACTCAATCATAATGTCCGGTGTGCCCTACTTTCCACCGGAATTTATGTGCTATATTCATCTGGGAAGGTTCATATTTATATCATAAGCCGAGTTTAATTATCAATTCACTTTTAGCATGCTGAAACATTCACAAAATTTCTAACAAATGCGCTGGAAATGTTCCCTCATATTCGATGGTATGATGACGCCGAAATTGATAAAAACAATAGTAAGGTTTTTATGTTTTTAATGGATTAAAATAATTAATACAAAAAATTGATTTGATTAGAATAATTTAACCTTTTTGATTTTTTAGAAATAACAATCCAAGAGCAATTCTCATTCTGTTTGAACACTGTTCTTGCGGATATGGCCGCCCATTTCTCCCATGTTCGGGATCTTATTGTCAAAACTCAAATTGATTTATTAGAACAATTGGTTGGGAAAATCAAAAATTTTGCTCAAAATAGACAACAAGAAGTTGAAGAAGACAAGTTGAATGCCAAAAATAAAAATACAGAATTGGAGGCCAAAGGTTTTAAAATTTTTATAAAATACTAATTCAATCCGAAATAATTTTGCAGTTGATATAATGAAATTAACATCAATTTTGATTGGTCTTTTGCGGGCAATTGGACGATTTAGTGATGATCTCAACTTTCCATTGATCTCAAATGTATATCCTCCACCGTTTTCTGTAAATTCTGCGGATTGTAAAGGGCCTCGAACATTCAGGTTTTCAATAATTATAACTAACTTTTTGATTAAAATCAATGAATGAGTAATTTTAACCAATAGGCTTTCCTTTTGGATTTGTTCTTTTTCTTTTATCAATTTTTCCTTTCAATTAGGAACTTAATAGGTTTAAGTTGGTTTAGATTTATAAAGAACTCGTGGCAGAGGTGTTACCTACTTTGTTTTACAATAGATTTCGGGTTCGAATCCTTTCAGAGGCAAATAATTTTTTTTTGGCTTGGTTGCCATTTTTATAAATTTTTATACATTCTACATTATAATAGAAAACGGGTTAATGTAGCCTCTTATTCTATTCCATTTTAATATTAATTTTTCATTTTCATTAAATAGTTTGAACACGGACTCTTCAAATTGGTTTTGGAATGATCAAAAACAAGAAGCAGAATTGAATCAGCACAAAAAATTATTTATTCGCCATGGAAGCAGTTTCTTAAACACACGAAAAAGAGAAGGCATTCAAAAATATTATTTCTGCTTTGATGAAATCAAAAGGATCACCGAAAATGTTTGACCAATTTTTTTTATAAAAAATATAAAATTTATTAAAGGCTAAAATTCTTCTCGACTTTGATCTGCTCCAAAAATTGGACATTTATGCTGGTCAAGTGTTCATCAGTTCAGAATTGCGCAAATTTCCATATTTGACCGTGTCCGAAACATTAATTCTCGTCACATCCACTCTGCTTCGAGACATTTTGACACCATTTACAATTGGCGAAAAGGCCGATCAAATTCCTGAATCATTTGCCAATGATGTAAGTTTAAAATAATTAATAGGAAATTAACTTTTATTTTTAAGATAAATGACTTCTTTTTGGCCATCTTCAAACGTGGCCAAGAAACAATCGGCCAAAAAAGCCAATTCGATGAACGTTCAATGATCACCACATTCGATTTGGGACAATCCCATCAGCAACAAAGGCATCGAGTATTTGACAAAGATTCATCGGTGAATCGAGTCAAAATGCTGGTCATTGCCAATTCAATTTGCCTGGAATTAATTGTTTGGAGTGCCACCGATGAAAATGGTAACAAAAAAATTAATTAATTTTAATATTTTTTTTTATCATTTTTCAAGATGGTGATTTGATTTGTGGAACAATTTCGGAGAAAATGTGGCTCCCACATCGCCACGTTTTGGCCCATATGCCAGTGAATGTGATGGCCTTGGAGGCGATGGGCAGTTTGGCAGAGAAATTCCCAACATTGGCCAATACGTTGATTATTCGTCTTTTATGCAAATTTCTTCTGGATCCGTGCCCAATTTTATTAAAAATATCATCGGAAACGGTTATTAATTAATTTTAAAAATTTATTTAAATTTAATTGTAAAAATAAATATTATACCAAGAATTTGTAACCGTACCACATTTTTATTACTTCAATTACAATATTTTGCCTAGAGATATACTATAGAATACAAAATAAATCAATAAATTTGCAAAAAATATTGGCCTCTGGGCGGATTCGAACCCGAGACCTAAATGTTGTAAAAAAAGGTTAACCCACCCATTAGGCCAAAAAAATTTTCAAACAAATTTTTGAAATAATTTTCAAACACCCAAAAATTTTTATTAAATAATTCAATTGGCTATTTAGAAGGTAAAAAATGAGCAAACGCCAAAATCCAGTACAAAAGAGCAGTTGATTGTGGCTCGCAAAAAAATTGGCTTGGCCAGTCTCCGTTCATCCGCCATAAATTCACTCTCACGGTTTTCATTTTAAAACATACTCAAAAACATTAAATTTAATTTTAGTGCATTAAAATCGGCAATAAATGTGGACCAAAGCAGTTTGCAGGCTTGCTTTGCCAGTCTTTCCTCTCGCCTCTACACGGTTGCATCGGAGAAGGAAAATGACAGGTTACCCAAAAGGAAAAAATTTAATGTCAAATATTTTATTATTTTAGTAAAGCATTTTTTGTGTCCGAAAATGTGATCAGAACATTGGGAAAATTGGGCGAAGCATTTGTTTCGGACACCTCCTCCTCGGAGTTAATATTTCAGGTATTTTTAGAGTTTTAAAATTATTTTTTAAAATTATTTTTTTAGATTTTCCTTCAACGTTTTTCGAATCCACCATCCCAAGACGATAATTTAATTATTGCCTCATTGGCCGATATGTGGATTGCTGGCGCCGTAAATGGAATTTAAATGTTTCAAAAATTAATTTAAAATTTAGAAAACAATTTACGACAAAATAATGAAATTATACACCCGAATTACAATTGAATCGAGCAGCCGAGTTTATTCCTCGCATTCCTCACCGGACAGTCGATATGCGTACGTTTTGTGAAAATAATTTTAAATCTAATTTGTGCTTTAAATTTTCAGACATGTTTCATTGGCCGTTGACAATGCGTTGGCCAAAATTGCTTGCACATTGGAGGATGAAGACAAACAAATGGCATTTTTGCTTCGTCTTTTGGAACTTTTCATTCAATTGGGCCTGGAGGGGGAGAGAATTGGCGAAAAAGTGCACAAATTTATGGCAAAAGTAATTTCAAAAATAAATTTTAATTATTTAAATTTTTAAGAAATCCGCTGGTGCCGGAAATTTGGGCGTTTTAATCCCCAAAATTGCTTCATTGTTGGAAAGGATGGCACCAATTCGAATACCTTCAGTCCGACTGAGGAATTATTTTCGCGACTTTTGGTTTTATTGTGTTTTGCTTGGTTTCGCTTCATCCACAGGTTTAATTTACATTTAAAAAAATAAGCATAAATTGGGAATATATTCAAAAAATAATAATTTAAATTTTCTAAATAAGAAAAATAATATTGGTACTGGTACTTATTAGATGGTAAGGTTTTTTTTTGCTCGAATCACCCTATTTCATCTAGAAATGTACAATACATAAAAGTGAATAAAAGTGAAAATAAAATTCGAAAAAAAATATTTGTCTCTGAGCGGATTCGAATCCGAGACTTACATATTGCAAAATTAAAAGGTTAACCCATTCGACTAAAAAATTTTTTTTGAAAAAATCTAAATTCTAACCAGTCTAATCCTATTAGTATAAACAAAAAATTTCATTTTTAAGGACTATGGCCAGAGGAATGGTACAATGCAATTTGCAAAATTGCCATTAAATCTCCACCACTTTTGCCATCTGAGAATTTCAAAACTGAAATGATTGAGAATGCCGCGCTGAAAATCCAAGGTTTAACGCCTACGGAGCTGCAAGAAGTCCGAAATTTGCTCTCCACTGAATTCAAACAAAATACGGAGGTCGCCGCAATTGTGTCCCGGATGGACATTGGCTATTGTGTTTATTTGTTGGCAGTTTGTCGGCTGGAGAAAATGCGAGTGATCAATTCAAAACAAATGGACTCATTGCATTCAATATTTTGCTATCTGGAGAATAGGTTGGTCCTATTTTGTTTGGAGATTAATTTTCTAAATATTTAAATAGTTATGGTAAAATATATTTAATAAAATTATAGAAAAAAATATTATTTTCTACCATTTTTAACTATTCTATTAGAGGCGCACTCTAAAGAAGCTCTGAAAATTATAAACCCATGGGTTACTAATAGAAGAAATACGTAGGTAAATTAGAATTTAAAAAATAATATGAATTAAATAAAAAAACCTAAATAATTATTGATTAAAAATTAATTTTTTAATATTATTTCAGAGCAATTCGAAAAGACAAAACCGGAATTTGGCAATGCCTGTTGGCCAGTTCCATAATCATATTCGATGAATTTTTGGCCGAAAAAACACGCAAAAATGCGGACAATGATGAGAAAACCCGCCTGGAATTGGAACATTTGGCCCAATATTTGCTCATTCAATTCAATAATATTTTGCGTGAAATTCGCCGAGTGGCCGATGTTTGTCTGGCAAAATTGATCGATGCATTCCCATTTCTGCTTTGGAATGGCAAAGTCATTACGGCTGCCTTGCAAATTATGAAGGCACTGATCAAAAATATTGACGAGGATCCAACCTGTACTCAATCGACCATCGAATTTCCTCAAATGAAATCCATCCTTTTGCAGGTTTAAAATGGGGGAATTAATTAAAATAAAATTATTTAATAATTTTTTAAAGGATTCTTTGGATGGTCGAAAATCAGTGGCCAAGGATTTCTCTAAACGATGCGAACAAATTTTATGTGAAGCCGTGAAATGGGCTCCCGGATTAACAAACAGTCATTTGCTTGAATTCATTCGATCCATAGACTCAATTGCCGACAACAGTTTACGGCTGACAATCAACACGGTGCTCAGTTGCACAGAAAGGGAATTGCTAAATTCACTCTTTGCCTCAAGTGGAAGCGGCGGTTCATCCGCAATGTTGGCACCGCCTCCTGCCCATCATAACAGTGATGCAATATCGACAGCGAGTGGCAGTATGGCAGGTGGGAATTATTAGCTTTAAATTTTTTAAATTTCCGACATGAATCATTAATTTTTGCCATTAAAAAAATTGGTTGCCTCACAGTGGAATCGAACCCTAGTAAAAAGGGGGAAAAAGCAAGACAATAACCGACAGCGCCAAACATTCATTAACTGCCGCAGTTTAAAAAAAAATTTTAAAATTAATTCATCCATAAATATAAATTTTAAGGTGCGGATGTCACAAATGGCCCAGTGGACATTTCCACATATTTGTCTGCACTGAATCAACGATCCAATTATTTGGGCCAAATCAAGGGAATGTTCGAAATGTTAAAGGACACACACAGCAGCGAGGATGTGGCCCATCAATTGCTTTCGGACCATTTGGAACAAATGTTGGACCGGGCATTGCAATCAACCGAATTGAACAGTTTGGACAAACCATTCCAGCTGATGACCGCCTATTTTATATTTTCCGAAAGTAGGTTTTTTAAATAATTTAATTCGATAAATAAAAATTTTTTTTAGAAATCAACCAAAAAATTCTGCACTCAATAATTTGGGCCCCTCTACGACGTTTCACAGACCAAACCATGCGACTTTGTGTAATTTGCTGGAATTGGATTTTGGTGGCCCGTGAGGATATTCAAATTGATTTTCTCCAACAAATGGCCAGTTGCTGGAAAACGGTGGCTCAACGCGGACTTGGCCTCTTCAACCGGGCATTTGACCATTTTGATTGTCCTCTTTCCACCGAAAATACAGTCCAACGACCATTGCCAGCAATCAGCCCACATAATATTTGGATAAATGTAAATTAATTATTAATATTTATAATTAATTTATTTACAGTTTTTGTGCGAACGAGTCAGTTTGGCCAAATATTGTGGCCAAGAACAAATTGACCTGTTGGAAATGATGTTTTTGCAAACATTTTCCATTCAAGTTGGCGACAATTCGCCGGTGCCAAATTTGCCAATGGATAAGCTGATTTTTGCCTCCACAATTGAATCCAAGGCACAAAAAACACGTAAATATTCCATTCAATTAAAAAAAAAAACATTTTTATTCAGCATTAATGTCACGGAATATCAACACAATTAGCACTCGATTTCGCCTTATTTGTGCCGCCCTAACAATGATCCAGGGCGAAGCGGGTGGATCGAGGATTTCAAAGAATATTTTGCGGCAGCGGATTTATTCCGTTGCATTCGATTATTTCACGATGGCACCACAAACTCCGCTGCACACCGGCACAGCATTGGCCAATGACATTCGAAGTTTGGTGCAATTTTGGCAAGCATTGTATGCCGATTCAAAATATGTTCGCAAGGAATCATTCACAACAAATGGTTTTTTAAATTTTATGAAATTTATTAAATAAATTTTAGATCCCGAATTGAGCTTTAGCAATTTACAACAATTAATGCAACAAAATGGACAAACTTCTGCCACAAATGAGGCCACAAAATACCAAACATGGCATTCATCAGCACCGCGGACCGCCTCAATGTGGTCAACTTCAGCACAGGCTACGGCAAATGGTGTTGGAACACAACAAAGTCGAACATTGGGCGCCGGAACAGACACAATGGGAAGGAGTCAGAGCAGTAAAATTAATGATGAAAATGCCCAATTCATTGATCGACAAATGAAGAATTTGCTGAGGAAACGGCAATTACTTTTGATTTATTTGGTTAGTCAAATCAAAATTAATTAATTATTAGAAATAACCTTAAAATTAAAGTTTTATAATTTTTATTAATTAAAGACTTAAATTAAACAAGAAATGAAATAAAACTTATAGCTAAACGAAATTGAACGGCTCTATGCTTGGCTTTATCCACGCCAAGACCTGCTTGAACCGGGCGAAGTGGAATTTGATCAATATCTGAAGAGCACATTGGGCACTGAATTGCAAACTCGTCCTGACCAAAAACAAATGCGTGAAAATACCAAATTTGCATGGGAGATATCGCCCCAAATGGCCGTTCATATGGCCTCAAGGTAATGGAAACTTTGCATATTTTAATCAATTTTTAAAAATATTTAAGATTCCGACTCTATCCAATTGTGAATATTATACTTCAAGAATTGGTTCGTGCCCATCCCGAAGATGTTTCCCACATGCCTGAGGCAATTCCAATCTTCCTTGGCGATCCGGTGACAAACTATGAGCGAATTGAGGTGAATTTTCAATTAAACAAAATTTTAATTGGTAATATTAGTGCATTTCCTACCTCGTTCAAAAATACTATATTTCGACAAAAAAATTTACATTAGAATATATAAAAATGAATATAAGAGGTTGTCAAGCCTGAAAAAATTAATTGATCTCAGGCGGATTCGAACCCGAGACCTAAATTTTTGCAAAAGCGAATGGTCCCCATTCTCCCACTTGATATTATTCTGACTTTAAATAAATATAATAAAATAAAAAATGTTGACTTTTCAATTTTCAATGACATTTGACTAATTTTAAGTTAACCCACCTGATTACTTGGGCCCGATGCTCTCCAGTCCAAGCACTTTCCCTGCTTTGCCCTCGAATTCACAACATCCATCCAATAACACTTCAATACGCCGTTCGCGTCCTCAAATCCTACTCTTGCGATGTTCTTCTCCATTATATTCCGCAAATTGTGCAAGCCGTCCGTTGGGATACGGTCAATTCACTGTCCAAAATTATTATTTTTTTTTTAATTATTTTTTAGATGGGTTACATCACAAATTTAATTCTGAATTTGTCTGCTCATTCCCAATTGTTAGCCCACCAACTCTTATGGAATATGCGGGCAAATATGTACACTGATGAGGAGGCAAAATGCGAGGATCCTATCATGTACAAGCCATTGAAAGAAATTGTGGACAAAGTAAGCGAAAAACATTGAAATATTTGTTAACATTTTTATTTAGATAATGGCCCGATTGGAAGGAGCGTCTCGACGATTTTATCAAGCAGAATTCGATTTTGTCGACCGGATAACCAGCATTTCGGGTGCAATCAAGCCAGTACCAAAGGGAGATGCACGAAAAAGGGCTTGTCTGAAAGCACTGGCTGAAATTCAACTGCTGAATGTGAATTATTTGCCATCAAATCCGGAGTCAATTCTGCTTGAAATTGACTATGCTTCTGCCAGTCCAATGCAAAGGTGCAGTTTTTGTTTTAAAATGAAGAATTTGATTTGGATAATTATTAGTTTATTAAACGGTTTAAACCGATTTTGGTTTATTGGTTCAAAACTGAATTAGAATTGTAATAAGGTTCAGAGTCTCTATTAACTAGAAATGTCCATTGAGCCCAATTTTTTTTGTCAAATTAAATATTTTAATTAATTAATTTTTAGTGCTGCAAAAGCGCCCTTTCTTGTCCGATTCAAAATACGCTATTGTGGTGTGGAAAATGTGGAGAGAATTGCGCTGGAAGCCTACCAGAATAGCCCGTCTGGGGAATTGGCCGATAAAAATGTGGCCATTTCGCAAAAAGGCCATCATCGAAGGCATTCAAAGTCGAAAAACATTCTGAACTTCTCGCCAACTCATTCAAGTTCAAGTGCAAATTCGGCAGAACAACAACAACCGGCCTCAATATTGACTACATTGGCAAAGGATAATTTCGCTGGCGGTGCCGGCTGCTGTGCAGAGACCGTTTCTTGGAAAGCAGCAATTTTTAAGGTAATTAAATTATTCCATTATTATACTAAAAAATATTTTAGGTAGGAGACGACGTTCGGCAGGACATTTTGGCACTTCAATTGATGCAATTGATCAAGAAAATTTGCACTACAGTCAATTTGGACATTCAATTATTTCCTTACCAAGTGGTGGCCACAAACCCGGGATGTGGGGTGATTGAATGCGTTCCGGACTCCCGGTCAAGAGATCAGCTGGGAAGGCAAACGGATTATGGTAAGAATTATCAATTTGATCATTTAAAAAATTTATTAAGGATTATTTGAATATTTTGTGACAAAATATGGCGAAGAAAACAGCAAAGGATTCCAACAAGCACGGTAGATTATTTTTTAATTATATTTTAATTGAAATATTAATTTAAGACGGAATTTCATCAAAAGTATGGCCGCATACAGTGTATTCAGTTTTCTGTTGCAAATCAAAGACCGGCATAATGGGAATATAATGCTCAATTCCGCTGGTTCAATCATTCATATTGGTTGGTTTTTCTGATATTTATCAATTAATTTTCCCATTATTAGACTTTGGTTTCATGTTCGAGAGCAGTCCTGGCGGCAATCTTGGCTTCGAACCGGACTTTAAGCTCTCCCAGGAAATGGTCGACATTATGGGCCATAAAATGGAATCGGCTCCTTTCCGTGAATTTGCTGACAAATGTGTTCAAGTTTATTTGGCCACCCGTCCATATTATAATGTAAAATTAATTGAAAATTGCTACATTTTAATTTTAAATTTAAAGGATTTCCTTTCACTTGTCTCAATGATGTTGGACACAAAATTGCCCTGTTTTAGAGGGAAAACAATTCTCCAACTTCGAAATCGTTTTGCGCCGGAAGCAACGGACAGAGAGGCGGCAAAATATATGATGTCCATTGTGTACAATTGCTACACTAATGTTCGATCGAAGATGTACGACCAAATACAATTCCTCCAGAACGATATTCCATATTAGTTTCTTTGCACTTATTAGGAGAATTGAAATCTCAAATTTTTAATTTATTTAAATTGCTGGTCATTTTAATTAATAATTTTTTTGTTCCAAACGTGTGAAGATTTCTATTTTAAAAAGTATAAATTTTTAAAGCAAATTTTTGATTTGATTATTCATTCATTTATCATTGATAATAATTTATTTTAAATTTTCACAAATTGATGTTTTGAAGAAAAATGGGCACAAAATAATAAGAATTAGCACCAGAGATTACCCCCATAATAATTGGATACTCTGCGCGAAAATCGGGTGATGATCCCCAGCTGCAATAGTAACAATTCTCTAATGAGAATAACGAGCTCACTTTTTCGCACTATTAAATAAACAGTATCCAGTCTCAATAAATTCAGCATTTTTCATTTCATTTTTGATAGGCCTCAATCTCATTCCATTGTTTCGGGATTTAAATTGGACAATGGACCATTTTTATAGGCCAATAAAATGCGAATTCCCGAGTAAATTTGTTGATTAAATTCCAATTCCGGAATCCAGTTTTGCAAAAAACTACTTCCATTTTATGGAACTACATATATAAAAATTTTAATTCTTTATTAATTAATTATAATTAATCACAAAATTAAAAACTGAAATTTTTCAGAACAGAAACTACAAAAAAGATAAATTTTCTAATCAATCTGTGATCTATGATGGTACCGTCTTCATCAACAGCAGCACCAAATATCAATCAACCAGTCAATAACAATTTTTGGGCATCACTCAATTCGGTCCAAGAAGGCTCGCCGGTGGATTGGCCCTTGTCCGTATTCCCACTTGCGCAGCAACAATTTTATCAGGAATTCAATCAGCAACAGCAGAAGAAACGGCAGCAACGACAACACAAGCAACAGGTGAGCCGCGGGGAAGAAGGACTTTAACTATTATTAAAAAAGGGCGCGAAGTACGACCATCTAAATGGAAGCATTTTTGACCCTCATTTTTCATTCCAAAATATTTATTACATAAATACTTAGACAGGAAGAAATTGAGCGGGGGAAACTGGCTTTAATTAATTGGTTTTATGGAGTTTAGTTTCCTTTTACATCTCCACAAATTAACTTTTATTTTTAGAATGATGCGATGAAAATTGGGTTAAATTAAATGTGATCGGGGCAAATCGATTTTCGCTCTTTAGGATTTTATTTGGGTGGGTGGTGTCAATTCCATTAACCAATTAATTCCTCATTCCAATTTAAATCATTCCATAATCAACAATTATGACTAATGCACATGCCCACCTCCATAAAATCAGCAATTTTTGGACCAATTCAAAATCCTTCCAATAAAAGAGATTTACTATTTTTATGGGTTTTTTTCCTCCCTCCCTCCCAATCCATTGACTAATCAAATCGCAATCATTTTTTGCACAATAAAATAATCCCGAACATATCATATAAATATCAACAATGTGACTTTTACAGATGAAAGGCCAACAAAATCGACGCAACAATAAAATCCATCCAACCAACAGCAGCACCAAGCAGGAAATGTTGCCTCATTCGGAGAGTTTAAATTTCAATTGTGAGTTTACATTTGGGGAAAATTGATTTTTATTTTTAAAATTCTTTTTTATTAAGCATTTGGCCATCATCGAAAATCGGGCAGATCATTCAGCAATCAGGATTTGACAAAATTGGGCCGAGAGACATCTGCTGCGAAATGTTTGAATGCAATCCAAGAACAACATCAAACGACGACAAATATGCCAAATGGATTGATATGCCCATTCCCAGGTAAATTATGGAAGATTATTATTAATTTTATATAAAATTATTGAATTTGGCCCATTTCTTCCCGAATTTTGGTCTATTTCCAATATTCCTTGCATTGTACATCCTTTTTTAAATACTATATTATTAAAAAGAGTAGAGCGAACGAGCTCATTTTTATTTTTAGTTAATTAATGAATTAGCTGTACAAATAAACTAACTAAATATATTTAAAAAAAAAAAGTAAATTTTGAAGGGGAAAAAACCCACTTTTTATAAAATAATATTGAATAGGTGACAGATTGTTATTCGAGAGTCATTCATATTCCCCATTAGCTCAGTTGGTTAGAGCGCAGTACTTATAATGCACACAGCAAACAATGAGTTATGCTGAGGTCGGCAGTTCGATCCTGCCATGGGGAAGCTAATTTTTTCGACAAATTCTTTGCTTAATATTCTGTGAAAACATATAAAAAATAGTTTAATTGGTTTGGAAAAATGATTTAATCGAAAAGGCGTATGTGGTCAACTGGATTAAAGTGCAAGTTTTAAACCCCATAGGTCACAGGTTCAATTCCTCAAGAGTAAAGTAATTTTTTCCATTTAAAATGATATTTTTTATTCCAATAAAAGTGATAATTTAAAATTATAAACATCTTTTCAGACCCACAACTAGGCCTACCGGGAGGTGTTGCAACCAGTTCAGCAGATTCCTTCATTTCCGCCTGTTCCGTCCGGCGTCCCAGTGGAGCGAACGCCGCCCATTCTCCAAACAATTCAAATGGTGGTGGCACTGGCTCTTCACATTCGACGGCACCAATTTTTATTGCCAGCAACCAAATTCATCAGCCACCATTTCATCCATTCAACCAGATCAATTCCCAGCATCACTCTCCAGTTGGCACCAACAATTATCAGTCATATTCCATTTCGCAGCTTCACAAAATGTGAGTTTCAATTTTAAAAAAGTAGTTTTATCAAAATTCGATCAAAAATTTTAAATGGGAAAACATTTTTTGCTTTGACATTTCCTTATTTTATGGCCAATAAAGGTTTACCCGATAAGAAAAGACATCCAAAAAATTCACATAAACTCAAAACCATCAGCCATCACAAGTCTAAATGGACTTATTTAATATTCGAAAAATAATTGTTGGATAAATTCCACTGAAAATTGTTACAAAATGGTCAATTCTCTCGATCATTTCGCATAAATTTATTATGAAAACTTGCCTTTTAAATTCCCCTCACCCCCACCACCTTCACTATCCCCATTTTATTCATCATTCTTCCGTTCCTTTTTCATTTCTTCTCAATCATAAATTCATTCCCGATTCCCCTATTCCATAATTTCTCGAGGCATCAGTCTCGATTGTCTTTTACCCCCTTTTCTTCTTCTTCAAACATTCCCACATCCCATTCTCCTTCCAATCTCCATTCAATGCATTCCTCTCCTCGCCTCCCTTCCTTTTCTCTTATCGATTAATCTCGACCGAAAATGGGGCAAAAAGGAAACAAAAAAAAGTGGCTATTGGTGAAAGGCCAGAGCTTTTTTTTTGTTTATTTTTTAAAGAATTATTTTTTCAAAAATCCCGTAAAATTTGAATTTCACCAAAATAAAAAAAATGAAACAATTTTTATTTATAATGTAATGTTATTGAATTTAAAAAACTCGACGAAAAATCCTTAGAATGACTCATCACTATTTGCTTTGCCTATTATTTTTTTCCAATTGCATATTCAATTCATTGAGATTTATAATCTCCTTTTATGCTCTTTTTATTGCACGAAAAATGACGTATATTTTTCAGATTTATTCTTTTCTGAATTTCAATCCATTATCCAAAATTAAATTAATTAAACCTTATTTTCCAATTCACCTAGAATTTTTCTCCAAACGCCTATTCTTTGCATTTTTTTACTGGATGAAAACATCCATTCTGCCCCATTCTTCCATTTCAATTGAAATGATGAATTCCTCGCCATCTCCAAGCCATACCCGCCGGACCACTTCCCTGGAAGAGCGTTCTTCTCTTTTACTCACCGCCGCCCCGGGTGGTGCCTCTTCCGACGACGACACACTTTTCACAACGCCCAGCAATTCTTTCAATCGTCTCGGTGGCCAAATCACCGCCGATCAACAGGACAGGCAAAGGCGCTCTCCATCGCCACAGTCCAATTCAAACAACAATAGCAGTAGCCATCCTTCGGCCATCGCAATCAATTCAAAGGTGGATTTTGATCAGCGAAAGAGGAAAAAGCCGCATTCAATCGACCGAATCGGCTCAATCCCTGCGGTTGGATCTCTTCAATCTTCTCAACAAAGCGATACATCTACAACCATTCCAGCAAATACAATGATTTCTCCATCCCAATCTTTGTTGTTTAAACAGCAACAACAAATGCAACGGAACAATTCGTCCGGATCGTTGGCTTCCTCTTCCGCCCTCCTCCTCCAAACAAGGATGAACAGTTTTGCCGGAAGCATTCCTAATGGAATCAATCAAAATGCCGGAGGCGCAAAACGTTCATTTTCGGGCATTGGAAATGGCCCTCAGCAACAACAATTTATTCAGCAATTTTATCCACAATTTTTCCAACAACAATTCATCCAAAACAGTAATAATCCGGGTGGTCGATCTTCCCTACTTTATGCCGCCGCACTCAACAATATTCAACAACAACAACAAAATCAGCCTCCTCAAAATCAGTCAGCCTCAAATTTCAACAATAATGTTCCAACGCCGCAACAAGAATGTTGCGCGGAAAGTGTCGCCGGTGAAAGTAATATTTCTGCCGGATTGGCCAGTGGCGGTATTGGTTCGGGTGAAAGTGGCAATTCGCCCAAATCTTCAAAGAAAAAGCAGCGGTCAAAATCAATTCGATCCAAAGGTGGATTCGAGCCACAACAGCTTGAACCCCTTCAAAAGTGGGAAAAAATAAAATTTACTAAAATTTAATTGATATTTAATTTTTTCGTTTTTCAGACACCGGGGAGAATTGTCCCTCAACGAGAAATACCATTATGATTTGAGTCGAGCCCAGCTGAAAGCCTCTTCCCGTACTTCGGCACTGCTTTCCGGTTTTGCAATGGTAAGTGGGATTTTTTTTATTAAATTCGGATTTATTATTTTTTCCACAAATATTTTCCCTTCAAAATACCTATATCATTTTCAGATTGCCCTAGTCGAACTCCAATACATGCCGGATACACCAAAACCATTGCTAATTATGCTGGGTGTGGTCACAACTTTGCTTGTTTCTGTCCATTTGCTGGCTCTGATGATGTCCACCTGCCTTCTTCCATATATTGGTGAGTTTAAAAAATTCAGTATTTTTTACAATCTTCGGAAGGATAATATTAATTATTTAAGAAAAAATGACTCTGGATTACACCACTTTTATATCAAAAAATTACTCAAAAGTGATATTGGGTCGAAGGAGGAGTATAGATATAGATTTAAGGATAGGTAGGAAGGTAGGCCGGAAATCTTAATAAGAAGTCGATTTGACTAAGCCACAAAAATTTTTTTGTAAATTAATACAGTTTCCTGATCATTCCCTTAGGGCATGAAGACGCTTTATCCATCTCTCATTTCATTTTTATAGCGAAACTAGAAATACCGTAATCAAAGGGAAAAGTGAATGATAGTAAACAAGTTGAGATGCCTTAAGGCAGGGTATACAACAAAATTAACCATATTTTCTATTTCCCACACCTAGAGGAATTCATTTACACCTTAAATTTCTTTCACATTTTTTTAATTTCAGAAGCAAATGGTTGCACCCGAGATTCACCCCACATCAAATTGAAGTGAGTTATTTCATTCATTTATCCACAAAATTAATATCATTTTCCCGTTCGACAGATTTTACATTGAATTATCTTGGATTTTCTCCACATGTATTGGCCTCCTCCTCTTTCTGCTTGAAATTGGCGTCATTTTCTTTGTGAAATTCAATGCGATTGGCTACAATTTCGCAGCATACATCACGACAGGAATGCTTGGTTGGTGAATTGAGGGATTAAAAAAGGACATAATTTGGACATGAGAACAATTTTAATATTTTAATTGGTCATAATCCCCGCTTACCATTTACAGTTCCCGTGCTCATCATTTTCATCGTCATTTCCTATCTAATCCATCGAAATCGGTGCGTTCTACACTTTTATTTAAATATTTAATAAGAGATTTAATAATTTTAATTTATAATTTAAATTTTTAAAAATAAAGATACAAATTTTTCGGCATTTTTTCCGACTATTTTTGGTTGCAACAATTTCTTTCAGTTAATTAAATTAAATATCTAAAATCTTAAGAAAACAGAATTTAATGAATAAATTTATTACAAATTAACATTTATAAGCATTTTCCAGTTTCACGCATTCAATTGAGCGAGTAAATGACAAAGTTGTGGACTTGCAAAAATATTTGGTTGAAGCAGAAGTGGGTGTCGCCAATCAAACAACAATGATGCAGCCTCAATCATCGAACAGTATCCATAGGAATATGGTGAATGCCGGATTACAAGGAGTTACTGTGGTCCGAAATTTCAAGGATTGATTGAAAGAAGAAAATCAAGGCCATGAGATTTCAAGCAATATACAATAATATCCGGGTCTTCTATTGACATTTTTTGTATCAATTCATTTATTTCACTTATTTTGTTTCAATTCTCCCCATTCTTACATAAATCCCAAATTAGTTCTTTTATGTATACTAATTTTATCATTATATAATTTTATAATTAATAATCCAGCAGAGAAACATTTTTTATATGATTTGATTAAGAATTTTATTTATTTTTGTTTTGTTTTTTGAGCTATGCAACTTTAATAAATTTAATAAATAGAATATGAAATTTTCTTTTGTAGATTTTTTAATTTAAATGATAATGGTAGAGCAAACAAGTAGAAAGAGGTATTTGTTATTGTTTCCAAAGGAATAAATCCACACCTATTTCCGGAAAGAATTAATTTGCCCTTTCCGGAAAGAATTAATTTGCACTCTTTCCGGTTGCCCTTTCCGGAAAGAATTAATTTGCATTCTTTCCGGTTGCACTTTTTCCGGAAAGAATTAATTTGCACTCTTTCCGGTTCATTTCCGGAAAGAATTAATTTGCACTTTTTCCGGTTGCCCTTTTCCGGAAAGAATTAATTTGCACTTTTTCATGTTGCCCTTTCCGGAAAGAATTAATTTGCACTTTTTCCGGTTGACCTTTTCCGGAAAGAATTAATTTGCACTATTTCCGGTTGCACTTTCCGGAAAGAATTAATTTGCACTTTTTCCGGTTGCCCTTTCCGGAAAGAATTAATTTGCACTATTTCCGGTTGCACTTTCCGGAAAGAATTAATTTGCACTTTTTCCGGTTGCCCTTTCTGGAAAGAATTAATTTGCACTTTTTACATTTGCCCTTTCCGGAAAGAATTAATTTGCACTTTTTCTATTTGCCCTTTCCGGAAAGAATTAATTTGCACTTTTTACATTTGCCCTTTCCGGAAAGAATTAATTTGCACTTTTTATATTTGCCCTTTCCGGAAAGAATTAATTTGCATTCTTTCCGGTTGCACTTTTTCCTGAAAGAATTAATTTGCACTCTTTCCGGTTGCCTTATTCCGGACAATTTTATTTTTTTTCCGGTTAAACTAATTCCGCCTTTTCCCTGAAAGGTTTAATTTTTTCCTTTTAGATAAATCCGCCTTTTTTCCGATAAAATTAATTCCGCCTATTCATTTTTTTAAATCTGAACTAACATTTTTTATTCTAACAGAGGAGAAGATTCAAATTTACCTCCATTCAATACCTGGGATCTTTCTTATGGCCATTGTAGAATGCTATTATATCTCAATTAAAAAATGATTGAATTAAATTTTATAAATGATTAATTTCTTCCATCGATTCATTCATTTACTTTTACTCCTCCAATCCCATCATTTCTGGATTTGAGGAGATAGCCAATGGCACCAACACGTCTCTCCCCCTTCATATGGATATGAGGGAGGATGTGGTGCTCCTTTTGTCGCGTAGAAAAATGCCGACGGATGGTTGCCATGGAGGAGATGCTCCCCTTCCATTCATCTGCGCGCCATTCTCGACGCCACCCCCGTGGAACATCTTCTTCATCGATAAATGAGGGAGGATTGTGGCCAAGGCTAATATTGGGGTGAAAGGAGACACGCCACCAAAATGGATGGGAGAGAGGGGCATCCGCCTTAATCAGGGGTCTGATCTTCGTCTCTTGGTTAAGCAAACCATGGTTAACGCCTTAACCTTAGTTTATTTAACCGCGGTTAAAAATCAACTAAAACTTTGATTTTCGTCTTTAACCAGAGTTTGCTAAACCATGGTTAAATAAACCACGATTTTACAAGGGAAATAAAGGAGAAATTAAAAAATTTATTTTGCTTTATTATTTTTATTTATGCATGCTTAAAATTAAAAATAAATAATAAATAAGCATTCTTATTCATAATAATAATAATTTTATCTTATTTTCGAGAAAAAATTTTTCGGCAAAAAGTGAAGGATCCCCCCTATGGGTCTAAAAATTTTAATTTTTTTTTCGAAATAATTTATATACCATTCGACGCGTCTCGATGAGCCAAACACGAAAATATAATTTATATTGTATAAAACTTAAAAATAAAAAAGTTATGGCCAAAAAAGTCCGTTAACTAAGCCATGGAGCTTGGTTAAAATATAAAGGGGGATTCTAAACTACGGTTAAACGAAAATCAAAATTTAGAGTAAACCTTGGTTAACAGATTTAAACTGTCGTTAAATTGAGCGTTAACCGCAGTTAAAAAAACCATGGTTAACTCTTAACTGGGAAAGACGAAAATCACTTTTTTCAAATCTTAACCATAGTTAGCGTTTTTAACTGTGGTTTAGCCCTTAACCAAGAGACGAAGATCAGACCCCAGAGCTAATGGATTGGATTGAGGGGGGTTGTAGAGTGCTCCTCTTCTGTTGGCCATAAATTTGGATTGCGATTGGAGCCAGCACAGTGCCCAAAATATTCACCTTTCCAATATTTAATGCAATAATTAGAAATTCAAAGTTTTGCCTTTCTTCCCATTACACATGTTATTCTTTTTTTTTGAGTTTTGGCCATTAATTTCCTAATTTTATTTTGACCAAAATGTTTTTTTCCATCTCCGGCGGTTGCTCTAATTCCAATTAATTCTTCACCCCACATTACATTTACATTTTACAATTTTTTGAGTTTTATTCCCTTCTCCAGGGCTCACATTAAGCCGCCTACTTTTTATTCCCCTCATCAGTTTCATCCGCCAATTTCCATTCTTTTTTTTCCTATTAATTCCTTCGCCCATTAATTTTAATTCCATTTCCAATTTCCTCTTTGGCGGCTACTTCACCCCCTCAAAATTAATATTTTAGTCGATTAAAAATGATAAATTGGTTCCGGGTACCGGCACCGTGCCAAAAATTAAATAAATGCCTTAATAGTAAATTCAGCCCAAATTACTCTTATAGTTTTTTCCATATTTTGTCTTTCAAATGCCAAAAATTGTTGGCAAATGAGGAGAATGGAAGGATCCAGTCAATTCAATGAATCCGGCCAAAATAATGAAAATAGACCACAAAGACGGAAGCGGGCACCGTTCAAAGCCAGCGGAATTGGTGGCACCAACAACAGTCAAATTCGGCCCACATCATCTGGCCGAAATTCGGTCAGTCACAGATTTTGGGATTATTTTTGAATCCGGTGGTGTTAAAAATTCCTAAAAGAATTAAAATCCTAAAAAATTATGTTGGCATTTTTATATCGAATTAAAGGAAATATTTTAAAATTGCCTACTAATTTTTGGCCCAGTGAATGATATTGGAAGATTGAATAAAATTGTGGCAAAAATGCTAAAATAAAATAGAAATTCTCCTTATTTGGTTTTGGGATAAAGACGTCAGAAAGACGTCAAAAAGTTCACAAAAAGTACCCAAATCCGCAAATGCAAAAATACTCAAAAGTCCAAAAATGTTTAATGCCTCTAAATTTGATGAATCAAAAAATTTATTTTTGGAATGAATCCGTCGTCAATTTTAGCCAACTTCGACGTCGGCCACAGCCGTCATTGGCCATCACCGTCATCGTTCTTCTCGACTCTTTTCTGCTCGAATTTTTTCCGCCTCCAAGGCCAGATCACCATTCAACAACGAAGACGTGGAGGATTTGGACACGGAAGGACAGAAGCCAAGCACAAGTCAAGAAAACAAGGAAATGGGCAATGGACAATTTCGGATGAAGCAGCCATTTTCAATGATGCCAAAAACACGAAGAAGGGTTGCGCATTTGGCCGAAACATTGGGAGAGGGGAGTGGAAATGATGAGGAATGGGATGAGGAGGAGGAAATGGAAGAGGAGGAGATAGACAAAATTGTTGAGATCATCGAGGATGAGGTAAAGGGGGAATAATTAATGATTGAATAAGATGGAAGATGGCTATAGGGGTGTCTCAATACTTTGGCCATTCATTCTTTTGTTTATAACTCATTGAGGCGAAAGCCAATTTTGGAAGGCAATATATCAATTTGAAGCCCAGAGTGTCCTCTAAAAAGAAGCTGATTTAAATTACAAAAATCCAAGCCATAAAAAGTTATAGCTCTTTGAGCATAATAAACCCAGATGTGTGAGGAAAAATCGCTTTTTCTATGAAATATTTTAAGTTTTCAAAAATTAGAATAGCCACTTATTAGAGGACATTTAGGGCATTCAAATGGCATATTGTCTCCCTAAATTGGCTGCTTCCTTGTTGAGCTATGGCCAAAAGAACAGTCAAAGTACTAAAAAGATAGTATTTAACGCCTTGTATCGGAAAGATGAATGGAATTTGGAAATTGGTGAAGGGATAAAGTTTTAAGGCATCAATTTTTATTTTTATTTTTTGTCAATTGTCAAAAATCTAATTGTTTATTTTTCGACTTTAACGGATTAATGGTCTCAAAAAAACCATAAAGTCGAGAACATTTTAATTTATCCCCCAATGAGCCTATTTTAAATTTTCTCATAATTTTCACATCCAAAAATTTAAAATTATTCAATAAAAATTTTCCGGTGATTATTCTTTGAATTTAATGGATCAATGGCCTCGAAAAAATCTAAAGTGCCGAAAGTATTTCAATTTTTAAAACATTTCCCCCTTTAAGGTATTGGAATAATTTTCCAAAAAATAGAAAATATTCATTAAAAAAGTAAGGAAATATGTAAATTCCGCCACTTTTTTTTTGTATTTTTTGCAGCCCCAAACCATTGATGAATTGAGCGACATTGAGGACATCGAATTAGGCGGTGATTTCAATTTTGCCATTCAACAAAATGATAATGGGCCCTCGACCAGCAGTGGCACTGGGCCATCCAATCAAATTGAGGGAATTCGGGCAAAAACGGCACAGGAAAGGCGACGCCACCAAATGCAAAGGCCAAATTCCAAAAATGCTTCATTGGATTTGGGAAGTTCCCAGTTGGATTTGGCACAACCCCGGCTACCACAACCCAGACGATTCCAAAGAAGGAGGCCAAAAATGGAATTATTGGCATTTGGGGATGGGAAAGAGGAGGCAAATTTGGCCAAATTGGAGGAGGGAAAAATGATGGAAGGAAAATGGGAATTGAGGCCACCACAAAATGAGGAGGTGGAGAGGGCATTCAGTCCGGCATTGGATGTTCAATTGGGACCATCGGAAGCCGAGAAGGCAATTGAGGCGACCTCAAGAAAGGTTGGGGTTAATTGGAGGGAAGAGGAGACCTGTCTTGAGTTTTTTGCCAATATATCAGTGAGACGATAACCAATTTTGGAAGGCTTTATATCATTTTGAAGCACTAAATGTCCTTTAAAAAGTGGCCTTTTTAAGATTTATAAAAGCATGTCAATGAAAAGGTTACATGTATTTTAATGTCATTAAACCCAAATTTTTTGAGGAAAAGTAGTTTATTTTTTAAAATATTTTAAATTTTCCAAAATTTTAAAAATTAGAAGGGCAACTTTTAAGAGGACATTTATGGCTTTAAAATGGCATATTGCCTTCCAAAATTGATTGCTTTCTTCTTGAGCTATTGCCAAAAAGAAAATGGCCAAGTACTCAAATTTCTCGCATTGTTTTTGATGATTATTTTTTCTTAATTTTAGCCTGTAAAATGGCCAAATCTGATGTTCATTTAATCATATATTAATCCCATTCATTTTCCCTTAAAGGAAAGCCGTGGCAGTGCCAAAAGTATGGTGGCCTCTGTCCTATCGCCTCGAAGGACAATGCCATCAGCTGCAATTCCCTCAGGGTTTTCACAACAAAGGGAAAATACGGTGGTGGACACGGAGGAGGAAAAGCGAAGGAAAAACACCCAAAATGGTTCAATCGGCGGAATTCCATCCACATCGGCCCATCCGGTGCCCAGCCCCCCGCTGATCACAATCAGCGGCCCTGGGGAAAAGCCAGCGCACAAATCGTCGAGTGGCATTGCAAATTCAGTGGATTCTGAGGTGGCAGAAAGCAAAACAACAACAAATCCGGCCAATCAAATTCAGCCTTCACTGATAAAGGGTCTTTCAAAGGTAAATTCATGGACAGGAAATGATGAGGATATAGGGGGATATTAAGCCATTTCAGTAATTTCTGTGCCATTCATTTGGACATAACTCAGCGAGGCGATAACCAATTTGGGAAGGCAATATATCTTTGTTAAACCAAAAGTGTTCTCTAAAAAGTGGCTAATAAATTTTATGAAAATCTATATTTTCAAAAAAGTTATATGTCTTTGAGTTTAATATATTCGAATTTTTAGAGGAAAAGCCGATTTTTTACAAAAAGTATTTTAATTTTCAAAAATTAGAAAAGCCACTTTTTAGAGGGCATTTAGGGTTTTCAAATGGCATATCGCCTTTTCAAATTGTTTGTTTCCCTATTGAGCTATGGCCAAAAGAATGGTATTGAAATGTTCTATTTCAATGGGGAATATCGATGGGAGAATTGGGAGAGAATTCGATTTTTGGATAAAATTTCCATGGTTTATTCATTATATCCCAAAATTCTCAGTCAATTTCCCGTTTTCGTGGTCGAAATCGAGTGCTGAATGCGGAAGCATTGGAGCAAGCAAATTTCATGTCCAAATTTGGAATGTCCGGAACCGGAATTCAGGTGTGGGCCAAAAATCGATGAAAATAAACCCAAGAATTTGGCAGGCTGGCCCAATTGGTTTCCCGGAAGAGTCAACGACGGCACAAAATGGTGGGAGGAGGAGGAAAGGCCGATTGGCCAGTCTCGTTTTTGACACAAATGAAAATTATTTTTATTATTGGATTGCAATTGTCTCAACCGCATATGTCTACAATTTGCTGGTTGGTTGGTTGGTTGATGAATTTGTGAGGGTTAAATATTGGATACCGTATTTATTTTATGAACAGCCCTAGGGCTATTAAATTTTGAAGACGCAAGCTTTTGATTTTTTTTTGGGACAAAAATTGTTTATTTCTTAATTTCACTTAAAAATTTAGTCATTTTTGACATAAATTTTTCGATGGGGCTACAA
This sequence comes from Pratylenchus scribneri, assembly GCA_030063045.1. NCBI lineage: Eukaryota > Metazoa > Nematoda > Chromadorea > Rhabditida > Pratylenchidae > Pratylenchus > Pratylenchus scribneri. The sequence continues at coordinate 1,288,356 of JAQSEB010000020.1, read as the reverse complement.
ATAGAGTGGGCTATGAATAGGGAGGGATTTTTATTAGAGATGGAACTAATAGAAGAAATATGGTAAAATAATATTGGAAATATCAAATTAAAAATTATATGATTATTTATTGCTGATTAACAAAGGAAACTATGTTAAAACTTTTCTTTTTGAAGAAGAAAATTAATTTATTTTTCCTTCTTTTCGTGCTAATTTAAATTCAATCCAATATCCCAATGTAACCTAACATTATAATTAATTAAAAATGGCCTATTTTCACAAATATTCACTAAATAATATGCCCTGGGGTGATAATATATTCCCCAACAACCCAAAAGGTGGTCATTGCTCGCAGTGTTTTTGTGGATTTGGCCAGAGGGCGTCTTTGGCTGCTTTGGTTGGCCATGGATTTGTTGATGGATTCCATTTATGCCGCCGATATGTTCATTCGTTCCAGAACTGGTTTGTGATGAGGCCAAAAGTCCCAAATATAAATTTATGTTGGCAGGTTATTTGGAGCAAGGATTGTTGGTGAGGGATTGTGCCAAAATTCGGGCACTCTATTTGCGAAGCCGGCATTTCTTTTGGGATGCGGCCAGCATGGTAATTTTAGCCGAAAGAGTATTGAAATTGCCGAAATGATTGGAAGTTGGAACCGTTAAACCAAAAAATTTATATTCAATTTGATTACATTTTGGTTTTTAACCAATTCTAACTGGGTTTTGTTTTGAACCATTAAACCAAAATGGGTTTAAACCGTTTAATACCCTTTAATTGTTGACCAAACCAAAATTGGTTTAAACCGTTTAATACCCTTTAATTGTTGACCAAACCAAAATTGGTTTAAACCGTTTAATACCCTTTAATTGTTGACCAAACCAAAATTGGTTTAAACCGTTTAATACCCTTTAATTGTTGACCAAACCAAAATTGGTTTAAACCGTTTAATACCCTTTAATTGTTGACCAAACCAAAATTGGTTTAAACCGTTTAATACCCTTTAATTGTTGACCAAACCAAAATTGGTTTAAACCGTTAATTTCAATGTTTATTTCGCCAAATTAAATACTAAACATTTAATTATTTGTTTGGTCAAATAGGTGAATAAATTAAATAATTAAATAATAAATTTAAATAAATTAATCATTTAAATTCCACCAAATTCCCCTCCGTATTTTTAGCTTCCATTGGACCATTTTTACTGGCTAATTTCCCGGAATCCTCTGCCAATTTTGCGCATTAATCGATTACTTCGCAAAGACCGAATCCAGCGTTTTATGGAACAGACCGAAACCCGAACCTCGATGCCAAATGCATTTCGGGTTGGGGTCGTCGTTTGGTTGGTAATTTGTTTATCCCAATTTAATTTAATCAGGAAATAAGCCAAAAATTTAATCAATTTTAAGAAGCCTTTGGTTATTTAAATGAAATATGCCTTGGAGCAAAAATAGCCGAATTTGAGCCTTTATTCGAAGAAAATCGATGGAATTTCAAACCGAAATTTGGAAATTTTGCTCAAAATAACCGAAAATAGGGAAACCGAAACTGAAAACGACATTTTAAAAACCGAAAATCGGGTTTAAAACAACATATTTGGAAAAAACCGACTTTATAATCTTATTTAAATAATATTATATAAAATTAAAATATTCACTAAATCACAATTTATTCATTTTTAGGTATATTGCTGTCATCATCCATTGGAATGCTTGGTTTCTCCTTTAAAAGAGGATATTTAATTTTATCAATTTGTCCTTTAAAGTTTCTATTTTTCCATCTCCGAATGGATTGGCCTCGGCACGGACCCTTGGGTCTACGGTATTCTGAATAAGCAGAGTTTGCCGGAAGGCATCAATGACACATTAACGAGGAGATATATTTATAGGTGAAAAATCCGCAAAAATTGGATAAAAATTTAGGTGAAATTAACGGTACTGGATAATTGGCTGATGAATTCGGTTTTGTTTCATAGCTCAGTGAGGCAATAGCCAATTTGGGAAGAAATATACTTTTGGAAATCTCAAAGTACCCTCTATAAAGTGGCTACATTAAATTTTATGAAATTTAACATTTTAGAAAGTTACTCTTGAATTTTATAAACCCGAATTTGTTGAGGAAAAGCCGCTTTTTTATAAATTTTTTTAAGTTTTCAACAAATTAGAATGGCCACTTTTCAGAGGACATTTAGGACTTTCAAATGGCTTATTCTCTTCCAAAATTGGTTGTTTCCTTCTTGAGATATGAGCCAAAAGAATTATTTAGGTATTGAAAATGAAAAGGTTCTGTTTCGAATAGAATACAAAAACGCCAAAAAAAATTAGAATTTTAATGCATAATTATGATTAGACTATTTTATAATTGATATTTAATAATAATTTGATGTTCGTTAATCAATGATTCTGCAAGAATGATCAATTAGAATATAGCAAAAGATTAAATAAAATCAATCAATTGACTAAAAGCTTAATTCTGATCATTTATTTTTTTTTGTTATTTTTTTCAATAAAATATTTTATTCAGTTTTTATTGGTCCACGCTGATTTTGACCACAATTGGTGAAGTGCCCGGCCCACAACAAAATGTTGAATATGCATTCGTGACGGTGGATTTGATGTGCGGTGTGTTGATTTTTGCCACAATTGTCGGAAATGTGGGCAGCATGATTTCAAATATCAGTGCTGGGAGGACGGATTTTCAAAATCGAATTGACTCAATCAAACAGTATATGGATTTGAGGGGTGTCGGAAAACAGGTAAAAAATAAATTAATTTTGGCAAATTTTTCAGCAATTTTGTAAATTATTAATAAAAATATTATTCCAATTAGTTTATTTATCTCTTTTGAGCATTTTGATATCAAAATTATTCATTATTTTTTGGTTATTACTCCCCCAAAATATCAATTAAATAATTGATTTTATTAATTATTTAATAGAGAATTTTCTGATCTACAAAATGATACTAAGCTTATCAAAAATAGTTAAGTTTTAAGGAAGTTATCATAAAAAATACAATGGCACTACATATTTTGTTAATCAAATGGTAAGCGTTTTTTTATGGGCTTATCTCGAATCTCCATTCGCTTCTCATCATTCTCTTTCCCTCCCTCACTTCAATTACGGTATCCCAGATCTTCACTCTTTCCTCGATAAAGAGAAATGGAAAGGAAGAGCTTTTTTATGCCCTAAGGCAACAATCATTCCACTGCCACATTGCCCTCCTAGCTTCGAGAAGGGAAAATGAGTACGGTACTGATAATGAGCCAATGACCATTCCCTTCCAGTTTTTGGGCCATAACTTTTGATTGAGTTGGCCAATTTAGTTAATCGATATGTCATTTTAAAGGGCAGAAAATTGCCAATCGGATGAAATATAATTTAATAAAATTAATTCATTTTTATTTTTTAAATTGATCAAAAATAATTAATCAAAATATTATGGCCCGATTTTGATTAATTTTTCCAATTTTTTGGCCATTCATAATTTTTTGAAATTTTAATCAAATTCAGCAATTTTTTACAATCTACTCATCTCTATCTGAGCTATAAAATTATCAGCTCAGGTTTACTAAATTTTAAGCCTAATATTCACTTAAAAATATGAATTTATTTGTAAAAAACTAATAAATTACATTTCCCCTCTCTTTGATTAAAGCTTGAAGTCCGTGTGATCAAATGGTTTGACTATTTGTGGGCAAATAAGCAAGGATTGACGGATGCAAAAGTGCTGAAAGTGTTGCCCGACAAATTGCAGGCCGAAATTGCAATGCATGTCCATTTTGAGACATTGCGAAAAGTTCGCATTTTTCAGGCAAGTTTTCAAAAAGATTAATAGGTTATTTTTTCTATTATACGCCTACTCTCTAATAGTAGCCCATGGGCTTTTAATTTAAAAACAATAAATTAAATTCCCAATAAAGGATTGTGAAGCGGGTCTTCTTGCGGAATTGGTGCTCAAATTGCAATTGCAAGTGTTCAGTCCCGGGGATTATGTGTGCCGAAAAGGGGACATTGGAAGGGAAATGTACATTGTGAAAAGGTGGACGACGATGAATATTTTTATATACAATTCGAAAGCCAAATATACTTTCTATAATTTAACATTCATAATTAAATTTTATGAAATCAAATAATTAAAAAGGTTGAGAGGCGTTTTGTAAATCGGACATTTATAATTTAAATTTACTCTAATAAATCAAAAACCGGTTTTATACTCTACAACCTTATACCATTTTGTAGATCTCATCGAGACGCGTCGATTGATATATAATTTTTGTCAGGTTTTGGCCTAATAAAATTAAAGAATTTAAAACCAAAAAAAACTGGAAATATGGTTTAAGCGTAATACCATTTAATTTAGACCAAACCATGACAAATTATCTGCCATAAATTGATATATGATTTATAGGATCTAAAAACCGGTTTTAGATTTATTAAAAGTAAATAACCCTTTTTGCCGGTAAAAATATTTTACTTTTTAAAGAACATTTGGGGTTCCTTAATTTTATTTTACTTCTCTTTTCATAAAATCTCATTTCAGAGGGATGCTCCAAGTTGTGGCGGATGATGGCCTCAAAGTGTTTGCCACTTTGTCCGAAGGCGCCGTTTTCGGTGAATTGTCCATTTTGAACATTGCCGGAAGCAAAAATGGCAATCGACGAACCGCAAATGTTCGCTCCGTTGGATATACCGATTTATTTGTGCTCAACAAAAATGACCTTTGGATTGGTTTGAAATGAATATTTCGCATAAATTTAGGATTTTAGCACTAAGAGAATATCCGGAAGCGCGCAAAATTCTCATCAACAAAGTTAGCGAATTATTTAGGGAATATTAATTTAATTGTTTTCCATTATTCCAAAGGGTCGAGAATTGTTGAGGAAGGACAATTTATTGGATGAATCAGCACCGGAAGAGCAAAAAACGGCGGAGGAATTGTCCGAGGAATTGCAATCCTCGGTCCGTATTCTGCAAATCAGGCAAGAAAAAGAGGAAAATGGGATGACACCAAAAATTGATTATTGGGATTAGTTTATTTGGCCAAAAATAATTATTTTTATTAATTTATTTGGACAAAAAATTTTTTGTGTTGTATTTACCCATATCTAAGCTAGGCAATAATCTATTTTTGAAGACGATATACCATTTGAAAGTCCAAAGTGTCCTCTAAAAAGTGGCTTTATAAAATTTTATGAATCAATCTTTAAAAAGTTTATATGTTTTTGAATATTATATCTCAAATTTTTTGGGGAAAAGAGACTTTCAAAAATTAGAAAAGTAACTTTTTATAAGATATTTAGGGCTTTTAAATGGCATATCGCCTTCCAAAATTGGTTGCTTTCTTATTGATATAGGACCAAATTAACGACTCATCAAGACTTTTTGCAAATATTTTTGGCCAAAATATGGCACAAATCTTCATTATTTTAAGATCCTAAATTTGTAAAGCAAATATAGGAATAAATGATCAATTTTTAATATTATTTATAATATTAATATTAAAGTACATTTGGTTGGCCTTCCTAATTCCATTTAATTTTAATTAATATTTGAATGCCAAAATATGTACATTTTACACATTCAGAATTGCTCGACTAATGGCAGAACAAACCAATACGGAAACAAAATTGCGGGCTCGAATTGGTTATTTGGAAGGAAAATTGCGAAAATACGCAGATTTGAGTGGAGAAAATGAACATTGAAACCAAAAGTTCGAGGACGGAGAAGGATGGCATATTTGATGAATTTGTGAAGGGCAAAATTTTCATTAATTTTGCTTGATTTTTGTCTTATTTTATCCATTCAGCTCAATTGAACTCATTTTTTTGTAATACAAACATTGCCAAAACAAAATTATTCGAATTAAACATTTCATTTTTATTCAATCAATTTTCATATTTTTCTAAGAAATTAACCACCAAATCCATTTTCCAATATTAAAATCCAATATTTGAGAAGCCTTTTTTGCTGGCTATGTTCATCCCTTTTGTTAAACCCCAATAAATCCGGCATATTCTCCGTCCAAAAATGAATGCAGGTCTTCTCCCCCAAAGGCATTTTTGCCATTTTCACATTTTTTCTCGCCATTTTGGACACTTATTAACGCGCCAAAAGTCACTGCGCGGACGTCAAACCCCAAAACCAAAATTGTATATTTTTTTATATTACATTTTCATTCACACTGGCCACCACATCTTCCCATTCCGAATCCGGCCATCGCCTTTCCATCGCGGCCATTCCCCTCCCTGCTGCCATCCAAATTCGTCGCCATCGTGGTCCGGTGGTCGTTCCATCGCATCATAATTTGGCCATTGCAAATCATCGGCCTCCTCCGCTTCAAAATTTTGGCCTTCAATTTTTTCATCGACAACAAAGAAGAAGGCGGCAACGAAGACGCCAACAACAACGAAGGCAAATTGGCCGTGTACAATTGCCGATGGGCGAACTGGAACAAAGTGTCATCAGGCAACTCCTTCTCCGAATTCATCCATACAGGTACAGAAATCCACGGAACTATCGTTAACCTCTTTAATTCTCCATGGGGAATTATTTTTCAAACTCTTAAAAATTGGGAAAATTTCGGATTTAACTCCTTAATTTGTGGATAGTGGATTTTAAAGAGCTTTAAGGAACTAAGAAAATGCATTAAAAAATCCTTAAGGGTGGGGAATTAAAAGAGGTTTTAAGATATGTATTAGCCAAGAAAAATAATTTAGAAATATTTTATAGAAGGATAGAAGGATTAGGCTATAAGATAAAGATGTGGGAAAATTTACAATTTTATTAGGTTGAAACAGATCATCAAATTAAGTATAATTGAATGTTTTCATATTCAGAAAGCATTTTTATTTGTGGGAATTTGTTGGCATAAATCGGAATTAAAAGCTCATATTTAGCATTTTAGGCAAACTTTAATGCCATATTTCTTTAAAATATTCCTAATTTTCCTTGAATAGAAAATTCATTTGGGCATTGTGCGCCCTCTCAATGCTATTGGCCTTATTGATCATCCTCAATTCCATTTGGATTATTGCCGCCGAAAGTTCTACCATCCACAGAGTCGTGTTCGTTTAAACAATAATATAAAATGAAAATGTGTGCCCTTTTTTCAGTGATACTTCATTTATTGTTTTCTCCGAAGTGCTGGCCTGGATGCTCATTTTAATAAGCGGAATTGGCTTCAAAATGGTAGAACGAAATGAATGGATTTATTTTTTAGAAAAAGGAAAAAAATTAAAATTTATTATAATATTCCGCCTGTTTTCCGGAAAGAATTAATTTGCACTTTTTCCGGTTGCCCTTTCCGGAAAGAATTAATTTGCACTTTTTCCGGTTGCCCTTTCCGGAAAGAATTAATTTGCACTTTTTCCGGTTGCCCTTTCCGGAAAGAATTAATTTGCACTTTTTCCGGTTGCCCTTTCCGGAAAGAATTAATTTGCACTTTTTTTTTCTATTACCCTTTCCGGAAAGAATTAATTTGCACTTTTTCCATTTGCCCTTTCTAGAAAGAATTAATTTCTTTCTGGTTAGATTTATTCCGCCTGTTTTAATCTAATATCTAATAAGATTTAATTTTTTGATAAATTATTATTATTTCAAATACTCTAAAATATTTTATTTTTACAGACTTGTATGGCCACCAAGGCCTATGAAGCCAATTGTGGCGGTGGTGGCCAATTGAATGGACCAAATGTGGGTGGGGCTGTGCCCTCCGTTGAATTAGCCATGGAAATGGCCGAACAGCAATTGATGCAGCGGAGGCCTTATTCAGCACCGAATTGGAGTGGTGCCTGGCCAATGTTCGGCATTTTACCGCCCAATGATGCCGGTGGTGGCCCTTTCGATTTGCCCGGCTCCGTGCCTCCCGGTGCTGAACCACTTTTCGACCCCTCTTTCTTCTTTCCGCCTCCACCTCCTCGCTATTCCTCCCTATTGGATGTGCCACCACCGGGCGCGCCACGGATGCCGCCGCCACCGCCGAATGGGGCCAGAAGGGCGAGTAGCCATTTCCCAGGAGGCTTCACCTCAACCTCCCCCACTGGCCCTTCCAACAACAATCATCAGCGTTTTATCCGCTCTCCGCCACCCCCCTATTGTTCACCGAATGGATGATGACCTCTCGATCCCTTTTCCTTCCTTTCTCCGTTTTTTGATCCGATTTGTCCTCCTCCACATTTGTTTTATTTATTCCTTTCATTTTCCTCAATTTTCTACGTGTCAGAATAAATAAATTGATACGATCCAGTTTAAAAAGTAATATTTAATGGGCCTAAAATGCTCATTTTTGAATGCATTTTGTTGCATTTTGATACTGATTCTGATGCCCGTAAATGCCAATTCTGATGACAAAGAAGGTATTTGATATTAGCATTTTTTTTGTTGTTTTATTAAAATAAATTTAGCAATTTTATTGTAATTTTTAAATTTAATTTTGAGGAGTTTTCAGCCACTTTTAGATCACATTTTAATTCCAAAAAATAATGAATCATTTGCAATCATTTTTGTCCAAATTAAATGGAAAAGGTGTCATTTTTTTAATTAGATTTTTAGATTTCATTAATGGCCTATAGATATTAATTAATTTCAACTAATATCCATATTAATAAATATTTTTGAATGCTATTGATTTTCCCGTGTATAAAATCAAATCATATTTTTCCATGTTCATTTCTCATTGAATAGAATATGGAATGGAAAGAGAAGATCGGGGTTGAGGGGATAAGTTAATCCGCTTGCTTTTGCCCTCATTCATCATTGTTTGCTTAATTAGCCGCCGGACATTTTGATGATTGAGATTTTGAGACGTGTACTCAAATTTTGTTACGAGAATTGAGAATGAGAAACTCCAATGAAATAGAATTTGAAAGGGATTTAATATTAAATGGATTTGGAATTAATTGGAAAAAAAGGAATATTTTTATTTTTGTCAGCAGCAGAAGAAAGGCAAAGGTGGCGGCGATCGGCGGGTTTGTGAAATTCATTTTTTAATGATTATTCCAATCTAAATTAGGCGGTGGCCGAGTGGGCGATTTATGCAGCCAAAATACAGATTGCCAATCGGTGAGTGGGATGAGAATGAGAAGGGATTGGCAATTTTATTACCTAGTTTTGAGGCTAATTCTTATGAAAAATATAATATTTATTAAATATCCATGAAGATTTCATTTATAATAATGGTAAAAATAATGCCAATCTTTTTAATATTAATATTTCAATAATTTTCATCAAAATTTTTCAATAAATTTTAAAAAATAATTAAATAAATTTTGAATTCCTTGTGTACAGGGAATGTTCTGCCAATTGGGCCAATGCCAATGCCTTTCCAATTATGTGGCCATTGCCTCCTTCTGCTGGCCAAGTCAGAGCGAAATCCCATTTTCCCTATGATTTTCCATAATTTATGCATTCCAGAGGTGAATCCGGGTGATTCCGGTTGTGTTGAGGACATTCAATGTGAGGGAGTTTGGCCTGGGGCAAAATGCACTCGTTCCGGCATTTGTGAATGCCCTGAACATTATGTGCCCGCAAAAACCAGGGATGGCACCGTTTGCATTACGGTAGAGTTTGAAGGGTTGATATAAAATCTAGCCAAAATTTTTGTGTCCAAAAATATCATTTTTGTGGCCATAAACTTGGTCATGATAAAATGTTAGTAGGATTTATTTTAGGTTATGGCTTAACTTTCGGAGAAAAGGGATCTTAAAGAAGCATGATTTGGCCAAGTTATATGGCCTTAAAAATTTATTTTTCGACATGTTTTGGGCAAATTCAATGTTTTTGGCAATTAAATTCCAAATCAAAAATTTAATTTTTCTTTTAGAGTGGAGTGCCACCGGCATGCCCATTGCCAGAGCCCAACAATCCGGGTAAATTTTTAAAAATAATTTTTTCATTACAAAAATGTCACTTTTAGAAGCACCCAGCCCATCCACATTGTTGGCCAATCCATCCACTCATCCATTGGCCCCAGATTCATATATGCCCGTCCTTTGTACCAGTCAATCGACGGAAGTGACCAATTCAAATGGAGGCGATGGATCCACTTGGTCCGTTTTATTGGATTAATTTTAAAACAAAAGCTATAAATTAGACATATAGATTAATTTTGATATATATTAATGCTTTAAACAATCTTTTTTATCGCAAAATTGGCTAAAAATTAAATCAATAAAATTTGAGATCAAATCTTTTTTTTGTGATTATTAAAGCTTTTGAATTATTCCAATTCATTCACCATTTACCAATACTTTTTGTAGGTGCATTTATCCGGATGGCGATAAGGACATTTACATTGCAGATTTGTACAATTGCATTCCACATCCGCAAGTTCTGCCCGAATATTTTCCCGAATATTCGCCAACCGTTGATGGCATTTGCTGTCCAAGTCGAGGCAATCATTTTATTTAATTTGCCTTATTTATTACAAAATTGATCAAACATTTTGGAAAATATATTTAATGGCCATTTGTTATTGATTAGATTAATTTAACATTTTTATGGATTCAAATAATTTATCTACCAATTATTGAAACAAATCCATAATTATCCATCAAATTCCAGCATTTGTGTGCATTCAGCCAATGTCCCAAGGCGATGAGCCCTCAATTCCCCGTTGGTGGTATAATTCAATCACCGGAACATGCTCACAATTCCTTTGGGTAAATAATTCAAAAATTTGGCAATTTTATTAAAAATATTACATAGCAAAAAGCAGAACATTCGAAAAGTTGATATGGTTTTTTGGTCATAATTCTTCAAGTAATTCTTCAAATCATTGATTTTATATATCATTTAATAGAGCATTTTCTGCGCTACAAAATGATACCAAGATCATCAAAAATGGCTTAGATTTAAGGAAGTTATGATCAAAAAATGCAATGGCACTTATTTATTAATAATAATCAAATGGTTCACTCAAATTGTTGATTTGCCCTTAAGACATCCTCACTCGCATGTCATTTTATTCATTCATTCCCTTTTCAATTACGGTATCTCAATCTTCTTTCAATTACGATATCTCAACCTTCCTCGATAAAAGAGAAAATGGAAGGGGAAAGCTTTTTTATGCCCTAAGGCAACAATCAATCCACTGCCCACTTCCCACTCTCATCAGTGAGCTTCGAGAAAGGAAGAAAGTACGGTATTGATAATGAGCCAATGAGCATCCTCCTCCAGTTTTTAGGCCATAACTTTTGATTGAGTTGGCCAATTTAGTTAATCGATATGTCATTTTAAAGGGCAGAAAATTGCCAATCGGATGAAATATAATTTAAATTAAAAATTTATTCAATAGAATTTAATATTTGCATTTTCATTTATCTTTTTTAATTTATAAATATTTATTTTTCCTTTTTTGCCTGAATCATCAATTTTTTTCTCAATTCTTCAATGAATTTGGTTAAAATTGTTAAAAAATTATATTGGATATTTTCTAAGAAAAAAATTATAAATTTTTGCTTAAAAATTTTTAAGTTTTTCCAACTACTTTTTTTTACTATTTCCCAATAAAAGGATCCAACCCAAAGTGAGGGTGTTTCGCCCAACAATTTTCGCACATTGGAACACTGTGAATCATATTGCCGTGACAGTCAGTCCATTTGGTCAAAATAAATATTTGCCAAAATATATTTTAAGCCTGCCGCCGTGGTTCTGCCCAATTCCAACGGCATTTGCGTGCCACAATCCTCGACGAATTGCCCATTGCCAATTGTGCCCATCAATCTGGGGTTTGTGCACCCGAAAATGGATGCGTCCAAATTGGGTCAAGCCAACAATGTTGCCCAACAATTGGTTAATAATTTGCAATTTTGGAATGGAAATGAAGGGAAATGAACCTAATAAATTGACTTATTTACTCATATTTTTGAACAATCAAAATTAGTAAAACTTAAAGAAAAATTAAATAGTATAAATGAATCCAATCTAAGCCCAAATATTTAAATACAAAATCAGAAAATTTTCAAGGAATCAAAGTTAATAAATTGATAATTTTATTTATGCCTATTCCTTTTTAATAAAATCTTCAAATTGCAGCATTTTCTTTCTTAATAATTATCAATATAATATAATATTACATTATCCATAATATGATAATGAATGAGTCCCTTGACATAAATCCCAGATTATTTTAATTGAACAAAGAAAATAGAGACCTTTTTCCTATATTCAATTGTGTGTTGATTATCTTTATCTTCTGAATTTAGGCCATATCATTTGTGGCAAATTAGTTTTATTTTGAAGATGACCATAAAACAAAGTAGAGAACTGACAAAAAATTTAAAAATATTAAATCGCAAAAATCCAGAAATTACAAAAAATTGCTTGGCATATACTTTTCAAGCCCCAAGTTTTAGTTAGATAATTATTGAAAAGTTGAAAATTCATATTAACATTCTCCCCCTTCTTCTGTTTTAGCCAGCATTTGTTCCCCTTCCGGCGGTCGTACCTCCATTCCATTATTTGGTTCCTCACTTTTCATCACAAAGGATGCATTCGATCCGGGCGCACAAATAGCCGGCACCAATGCCCTCACCAGATTTTACTACGATTCGGAACAGGGCCGTTGCCTTAATTTCCTCTACGAGGGCGGCCTTGGCAATTTCAACAATTTTGGCACCAAACAGGATTGCGAGAATTTCTGCTCAAAATTGGTTGAGTTTTTTGGCATATTTTGGGGGGGGGGGGATTATTTTTTGAATCGATAATTTTTAATTAATTTTTTTATGAGGAAATTGCCAAAAATATATTTGATTAATTGAGTAATAATAAATTTTTTAAAATAGGTCTGTGAATTTGGCCAACCATTGAGAGTGGCCGAAGGCCAATGGCAACGATGCGAATCAAGTAAAAAAAAAGGAATTCGCCCTATTAAAAAATGCATTTTTCGGAGAATATTCTACAATTTGGTAAAAAATAAATCCATTAATTTTTAATGGAAATCTTCCTTTGTTTTTTTTACCAATTTAAATGGAAAATTTTAATTTTATCTCCCTCAAATGGTCCCAATTTTGCATTCCATTTATAACTTTCCAAATTTGTGCCCCCAAATAAAAAGGTTCCGACTGTCCCAGTGCCTACCAATGCGATTCTGGCCATAAAGTTTGTTGCCCAACGGCACAAACAATTTGCACTCAACCCAAAAGGGTGGGCGAATGTACTGGCAGTGTGAGCCGATATTGGTATAATGCGGTCAGTCAATGAATTGAATGGGTGGAAGTTTCAATTAATTAAAAATATGCAATAGGCAGAAAAAATTTCGCCCCAATTTTTTTGAAGGCCACCCGCCAATGTGAACTTTTCGACTATACCGGCTGCCAAGGAAATGACAACAATTTTGAGCAATTGATGGAATGTCAAATGAAATGCCGCAACATTGGACGTATGTTTTTGCTTTTTTGGCTGACTAATTTAATTAAATACTAATTATTCTTATATTTTATGAAGAAAACAGAGCTTAAAATATTATAAAATATTGACAAATTTATTGAAATAATTTAATAATATTTCCATTTTTAATCATAAATAATCTAAAAATGACCTCCACTACCATATCACCCATAAATCCAACCCCCAATTTATTAAAAAGTTGAGCCAAAATGTGCCCAAGGCCGTGCCCATCGTGATTTGGCCGGTCATTTCACGCGGTGTGCCCCCTCATCGCCCACCGACGGATGCCCGCCCAACCATGAATGCCATTTTGACGGTGCCATTTGGGGCTGTTGCCCAACCCGTGGATGGACATGTTCACTGGGACCGGACAGAGGCATTCAATGTGGGACCGGCCGTTCTGTTCGGTTCCACTTCGATTCGGACAAACAAAGTTGTGAATCATTCCAATATGAGGGATGCGATGGAAATGCAAACAATTTTCAATCACTGGAACAATGCCAGGAATATTGTGGAGTTGGCGGTGAATTTTGAACATTTTATTGCATATTTTTTAATGAAAAATATTTAAAATGGCGAAAAACATTTTGTTTGATAGTGATTTGGCTTAGCTTTAACCAAATTCTAACTTAGTTTTGAACCATTAAACCAAATTGGTTTAATCCGTTTAATACCCTTTAATTGTTGACCAAACCATAACAAATTATATACCATTCAATGCGCCCATCTTGACCAGCTCTATCCAATTTTGGATATATGGTTAGGGAATGTAGGACAAAACCTCAAACCATTATTATAATTAAAGAATTTTTTCGTCAAATTAAAAATTCCTTTTTAAATGGAATAATGTCTGAAAAGTTGAAATGCCATTAAAAGAAAATATTCTCTTCCAAAGGAAGGAATGTCCTAAATTTAAATAAAATTCACATTTTTGTTTGAAGGTTGCCCAAATGGAGGTCAACCTCTTCGTGACTCCACCAATAATCAATTCCTCACTTGTTCTGCCCAACAACCTTGCCCTTCGGCTGGTGGCAGTGGTGATTTGGACGATGAATCGCATGAATGCGTTTTGGTGAATGCGCACGGCACTTTTGCGCATCGATGTTGCCCAACAAAATGTACTTTTGACAATATTTTCAAATAATTTCGCTGGGGGATGTTTTGTACCGTTATTTCACTACATGAACTTTTCTTTTGGCCATAGCTCATCGAGGCAATAACCAATTTTGAAAGGCGATATACCATTTTAAAGCCCAAAGTACCCTCTGGCTTTAATATTTTCCAGAAATTCATCCCTATAAAAGTTATATGTCTTTGAATGTAATAAACCAGAATTTTTTGAGGAAAATCGGCTTATTTTACTAATTGTTTTAAATTCAAAAAATTAGAATGGCCACTTTTTCGAGGATATTTTTATTTCGGACTTTCAAATGACAAATTGCTTTCCAAAATTGGTTATTGGCTCAGATACTAAAATGGCAGTATTGAAATGTCATTTTTCGAAATAATTGTGTTATTTTCCCATCTAATCAGATATTAAAATGAATATATTCCCATTATTTCAAAGTGCACATTTGTTCGCAACCACCTCAGCCTGGATTAGCATGCCAAAAAAGGCAACTCACTCGATGGTATTTTAACATTGTCACCAGGGAATGTGGCAAATTCGGCTTCAATGGTTGCAATGGAAATTTGAACAATTTCGAGAATCAAGAACAATGCCAGAATTTTTGTTCCTCTTCAGGTTAATTTTTAATTGAATTCAATGATTTTTGCCTATAGCAAATTTGATATCATTTTTTGGATTTTGAATATTAAAAATGGATTATTTAGATTATATTTAGAGTCATAAAAATGTCAAAAATGATAACAAAATTTAAAGATTTTTTGATTTTCATTTTGGTAAATAAGTTGTGTGGCCTAAAATCATGCCATTTGGATTATTAAATTAATCGATGGTTTTCTGGCTAAATTTGGAAAAATATTGAAGCTAATTAAATTAATTATTTGTTATTTCGCCACCAAAAGGGCGCAAAGTTCCATAATTTTATTCCAATCGTTTCATATTTTTATCCTGCCAAAATTATGGCCACAAATGCTCTTATTAGGGTGATTAAATTATTAATACATTTCTGGCATAAATTTGTGGAAAATATTGATGGGATTTTTAGATCATTTTGAAGATAATTAATTTCAATAAAAAACTATCAAATAATTCCATAATTTTGTCCCCTTTCGTATTCAGCCTGCGCCCCAGGCGAATTGGTCTATCGTCGAGAACCACTGGAGCTCCAAAATGACGACTCACATTTTCGTCCTTTCCAAACAGCCATCAGCCATCGTCAAATGGTGCAATGTGAGCCAACATTGTCTGTGCCCGTTTGCCCCAATGATTTTCGATGTGTCCGGGACCAATTGGCCCATCGCCATGTTTGTTGTGGAGCACCCCCTTCCGATGTATGTCCACCCGGGGAGAAGCCCTTTTGGAATGCGTTGGACGAATCCGTGCGCGAATGCCAGGCAAATGTGGCCGGCTCATGCCCCGCCGACTATTTGTGCCGTCTTTCGGCTGCGCACAGCAAGTGAGGCAAAAATTATTTGATAAGGAATCGTTTCAGTTAGTTCATGGCCAACCTTTTGGCCATAGTTCAAAGAGGCAATAGCCGATTCCGAAAGGCGATATATCTTTTTGAAGCCTAAAATCCCCTCTAAAAGATGGCATTATTAAATTTTATGAAATCTAAGCTTAAAAATTATTATATGCCTCTATGACTAATAAACGCGAATTTTAGAAGAAAAACCGATTATTTTACAAATTGTTTTAAATTTTCAGAAAAGTAGTTCAGCCACTTTTTAGTGGACATTTAGGACTTTCAAATGGCATATTTTGCCTTCCTGAATTGGCTGCTTACTTGTTGAGTTATGGTCAAAAGAATGGGCCAACTACTGAAACGGTCTACTGAAATATCCTATTTCAAAATGTTTGGGTATTTTGAACCTAAAAATACGAAAATTTCGTATCTCTAAATTATTCGCATCCCAAAAAAGATATTTCTGTTGTGCCCCAAGAAATGGCACTTTGTGCCCCGACGGCCGCGCCCTTTACCGCCAACCAAAAACCCTTCAACCACTTCGATGTGTCATCCAAAGCGCCGCCATCGCCTCCTCCATTTCCTCCGTTCAGCCGCAGAATTTGTGTCCCGATGGATTCAGTTGCCAATCCCGGCTGAGCCGTGACATTCAAGGCCATTGCTGTTCGGCACAACGTAAAAATTAAGCACAAAAACATTATTTTTAATGGGGAAATGGACTTCAATTGGATAAGAATATTCAATATTTCACTTTTAATTTCCCTTTTTGCATTTCGAATTTAAGTTATTTGATTTAGTGACCAGAAGATCATAAAATTTATTTCAAAATTCTCATTCACAAATGTGCCAAAATGATCTCTGTTAAATTTTGCAGCAATTTGCAAATCGGGTGCTCCCTTCTTTGTGGATGAACGAAGCCAACAGCCCCGTCAATGCATTCCCGGCTCATTTGCCGCATGCCCTGAAGGATTCCACTGTGAACGAAGGCAACAAAATGGCCGAATTGGAGGAGGAAATGGCCAAGGCGTTTGCTGCAAAGGACCACCCATTGATGGGAATGCTGGCCAATCTTGGGCAGAGGAGAAAAGTGGTCAGTGTAGGGAAATTCAAAGGATACATACTGTTTAATTTGGCTGAAAGACCAAAACGGTTCAGAAATCAGAAGTTTATTCTGGACACAAAAACCATATAAATCAATTGATAAATCTCATTCAGACACATCATTTGATTATGTTTTGGCTTTGGTTTAACCATTTCTAAATTAGTTTTAAACCAATAAACCATAATGGGTTTAAATCGTTTAATATACTTTAATTGTTGACCAAACCAAAATTGTTTTAAACCGTTTAATACCCTTTAATTGTTGACCAAACCAAAATTGGTTTAAACCGTTTAATACCCTTTAATTGTTGACCAAACCATAACAAATTCTATACCATTTAATGCGTCTTAACCAGCTCTATCCAATATTGGGTATATGGTTTGGGAATGTAGGGGGACAAAATCCATAAAGCATTAGAATTATTTTACCATTTTCAATGTTTTTTCGACAAATTAAATACTATATCTAGTAATGTTTACCGTAGATGGCTGCCCACCCCAAGAATCGGCCCTCTTCCTTCACAAACAAATTGTCCAATGCGATCCATTCAATCCAAAGGACAAAGGATGCCCTCGGAATTATACTTGCCAATATGCAAAAATTCATCAACATTATCAATGTTGTGCCAAAAGGGAAATACTCAATGGGACAATAATTGGAGGAGGAATGGCGAATAAAAGAGTGGAGGAAAATGGGGCAGAAAAGGAGGAACAAAATGAAGAGGAGGAAAATTTGGGCAAGTTTTTGCCAAAATATTATACAGAAATTTGGAAAGAGGAAAAGCCATATTGAGAGATTAATTTAATAGGAAATGGATATGAAATTATGTTTTTAAATTAATTAATAGGATTTTGGCCTAGGCTTATGCCTTATTGGAATTTAAGTCTAGGAGAGTTTTGGGCTTTGGCTAATCAACATTGTGGCCAAAAATTAAGAATGTTTTTTCTCGTTAAAACAATTTCAACTTGAATCTATTTTCCCAAACTTTTCAGGTTGTCCAATTGGCCAAGTGGCCGCTTTTGATTCCCATTCCCCGGCTCGTCCCCATTCCCCAAGGCCATGCACCGTTTCTGCTCCCAACAGTTGCCCATTGGGTTTTTCGTGTCAATTCTCTGAAAGGAACAGTCAATTCCAATGTTGCGCCCATCGTGGGGGTTGCCCACGGCCTTCGGTCAGTAAAAATTATTATTTTGACCAAATTTTGATGGAATATTCTCGTGACATCTAAAGTCCTTATCCCCGAGACTAATGTTTTTCGGGGCGAGAGTGGGCATAGACTATCTCGCCCCGGGCCTTTGCCGGTGGCCTAAGCCCTCAGTGGCCCAAAGAAAGGGATTGGGATTAGTTGGATTGGAGTTTAGTATAAATATATTTTCTGTTTTCCGGAAAAATTTGATAACAAAATGTCGAAAAAATTGGTTGGAAAAGTGAACATTTTGTGGGGAAAAAAGTGGGTTTATAAAGGCAGATTGCAGGTGATTAGGCAAAAAGCTATTGGTACAGTAGGATGAATAGGGGAAGCCCTTAAGCATTTTTGGCATTGACAACATTTTTGATAAAATTAATGGGGGTAAATTTAAAGGTGGCTTTTGTGGATTCCGCCGGTCAACCCCAAAGTTGTTCCATTGGGAAGACGGTGTCGAGGCCTTTGCAATGTCCGCCCGGATTTGGATGCCAAAAGGCCACCGAAAGCCCCAATGAAATTTGCTGCACATTATTGGAAGGGGAAAAAGGCACAAATATTAGAGGAGGAGGAATATTCGAAATTACATTGACCACTTCAACGGAAGGCCCAACTTTGATTGGCCAACCCAGGGAAAGGCAAAAGCCAAAACAGAAGAATGGACATGGGAATAGGAAAAAATGCAAGCCAAATGAACAATGGACAAATGGGCATTGCCGGTCAGTTTTGATAGAGACAATAATCCGAATTTTGGTGATTGGCCAATTTTTTAGAAATTTTTTAAATTAAACTTTTATTTAATTGGATTAAACTCTTTCTGAAAAACATTTTTTATATCAAAATGATAGGTCAAAACATAAGTGGCCAGAGAATTATGGGCAAAAAAACAAAAATTTCCTCATTTTGGATGTATTTTTCCTATTCATCGCTTTCTTTTTTTGGCCATAGCACAGCGAGGCAATTACCAAACTAGGAAGACAATATACCAATGAAAAGCCGAAAGTGTCGATAATAATTTGGCCTTTTAGAATCAGTGAATCAAATGTTATAATTGGTCAATTCAGGCATGAATAAGGATTAAATGATTAGCTTAATTTAATTTATTTTTTTTCTCAAATAATACTTCTTTTTTATTACAAATAAAGGAAAATTGATAAAAAAAAAAACTCATCCAATACAATATTCTCTTTATTTGTTACAAAAAGGGAAATTCTAGTTCATCTGAATAGGAAAATATAGCCGTAATTCTTTGCATCCAATTAATTAGAGTTTTTACAAAGTACAATTTATTAAATGTTTCAATTGAAAAATTGATTTGGTGCCAAACAATTGGATGATTTCAATCCAAATCGAGATAATAAAATTTCCTCTTCTCTCTTCAATTATTTAACGCAATTTTAGTGCCCGCCGTTTGGGCGATGCCTGCATTGTGGCCGAGCATTGTCCCCCGACAATGGATTGTGTGGACTATGCTTGTGAATGTCCACCTGGCTATCGGCCAAAAAATGAATGGAAATGCGAATTGGCCGTGGAGGAGAAAAAATCCAGGCATAAAGGAAAGCCAAAAGATGAAAATAAAAATGAGGACGAAAATGAGGGGAATATGCGCGAAATATGTGAAAATGGTGAAATTGAGGTGGACGGAGAATGTTTGAGAGGACATTTGGCCATCGGTGGCCGATGCCATCGATCGGCGCAATGCTCATGGAATGGGGCACATTGTGTCAGTGGACGATGCCAATGCACTGGAGGGATGGTGGCACATCGGAATAAATGCCATCGTAAAAATTTGAGGGGAAGGGGGATTTTCTGGGAATTAGTAGGGAAAAAGTTTTCTATCGAAGAAGGGGAATTTTTTGGAAATTAATAGTAAAAAATTATTTTCATTCTTTAATTTTTTACCGAAAATTTCATTTATTTCATTAAATTTTATAACCACTGATTTAATACCAGGCCATTCTTTTTTGGCCATATTTAAACAAGGAAGCAACCAATTTTGGAAGGCAATTTGCCATTTGAAAGCCCCAAATGTCCTCTAAAAAGTGGCCCTTATAATTTTGAAAACTTATAACAACTTAAAAAATAAGCGAGTTTTCCTCAACAAATTCGGATCTATAAATCTCTCTTAGATCAAAGATATGCAATATTTTTTAGGCCATTGATCTCATAAATTTAATATTGCCACTTTTTTATGGACATTTAGCGCTTTCAAATGGCATATCGCCTTCCTAAATTGGTGGCTTATTTGTTGAGCTATGACCAAAAGAATGCCATAGCTTATTCCTCTAAACTCTAAAAAATTTCAATCAAATTCAATGCCTTTTCCACCATTTAAAGGTGATGTTTGCGGCGGAGACCATTACCGTCTCCCACAATTGGGTCGAATGAGTGAGGCCATCACCTGTGGGGATCATCAAACCCGAAAATGCATTTGGCCAAATCGATGCACATTTTCGCGTTCACTTCATTCCTATATTTGCTGCCATTCGGCCAGCAGTCGAATTGGCCCACCGGCGAAAATGGTTGTCGGCCTCGTTACAATGACACCGGCAGCCAAGACCAAAAATGGGCAAAAAAGGGGAGGAGGTGGCAAAAGGCGACAGCAATTTGGCCGATTAATAAAAAGTAAAGGAAGGAAAAGAAGGAGGAGGCAATTTAAAGGAGCTATATATGCTACAGCTAATATTGAAAATTGACTAATTCTGGAATAGCTAGAAACTGGTTTAGTTAATTTTGGAAATTTGTTCAATTTGACTCCTAAGGGTCGATATAGTCTATGAAATTTCAATTTCCAATGATTTGGCTTGTTTTGAAAAGCTGAACTGTTGTTTAAACCCAAACCGGTTTTGATTAATTAACTTTTTCCTTGGCCTCATTTCTGGTCTGAAATTGAAATTTCATAAACTAAATCGATTCTACTTAAGGAATCGAATTGAGCCTATTCTCACAAATGTACGAATTCTCGAAACCGAAATTTCCAAAATTAGCTAGACCAGCATCTAATAATTCCCGGAATTAGCAAATTTTCAATATTAACTGTGACATACAATATATATGCCTTAATATTACTTTTTAATTATGTATCAAATAACAGAAGGAGGCGGTGATTCCCGTTGCTTGGATGGCACCAGGCCCCTCCTTTTCCCCGGCTCCAATGCACCAGTCCATTGTTCCACCCCAAAACGACTTTGCCCCGCCAATTTTCAATGCCAACGCCAATTGTGTTGCCGAAAGCGGCCATTGCGTTTGGCTGTTCGCCGACTTCCTGCCATTTCCACTTGGCGAGTTTTTGCGCGACCGGCCATTGAGGATGATTATTTTAAAATGAAAGCGGTCGATGGAGGCGGATAAACCACACATAATTGGAGAAAGAATTTATTTAAATATATTATAAATACATCCTCCCTTTTTGTATTTGTCTTTCTTGGTCTATTATTTTCCAATTCATTGTTTTTTGTGACATAAACTATTTTCTATAATTTGCCAAAAATTATTGAATTTGCTGAAAATTTTTCTTGTCGAAAAGTAGACTTTTTGTTGAGGACATATATAAATTGGTTAAAGATTCCTTTATTCCATGTTATTAAACCCTAAACTTAATCTAACCTTAAGCCTAATTCTGAGCCCCAGCGCACTACTATTTTCAAGATATATGCCTCAAAAAAATAGATTTAATTTTCGGCAAATTCAATGTTTTTTTTTTGTAAAATTAAATACATTTCCCTTTTTGCTCGGCAAAAAAAATTTATGCATCAATAAAATGAATTTATAAAAAAATGTGAGAAATTCCCAAAATGGACATGTCAATACCACCATTTTTTTTTGATTAAATGAAGAAAATTGGAAATCCTCCATTATTCAGTTGATCCATTTTTCTTTCACTTTCACCCTTTTCTCCAAAATCTACCCCTCCCCTTATTCCACTTTTGATCTCCTTAAATAGCAAAGCAAGACCCCAATTCTGGTTTATCCCATTTCGAACGAACAAATTCGCTTTTACCCCAATATTGGGCCATTGAAAATGTCCACTATTCCTCCCCCACCCTCCCAGATCAATGCATTGGGCCTCCCCTCATTTTCTCATCGTGTGGCCTTTGCCTTCCCATCCACTTAAGGCGCATTTTGATTGGGTGGCCACCCACTTCAACAGTGCGCGACAACCAATTTTTCCCCTCTCCTTTTTGAATGTGTCCATTGGCCATATCCCCCAAATCTGTGTGAATCGACCACCAAATTGGAAGGAGGGGAAGAAAATATGCGAAAATCAAGACAGCTGCTTTTGCCCTCAATCAACCATCATTTCCTGTCCCCATCCGCCCCTCTTCCGCCCTGATTGAACCGGCTGTCAAGTGTCAACAACCCAAAATAATTATTCAATCGAGACATTCCAATTTTGACCTCTCCTCTCTCAACTTCATCCCTGTTTGGACCGGTCTGCTTCATCCTCCTTTTCCCATCCATTATTCTCACTTTTGTGGCTCTGCTGGCTGCCTTTTTGTGCCGCCTTCCAGCCAGCCCCCTCTTTGAATGCTTTTGGTGGACAATAATCATGCCCAGAAATGTTCACAGTCTTTTGTCGCCACTTCTTTTATTTGCCTCCATTTTGCCAATATTCCATTCATCTTCGCCACTTCCTCTCTGCTCAATTGGCCATCAATGTGACCAATGCCGTGTCCCATTGCCCGGCGATTTTTGCCGCCGCCCAATGGAATGGCTTTTTTGTGATCGGCGAACAAAGTTGGCTCATTTTAGGATTAATTTATGGATTAAGTGTATTTGAATAGGAATTTGAGTACTTGCATCGGTTTTTGTCCTATAATTCAATGAGGAAATAAATAATTTGGAAGGCGATAAACCAATTTAAAGCCCAAACTTTCCTTTACTAAGAAGCTTTATTAAATTTTATCAAACATATTTTAAATTTATGAAATCATTACATTGAAAAAGATACATGTCTTTGAATATAATAAACTCAAATTCATGAGGAAAAGCTACTTAATTTAAAAATTGCTTTATGATTTCAAAAATTAGGAATGCCACTTTTTAGAGGACATTTAGGGCTTTAAAATGGCATATTTCCTTCCAAAATTGGTTGTTTCCTTGTTGAGCTATGGCCAAAAGAACATCCCCAATTATTCAATTTCCATTAATTTAGAATGGTACCTAATAAAGAAAAATAACATAAAATGAAAATATTTTAAATTTAAATGCCAAATTTTGTACCGAAATATTTCCTACATCCAAATTCCATTCAAATAGCCAAATTGACATTCACGAGAATGCATTCCTCGATTGTGTGGCAGCCACTTCTTCCAATGTGACAATGACGGGCAAAATGCGATTGGAGCCGAGGGAATGTGCCCCAGGGGAAATGTTCGTTGAAGGCAGATGCCGAAGCCCAAGGAATAGATACAAAAGGCAGGGGGTGGCTGGTTCCGGACGAGTCGGCGATTTTTGTTCATTCAACACGGATTGCTTGACGGTTGGTTTTATGAAAAAAACGGGCAAAATATGCAAAAATTTGAGTTCTTGATAAAGTTGTTTGGGGCGATAACCGGGTCTAGGCTCTGACCCCGGGACTTCGCCAAAGGCCTAGGCTCTGCCCCCAATGGCCCAATAATGGGATAGAGATAAAGGAAATTCGTCTAAGTTATTCTTTATTAATTTTGCAGAAAAATGTGATAATAATGTAAAGGGAAAAAGAACAGAGAAGAGAGGAAAAAGGGTGGATTTAAAAAGACAGATTGGGGCAATATTTGATGGATAGGTTGACGGGGCGATTAGGCAAAAAGTGGGATGGGGGTATGGGTACAGTAGGAATAGGAAAAATAGGAAAGGCTCTCACTCAGTAATTATGGGCGTTGACAATGAAATATTAATTTGAATGAAACTGGACGAATTTATTTTTTAAGGGAATGTTTTGTTCGGTTGGCACCTGCACTTGCTTATCCAATTTTGTGGCCATCCAAGGCTATTGTTACCTTAGTGAGTTCCTTCATCATAGCTAAATTATTTTCGAAAATACTTTATTGCTTTGCTGAAAAAATCACAAGAAAAAATGTGGCTAATTAAGCAGAAAATTATGGTCAAAAAAATAGTTCTTAATTTAGGTCAATTTTGGCCACAATTTTTATCAATTTATCCAATATTTTTATTTATTTAACTGAATATTCTGAATATTAAAATTAACAAAAATGCCAGAAATTAAATCATTTAAAAATTTGCCCAAATTCAGAAAAGAATCCAGGCGAATCCGGATGCCAATATGGAGGTAATGTGGACACATTCAAAAATGGCATTAAAAATATTATTTTTGCAGAACAATGTTCAGCGGTATGGCCGGAGGCACGATGCGAGAAAAGTCGATGCGAATGTCCAGAGGACGTGAACGGCATTCCATATGTGATGGCCAAAACCAGGGATGGAGTGGTGTGCGTTTTGCATAGTGGCGAGGATGGTGATCCGGTTGGTGGGCATTATTTTTGGGAGAAATATTTACAATTAATATTGTGTGGTGGCCAAGTGATATTTTGTGATAGACCCAGAATAGTTGGTGGAAAATATTCTGAATTCTTCCATAATACTGCATTTCTTAATAGTTTCCCAGGCTATTTTTCAGAGCACTTTAAAGTAGGCAAAAAATTAAAATTTTCACCTTTTTTCTCACTATAAAAATTCCTTGGGGCTATTATTAGAGATAGGTCCTACTAGAGAGGAGCTAATATTATTAAAAATACAGTTATTAATTAAAATGTTGCAGGTACCAAAATGCCCATTGCCAGAATATGATGATGATCTATTGACAATGCCAGTTTCACAAATGAGGTTGACTTTTAGTCTATTTCTTGGGGTTAAATTGATTTAGGGCGAGAGCTAGGCCATATGCTCTCGTCCCGAACCTTCGCCTTGTTAGGCTTAAGCCCCCCAGTGGCGCAAAAAAGGGAATGGGATAAATATTGATCTATTATGCGAGAAATGGAAAAACCTGAACGCCAGCAAAAAATTAACATTTTACAGGAAAATGAGGGGTTTAGAAGCTTTAGGCAAAATATAATTGATAGAGACTAGAGAGGCGTGACATTTGGGCAAAAAGTGGGGAATATGGTAGGAAAAATTGTTGTCATTGGCTGGCACATGCATTGCAAATTAATTTTTTTGGGCATTTTTTGCTATCTCATTTTTATCTAACAAATCTCATAGCATCCATTTTAAGCTAAATTCGCCAAAACATCAATTTTAATAAATTCGATTAAATATATATTTAAAACAATTCCCCTCATTTTTGGTTTCCTTTCAATAGATTTAAATTAGTTAATTCCCTAATAAATTTACCCAATTTTGAAGGAATGCGGCCATGACCGATCCGGATGACAAGGAAATACCAATGGGAGAGCACATCAATCCCCTACAATTTTGCCAATCTTCCTCCACCGATTTTTCCACTTTCGTTTCGAATGGCGGCGGTGCCTGTGTCCAAGGCTTGGAGCCATACAATTCCGGGAATGGCCTTTTCGTTGCGGACCTTTACGATTGCATTCCGACGGCCCAATCCATGGAAAATGTTAAACAGGTGTTCCAAGGTGTCTACGATGTGCATCCATCCGCCGATGGAATTTGCTGTCCGAATCGGGGTTTGTCGAAGGGCAAAAAAAAAGATAGGAGGGCATTGAAGAATAAAGGGCAATCAAAATACTTGCATTTGTTTATGGTCTGTAATTCTAAGAGGTGATAACCAATTTTGTAAGGCAATACATTTGGAAAGCTCAAAATGTTCCGTAAAAAGCTGCCAATTTTTAATTTTATAAATCCAGAAAAAGTTATATGTTTTTGATTGAAATAAAATGGGATTTTCAGAGGTAAAGCCGCTTATTTTACAAATTATTTATGTTTTCAAAAAATTAGAATAAACCAATTTATAGAGGATATTTACAGCTTTCGAATGGCATATCGCCTCCCCAAATTGGTTGCTTCCCCGTAAGATTATAGCCAAATGAATGGCCTCACAATGAAATAGAGATAATAAAATAATCGAACACTCCTCTGCTGTTTCGGTAAAAAATTGTATAAATGCCAAAAATTGAACAGGCGGATTTATTTCTCTGGAAAAGAGGCAACCGAAAATAGTGCAAATTAATTCTTTCCGGAAAAGGGCAACCGGAAATAGTGCAAATTAATTCTTTCCGGAAAAGGGCAACCGGAAATAGTGCAAATTAATTCTTTCCGGAAAGGGCAACCGGAAAAAGTGCAAATTAATTCTTTCCGGAAAGAAGGCAACCGGAAAAAGTGCAAATTAATTCTTTCCGGAAAGGGCAACCGGAAAAAGTGCAAATTAATTCTTTCCGGAAAGAAGGCAACCGAAAATAGTGCAAATTAATTCTTTCCGGAAATGGCAACCGGAAATAGTGCAAATTAATTCTTTCCGGAAAGGGCAACCGGAAAAAGTGCAAATTAATTCTTTCCGGAAAAGGGCAACCGGAAAAGTGCAAATTAATTCTTTCCGGAAAAGGCAACCGGAAAAGTGCAAATTAATTCTTTCCGGAAAGGGCAACCGGAAAAAGTGCAAATTAATTCTTTCCGGAAAGGGCAACCGGAAAAAGTGCAAATTAATTCTTTCCAGAAAAAGGCAGCAGAAATACTAAGGCCCTATACTATTGTCCTATTAAATGATGTTTTCTTCCAATTTTGTAGCATTCACCTGCATTCAACCCAAAAGAGAGGCCGATGGTGGGGCAGCAGCGCCAGCCGGCGTTCGGCCTCGTTGGTGGTTTAATGCGGTGACTGGCACTTGTGAACAGGTCAAAATTGAATAATTTAAAGGAATATCTATTGAATGGGCACAAAGGAATCGACATTATAGGAGACTTTTTCAATAATAATAAACCCTTTCATTAATCTAACCAAAGTGGCAAATGAAAATAATTCATAATCCAAATTAATTTAATTAATGTATTTTATTAATGTTTAGGAGTAAACTATTTATTTTTATGAGAGAATTTGTTTTTTTGAGGAGCTGAACATACTTATGCATCCTAATAATAGAGGAGGGCAATTTTTTATTTTGGCTTTAAATTTGAATAAAATAATATGTCTCATCTATTTTTCAGTTCATGTGGGATCCTTGGGACGAGAAAACACTGCAATCGCCGAACAATTTCAAAACGAGGGAACATTGTGAATCATATTGCCGAGATAGTGGGTTAATTTGGCCATTGGCTATTAAAATTCCTTTTTATATTTAATAGAAAGACTAAACTAAATTATGTTTTGAATATTCCTAAAATTCTATAATCATTATTGTCCAATAATTTGTTGAAATGTTAGGTAACTGACCATTAGCCATTAAAATTCTCTTTAAATTTGTAGGTTTGAAATTTGAATATTCTTAAAATTCTAAGCAAAATCAATCTTAAACAAATCCTCTTATAATTAAAATAATTTAGAGAATTTACTTATATTAATTAATCCTCTTTTTATCTTGTCCAAAATTTGTATTTTTTTTACTTTTCAGCTTGTAAACGCGGTGCACCCCAATACAAACAGGGCAGTCAACAGAACGAGGATGAGGTAATAAAAAGGCCATGGCATAGCTTTCAATGGAAGTTTTATTTGTAAATATTCTAAGAATTCCTAGAGGCCAATTTGCAATTTAAAATATGGGCAAAAAATGCCGATTCCATGAAAATTTAGGAAATTTCTTTATTCTAAAATTATCATTTTTACAAAAGAGAAGATGCCTTTTATTATCCCCATTTCGTTCCACATTTCTTCTGCCTTATTTTTCCCCTTCTATATTCCAGCCAGTCAGTTCGTGCCAGTCCACCAGCAGTTGTGGCCCTCATTTCGAGTGCACAGCCATTGGTTCCCTCCAATTGTGTTGCCCAACAGTGCATTCAATTTGTTCGGCCACCGGCGGTCGTCCACATGAACCGCCTCGACCAAATGGATTCGATGCGGGCGTTTTGGTCAAACGAAGCTACACCCAATATTATGACACCGAAAGCAGATACTATTATGATTCGGAACAGGGCAAGCATTCTCTTTAGTAGATGAGGGATTTTGGTGCTAGGGAAATTATTCTTAATATGGAAAATTACATTCTTTTAATCCATCATATTAGCTCAAAATTCTAATAAATTCTAATTTAGTCATTGGCTATTCCGCCGTTAATAATAATTCTTATTATCCAATAATATTAATTTTAATTAAATTAGTTCAGAATTGATGGAATTGTATCGAAAAAGCACAG
The DNA here is from genome assembly GCA_030063045.1 of Pratylenchus scribneri. NCBI lineage: Eukaryota > Metazoa > Nematoda > Chromadorea > Rhabditida > Pratylenchidae > Pratylenchus > Pratylenchus scribneri. Next base: position 1,259,871 of record JAQSEB010000020.1, on the reverse strand, counting down.
AGAATTTTAATAATTCTCACAAAATTCACATGAAAATTCAATAAATCCAATAAAAAATAATCAAATATTAATTAAATAAATTAAGGACGTTGCATTGCATTCACTTTCAATGGAGCATTGGGAAATTTCAACAATTTCAAGGCACAAAAATTTATTCTCATATTCCTTTTGAATTTTATTTAAGACGGCCGCCGAATGCGAAATGTTCTGTGCCAAATTGCAATGCCAATATGGAAGTCCACTGAAGTTGGGCGCCCAAAATCAACGGTGTTCGGCCAATGCGGATTGTCCTTCCTCGCATGAATGCCAAACTGACCACAATGTTTGCTGCCCTCGACCACGTCAGTATCCCCACTCTTTCCCCATTCTAATAATTTATTTTAATTTTGTAAATAAAATGAGACAATTAAAGGCAATTATTCTGAAGATATTTTCTATATTTATTTCCTTTTAAATTTCCATTCCCTGCGGCACATTCTTTTCTCATTCCCTTCTTTTCCTTCGAAAGAACGTCCTTCTCCATCCTCCTTCAAGTGTCCATTCATTCATTGGCTAGAATAAAAAGGGATACTGTATTCCAACCAATCCATTTTCCTTTCTCTTTCGAGGATTCGAATTCGAATGTCCATTTCCCTTGTGGAATGTAATATTTTTGGACCAATTTTTTGGCCAATTTTTGAAATTGGAAAATTTCTATATTAAATCGACAATTCTGAATCGAATAAGCTTATGTTAAGAGCTTAACAATAAACGTCTTATATATTTCTCATGGATTCAAATGAAAATTAAATATTTCAAAAATACAAATTTCAAACAAATTTGCAAATTTCCCAAAAATTCCAGAAGCAATTTGTTCGCAGCCATTACGGCTTGGCGACTGTAAACAAAGTGTGCGCCGATATTGGTACAATGCGGTGACCAGGGCATGCGAATTATTCGACTACACCGGATGCCAAGGGAATGACAACAATTTTGAGACACTCCTCGAATGTCAGGTCCTAAATCCATTTATTTATATACGTCATAAGGGGTTTGGTTTATGGCAACTAAATTTATTTTTTCATAGGGCGGACGGCGGAAAGACATCCAAAAATATTTTAATTAACGTAAAAAATCAAAAGAAAATTAATTTTTAAATATTTATCATAGAATTTTAATATTTATCCCATTTAGAATACCTGCGAGAATGTGACCCGTAAGTTTTATTTTATTTCTAAATTTCCGCAATTTTCCACTTCCAATTTGCCCCCAAATTTAAGCCGAACCCCAATGTCCTCAAGGAGATGCCTATAAAGATTATCAGGGTGAAATTTAAATATTTGATGTATTGAATAAATATTACTCATTTTTCACAGGAAATTATTTTGCATGTTCGGTGCGTGGAATTTGGCCTTAATTGTTTTTATTCATTAATTTTTAGAACACCGGAAGTGGAAATAGTTGCCCCGTAAACTATGAGGTGAGTTGGCAAAAAAGGATAAATGAGCTTTAAATTAATGAATCCCTTAAATTATGGCAAACCCTGCCAATTCAATTTTCTTACCTCTATATCAAAATTGAAGGATAGCCATTCATCCAAAGTTTAGCGAAAAACTTCTCCCATTTTAATATTAATTAAATGAATTTATGCACAAATCAAGAAATAAGAAAACTTACCTCCAAATAAATCCTCTTCCGTACCATTTTTCAGTGTTCTTTTGATGGCTACGTCTGGGGCTGTTGCCCAACAAAGGGTTGGTTTTAATCATTTAATTGTATATAAAATCTAAATTAAATAATCGAAAAATTTTTACCAAATTTGCTGCAAATACTCTAATAAAACATTTCCAGCCTTCACTTGTTCATTGTCCGCAAACAAAGGAGTGACTTGCGGCTCCGGCTCCTCCTATCGCTATTTTTACAATTCCCAATCGCAGGCATAAATTACATACAAATATTTTAATAATGAATTTATTCATTTTTGAGGAATGTGAATCCTACCAATACAATGGATGCGATGGAAATTCCAATAATTTTGCTACTAGGGAAGATTGTGAGGTAAAATTGGCATAAATTTGCGCATCTCTTGAATGTTTAGTTCATTATCTCTAATTAAATAAAAAATAAGGCCAAAATATTCTTTGAATATTAAAATGTATTTTCCATTTGTATCTAAAATTCACATTCCCTCTTTCCAAATAATCCGTAAATTCAAAGGCATATTGCGGAGTTGGCGGATGCCCGAATGGAGGTACCCCAGAGCGGAATGAATTCGGCCAATTGATTGTTTGTGGCACCGGTGTGAATTGTCCATCAACGCATGAATGCACTTCGGTCACCACCGGCACATCCGTAATCAATAGATGTTGCCCAACTCGAGGCAAGTGTCCAATTAAATTCACATTTTTACATCGAATTTTGGGCTATTCTTATTCTGTTGAATGTTTAATTTTATCTTGAGTCCAAAAAACACTTTTTATGATTTCGGAATTTGTGCCATTCCCATATTCGTTGATGAATGCTCCAAAATTGAAAAATAGGAGGATTGAGTACCACTAATTAAATACCTTGGCTATTTTTTTGGCAATAGTTCAATAGGCAAGTAACCAATACAAATAAGCCGATGTACCATTTGAAAGCGCTAAATGTCATCTAAAATTGCCCGATTTTAATTTTTTGTAAATTTAAAAATTTGTAAAATAAACGACTTTTCCTCAAACAAATCGAATTTATTACACTGAAAGACAAATAACTAAATTAAAAAGATGAAATTCTTAAAAAATTTATAGCCACTTTTTTGGAATACTTTTATGGCTTTCGAATGTTATATCGCCTCCTAATTTTGGATATTGCCTAATTCAACTATGGGTCAAAAATAAATGCGAGTACTCAATTGGTGCTCTACCCTCAAAATTGGTTCAATTAGATTATTCAATTAAAAATGCCAATACTAATTCATTCCATGGCTTATTTTTGTCCATTTTTAGCCTACATTTGTTCGCTGCCACCGCAACAAGGCTCAACCTGCTCATCGTCGGCCTCTTCCCGTTATTATTTCAATATTGTCACAAAAGAATGTACCCAATTCACGTGGGTTAATTTTTAATTATGGTTGATAAAACGGCGGCCATCACATCCTACCCCACCTCCCAACCCCATAAATTAATATCAATTTCCAAATCAAACTGTAAAGAGAGGGGAAATATGTAAAAAATACAATAAATGGAACAACATTAATGAAAAAAAAAACAATAAGGAAAAATAATTTTATTAAATTAAACAACAATAAAACAAAACAAAAATGGTGAAAATATTAAGTGAAATAACCGGAAAAAATTAAACAAATGAAAACAAAAAACATCATAGTTTGGGGAAAGGTATGGCATTCGATGCGTCTTGACCAATTCAGGTACAATGGATGTAGTGGAAATTTGAACAATTTTGGCACATTGGAACAATGCAACAATTTTTGTCTCTCTGCCGCGTGCAATCCCGGCGATGTGGCCTATGTGAATCCGAATACAAAGGTAAAAAATGTTTTGGATTTTTATGGACATACGGCGATTGTTACACATTTTGATTCATCTTTTAATGAGGCAATAATTAAGGAAGATGATAAACCCTTCGAAAGCCCAAAATATCCTCTACAATTTATCAATTTTCAATTTTTATGAAAAGCAAACTTTAAAAGGGTTACTAAATTTTTGGGGTAATAAACCCGAAATTTTGAAAAAACTGGATTAGAGAATGTGCTTAAACGTAAACTGACGAGATAACCCAAAAAATTGTTGGGTATTTTCTATTCTTAATTCGAATAATTGTCCCAAAAATTTGCTTTCTAAATTCTCACATTTGTCCCGTCAGTTTAAAAGAATAAATAAAATAATAATATATTATTAAATAGACCATTTTTCCCTCTATCAATGCATACCAAAAATGATCAAAATTGATTCAGCCATTGATGAATTATAATAAGCTTTTAAAAAACATAGAGTTTGAACATTTATCGTTTGACCAACAAAGGAAGGAAATTGTCGAAATGAAGTGCCTTTAGGGCATGTAAATTGTGAACACTCTCAATCATTGATTAAAGGAAAAAAGAAAATACGGTAGCAGAAAAGTACGGTAGCAGAGACTCATCAATCCTTCAGCAGATGGCTGGGAAATGCCTTGAGACTATTTGCATCTCTCCTTCTCGTATTTACAAATTATTTTTAAGTTTCTAAAAATAGATTGGCCACTTTTTAGAGGAAATTTAGGGCTTTCAAATGGCAAATCGCCTTCCAAAATTGGTTGTTTCCTTTTTGAGATATGAGCCAAAAACTAATGATACGTCCTTTTATTATATTTGTCTTACTTACTATTTGAATGCCTAAATCCCCAATTAATTCTCTAATTTCACACAGAAACCATTTGAATGCAATGCGGCCCTTTCCAACAGTTGCCCAAATAATTTCATTTGCACCTATGATCCATTGTCAAGCAACAGTGTTTGTTGCGGTGCCACAAATATGGGTAAGAAATAAGAATAATTAATTAAAATTATTATGCAAAATTGCTTTACTGGAGGATGGCATTCAATTATGCTAGAGGGAATAAAATTTTAATATAAATTTTGGGTTCATTTTTTGAGTAAAAAAAGGCTTAAAAATACTAATAAAAATACATTGATTAATTATACAAATTTGGCTAATTTACAGTCAAAATCTAAAACCTATCATGAAATTGATTTTTAATTAAAAATCATAAATAAAAAATCAAATTATTAAAAAATCTCCCACCATTTTCAGCGGTTTGTCCTGAAGGAGAAAAGGCATACGTGAATGCGGCGGACATGTCCGTCCGTGAATGCCTCATCAATGTGGATGGAAGTTGTCCGGCCAACTATTTGTGCCGATTTAATGCGCAGAAGAATAGATATTATTGGTCACAAAAAACAAAACAACAATTTTCCTCCCTATTCATTTTTGAGACCATTCAAATTAGGCCAAATAACAAATTTTTAAAGGAAAATCATTAATTAGGCCGAAAATTAATTAATTTATTTGGCCAAAATATTGTCCAAATCCTTCTTAAATTGCCCAAAAATTGCTTCCACCTTTATCGTTGTCATTTTCAGTTGTGCTTCAATTTCCGGTGATTTATGCCCGGCGGGCAAAGCAATTTACCGTGATCCGAATTCGAAATCGCCCGTTCGATGCACAATCAGTGGACCCAACAATCCGTGCCCGTCAGTTTAAAAAGCAAAAACAAAATTTGAATACTTTTAAATTTATTCAAAATTCCTAAAATATATTCTTTAAATGGCCCAATTTCCCCTGTAGGCCAAGCTATTCATGCCAATCCGAGGTGCAAGGCGCATTCCAAGGCCATTGTTGTTCCTCCTCCTTTCTTTGCCCAAACAAAGTGGAATTCTACATTGAGGAATCATCATTGATGGTTCTCACTTTTTTTAATTAAATTGGGGGAATGGGTTGGTATTTTTGGGTGGAGAGATAAGTTTTCCCGACAATTCTTTATTTTTTACCAAAATTTTCTCTAATTTCTAGCCTCGTTCCTGCACTCCGGGGGCATTCATCACCTGCCCAAATGGATTCACTTGCCAAAGTACGCAACCGGAATTCACCCAAGGACTTTGTTGCAAAGGCGAGGTGATCGCCGTTTCCGGTAAATTTACAGAAATTTATAATTAGAATTAATAAAAAAATCGAATTAAATTATCCTAATATTGATCATAAATATGCCAAAAAATTAAAGCAACGGATGGTTGTCCGCCCAATGAATTTGTGTACATGAAGGATGGCCAAATTGCCACCTGCGATCCATTCAATCCACCGAATGCGCCGTGCCCTGGTGGATATTCTTGCCAGGTTGGCACACGGATGAATTTGTATTATAGGCTCAAAATTTTGCCTATACTAGAAATTATTTTTTTAGCTTGGGTTTAACCACTTCTAATATAATTTTGAACCATTAAACCAAAATTGGTTTAAACCGTTTAATACCCTTTAATTGTTGACCAAACCAAAATAGGTTTAAACCGTTTAATACCCTTTAATTGTTGACCAAACCAAAATTGGTTTAAACTGTTTAATACCCTTTAATTGTTGACCAAACCAAAATTGGTTTAAACCGTTTAATACCCTTTAATTGTTGACCAAACCAAAATTGGTTTAAACTGTTTAATACCCTTTAATTGTTGACCAAACCAAAATTGGTTTAAACCGTTTAATACCCTTTAATTGAACCAAAATTGGTTTAAACCGTTTAATACCCTTTAATTGTTGACCAAACCAAAATAGGTTTAAACCGTTTAATACCCTTTAATTGTTGACCAAACCAAAATTGGTTTGGTTTGGGAATGTAGGATGATAAACCTTTCCTTAAACCATTATAATTATTTTGCCATTTTCAATTTTTTTGGCAAATATCAAAAGCTTAAAACGTGACTAAATATTTCCCCTTTCAATTTCAAGTGGTCCCTGTCCAATCAACGCTATCAATGTTGCGGGGCAAATGCGGCCATTTCTGCTCCGAAAACTGCCAAAAGCAAATGTTCGTTGAGGGAAAATTAAGAATTGTCCCATTCTTTCTCTTTAATAGTGACCGCCCTGGGCTGCCCAAATAGCCAAGTGGCATTTCGTGATGCAGCCACAAATGCACCCAAAATTTGCACAGCCGCTGCACAAAATTGTCCACTCGGATATTTTTGCCAATTTTCAACGGCAAATAATCAATTCCAATGTTGCGGAATGGACGGAGGTTGCCCAAATGATCAAGTCGCGTTCATTGGGATCAGCGGCGAACCACAGAGTTGCGGTAATCATTGATTACTAATTTGGGAACTCAAATCAATAATAATCACCCACCAAATTTTAATATTTTATTTATTTTATCAGCAATTGGCCAAAGCAGTTGTCCGGCCGGTTTCAGCTGCCAGCGCACTTTAATTGGCAATCAAATTTGCTGTACGACGGGACATTCAAGTTTGCGAACATTTCTTCCCATTCGTTTTGTTAATTTATTTATTTTCGCAGTTTGTGCTGATAATCAAGTTTATGTGGATGGCATTTGCCTGAATCGAGTGCATGTTGGCGATCCATGCATAAATGAGGCAGGCATTTTAAAAATATTTTGGCTCATTTCAAATAAAATTGAGCCTATTACCAAAAGAATAATCTAAAATATTTTTTCCAAAAATAGGCCCAATGTCCGGAAGGTGGTCTCTGTGTTGAGGGCAAATGCCAATGTGAGGAGGGATTCAGGGAGGAAGGTGACCGTTGTGCTCGAATTTGTGAGGAGGACGAAGTCAACGTGGACGATGTTTGCCTTAAACGCGTTCAAATTGGGGAACGTTGCGAGGACAGTGCCCAATGCCAAGGCGGAAGCAGTTGCAGTGATAAAAGTGGCAGTTGCGAGGCAAATTCCATTATTTTTGAGAATAAATTAAACCAAAGAACAAAATTTTTGAGAAAACATAAATAGGGGTAAATTCTCTAATACCCCATGGGGAATTATTTTTTAACCTTTCGAAAAGGTAGGGAAATTCAATGTAAAAATTGGGAAAGAATGTTTTTCACCATAGCGAAATTATATTTACATATTTAATAACTTTAATAAATAATCTCAATTTTTGGAGAATTTATGGTATTTGGGATTAGTTAAAATGGAGAAAATGGTAAAGGAATCATTCCGGAAAGAGATTGTAAATTCTAAAAAAAATATTTGAAAAAATTCAATTTTAGGTTTTTGTGATTACTTAAAAAGGGTAAAAAAGTAAATTTTTCAGAAAAAAAAAACATAATAAATTTGCAATATTTTTTTATGATTATTTCATCTCACAATCGAATATCTATGCAAATTTCAGTGCCCCGAAGGCTATGAAGGACAAGATGGAATTTGTGTGAAAAAAGGTTCCAAACCGAGGCCGACCCCTCCGCCACCTCCTCCAACGCCACCTCCAATGGTTGTTGTGCCGGTCACCTCAAGTCCATCCGCACTTTTGGTCGTTGCCCCCAAAAATCGAGTGCCACCGGCCACTCTGAACAATGCCGGCGGTGGCCCCCCACCGAGTGGACCCAGCAAACGGGACATTTGCCCAAAACGAGGCCAAGTCCCCTTCATTGAGCCTCGTGGCGGAAAACTTCGATTCTGCCTTCCAAAGAGGAAAAAGGCCGCATGCCCAAAACCGTTTAACTGCCAAATGAGTGTATTATTGAGGAAATACATTTGCTGTGGTAAACCAAAAATGAGCATGGTCAAAAGTTTGGTTGGCGGCGTTGAGGTGTGTTTTTTGACTTTTTTGGGATATTGATAATTCAATGATAATTGACAATTTTGCCTTTTCCCTTACCGTATTTTTCCTAAAAAAAATTCCACAGGTTGAACGCGTAGATGGCGATGATGAGGAAATTGGCATTGATGATGCGGAGGAGAGGGAATTGTTGGCCGGTGAATTGCCTCAAACCACCACAACCCCTCCGTTGCCCCCTTTGGTCACCCAGCTGGTCATCGAATCGACGGGCACGAATCGGGCTAGGCCAAGGCCGCCAAATGTTCGACGGGATATGATTTGTGAGAGGGGAATTCCCCTTTTGGTTGGCGGTCAGCCACAAACCGTGAGAGAATAAATAGACGAATTTTTGGAATTCATTATTCCATTTTTTTATTAGTGCACTTCAACGGTGTGCCCGGCCGATTTTCATTGTGTTTTCTCAAAAGCGGCTCGCAACTATTATTGTTGCTCAAAAGCTAACATTGGTGTGTTATTCCAATCGTTTTTGACCTGAAATTTGTTTGACGAATCGATTTTGTTTTTTATAAGAAAATGAATTGGAATTTGCCAAATTGTCGCCGTTAATAACCTCTTCAAGGACTGAAAGAATTTTGATGATTTTTGCATGACTTTTGGCTATTAAATGATATTAATTTAATTTAAATTGGTTGAGAATTTATAGAGTTATCCCCATAAAAGTATTTAAAATAATCTCTACTCAGGATTAGGAAAATGCTTAGTGCTTTTTCGGTCATAACTCCAATAATTCTTTATCAGTTCAAACAAAATTAATATTATTTGATAGCCAAAAGTCTACTCTTTAATCTGATAATAAAATCATTAAAATCAGTTCATTCTTTGATGAGTTATTATAAACAGCGCTAAGTTTGGCTGTTCCCAACTTCTTCCTGGGTTGACAAATTAATAATTAAATTTTCATTTATTCAATTCAAATATTTTATTACTGCCTCCTACTTATTAGCCCTCCCTGGACCCCATGGCTGTCCCCGTGGCAATGCCCTTCTGTTTCCTTCCACCGGGCAACCCGTTCAATGCTCTGATGTTGGGCCACACAATTCATGTCCGGATAATTATGATTGCCTTCGATCCATTCGAAATGGCCAATTGCAATGTTGCAGCAGGGTTGGCGGACGAAGGGGCCAACAGCAGTCTTCTTCTTCATCGGAACAGGATGGTCAGGATTTAGGAATTTAAGAGTGGATTATTATGGAAATTTGCTATTAATTTATTGCTATATTTTCAATTTATCAACTGTGGTATTTCTTGAAATTTTCCATTTGGATTTGGCAAAGAATATGATTCTGAATAGCGAATTTTTAGATGACAAAAATCCTAAAATATGCTTATTTCGATTTTTATAAAATTTTCCAATTAAATTTCGGATACATTAAAATTGGTGATTTTTATATTTTTTTACATTTTTATAATGAAATTTTCCCAAAAAAAAAGTATCAAGTAAAATATCAAAAAATATGTCAAATACATGAAATAAATGTTCAAAAACATATTTATAAACTTTTCTCATCAAATTTAATAAAAAAAATATCAAGATCTGATCCTCATTTATTATTAGGTTTGAGCAGCCAATTGACAATCAATTTTAGAAATAATTAAATATGTACCATTTATTATCCGATCAATCTTTTATAATCACAGATGCCGGCGGTGCTGCCGGCATTCGAAGACGGACAATGCACAATCGTCCAAAAATGGGCAATTCCAAAACTCAACAATTGAATCCGGCCGCATTGATTGGCACTCCAGCCGCCCAAATTCGTGCCCATCAATTCCATGGCTACCCCAAAAAGGGGAAAAAGACAACGACGACTGTAATTAAACAGCAGCAGCCACAAATGATGGGACCATGTCCTCGAGGATTGGTTCAGGCACGAAGAATTCAACGCGGTCGAATTGTGCGCCGTTGTGAGAGGCGATGTCCACGCGGTCAAATTGCGGTTGGCCGAATTTGTCGGTCACCGATTGGAGGAGGTGCTGGGAGGAGACCAATGGGCAAAGGACGGCCTTCTTCGGTGAGAAAAATGATTAATGGAAATATTTTGGCCGAAAATATTCAATTAATTTAAAAAAAAAGATAAGCGAAAAATATTTCAAAAATTGTCACGTTTTTGGTAATAATTTCTCAAATTAACGTTCTAATCTAATCATTGCATCTATATAATATCTAAAAGCGCATTTTCAGCCCTACAAAATAGATATCAAGATTATCAAAATTGCTTCAGTTTTAGGAAAATTGTGATCAAAAAATGCAATGCCATATATTATTGTGTGCCCTTAAGGCATCCTCAATCGCTGCTCATTTCATCCACTTACTTCTTTCAGTTACCGTATTTCTCCCTTTCCTAAATAAAAAGAGAAAGTGGAAGAAAGAACATTTTTCATGCCCTAAGGCAACAATCATTCCACTGCCCAGTGCCCACCGAGCCTCAAGAAGGGAAAATAGTACGGTACCGATAATGAGCCAATGACCATCCTCCTCCAGTTTTTGGGCCATAACTTTTGATTGAGTTGGCCAATTTAATTTATCCATATGTCATTTTAAAGGGCAGAAAATTGGCAATCGAATGATATATAATTTAATTATTCATTAGAATCTAATATTTTCATTTATATTTAATTTATATATTTGGATTAGTGTCTAAAGAATTGTTTAGTTTGTTAAGAATTAAATCTAATTTATATAGATGAAAGATTTGCTCAAAGTGGCCCAAGGCGACGATGAAAATATGGATGGCAGAAATTGTACGGAAACCGAGGAAATTGGGAGCGAGAAAAAAGTGGAAAATGAAAAGGAGGAGAGGAGGAAAGAAAATGGAAGGAAAGAGGTGGTGGATGGAGGATAAAAAGGAATGATTAGAATTATAATAAAATTGGCCAAAATTCATTGTTCCCAAAATCATTTGAACATAAATTATTTTAATTATTTTTCTATTCAAATATCCATTTTCCATGCTTTTTGTTAATCAAAACATTTATTATTTACTAATCATTTATTTATAATATTTTCCTCCAATTTGCATTAAATTAATTTATCATACAAAAAATAAAATTACAATATAATATTTTATAAAATTGTAAATAATATTATATTTTTGTTGATTATTATTTGTATGGCTCAAACACTGAACAAATGGGGAATATTCAAACACATTTTGTTCTATTTCAAAGGCAAACCGTCTGTGTATGGCCCATCAAATTTGAGATCAACATTCCAATAAATTTCCCATCGAAATTCGATTAGAACTCTATTAACGAATCAGCTAATAATGCATTTTAACTTTATGGCTAGAGCGGCATTCATTTTTATGTTGTCCGTTTATTTTGGATTACTTTGCAAATTGAATATTTTCCACTAATTTTGCACATTTTCGTATTTCAATGCCACACATAAATCCATCCATTTGGAGTGAATCATCCCTTCATTTTTTCATATTAAACAATTTTCCCAATATTTTGATTGGTCAAATTGGATGGGGGAATATAGGGTTCGAAAGCCATCATTTTATATTTTATTCCATTTCAATCCCAAATAGAATTTTCATCAAATCAAAAAAAAATATCAAAATTGACTTCATCCATTAGGGTTCATCCTGTCAATCAATTAAAAGCATTAAAAGAACATCAACTAGGCCTGAAATATCCCTAAATATAAGCCTAATAAGTTAGTCCTAACCCCAACTTAGCCTAATAGCCATATTCCTAGTCCAACACCTCTTTTTTCTCAATTATAAACTAATTAATCAAGAATGCCTCATTAAAATTACCATTGAATTTTATTTAGATATCAAATTTTGCCAATCTAACAGAATTAAATTCTCTTTCAATTCAACAACAAAATGTCATCTGCTGAACAAATCAATTACATCATGTGTGGTTCATTCCACGTGGAAAAGGTTTATCAAATTTATTAATTTAATAAATATTAAAATTAAATAATTATAGGCCGCGTTGCTTATCGCAATTCTTAATGGTCTCTACTATGCCGATTTGTCATTCAACCCAAGCTTCTCTTTTGGCATAGTAAATCTTCGAAAATTATTAATAAGATTATTTTTCATTGAATTATTTTCAGTTATATATTTTCTTTGCTCTCGTGCATTTGTCGATCATTGTGGCCCAGAAGAAACGCAATCCATCCTTTTATTTGCCCTATTTGATCGTTCAGGTATGTTTCAAATAACTTATTAGAAATATCAACTAAAATCGTATATATAATCTCTAATTATATGCGTTGTTTTCAACCCAATAAAATTATATTTTTAAATAATAATTTTAAATATTTTTCATTTAGGCTATTGGCTTGCTTCTTAGCATTATGTTTCTGGACCTCTTGATCATTGCACCAACCTTTGCCATTGGCAATCTGCCACCGGAGCTCAAATTAAGAACCAATGCTGAAGGCACAAGTAACCAATTAAAAAAATTATTTTTTAAAAATAGAATTCGTACCCGTAAAATTAAAAAAGAAATTAAATAATAAATTATTTCACAGATTTCCATAATGTTCTGGCCGTTGCTTTGATTATTGGCATGGATGTCTGGTTCTACACCGTGGTTTATCAGGCCTACAAATTCATGAAGGAACAGCCGGCACAGGGTCAACCGAATGTGGCGGTGGGAGGGCGGGTTCAAATGCCAGTCTAATGGAAGAAGAATAATGAAAGAAATTGGAGAAATAAATAACACATAAAATCAAGTCAAATTGTGTTTCAATTATCTAAAACAATCAAAAAGGCTTAAATTGAATCATTCCATCAATCAAATTTAATATATAAGCATTCATTTCGTTTTTCGCTAATAAATTTTAAAAAATATTTTTTGTGCATTAATTATTTTCAAATTATAAAGATTACAGCGAAATAATATCAAATTATTAATTAGGGGTAGATTGATTTAATTAATTGTCATTCATATTTTTGTATAAAAATCCAATTTTTAGAATTTATCAGTTAATCTAGCATTTTTTTGCCCTACAAAATGACTCCAAGATTATCAAAAATGTTTTTAGGAAGTTATGGTCAAAAAATAAAATTGTGAATATTTGTTAATAAAAATGGTTCACTATTTGTTGATTTGCTCTTAATCTTAAGACATCCTCCCTCGCTCCTCAATTATTCACTTTCCCTCCTTTCAATTACGGTACTCATTTCCCTCTCAAAAGGAAATGGAAGAGGGAAAGAACATTTTAATGCCCTAAGGCAACAATCATCCACTGCCAACCCAGCCCCCCACTGGCAAAGGAATACGGTACTGATAACGAGCCAATGAGCATCTTCCTCCAGTTTTTAGGCCATAAATTTTGATTGAGTTGGCCAATTTAGTTAATCCATATATCATTTTAAAGAGCAGAAAATTGCGAATCGGGTGATATATAATTTAAATTAAAATTTATTCAATAAAATTCAATATTCATTTTTATTTGTGCTTTGAAATTTATAAAAATACAAAATTACAAAATAAATAAAATTGTGAATAATGTAAAATGATTATTCTTTATATGGCTCAATTCTCATCAATTTTCCACTTTCCACTAATTCCATCGCCTTTGAATTGTCCAATTTCATTGTGTGCAGTTGAAAAATTTCGGAAAATTTCGAACGGCCAAATTTCAATCGGTTTTCGAAAAGTGAAATGCTGGCCGCATTTTGGGCCCCAATTTTGGCCACAAATTCGGTGCAGGGATCAATTTTGTGAAGGATGTATTCAATGAATAATTTGCACGCCTCCTGGGCCAATCCACGTCGACGAAAGGCCGGTTCCGCGATCATTAGGGACAATTCGAAGCAATGACCTCTAAAAAGTGGAATATTATATTCACAATTTACTTTCACTATTAATTTTGTCCCATTTCTCCACCGTTTTTGGCCATTTGATTGGGTCTCATTTTTTTCCTCCTCCCTTTCTGTTGCTTGATCCTCCTCCGATGGTGGACAAATGAAGGCATTGATGTCGCCGGCCATTGCGGAGAGCTATAGCAAAAAATTTCAAAAAAATATCGAAAATTTTATATTTTTCTTCCAAAAATATTGAAAATTTTAAAAAAAAATTCAGAAATTTCAGAAAATTTCAAAAAAGAATTTGAAAATTTTGAAAATTTCAAGAAATTTTAAAAATTCCTAAGATTTCGAAAATTCAAAAAATTTTAGAAAATTCCCAAATTCGAAAATATTAAAAAAGCAACACCTCATTTCCCTCGGTTGCATCGAATGTGGCCCTATCAAGCAGAATGAATGTCAATTTGTCTGTATCATCCCTCCATTTTTGTTGCATTTCAAATTCTTCTTCCAAACTTAAAGGCTCTGAACAGGTTGCAGCCAACAATTCTTCGTCCTTTTTTTTGGCAAAAATTTCTTTAATTTTAATTTCAATGCCTTTTGCATTCACCTTCATCCATTGATGATATTTTTGAACATGTTTTCGGCAATATGGGACAAGAATGCATCGTTCCCCGACAATTTTCTCGAATTCATTTAAACGCATTTTTTCCTTTGAACAAAAATAATATTCAATAGAAAAATGGAAAAGAAATTAAAAATGTCCAAATTTTGGCAATAAATTCATTTGAGTAAAATGCGAATAAATTTTAATAAATTTTTATCCAATTTTAAAACAATTTCACATTAATATTTTAATTTGTTCTTATGCAATATTGAAGGGAATGGAGGAGGGTGCCCGGGAAAAATCCGGGCAAATCCGTATTTTGCGCATGGACAAAAAAATCACAAAATTAAATAAGGAAAAAAAGAGAAATTGGCGATTATGACCCAAAAATAAAATTTAAAACAATTTAAAAAAACAACAATAAATGGAAGGGAAAAGAAATGAATAAAATTGAATAATATTAAATAAAATAATAAACAACAATAAATATTTTCTAAAAGCGAATTTTTTTCAATTTAAATTCTGCCATTTTTGTTGATTTTGACTAAACTTCGGCTTTACTATCAATCAAAAGTGTTCGATGCGGAGTCCCGCCACGTGGATAGATGATAAAAAGTGAAAGTTGAAGGGCCGAAATGAGCGTCCCAATTGCATTTGGCACCTGAAAATATTCGAATTTTGGTATTGTTTTTAAAATTTGAATAAAATTTAATATGAAATAATTAGGCAATGCGCCATGGAAGGATTTTTGCTTATTTTAAATAATAATCAATTATAAATTTGAGCCAAAAATATTCGTACATTAATTTTAAAAAATTTCCACAATTTCGCAAAATTCCCATTTATTTTTTATTGTATTTTTTTCATGAATTGGTTAGCTTTTTGCTTAAATTATATTTTTGATTTTATTCTAATAAATTATTAATATAAATATTAATAGGAACCTTCATGTAAAAATCGTCAACCAAAATGCCATAGAGCAGCCATTGGGCTGTCACCTAATACAAATAAAAATGGATTAAAAATTGGAATGGAATTTTTTGAATTAATTGCTTTTTTAAGATAATTTTTAACATTTTTCGTAAAATTCCAAAAAATAATTTAAGAAATATTTATATTAAATAAATAATATTTTAAATATTAAAAAAAAATTAACCGCCATATTTGCGACACAAAGGGAAAATGGCAAAGATTCGGTGCTTTTTGAATTGAAAACTTGGCCAATGTCGACCAACGGTGAGGCAATTGTGGCAATGTTCAGGCCCATGCAAATTATTCCCAATAAATTCTCTTTTTCCTCCAAATTCATTGCCTGGGTTTGAATTAACATCCAAGTGAGAACGGAAATTATCGCTTCCAAGAAAATGAGACGATTTAGACGAGTCTGGAAAAATTCGAATTTTATTTGTAATTTTCGGACATTTTAAGTTTAATCTAATTAACCGAAAATATTAAAAAACAATTTTAATTTTTTTAATTTAAATTAAAAACCTTAAGCCGTGTTTTTGAGTAATAATATCCAAAATAGAGCGATTGGAATATTAGTCCAACGCCGTTGACGAAAATCACGGTTCTGTCCCTCCGAAGCCAGCCATAGCCCAGCCAACAAACGCAACTGACAGAGGTGAGGAAAAATGGAGCAACGCCGGTACCATCGGTCGAACTGAGAAAATGAAATGGAATTTATTTTTAATTTGTGAACGAAAACGAACCCTCTCCTATGAATTCTAGTGCAAATTTGGAGGCCACAAAGGAACATCCCAAATGTAGAAATGGTGGCAGTGAAGGAAAGAAGGCCAAGGAAGCTGTCGTAATCCATAATTGAGGGACGGAAATTGATGTATTTTTGATGATTAATTCTATTTGGAATAAATTACTACATTTACATAGATCAAATCTAAAAAAAATTAAACATTGTTTATTTTAATTTGTGCATTATATAACACATTGATGAGTTAATATTATGCGAAACGAATCTTCTTCACTTCAAATCTCACCAAATAAAGGAAGCGGCTAATCGGATTGCACTTTTGCTGGTTGTTCCCTGTTTGAATGGTGACCAGCAGTCCGCTGTCCAGTCATTTATTTTAGCCAGCTATCCAATCAATTTATTCGACCAGCAAATTGTGAGACTGGCTGACAAATAAAACGAGAATCTCGATCCATTTCTCGCGCAATTCCAATTCCCACAAGCAAAGCAAGCGAGCGCAAACGCAAATTGCGCATGACAGTTTATCTTATTTTTTTATTATTTATACAAAATGCCAAAATTTTATATTTATTTTAACATAAATCAATTCCCCTTTAAAGGACAATTGAGTGCGAAACCATTATTTTGGCCATAACTCAACAATTAAAAATTCTTTTTGTTTTTGATAAAGAAAATCCATTAGCAACTAATTCATGAGGCGATATGCCATTAGCTTAATTAATTTTTTTTGGAAACTTAAAACAATTTGTAAAATAAGCGGATTTTCATCTGAAATTTGAGTTTACTACACTTAAATGCACGTAATTCTTTTTAATGAGAAATTTCAGAATTTAATAAGGCCACTTTTTAAAGGACAATTTGGGCTTTCAATTGGTATATCGCCTTCCAAAATTGGTTATTGCCTCGCTGAGCTATGAGCCAAAAACGGATGCAGCTTCACCTTTCACTATTTTAATTGGGGAAATGAGTGAATTGAATTAAAACAAAGCCCAATTTATTCAAATTATAATTTAAAAATCAATTTATTTATTTCTAATTTATGCAAACAAATATGTTTTTCACAAAAATAACTAATCGACTGGCTACAAAAAATCATCATCCAAATATGAATACATCAGTGAAAAGGAGCGAAGGGAAGATTGAATTGAAAATACAACAAAAAGTGGATATTTCGAAGAAGATTTAAGAGATTTAATTCAATGATTATTGGATTGTGGTGGGCGGTGCTGGTGGGTTGGCGAAAATATTATTGCTTATTAAAGTTGGTTTGGTGCTTTCATTTTTTGTGTGGTCTTTCACCGGCCAATCTATTTTTCTACAAAAAACTATTCTGCACATAAATATTTCTAACAATTTTATTGACGTGGATTCTGGGGCTGGGGGTTCATCAAATTTGGAGTGGAATTCTACTTTTTACAATAATTTCAATTCAGAAGAGGAATGCTTAGGGCTATCGTCAAGTTTTGTGGTACACAGTACAATTTTAAGGTGGAGGGATGGGAATTGACAAAGGGAAAAGGCCTGTGAATTTATAAAAGAAATGCGAACAAAAATTAAATAAAAATAAATAAAACAAAAAATAATGGATATAAGGCCTCAAAATTGTTCGGGAGCCGGGATTTTTTTATGGGTATTCGTCTGTTGGAGAATGTTTGTTTTTTTATATAGTGGGAGGGGATTGATCAGTATCTTGGGAGGAGAAGAAAAAATTGGTTATAAATTAATAGATTGCATTATTTTAGGGAAGGAATTGGAGGGTTGGGGGATGAGCAGATTCATTTCAATGCATAAATTCGGGTAAATGATCAAAGTCCATCTTCCATTTTGGATTCCATTCAAATTGTACGCAATTTGATTTCGGGTGGTGCCAATTCGTAATTTGCCTCCACAATTCGGGTCAATTCCATGTTTTGTTCCAAATTGTCAGTTGCGCCAATTGTCCAAATCAGTGAACACCAATTTGCACTTCGGCTGCGCAACACTGCTTTGCTCACGGTGTTCAGTGCGTTTGTGAGATTTGCCGTTTCTGAATGAATGGAGAAGGATTTATTTTTGTGATTTTTTAAGCTAATAATTTAAAAGATTTTCCCGTTAAAAATGCCTTAAGGGCTTTAAATAAATTCATTTTTGATTCTTTTTCCCTTTTTGGATTTAAATTTGCAAGGTAATTAATGGAAATTTGCTCGTTTAATTTGATCGAAATTGGTGGCATTTTTGATCTTATCTTTAGCTTATTAAATAAAAGTATTGCCGAATATTCGACCCTTTCCCAAACAATAAAAAACCCCTTTTTAAACACACCTCTCTCCTCATTGTATCGGCCAACTTCGCCTCGAAGTTGTTGCAAAATTGCCGTCCGTTCGGCCAGCCTAGTCTGTTGCAGAAGTCGAATTGAATCGAGGAATTGTCGATGAACTTGATGAACTTCCGTGGGCATTGGCCCCTGCTTCAGTTGTTCCATTTTGCCAAGGAGGGTGACCACTCGGGCATGCTCCCGAAAGAAGTCCACAATGAGCCGGTCAACACGGGATGGGGCCGGCGGAAGACGAGGAATTGGAAGGGCATTTGCGGAACTAATTCGTTTGCCCAAATTGTGCCGGGCCAATTCCGCCTCCGTCTTTTTCCTCTCCTTTTCCAGTTGTTTGTATTGTTCGGTGCATTCCTCCAGCCAATGATGCAATTCGAGGGCAGCCGCACTGCGTCGCAACAACAATGGGGTTGGTTGGCCCAGCTGAAGGGTGGCATTGGCATTAGTGGCAATGGACATCTGAAAATGAGGGCAATTTTGTTAATTTGGTATTGGTTAAAATTAAAATCATTTGGAATTTGAGACAATTCCCCCTTTGGAAAGGTGTCCATTGGGTCAATTCCCCTTTTAGAATTGGAAGTGGGAATAGTCCAACTTGGCTGACTGATGAGTCAACTTGACGTCGTTTAACTTATTAAGTAAAATGTTGGAGGTTCGCTTCCCAAATTAGACTTCCAATTACGGGACGTCAGATTTGGGGTGAGGGATATTGTTGGGGAAAGTCGTTCATCCCAACCCCCCATTTGCCGAATTGGAATATTAACATTCATTTATCCGATTGGAAATCACAATAATAATTATAATAGGCGAAGATTGGGATTTGGGGCGGCTGGCCCATCGCTGGGCCGCTGGGATGTTGGGGTGCCCAATCCCAACTAAACCAGGGCCTATCGGGGCGAATGAACACTTAGTAGGGGATTTGGATTGGTTTTATAATCCCGGAGAGCTATTTGGACCTAGGGGGGGAACAGTTGTTGTTTAATTCCCTCTAACATTCGTCTCCTCTAAAGTTTGCGCGCCCTCGCGCAATTGAGGGTCCCCAAAAATGAAATGAATGAATCAAAGTTTGATCTTTTGTTGTTCAATTTTGTTCTTCTTCATTCTTTTTCCATTTGGTAGCATCTCCGTCCGGGCGGATCCCGATGAATTTATTGTCCAACTGCTCGAATTGAACTGAAATAGACAAAGCCTCCAATTCGCGTGCCAGCTGTTATCCTGTTGTTTGCAGCTGAACAAAGCTTCCGTGTTCGCCGTCGTTTGTCTTATGTCCGCTCTTCGCTATTCCTTCACCTAATTTTTTCCTAGAATTTTTTGAACCGCCATTTGTTCTTCGCCTCCCTATCATTTGATTCTCCTATTCTTCTGGTAAACAATCCTATTTTTATTCGGATGGTATATCCAATTGCTTTGATTAATTGCCATGGCTTTTTGTTTGTCTTCTCCTATGATTAAATCCTAGAAAAATGTTTACAGCTAATTTTTGCTTCTTTTCCTATTATCCAGCCGTTTGCTGCCAACCAGAAAACAGCAAACTGATATTACTGGTCCATTGCTTTCAGCCGCCTACTGCCAATTAGGAAACAGTAGACTGATCTTACCAAAAGCAATGAATGACTTTTCTAGTTCTTTCTCTTCTCTTTTTGCTCCTATGGCACTATTTGATCAGCTTCTTCCACTGATTTGTTTTTGGAATTATTTTTGTGGAATTATTTTTGGCTCGATTAATTCTTCAAGGCTTTCCTCACTAAGCCTAAATTTTGAATACACCTATTGCTGTTTTTTTTATAGCCAAAATTCATTTTAATTTATTTCATCTTTTATTTGGTGTTGTTAACTTAATTCTTCAATGGAAAAACTATGATCGTAAATTTGTATTTTATAGAAGCCTGTTTTGCCTAGAAATTAGTTCATTTAAATGGA
Organism: Pratylenchus scribneri; assembly: GCA_030063045.1. Taxonomy (NCBI): domain Eukaryota; kingdom Metazoa; phylum Nematoda; class Chromadorea; order Rhabditida; family Pratylenchidae; genus Pratylenchus; species Pratylenchus scribneri. The sequence continues at coordinate 1,239,258 of JAQSEB010000020.1, read as the reverse complement.
TTTAAGAATTTATTCATCTTGATATTCTCTTCGCTATGAGTATTATTATTTGGCAATAATCAAATCTTTCCTGCGTTTAGCAGCTTCTCTCCTTAGAGAATTTTTGTTCCTGCTCTCTCAAAATTCATTAGTTTGTTTACCGCGACTGCTTGCAAGTCGGTGTTGAATCTGCATTCCAATGATGTTTCCTTGCTGCAGTCCGTTGAATATTCCTTTCGGCATGTCAAATTGTTGTTATTATTGCTGCGGGATATTCTGCATCCTGCTTCATCCTGCTGCATCCTGCTGACTGCGCCATAAAATGTTGGAGGTTCGCTTCCCAAATTAGACTTCCAATTACGGGACGTCAGATTTGGGGTGAGGGATATTGTTGGGGAAAGTCGTTCATCCCAACCCCCCATTTGCCGAATTGGAATATTAACATTCATTTATCCGATTGGAAATCACAATAATAATTATAATAGGCGAAGATTGGGATTTGGGGCGGCTGGCCCATCGCTGGGCCGCTGGGATGTTGGGGTGCCCAATCCCAACTAAACCAGGGCCTATCGGGGCGAATGAACACTTAGTAGGGGATTTGGATTGGTTTTATAATCCCGGAGAGCTATTTGGACCTAGGGGGGGAACAGTTGTTGTTTAATTCCCTCTAACATTAAGTAAGAACCAATTTTCATTATTTTGTTATCAGATTAAAGAACAAACTTTTGGCTATCAAATGTTATTAATTTTGTTTAATTGATTCAAAATTTCCGAAATTGTGAGCTTAAATTCTATTAATATAACCTTTAATAAGGATTAGCGAAATTCTTATGGATAACTCCATCAATTCTGAATCAATTTAAATAAAATTAAAATAATTAGATAGCCAAAAGACTGCTCTTTAATTTGATACTAAAATCATCAAAGGTTCAGTCCTTAATGAGTTAGTGTAAACGGCACAAAGTTGGGGGCATATTGGGATTGGGAGGTCCATTAGGCAAATTTTTGGAAGGTCCAATGGTCAAAAATTCCCCCTGATGAGAAAGTGTTCATTTATTCAATTTTTTTTATTTTATATAATTCTTTTGGTCAAAAATTCCCCTTTTGAAAAGTTAACTTGCCTGTTGTTGACCCAACATTTGTGCATAAACATGCTCATAAATGTGCTGTTGCAATTCCAAATGTTTATGATAGAGGCGCAATTCCTGTTCATCGCAACTGTTATTATTTGGTCGGGCAATGTTTGTGCCAAATTGTTGTGAATGAATGCCAAAATTCAGTTGGCCATTTTGCTCAGGGATTGTCGAAAAGCAGCCATCATTCCCTTTGAAACATTCACCAATTGTTGAAGGCAATTTTGGCTCTGCGGCGAACAGCGATTTTGGCTGCTTGCCAAAAAATGGAGGTGAATCGAGCAAAGGAATGGGGCCGGCAGTAGCAGATTGAGTGCCATCACCGAATGATTGGCCAACAATTGGGCGAAGACGTGTTGGAATTGGACGCTGAAATTGAAGGAATTCTTTGGATTTTGGCCAAATTCAAAAATGTCTTCCCACCTTAATCTGCTGTTGGACTCGATGTTGGCCTCCTTTTTGTTGATTCACTCCTCCGTATTCCGGCAGCAACATTTCCTTCGCCTTTCCATTCTGTTGTGATGGCCATTTTGCCTCCCATTTGGATGCATAAATGTCGCCTTGAGGAATGGTTTCCTCCTCTCCAATGTCCATTTCTTGTTCAGACCTGTTTTTGTGAGGAGGAAATTTTTTTTAATTGAAAAATCCATATTTGATTCATTTGGCTAATGATCAAAATGAGTTTAATTTTCTTTTTATTTTTGGCCATCTTTGTCTCCCCAATTATCCTCCCTTTGGTTAGGGAACAATTGATTACTAATGCTGATTAGGTATTAGTAAAACTCATCGAGGAAATAACCAAATTGTGGAGGCGATATATCTTTTTAAAGCCCAAATTGTCCTCTAAAAAGTGGCTTCACAATGTTTATAGCCACTTTTTTAGAGGACATTTATGGCTTTCAAATGGCATATCGCCTTCCCAAAATGGTTGCTTACTTCTAGAGTTATGGCCAAAAGAAAAAGTGACAGATACTTAATCCCCCTATTTCCTTTCCATTCAACATTTTTGCCATCTTTTTTAAACCCACCAAAGGCCTCGACTTTGGCGGCGAATTGACCGGAATGGGTGCATCTTTGGTTGCACTGGATTTTCTGCTTTCTCCTTTGTAGGCCACCCGAATGCCTCCCATTTGTCAATTCCCTCCACAAGTCCATCAATTGGATCTTCCGTTGATGTGCATTTTGGCCCAAAATTGGCTGGAGGCGAAAATTGCCAAAGCATCATCAAATTGTTCGAGGAAGAATTGTTGCCAGCCGCAGCCGGCGATGAGGTGAATGAACCGCCCGAACTGCTGCCAGCCCCAGCAGATTGTCCTCCACTCCAGCCATTTTCCCCTCCATTTTTGCCATTTTTTGTGCCACAACCAAATGCGTCCAAATCCCAGTTAAAATGTTGCTGATCGGCGCCTCCACTTGTGCCAGGGCTGCTGCCACTCAAATTGTTGCCATCGCCTCCAAAATTGAAGAATTGTTGATACTAAAGTAAAATTACAATTTAAAATTATATTTTTATTTCATTTTTGTAACCCATAAAAATTTATTTTTGTTTATTTTTCACTCATTGCCAATTTGGCCCATTTCCAGTCCATTTCCCTTTTTTTGTTGCCACACAAAAAAAAGATCAAAGAATTCCCCTCAATTTGCCCCCAATTTCCCCTTTCTTCGCCGCTTTTCCCACTTTTTTTGCAGCTGCTGTTGGGGTCGACCGGCTGGCTCATCGCTTCCCCCCTTTGCCCAGTGCCAGCCTGTCCCAGCCACCACGCGAGGAAAACACACAAAAAGTAGGAGGGGAAAAGGAGGGAATGGAATTGGTCCATTTGCACCGCAGCCGTCGGCTGGCAGTAGCTAAAAAGGGGAGGCGGCTGGCAGCAAAAAAAGGAAGGAAAATGGGCGCGCAAAATGGAAGGAGGAAATGTGCGCGTGTAAAAATTTTTGTTTCCTCTTCGCAAAGGCCGCCAACCAAATTTTGAATTGTGAAGATGGTGGAAATGGATGTTGGGGGAAATGAATGACCTTTCCCTCCATGAGACGGAGGAAATGTATATTTGAAAGGAAATCATTTTATAAAAAGAGCAGATTTAGGAATTGGATGGGATAAAGGCGAAAAACAGGACGATTGGGTGTCGCTCTTGGCCATAACTCAATAAAGAAGTAACCGATTCGGGAAGGCGATATGCTATTTTAAAGCCCTAAATGTCCTCTAAAAAGTGGCTGAACAATTTTATGAAAAATTACAATTTATAAAATAAGCCACTTTTCCTCAAAAATGCGGGTTTATTATATTCAAAGGCATGTAACTTTCATTAAAAATTAAATTCATAAAATTTAATAAAGCCACTTTTTAGAGGCCACTTTAGGCTTTCAGATGACATAATGCCTTCCAAAATTGGTTACTGCCTCGCTGAGATAAGAGTCAAAACCGATGCTGATACTTAATATCCGATAATCAATTGTCCCCTATCCTACCCAATCATTTTATCTGCGGGAAGGCATGCATGTAAATAAAGGGACCAAAAATTTGCTAACTTGATTGGATAAATTTGGGATTTCACCACCCAAAATTCATTTATATTTTCCATCTGAACTAATTTTGGCACCGACCTTCATGCCATTATCATTCTGTGCCGTTGGCAATTTTGCTTGTTGCTGTTGTTGTGCCGTACTACTTTGCACCCAATCCCAAACGTTCTCCCAGGCTTGTCCTCCGCCAACATTTCCATTGGAATTGGAACCAGCCACCGCTGCCATTTTCTCCTCCTCTTGTTGTGAAGAAGTGTTGGACCAACATGAATAGAGACGACTTTGACGAGGCAACATCGACGTGGATTTGGGCGATGAACCCTCGGAAGAGTCCATTGTGGCCGATTCAAGGGAACATTTTTTGGCGGCTGGCCCATCAAAGAAGTATTGGGCGAATGCCGAATGCTCCTTATTCAAATTGTTGGTGGCCTTCATTGAACAAATCAACGGGTCAAATGATCGAATTTCATCCTCCTCAATAATATTTTTGTGCCGTTGAAAATGTTCATTGGCATTATTTTCGTCATTGTTGCCCCAAATTTCGGCAAGACGATCACGGGTGAAAAGGCCGGCGGCCGTTGTTGGGGTTGGTCTTTGCTGGAAACGACAATCGGCTGCCATTTTTGGGTGGCGATTTTGGCTTATTTTATTCCTCTGGAATTTAATTTTTATAGATAGAATAAAATTTTGGCATCTAAATTTTCTCAAAAGGTGAATATTGTTGAAAATTTCTACGGGAAAATGGAACGAACGGAGATGAAATGAAAGGGCGAAGAATTTGGGAAATTGGCGGCGGCACTGCGGCTATTTTGACCGATGAATCGGAAAATGGCTGTGGGGCGGCAATACGAATTTTTTTGCATTTGCAGAAAAGCCGAGAAAATCAGCAGCAGAAGAATAAAATTGAAGAAGCGGCGTTGGATGCGGGAAAAATGGGCGCGCGAGAAAGAGGCGAAAAAGGGATTTGAGTGGATGAAGGGAGGGGATGATCCGGATGAGGTGGAATATGGGAGGATGGCTTTTTGAGGCGGATTTAGTGAATGTTTTAATTCAAGGCGGCAGAAGATGGTGGTCATTTTTGGAAGGAGCGAGAGCCTTTTTGCAACCCTCGCCGGCGGCAATTTTGAAGGAGGAATTTTGGCGCTTTTCCCTTGGATTAATCCAATTTAGGAGTTCCTCTCAGAAAAATGTGTGTTTTGTTTATTTGCCCCACATTCGTCTATGACTGAATAAACCGCGTTTTGGATGGGTTTATTTAAAATATATTTATTTGGGGAAATGGAATGGGTTGAGAAATGAGAAATGAGGGGCATTGGGTAGAAGAGTTGACCCTGGGGGATTGAAAGAGGAAATTTTGGAGAGGAATTGGCTGGAAGGAAAATGTTCAAAAATGAAAGGGAAGGGCCAAAGAATGTTGGCCATTCACTTGAAAATGAAGCCATTTAGTCTGATCATTCCAAAATTAAAGGCAAAGAAATTAAAGAAGAATTAAAATATTTTAATTGAATAAATTGGAGGGATATTTCCGTTAAAATTCTCTCAATCTTTTAATAAATAAAAAAAATGTTGGAATGTATCAAAAATACTAAAAAATTCGCCTCTAGGCCCAATCACTTAAAAAAAGGCATCAGAATTCTGAACGAATAAAAAATTTGGAAAGGAAATGGGGCGGGATGGCACCTTAGAAAGGGAAATTTAAAGAGAATAAAAATGTTTAATCACAACAACAAACGCAGAGGCTGGCACGCATTTTGGAGATTGGTTCAAAAGAAGGAAGGCAAAAAAGTTCAAAGAATGTGTTCTCAAATTGGCCGCCGTCAACGCGCTAAAATGATGGCTAAAGAGGGGCGGGACTTCCTTCCAAATGCCCTCCATTTTTTGTTGGTGCTGAAAGGAAGGAAGGCCACCTCCTCGATTCACAATCCAGTCAGTCGGCCCAGCAGACAAAGGGAAGGAAGGCCGCGGGGGACGATTCATCGAGGCTGTGAGGAGACAAGGCACCGGCTAGCACGGGGCGGCGGGCGGTTGGTTTCCCCTTTGGGGTGGTTGCATTTTGTGCCCAGTCGCCGGCCACCACCAGACACGGGAATGCACCGCCACCCGCCCCACCCATACCACCGATTTGAGAAAAGGAGGCCGGCTGACTGGATCGACCACGATGAAAGGGCCTTTCGGTGATGTGAGAAAGAAGTTGGCGGGAAAAAACTCACAAGAAAATGATGGGAAAAATTAGAAATTTTTTTGGAAATTTAATGAGAATTGTTATAAAAATTATTAGAAAATTTGCCAAATTTATTTGATAATAAATTGTGAAAAATAGAGGAATTGGATGCTCCAGAATATGGGGGCTAAATGGGGGAAGGAGGGTTGTTTTGCTCATCAAATTTATTTTTGCCCTTCAGGGGTTCAGCCGTTCGGCTGGCAATAAGGAAGAAGGAGAAAAAGAGGAACGGCGGGAAAAAAAATAAGGGAAAGGGAAGAATAAAATGTGGCCTAGTATTTTGTGCTTTTTTGCAGAGCTGGCTGCCCATTTTGTTTTTGTCTAGAATAGTAGGGGAAAGAGGTCGGGAATGGATACAAAATATGGATGAATCGAGAAAAACACGACAACGACGTTCCTTCTTCTATATTTGGATCTTGTCCAAATCCTAAAAATATGCCTTTTTGGGAGAGAGGGGGTGCGACATATTTGTGTGCCAGCTGGCCAAATTCATGTTTTTTCCTTCCCAAATATGTCGAATCTCTATTTTTCCTTTTTGGTACATATTTTTTTTTGAAAATTATGAAATTATTACACAATGTCACCTGCGCATTTTGCCTTTTCATAATAAAAGATTTAAATTTCATACTGAATTTCAATAAATTTTAAAAGTGTGCTACCGTAAAACTTCTAATAGAAGCCCCCGCTCTAATAGAAGCCCCCCTTTCCATTGAAATTTTTTTTTCGCAAATAACCAATTTTAGGTGAAATTAAGCTGAAAAAGCCGATTTTAAGCCGAAATAAGCATTTTTTGTTTCATAAAAATTCCGAAAATTTCCAGCCTCGGAGGGTCTCTGAAAATTATAAGCCCCGGGGCTTCTATTAGAAGTTTTACGGTATTTCATTAGAAGATTGTGCCTAAAATGGAAATTGCTGCGTGCAGAAAAATCACATGAGCAGTGTTTTTTCCCGCCACTTACGTTTTCTAATGGGAGAGAAAGGATCTAAAAAATGCGATGTTGGCATTGAATGGAGGCTTAAAAACTATGAAATATGAATAAATGTACGGATGAAAGCCCAAAAAGGCCATTTTTGCAAATTGTCTTTCTCCATTTCAAAATTAGTCGATGCGCGATGTTCAGAACAGCCATTCGTGATGATATTGAGTGGAGGAAATGAGGCAATAAGTATAATTTGTTATTGGCGAGGCCATTTTTCAACCTTCTTTCTATATAAGAAAGGATGAACAACGGTAGCAAAAATATGGAGATAACTCAATCCGATAAGCGCAATTATTCCAAAATTCATAATTATAATTACCCTTTAATAATTAATTAAATTTAGGATCATTATAATGGAATCATCCATGTACTTTTTTTAATTTTATAAATTTATTATTCTTTCTGGAAAAAGGGCAACCCGAAAGGGGGTAAAATATTCTTTCCGGAAATGTTTTTGTTCTGATTACTTTCCGGAAAATGTTTTTGTTTTATTCTGATTTCTTTCCGGAAAATGTTTTGTTCTGATTACTTTCCGGAAAATGTTTTTGTTTTATTCTGATTTCTTTCCGGAAAATGTTTTGTTCTGATTACTTTCCGGAAAATGTTTTTGTTTTGTTCTGATTTCTTTCCGGAAAATGTTTTTGTTTTGTTCTGATTTTCTTTCCGGAAAATGTTTTTGTTTTGTTCTGATTTTCTTTCCGGAAAATGTTTTTGTTTTGTTCTGATTTTCTTTCCGGAAAATGTTTTTGTTTTGTTCTGATTTCTTTCCGGAAAATGTTTTTGTTTTATTCTGATTTCTTTCCGGAAAATGTTTTGTTCTGATTACTTTCCGGAAAATGTTTTTGTTTTATTCTGATTTCTTACCGGAAAATGTTTTGTTTTATTTTCTCCGGAAAATGTTTTTGTTTTGTTCTGATTTTCTTTCCGGAAAATGTTTTTGTTTTGTTCTGATTTCTTTCCGGAAAATGTTTTTGTTTTGTTCTGATTTCTTTCCGGAAAATGTTTTTGTTTTGCTCTGATTTTCTTTCCGGAAAATGTTTTTGTTTTGTTCTGATTTCTTTCCGGAAAATGTTTTTGTTTTGTTCTGATTTCTTTCCGGAAAATGTTTTTGTTTTGTTCTGATTTCTTTCCGGAAAATGTTTTTGTTTTGTTCTGATTTTCTTTCCGGAAAATGTTTTTGTTTTGTTCTGATTTCTTTCCGGAAAATGTTTTTGTTTTTGTTCTGATTTCTTTCCGGAAAATGTTTTTGTTTTGTTCTGATTTTCTTTCCGGAAAATGTTTTTGTTTTGTTCTGATTTTCTTTCCGGAAAATGTTTTTGTTTTATTCTGATTTCTTTCCGGAAAATGTTTTGTTCTGATTACTTTCCGGAAAATGTTTTTGTTTTATTCTGATTTCTTTCCGGAATATGTTTTGTTCTGATTACTTTCCGGAAAATGTTTTGTTCTGATTACTTTCCAGAAAATGTTTTTGTTTTATTCTGATTTCTTTCCGGAAAATGTTTTTGTTTTGTTCTGATTACTTTCCGGAAAATGTTTTTGTTTTATTCTGATTTCTTTCCGGAAATGTTTTTGTTCTGATTACTTTCCGGAAAATGTTTTTGTTTTATTCTGATTTCTTTCCGGAAAATGTTTTGTTCTGATTACTTTCCGGAAAATGTTTTTGTTTTATTCTGATTTCTTTCCGGAAAATGTTTTGTTCTGATTACTTTCCGGAAAATCGGAAAATGTTTTGTTCTGATTACTTTCCAGAAAATGTTTTTGTTTTATTCTGATTTCTTTCCGGAAAATGTTTTTGTTTTGTTCTGATTACTTTCCGGAAAATGTTTTTGTTTTATTCTGATTTCTTTCCGGAAAATGTTTTGTTCTGATTACTTTCCGGAAAATCGGAAAATGTTTTGTTCTGATTACTTTCCAGAAAATGTTTTTGTTTTGTTTTATTTTCTCCGGAAAATGTTTTTGTTTTGTTCTGATTTCTTTCCGGAAAATGTTTTTGTTTTGTTCTGATTTCTTTCCGGAAAATGTTTTTGTTTTGCTCTGATTTTCTTTCCGGAAAATGTTTTTGTTTTGTTCTGATTTCTTTCCGGAAAATGTTTTTGTTTTGTTCTGATTTCTTTCCGGAAAATGTTTTTGTTTTGTTCTGATTTTCTTTCCGGAAAATGTTTTTGTTTTGTTCTGATTTCTTTCCGGAAAATGTTTTTGTTTTGTTCTGATTTCTTTCCGGAAAATGTTTTTGTTTTATTCTGATTTCTTTCCGGAAAATGTTTTTGTTTTGTTCTGATTTTCTTTCCGGAAAATGTTTTTGTTTTGTTCTGATTTCTTTCCGGAAAATGTTTTTGTTTTGTTCTGATTTTCTTTCCGGAAAATGTTTTTGTTTTATTCTGATTTCTTTCCGGAAAATGTTTTTGTTTTGTTCTGATTTTCTTTCCGGAAAATGTTTTTGCTTTGTTCTGATTTTCAAACAATAACAGATTCGGAATCTGCTCATCAAGTCGCATCGATTGAGCTATAATATGACTATAAAAAAATTTCAAAATTTTTTCAACCAAAGGGGGGACCCTTCACTATTATGGGAAAATGACATTTAATGGCCATAACTTGGCCAAAAGTCATTGCCGCACAAATTTTTTTGCATATTCGTACTCAGCTCGTCGAGCTCTGTCGAATGAGCTATCACTCGACCGAATACACATCACTACCATAAACTAGAATTATACCTTGTTTTGTTCTGATTTTCTTTCCGGAAAATGTTTTTGTTTTGTTCTGATTTTCTTTCCGGAAAATGTTTTTGTTTTGTTCTGATTTTCTTTCCGGAAAATGTTTTTGTTTTGTTCTGATTTTCTTTCCGGAAAATGTTTTTGTTTTATTCTGATTTCTTTCCGGAAAATGTTTTTGTTTTATTCTGATTTCTTTCCGGAAAATGTTTTTGTTTTGTTCTGATTTTCTTTCCGGAAAATGTTTTTGTTGTTCTGATTTCTTTCCGGAAAATGTTTAGTTTTTATTCTGATTTCTTTCCGGAAAATGTTTTTGTTTTTGTTCTGATTTCTTTCCGGAAAATGTTTTGTTCTGATTTCTTTCCGGAAAATGTTTTGTTCTGATTTCTTTCCGGAAAAAAGCAAACGGAAAGAGTGACAAATCCTTATTATAAATAATTCATAAATCCTTGACCCGTTTATTGCAAAATTCCCAAAATGAATTTATTTCTTTTATGGCAAAAATATATGTGCATTTAATTTTAATGGGATGAATTAATAAAATGAGTAATGACTGATTGAATGGATTAAAAATGAGCAAGGAAATTATTAATGGATTGATAATGGAATTTATTGCCAAAGGCAAATTGATTGGAAGAAAAATGCTTTTAAAAAGTTATGGTAAGAAAACTTTATTGTAGGGAAAGGAAAATAAGGCGAGGATTGGTGGATTGAGCCAATGTTCGATTTTTGTGTAAAGCCAATGTTTTTCATTCTCTTTTAATTCGTGGATATGTTCGGATGGATGGAATGAATGAAGGCAGAAATGGAGCAGGGCATTTTTTACACAAATTGGACAAATGAAAGCTAAAGATGGAGGGGACAAAAATGGAGGAAAAAATGTTCAAAAAGGGACAGGCAATGAATGGGTTAAAGTTTTTTTCATATATTTTGACGTCGGTTAAATTCGTCAGAAAGGTTTATTGGCTGGAAGAAAAGTGGGAGAAGGAACAGTTTATGGATGGGCAAAATGAGGTGGAAAAGGGAGGAGTGAATTATCATTGCTATTTGCTGTGGCTGACTCATTCATTTGAAAATGAACAAGTCGGGAATAAAAAAAATAGAAAAAAAAACATTACATTTATGTTGGAAAAATGGAAATGGTTGATATTGATAGGGCACTTATGTGATTTAATTTTGGATTGATTTCAATTTTAATTTTTTAAATTAATTAAAAAAGCTCTAAAATTGTAGAAAAAATTATCGCCCGACCCAGGATTCGAACCTGAGGGTTCGGTTTTAAAACCAAGCGTCAAAACCACTAGACTAAATTTAATGTAGTGTGCCGAAATCTATGAATTTTATATTAGAAATGCAAGAATATATTAAAAAATACAATTTTTTAATAATGAAGGGAATAAATGATCAATTGTGGAAAAATGCTGAACAATGAAATGAGAGCACCCGGGAGATAATAAAATAATAACATTAAAAAGTTGATGAAATGTTTTCATTTGGGTTAAAGTTGAATCAGCGGTTGTGGCAAATATTCCGATTGATTCAGGCAAATGCAATTCAACCATTGATGGCGCTGGATTTCATCTTTAAAACAAAAGTGGAATGAGTGAATATTTTAAATGAATGATTATACCTCGGAATGCAACGCAATAACCGGGAAATTTGCCGCGGAATTTTGACGCACCCATCGTCGTTGGTGTTCCCCATCCCGCCTTCTTTTCTTCACCGACAATAAAAAATGTCAATGCAAATTGAAATGGACATTTCCGGTCGATTTCGGCGCCCATAAACCAGAGAAGTTCGTCCACTTTCCATGCATTTTGCCGCTTCATCGTTTTGGAATATTGACAAACGCGGGTGCCTTCCTCAATTCGTAATGAGGCCGATTTGAATGTTCTGGAGCCAGGCTCTGCAATTTTCAAATCGTCGGCGAAGGCACGGCCAGTCTGAAAGAAGGAATAATTAATTTTGAATATATTTTTAATTGATTTTATTTAATAATGGGAAAATATGTTCAATTTTTTAATTTTATTTATTTATTTAAAAAAGTTGTTCAAAATGAATAATTTAATTTAAAAAAAAACATTAAAAGATCATTTGACCGGAATGGGATTCGAACCCGAGCCATTATATCTTATATCGGACACCATTATCCATTTGACTAATTCCATATTTTTGATTGCTAATTAATTTTAAAAAATATTTTTAAAAAATTTCTCCTGAAAGATTTGAACCAGAGTCATTAATTTCTTGATCGAAAGCCGTTATCCATTCGACTAATCACACATTGTTAATATTGTTTAATATTTACCTTTTTATTATAATTTTTATTAATTTTATTATTTTTATAATTTTTAAAAAAAAATTCACCTGTGGTTGGAATGGATGCAAATCTTTTTTCAGTAACAAATAATTATTCTGATGATCTTCCCAGTCCAACCATCGCCCCAACACAATTGATCGCAATGATTCATTGGCACCAATTCGCCGTTCCAATTGGCCATTTCGGATGACTTCGAAGAGTGCATAATTTTCAATGGAGGAAATGAAGGCCAATTTTTCCAATTTGAAGGCAACAACTTGGCCGGCGGTCCATTCGGATTGGATATTGAAGCATTTATTGTCCTTCTCGAACAGATGGATGGGCAAAAGTAGACCAGTGGCCGGATTCTAAAATAAATTTAATAAAAAAATTTGATTTTTAAATTAGTAATTACTAATTAATTTTTAATATTCTTTTTTTTGACATAAAATTATTTAAATTAATTTTTAATATTCTTTTTTTTTGATATAAAATTATTTAAATTAATTTTTAATATTTTTTTTGATATAAAATTATTTAAATTAATTTTTAATATTCTTTTTTTTTGATATAAAATTATTTAAATTAATTTTTAATATTTTTTTTTTGATATAAAATTATTTATATTAATTTTTAATATTGTTTTGATTTATTTAAATTAATTTTTCTAATTTTCTTTTTGATTTTTAATTTTTATAATCAACCTTTGATGATTTCTGCTCCTGAATGACATCCAATTTGCATTTGGCCAATAATTCTTCCGCACTCACTTCAAAAATTTCACAATAATGGAATATCAAATCCCGCATCACGTGCGTCTGTTTTGTGGCCATTGTGTACCATTCCACGGAGACCTCTTCATCGGACTGAAAAGAATGAATTATTTTAATAAAAAAATATTTTTAAAATACATTGGAAACATTAAAAAGTGTTGGGCCAAATATTTTTGCAATATTGTCGAGTGAGGCAAAATTCCTCGTTTCATGCGAAATTATTTCTTGCAAATGTCCAAGCAATTTTCGCAATGTTTTGAAGTAGACTTTTGGCAGAGTACAAATTAGTGCCTGATATTGGTTGGGTTTATCGGCGGCCAATGAAATATTTGCTAAATTTTGAATTAATTTTAAAATTAAATTTATTTATACAAATTTCGTAAAGTTTGGAATGCATTCGGACAGGAATAAGTGGACAATTGAGTTGGCGAAAAAATGTGCGTAAAACACCGGCAACCGCAAAAATTGTTTCATCAGTGATTGGGGATTTGAGGTGGACCGCATATGGATCTGATTGATGAAGGTGGAAAAGTGTATTATTTTGAATATTAGTGGAAAAATAAATAGGAGGTTTAAAAACAGTTCTATTCTAATCAAAATTTTTATTTTTTTTTTTAAATTGTAGAAATTTTTAACCAGTATAGAAAAAAAACACAAAGAAAAAAATTACAATCCGCCTCTGGGAATCGAACCCGAGTAAAACCCTCCCCATTTCCATATCTGTGCTAAAGTGAGCAACATACCAATGCGCTAAATGGTGTCACTAGTTAATTCTCTAAGTTTCCTATAGACATAAGTGGAAAAATCAAAAATTTGTATAAATTCTCGTGTACTTAAGAACCGAATTTTAAAAATAAAATTGCCCATCCGTCAAAGTTATTTGGTTCTAACCGAGATTTACTAATTTTTAAAATTGAATAAATAACTTATATTTTAAATAATCCAACCTTCTCGAAAAGCAGCCATTAGCCTTTTTGCCTCGGCCGCTGATCCACTTTTCCGATAAATTCCTTGTTGATTGAGGCCATATGTGGAAATTAGTCGAATGCATTTATCAACTTAAATAATTAATAATTTGAATTTTCCATAAAAAAACCAACCAATCACGGGGACATCATCAGTGGTCAGGCGGCATTCCTCCAAAATATTTTGTTCATTTTGCAATTCAGCGGTGAGAAATTCGAACCAATTTGTAGTGCATTGGTCATTTTGGGCTTGAAGGTAGAGTGAACTGAAAAAATCAATTTTAAAATAATTTAAAATGCTGTTTCAAAATGCAACTAATTTACTAATTCTAGTCTTAATTATTATCTTGGTTTAAATTAATTATTTAAAAAATTATTTAATTATGTGTTTTTTACCTTCCTTCCAATGCAATTAAAATTGGTCCTTGTCCTGAATGTTCAATTCTATTGCACCAATCCGAACTGGGAATGTCCTTTCTTTTGATCAAAATAATTTTTCTATAAAATTAATTTAAAAATAATTTCGAATTAATAAATAAACCTTATATCAATTTGTGCCAATTGTGACGGGGGGCCCTCAATCCAATAGTGCAAAATTCGTTTGTTAGCGAATGCCCATCCTTCATTCCAAATTCCGCTGATCCCTTGCTTAATCCAGAGCCGGCCGAAGCATTCCAGTGAAAGGCAGTCATCCAACAATTCATTGCGCGGTGCGCAGCACTGCTAATAAGGATTTAAAAAATATTTTTTACTGATTTTAGAAATAATTTTTAATTTAATTTTTAAAAAAAAAATTATTTGCCAATTTTTTTAATTTTATTAAATTTATTTTTACCTTTGCCAACAACGGCAACCAATAATCACCATTTTCTTCCGGTGTAAACCTCAAAACGCATTGCAATGGTTCATCCAAATTTTGTTGTGATGCAGTGGAATTTGATTTTTGTAATTTTCCATTGGAATTATAGTTCCGAAAAAGCATCATAATTTCTTTTTTGTTATCATTGCCCAAAGACCGACTCAAATAAACACATTTGCACATGTCGGCTGGGCCAAAAAATGGAAGATCAATCTGCAAAATCATAGAATTTCTCTGAGAATTTTTAAATATTAATTGTATCGAAAATAATTTAGAATTTTTAAATAGTAATAAATTTTTGATATTTAAATTCGGAAATTAGCGGTTCAGTGGTTTTATCCAACTAACCTTACCCCCACAACTGGATTGGATCATTATATAATTTGTCATGTTTGGTCAACAATTGAATTTGGTTAAAACTATAAGACAAATCATTAATAATTTGTGTGAAACTTTTCAATATTTTTTTAGACATTTTCTTTTACGAATTTTTTTAAATAATTTCTTTTAAATCGACTAACCTCATCATCAGGTGTAATAAAGAATTGGCCCTGTCGAATCATTGCAAATCCCCGCTTCCTATGCTTGATTAGCCCTCCTTGCGGTGCCATTTGCACCCATCCCGAGAAGCAAACCGACTCTCCGTCGGATTTGACATCGCCAAATGGCTCATAAAAAGAATGGAAGACTGTGACAGAGGCGAGGCCATTTGATGGAGATGAATTGTTAAAAGTTGTGGCGGCTGGCGATTCCAAAACACTGTGGTAATCATCGATGGAGGATAAATCGCTGGAATTGTTGGAAGTTGCATCCATTTGAATATTGCAATTATTATTGTTATTTACTGCTGTGACCACCGTTTTCGTCGATGAAGCCATTTCTGGCAATTTAGTGTCCAAAGCCGGATAAATTTTATTTAATGTGCCATTTCTGCTGATATTGTTGTTTTCTGCGCTAATTTTTTCGTTATTTTCTGCTGCAAACATTTGTTGATGTTTCGTTTTTATAGTTGCCGTAAAATCAATCTGTTCCGGTAGAGAAGGCAATGGCCTATGCTGGACAAGTGGTGAAATGGAAAATGGTGTCCTTGGTGGTAGAGGTGGGGGCGTTCTTCTTTCGTACAATCGCACTTTTGAAGAATCGGCTGGTTGAGAATGGAAATGGATGGATTGAGCCGCCACAGCCACATTGGTTTGAACTGCATTATTCATCAACAAAGATTTCCTTGGTTTTGGAATTGGTTTAAATGATGATGATGATGGTGGTGAATTGCTGATTTGTTCATCCATTATTGAATTTTTGTTGAATATTTTAATATCATTTTTTCTAAAATTTATAAATCTAAATAAAAAAAAAACATTCAATCAATATTTACTACTTTTTATTTTGAGAATTGAGAAGAAAAGCAATTCTTTTCTCCCCTAAGTTATTTTTTGATGATTGTGAGAATGAGTCATTTCTCATTTCTAAGCTATAGGATAGGGTAGAAAAAGGAGAAGAAGGCGAGGAAGTTATTATATTATTATTATTGAGCGAATGTTGTGGATGGATGGATGATGGAATTGGGATATATGAGATATGCAATATATTTGAGGGAACAAAAACATCCCATTATTGTCCAGCAAAAAAGTTGACATATTCATGAAAATTTAATCCGGTTCAAAAATATAATTTATGTCCAAAAATAAATAATTGGATTGAAAACATTTTAAATAAAATGAGAGGATGATTCAATATTTTGAGAGGAGGTCACAAAACTGTTTAAATATGATGAGAATGGATAGAGGATTGGGGAATTCAACAAAAATAAATAAATTTAATTTCTCATCAAATTATTGGCATTTTTTGCCTTTCCATGTCTTTTCTTTACTTTTCATCCATTGCGGGCAATTGATGTCGACTCCACATGGTATTTGTCATCGGCAATCTTAAAATTCATATTTTTAAATTATTTAATAAAATGCAAAAAACCCTCACATCAAAAAGGATCAGGCGGTCGAACAAGTCGTCGAAGTATTTGCATTTCTTGATTGCGTATTCCATCCAAAACTTCTCAGGACGGCGTTCATAGACTTCATCGAACACATTGCGCGGATACGCCTTCACTTCGATTGACAATGGCGACGGGACGTTGGCATTGGCCGTTGCAATGGCATTGGTCGGTGCAACTTGCTCCTGCTGCTGGTTCGAAATTTTGTTGTTGGCTTTGATCGGGGTGTTGCGGACCTTTTCCTGCCAATCATAAATGTCACGCTTCGCCGGAGGTTGATACACATTCTTCTTATTGTCATTGTTCATGGTGAATGCCTCAAAGGCCGGAGACTTTGTTGATTTCGTTTCCCTGAAATTAATTAGGAAATTTAGTAAATGTATGATTTTACTTGGTGGTGTCATTGATCGAAATTTTCCCAGAACGAAGCATCTCCTGCACAATTGATTCAACTTCTGTAAAAAAGAAGAATATTGATTGCTCAAAAATGATAAAATATTTACTCTGAGTGACCAGCGCTTCGATGTACGCCTCAAATGCGTTCCTTCCCTAAAAAGAAAAATAATTTACAATTTCGATGTTATTCAAAAAAATACCAAATTGGCATCAACGCCGCAATCATTCACGAGAAGTGAGCCGGAGCCGGAAGAAGAAGAGTTGATTGGCGATTCATGGCGAGAAATTGGAGAAGTCTATTTAAAAGATTTTATATTTAATAAACTTTATTATTTACCTTCTTGCCAGTACCAGTGTTCACTGCCTGTCCATAATTACCATTGTCCGAGACGAATGGATTGATCGACGATAATTTCGTTGGAGTTGGACGCGACGTCTTTCCAAATGTTGATTGATGATGAGCATTATTAGCATCCATTGCTAAGTAGTTTAATATCAAAAAAAGAATTTGCAAAAAATAACTCTGAAAATTTTGTTATATATAAACTTTCTGGAAAGTTTTTAAGTATGGAAAAGGCAGGCCTAATAAAACGAAGAAAAAAAAAGAAAGAATGATGATTGATATTGAATATTGATGAAAACTTTTTTTTCCTAAGTTTCTCTACATGTTATACTATTTCTCAAAATTTCAAAACGAATTTGATTTGAATCCAAATTCATTCCAAATCCAAATCAATCGATATTCGATAATCATTGTTTTACGATTTTTATTTTCATGTATGAAAACAAAAATTAGGGATAATGGTAATGGAATGGATATGGATAAATGAATGTATGATGTTTGAAGTTTGATGTATACAGATATAGATCATATGAAGGTTTGATTATTGATTTTTGTTTGGATTAGACATCCAACGACTTTTAATTACATGCGAAACACACGCATCCATATCCATTTTTTAATTCATTACTTTATTCGTTTAAAAGGAAGAAGAATTTTTTAGATCAGTTATTTATTCAAGAATTCAATTTTATTTCAATTCAATTGGTTATTGGGAATGTATACGGAAATTCGTGAACTTGTGAATTTTTTGGCACGCTATTTTCACCTGCGTGTTCCACGTCTTAAGGTGAGTTCTTAATAATGAATGATTGAAATAATTTAAACAAATTCTAGATCGGAATGTTCTGCGAGCAAATGGCTAACAATTGCATCTTCCGCTTTCAACCTTATTGGAACATCAATCAGCCGAAACAACGTTCGATTGTTTACTGAAACAATATTATCGATTTTCATTTCCTTTTATTCAGATGAGGAACAGCGCATAATCCGCATTTCACGTGTCTTCTGCGATGAGATCATCACGGTGGCTGCAAATACTGTTGGCGTTTTGCTTGAAGAATTGCTTAATTGCTTGCCCGGTTTGAATTACAATTTAATATAATTTAAATTTGCTCTCAAATTTTAGAATCGCTGATCCTCTATGCCAATCCTGGCGAGGTGTTCTATTGCTGCAGTGACTATTCACCACCTATTCCGATTTGGCTTGGTTCTGTGAATGAAGATCTCAACTACAATGAACACCAACAAAATCCGGTCAATTCGCTGATTCCACCGCAACCGTTGCCATCAATCATTCTGCCACCAATGATGCCATCTTCGCAAGGACCACCACCACCAACAGCTCATCATCAATTTCCAATGCAAATGCAAACGCCAATCATGCCTCTGATGTCTTCTCCTACTACTGCTACCCAACTTCAACCGGATTTTTCAGCAATTCCTTGGCGCATCCCGTTGTCTTTGGTCCATCCAAGAGAGCTTGGTTATGAATGCACCAATCCGGTTTGTGAAAATAAATTTCAATTATAAAATTAATTCCTAAAATTTAAGTATGCTGGCTTCCTGATGTTTCGCTACATCATTCCGGGCACTCCGAACTTCACTGTGGAAAGCTTCGCCAACACTCGCTTTGGTTCATTTCGCAAACGTCCTGATCATGAGAAGAAATTTGTTGATGCAATCAAACAATTTGTGACCAATTCAGCGAGCAATGAGACAACCGGGGAGAGTCCGCCTACGACCACCAACACCAATACAAGCACCAGCGATCAGTGGCTGAACTGAACGGATGAAATGGAAGAGGAAGAGAGATGGAGAAGAATCCCTAATAATTATTCAATAATCATTTGTTGATCGTATTTTGCCATTTACCCTTATTTATTTGTTGGATTATTTATTTGGCTCCGGCTTATTTATTTTTGTTAACATTTGAAGTCTTCTCCAAAATACAAACCATTGTTATTTCATTTTATTTTAATAAAATTTTGGATGATAATTTGTGAGATTTATGAAATGCAATTTAATTAAGTGTAATCAAATTTATCCAATTGAAAGTGTTTTTCAATATTCCAAAGCAAAGTGGTTTATGGTAAAGTAAAATAATCTAATGAGAAAAAAGCATAATTATTTGATCCGGTAATATTCGTTGTTCATCCATTCTTCCATTATTTTCCATTAAAACCACCACCAACGCCATTATTGGCCGATAAATCACGACGAGTTTTGTTGCAAATTGCAAAATAAGCTCGCTGCATATCAAGAGCCTCCGTAACATTGATATTCATCATTTTTGAGAGCGAATTTTTGACAGTTGAAGCTGGAAAAATTGTGAATAATTCTTTTCTGGAATTTAACAGTCAAACCGAGTTCGGCAATGTTCGAATCCTCCTTTGATTTTTCCTTTTGGCCGGTTGACGATGTTCCCTGATGCTGGCTGAAAATTTCCGAAAGTTCATCCGTGACTGTGTCCGCTTGATTGACTGCTGGTTCTGCATGAATGGAATTATTATTGCGAAGTGGAGAATAGTCATTGGTGGTCCCGGAATTCGCTTTTTCGACGCAATCTCCAAAATCATTCAATTTTCGATTGATGCCATTGGCATTGCTATGGCCGCCACCGCCACATTCATTGCCAATAACTTTCTTCTTTGTTGCCGTTGGTGTTGATGAGTGAAGATTATGCTGGTTATTGCCGCCATTCTTTAATTAAAATTTGGAATTTTAAATGAGAAATGGCGAAAAAATTATAATTTGTTTATAACGGTTCAAACTATATCCTAAAACCTAAACCCAAAAACATTATACCCAATCAATAAATCTCATCAGGACATATCATTTAATTATGTTTTGGATTATAGTTTTAACCAAATTCTAATTTAGTTTTGAACCATTAAACCAAAGTGGGTTTAAACCGTTTAATACCCTTTAATTGTTGACCAAACCAAAATTGGTTTTTTCGGCAAATTAAATATATCCATTTCAAATTATTGCTAGGCGACTAACCTTCATAAACAAAGTCACATTTGAATTTGACATTGCCTCAATGGCAGCGTCAATAGCCATTTCCCTCTTAGTCGTCTTATTAGGCAATGAATTATCCGGAAGTGGAAGATTCGGTCGAACGTTGGAAGAATCGTTGTTTGCTGCTGGCACGGGCACTTGACTTATTTGGATGAGTGGAGGTTCCGGTGTACGATTCCAGGGCTAAAATTTTATTTCTAATGTAAAGAATGAAATAAGTTTAAGTAAAACCAATTTGGCCGAAAGACGTTGAATTTCGCCAGGATCAACAATTTCAGTGAGTTTGGTGAATTCAGACAAACAAAAGAATGTACCCATCTTTTCAATGAGCCAATCAAGATTTTTGGAGACTCTGCATAATTTAAATTAGAATTGCTAACAAATTTTATTTTACCTCTCAATTCTTGCAATGTAGAATTTTCCATAGGACCCTCCCAATTCTTCAAGCGGTATTAATGAAGCAATTTTCCCGAATTGTTGACTGAAGCAATAGAATACGATGCCATAATCAAGCGTGGAAGAGAGCACATTGTCGAAGAAAGTTGAATCACGTGGAGGAACTGCAATTTGAACTTGAACCTTTAAAAATATTTAATTATTGACTGGTCGAAAAATTTTGTAAATTACTTGAAATTCTGCTGTCGGGGTCCCTCCAAATATTTCCAAATTTGCTGGTGTGCATGAGCGAATAATTTCGGCAAGTGGAACTCGGCGTTGATGATTATTTGGATCGGTTAATTTGAAATTGACAAAATCGCCGGGCTAAATTACAACTATTATTTTTAATTTTTAATAAAACTCTAACTTTGAATTCCTCAGCAGAGATTGAAATTAATTGCAATTCCGTCGATGGAGTTTTAGGAGACCAAATGGTATATTCATTTGCATCAGATTCTGATACGCTCATAATAATTCCTTTAGAATATTCTTTCATTCTATCTTCTGTTGTCGTAATAAAAGTATTAATTCCTTCAAAATAAAGTGGTAATTATTTATTTTAAGGTCCTTTGTTCGATGCTTTTTCTTTTTAAAGTTCTGATAGCAGCAAAATGATATTTTTATACTATTATTTGATTGGAATTAAGGCAATTTTTGTTTGGATGGTCAATAAAAAAAAACGCTCTGCGGGTTGCGTTTTTCCGTTCGACGGAAAATGATCTGCGTTTTTCGCTATATTGTGAACCGATCATTCAGCGCACCGCGCCGGTAAAGACGTCCCATTGTGTTCATTTTCATTTATTTCTTCATACCACCCACATCAACATCGTCAATAAAGCACAGCACCACATAAATAATATCATCATTATTCATTATCATGGGCCGTGGCCTGTGGAGATGAAATTTAATTTAACGTAATTCAAAAGCTTTCAAACTTTCAATATTTCTTCCTAATCAAATATCTAATAAAGTATTCGTCCTTCGTCAACGTCGAAACTCTAAACAAATTAAAATAATCCTTTGAGGGAGGCTCTTCTCCTTTTACCCCATTCTACAACGGAAAACACTCGAAAAAAATGTACAAACAATAAAGAATTCAATGATTTATCAATTATCAGAAAAAATGACAATGAACAATACAATACAATGAATATGGAGTATGGACATATATTGTGGAAACATATCAAGGGCTGGGGTTTTTTGTTTATCTTATCTTCTTTCATTACAGGATATTAGGCTCTTCTTCATCTTTGTTAGGATATTAGGCTCTTCTTCATCTTTGTTAGGATATTAGGCTCTTCTTCATCTTTGTTATTCATTCAGTTGCCACCACGGAGACGCAGAACCAAGTGAAGAGTTGCCTCCTTCTGGATGTTGTAGTCGGCCAAGGAACGTCCATCCTCCAATTGCTTCCCGGCGAAGATCTAAAATTTAAGGATTAAATCATTGAAAATCGACCCTTTTACTTACCAAGCGTTGCTGGTCCGGCGGGATTCCTTCCTTGTCCTGGATCTTTGCTTTGACATTCTCAATTGTGTCCGGTCCCTCGACTTCCAGTGTGATGGTTTTGCCCGTAAGCGTCTTGACGAAGATTTGCATTCCACCGCGCAGACGTAGAACCAAGTGAAGAGTTGCCTCCTTCTGGATGTTGTAGTCGGCCAAGGTACGTCCATCCTCCAATTGCTTCCCGGCGAAGATCTAAAATTTAAGGATTAAATCATTGAAAATCAAAAATCGACCATTTTACTTACCAAGCGTTGCTGGTCCGGCGGGATTCCTTCCTTGTCCTGGATCTTTGCTTTGACATTCTCAATTGTGTCCGATGCCTCGACTTCCAGTGTGATGGTTTTGCCCGTAAGTGTCTTGACGAAGATTTGCATGGTGAGAACGGCTGTGTTGCTTGATTATTTGTCGAATAGATGGGGAGTAGCGAAGATGATTGATATCGCTGAAAACAACGGCGGGTATTTATAGCGAATTTTCTATGACTTATTGATCGATTTACTGTTAGTGTACGAAGTTCGATCGCGATATCGAGTACAATATTTTTGCTAGATAACGGTAATGTTGCTGGTGAGTACTGTATCAAAGGAATTTTTGTTTTTTAAATTTTAACCCATGAAAATTTTCGTATTTAAGAAATCAAAACACTCATCAAAAATCATTCCGGCAAATCAATTCCAATCAAGTGCAACGATGTTCTACAAACTATTTCTCCTCGCTTCGATGGCTGCTCTGATCAATCATGGCTTCTGTGACACAACTGGATCGTCAACCATCAAAAACAACAGCAATGGGAGCAACACGGGAATGACAACGAAGATGGCAGCCGTCAACAACGACAATAAAACAACAACGATGCTCGACAAAACAACAATTGAGCCAGTGCCCAACAATGGAGCAACAAAGGAGCCAATGCCCGACAATGGAACAGCAACGAAGCAACCAGATTCAACGAAATTGCCATATTGCTTCCAGTCAACTGATCCGGCGTTCAAACACTACATAATACCGGGATTTGTTGGATTCGGCAGTGTACTTGGAACGTGAGTGATTTTTAATCTTTTTTCATCAATTAAATCCCCATTTTTTACAGCGCATTTCTCATTGGAGCCATTTGCAACTTTTGTGCCTACTGCCGCAGTGACAAACGAGGAACCGGAGATGGAAGCTTGAGGAAGAAACAACAATCCAAGAAGAAGCAGAAGTTCGATGGCAAAATGAAAGCCGGTCCGAAGAAGAATCAACCCCATGTGGCCGGTCCAATGAAGCATCAAACGCCCGGAGTCAATTCAATGAAGCATCAAGCACCTGGGGCCGGTTCAATGAAGCAACAAGGACCTGGAGTCAATTCAATGAAGCATCAAGCACCTGGGGCCGGTTCAATGAAGCATCAAGGACCCGTCAAGGCTCAAGGAATGGCAAAAGTTTGATGAACAGAAGTCAGATTCTCGATATAGGATATTTCCTCTTCCCTCTCATTCATTATTGTTGTTTTGTTCCCACCCATAACTATTTTGTTTCCCCTCCTTTGTTATGTGTATTTCGCCATCATTGTATACCTAATATATTATTGTTGTTCATATTATCATATGTAGGTATTTCTTTGCTTGTTGATTATTGTTGAATAAAGTTTTGAAAAAAAATTGTACTTTTGTTAATTTGTATTGGTATTTCCATTATCAATCCTTTGATTTTATGAATTCCGATTTCGGATGATAGGTGAGTTATAAATTCATTCATCAATCCATTACAAGGTTATTTAAACATATCCAATAAATTAATTAATACATATAACTATTTCCAACAAAAACTGAATTGCAAAGTTTTCAACGCTTGAGTAATCTAATCCAAAATAGTTTTAAAACATTAACTTTAAGGTTTAAACGTTTAACCTAACTCAACCTTTAATAAAAAAGTAGGCTCAACATAAGCTTAAATCAGTTTTAAGCTAATTTTCAGTCTCACTCATAGTATATTCCATATTTTTAAGATATATATGATGTGCTATTCAAGAAGTCTAGCTATTATCTGTTTTTGGGCGACTTTTCTCAACTTGATCGGATCCTGCGTAATGGCATGGCTCATTTTCCGTCTTTTATTTTGCGTGAGTGCCTTTATTAATTATTACCTATTTAATTCCAAATAAAATATCTAGATTTTCAAATTAACCAAAAGTGTTGAAGCAAAAATGGCTGCAGCTTCGGACATCTTGGGTCATCATGAACTCCCTCAACAATTGGTATAATAAAACAATGAAATAAAAATATAATTCAAGATTTAGGCTGAATCTCTACTACCACAGGGTGAATCTATATTGCAAGAAGAAGAAGAACCTCAAATTATCAAGCAATCGCAACAGAATTGGCCATCTCATTATACTCCTGAATCAAATTCTACTCCATTGGAAAATAAATCATCCCTTCTCAGCAATATTGATTGAACAAGATGAAGAAACAAATTGAATTGTAAATGGCTATCAATCTTAATAATGCATTTATGTTCTCATATGTTACCTTAATTTCTTTATTTTAAAATCTGATAAAATTAAAATGTTTATTAATTTATTATAAAAAGAATATAGAAAAATGCAAAAATATCAACAATGTTATTAAGTTTTGTTAATGCACAGGTGATATTAGAAATTATATGAATCTTTCGACTAAATAAATGTCCTCAAGCTTCAATTAAGTTGTTGGATCCTCTTTTGTTGTTGACTCTGTGTCGGAAGATGCACCATCGGAAGAGAATCGTTTATAAATGAAGAATGTTATTAAGGCAAATATCTGAAATTGATTGGAGATTTTTAAATTAAAAATAAAATTATAATGCTTACAAAAACAATATTAATCCCTGCTATAATTGTTGTTGTGGTTGGTAAGCCGACACTTTCGACCGAAAAGCTGCCAAGTGTTGGACCAAGAAAGGCACTGAATGTAGAAATATTTAAATATATTTGATTAAAATTATAAACCCGAATGCAAATGCAGATTGGAAAACACCGGAAACGCAACCATAAGTTTGGAATGAATCGTCGTAGCCATTCTCTCTAAAAATGTTGATAATTTTAAATTAGTCTGGGAATTAATTTACTTGACAGCATCAAGGCAATTTTGGAAAGTTGGAATGTAGAGAGCGCCTTAAATGTTGCAATTAATTTTAAATTAATATTGAAGAATACCTGCAGCAATACCCAAAACAGCTAAAGAGATGCCAATGAGAATTAAATTCCTTTTAAATAAAATTTTATTTGGAAATTATAAAATTTAATTTACTTTTCGATGTTCAAAAATGGCGCCGGTCCAATTAAAATCATTGAGAACACAGTGGCGATTGAGCCAAATAGCATCAATGCATTACAACAATGCCAACGGTCGAGGAGAAGACCCCAAAGTGGGGCAGTCACACAATAAAAACCTCCACATAGCAAAAACATCAATCCAACAAGAGTTGTGGACATGTGGAACTGGGAAATTTAACATTAATCATCATTTATTTAATTTTAAAAATACATACCGATTCCAAATGGTTAGCCAATGTTGGGTCGAAAAATGAAAGAGAAATTGCACAAATGACGACCGCAAAGATCATTAGCCAAATGACGGGGATTTTCAGCATGGAGAGCATGCCCATCGCATCGTCTGTTGGTTCATCATCAATTTTCTCGATCAAATAATAAGAAAGGAATGTGGCCAAAATGAGTAGAAAGCCAAGAACAAAAAATGGAAGTTGAAAACCGCCATATTCATAAAGAAGGCCACCAATGACTGGACCGGCAGTGTAGCCAAGACCGGCGAATGTTTCCATAATTCCCTAAAATTGAATATAAAATTTGGTGGGTTTTATAAAACCCAAAAACTGACCACAATTGTAGCAATTCTCCCTGGAAAACATTTTGCACTTATTGCAAATGATGAAGTAACAAAACAGGCATCGCCCAATGCTTCGGCACAACGAATGAAGAGAGCAGACCAGAAGAAAATGCGACCGGAAGGAAGTAAATTGAGCATTCCAAAGGCGATTGCGGTGACACCCGTGATCAAAAGACCAATAATGAACATGGATTTAGAGCCGATTGATGCCATCTTTAATAGAATCAATTAATATTTTTATCATTTTTTATATCATTTTTAGTCGAAAACATATTTAATTACAATTAGAATTCAAAACAATAAATTACAATTGTAATTACTCACATATTTGCCTAAAACTGGAGTTGTGACAAACATAATCAATTCAAAGATGCCAAATACCAATCCGATCTCAGATTGGTTCATCCTTAAATAATTAATGTTTGGATAAATAATATAAAAAGGGGAATATAATACCCTTTTAATTCGGCTTCCTTTGGGAAAAATGGAGCAATGCAACTGAATGCGACTGTGCTGCAAAGATTGGCAATGGCCAGCATCCCAATTGTGGCCCATTGTTTTTTTGTTAGGTCCGAAAAACGAGTGTAAATTGACGATTCACTGCTGCTGCTGCTGCTACTCTCACTAAACTATTTGTTTAGGATTTAAAATTTTAATTTTAATTGAAAAAACCTTTCATTCTCATCCTCCGATTCACTTTCCGGTATTGTTTGTTTTATGACTTGATTTTGTTGATCCGCTGCAGTCGGCTTTTTCAATTGTTGCTGCTGTGATGGAACTGCTCCGTATTTGGCCTGGCCAATTATGCGCACTTCTTTTGGTCCTCCCACAATTCGAGGAGGCGGATGAACTACATTCGTGGAAGGTGCGGCTGATTGATGAAAGGCTGCATTGCCTCCGGCCAAATTACTCGTATTGGCGCGACGTCTTTCTTGGGAAAGTTGGGTGGCGAAAGTTGGCATAAATGGAGAGACGATTAATGGCCTAAAATGAAAAATTTGATAGGTTTTGGATTAACCTAAATTTATTTACCGCATTTTTGTTAGGTCCGTGTCACTGTGTATTCTCCTCCTTTTTTGACGGCACTTTTTCGATGGATTTCTTCTTTGTGCCCCATCCCCTCGTCGTTTTGGTCTCCGATTCAAATTCTCAACAGAATGTGAGGTCGATGCCCGCAACTCCAATGGTTCTTCCTCCTCAATATTCAAGGCCAGCGAATTTCGTTCCCTTTCATTTCGATCTCCACAATCCGCAGGCATTGTATCGGTGAGCATTGAAGGTAGGGAACTGGTGTCAAATATTGATAAATTATTATTATTTGTCATTTTATTTTGTGTTGCCATTTTTCAAGTTTTTTATTCTGTTTTTTAGGAAAATTATTTATTAAATAAATTTATATTAAATAAATGACATTTGATTGATGAATGAATAATTTAATTGAGAAGAAACGGTTGGTTATATGTTATATTTGCACCATTTTGTGAATTGATTTTTCACTCAAATAATATATGAGGGTGGTGGGAAGCGAAAAGTGCTCAACTGAGACATTATTTCCAGCTTAACATATAGCAGAGAGCAAAATGGAGAGGTTAAAAGGAATGGGAATAGCAGCGGCTGGCCAGTCCAGCCGCCAGAGTTTTCTTACCTATAATAAACCCCCCTCCCCCTATATACATAATTTAATGTTTTTTTCGATTTCGAATTAACTAAATTTTTTGTTTAATTGTAAAAAAAATACCATGCACTAATAAGCAGAGGGGTATCTTCACCAAATTCATGATTATTATTGTTGTTTAATCGTCTTGATGACATTGGATAATAAATACTTCTTTGGTTTGAGTTGGGTCAATTATTAATTTATTAATTATTATTATTGAATGGATGTTTTCTGAAAAATAAATTGTTTATTTATATGGATTATGATGGAACAAGAATGAAAAAGAGGATTAAATTGCACAATCGATCGCAAATCTTTTTGCTTAATGTGAGGGTTTTTAATTTTTCAATCCCTGAACAACCAACGAAAAACAAGACAGCAGTTTTAGAAATTATAATTTTTAAAAAAAATAAACAAAATTTACTGACAAATTCTAAACAGTCTGAAAGAGTAGAAATATTATAGGAAGGCGTTTGATTTTGGTCATCCATCTATTCCGTGAATACCAACCCTTATCATTTCATTTTCATTTAAAAAGAGCAATAATAATTAATGATAGTGATGGGTTTGATAATGATTGATAAGAAGGAGGCGGAGGAGAAACATTTTTGTATCAATGTTCGTACTTTGATAAAACCTTATAATTATGCTTTGTGAGTCTTTGAGCCAATACTAAAGGGGTATTAATGCGTATTTGAAAAAATAAATTTTGAGACGAAATTTAACGCGCCAAAAATATGTTTAAATTTCGATGAAATGAACTTCGGCGTCGGTCGAGATGAGATCGAGACTCGAGGTTTTTTGATGATTCATCATCTTTTCGTCCGTGTCCACTCCTTGTACAAACAAATTTATAAACGAAAATACGATTCATTGATCAAATTTATTTGCGCTTTTCATCCTAAATTTAATATTTATGCAAAACGTAATTATTTTTAACAATTAAAAATGGATTATTTACTTAATCGTTATTTCTTTGCTTACTTGCCATTCAATGTTTCCGAAGAATGGAAACATTCCATCACTACGACTTCTATGACGACACTGAGGGTAACTAATTTATCGATTTGACTTCACTAATTACGTAAACTTTAGGTTGCTGATTGGTTCTGCAAAACGCAAGATGTCTGGAATTTCTATGCAAACCATGCAAATTTTCTCGCCGCTGAAATTGTTTATCCACTGCTTTGTCTGCTAACTTTTCTACATGGTAAATAAGTTAAATTAACTAATAATTAATAACAAATATTAGCATATCGACATACTGGCCGCTACCATTACACCTGGTTCGGTTTTGCGCTGTATGCAATGATTGTTTCCACTCTTTGCTATGCTCATCAATTCTTCGACAACCAGTGGCATGCTCAAGGACTTCTCACATATCTTGGCGGTCGAGCTCCTCAATCGGCCATATTTGGAATCCAACAATTCGCTTTCTACACCGCTTACATCTTCGTAATGAGGTAATTTAATTTGTTATAGCAATAAATATGAATACTTTTTGTTTTAAAGAATGCATCTGCCTTGGTGGGCACAAGGATCCGCCACAGGGATTGGGGTAAATTCTGGTTTTTTACGCACAAAATAAATATGCATTTTTAGGTTTTGCTGATCAAACTTCCATATTACATCATTGGGAACAAATTGCTTTGGTGGACTTGGCATTCGGATGACCCGGTTTTCTCGGATAAAATCTATGGATATCCTTGGATTTTACTCGGTTTCTTTCTTAACTTTTTTGTCCTAAATTCATTCAATTTTCAGCATTCGATGTGGCTAGTGCCAATTCCTTTGTTCCTGGACTTCAATTGGCACGCAAGTTTTTGCTCAAAGATTTCTACGACTGGAAAAAGTATAAATTTATTTCGATAAAAGAAAGCTAAATTTATTCTTCAGGTTCGGTCGTGAGTTCATTTGTGCCTTAATTGCTACCATCTTTGCTGTGTTCATGGGCTTCATCCAATGCACCCTGCTCTACTCATTTGCTTATTTCACTGGAATGCCTGTCTATTTGTCAGTGCTTGCCTACATCTCCTTGAATGTCGTCGGAGTCAATCACGCGGATCGTCGAAATCGGTAATATTAACAAATTTGTAACCATTAAAACAATCAAATTTATTAGAAATCCGGATGGTCGACTTGGTAATCCATATTGGTTCGACGAATTGTCACTGGCCGTGTGCTTCCATTTCATTTTCCTTATGCTACTCGTCCTCATTGCCTTGCCCGGAACAGCGAACATTGTCAGTCCTGGAATGCACCAACCAATGGGGCCATGCACTGCCTATACAAAATTCAAACTTCCATTTGGAATGGTAACATTTTATTTCGAAAATTCAATTTAATTTTAAAATTTAAGGTCATCGAACGTTCAACCTATTTATGTCCAAAAGAGATCTCATCATCAACTTCCGGACGCAATTTCGATTTCCACTGTATTCCGGGTGCAACAAAAGGGAAACCACCAAAATTTGAGGCTGACATTGTTGAATGGTATCCAATTTGTGGAGTGCAAACCAGCCAACAGCAACGTGCCGAACTCACTGGTGTCATTTGGTTTGTGAATTTTTGATTAAAATTTGATTAAATAAAAACTTTAGGTCAATTTGTCTGTTCTCCGCCGCTATCCTTTATCAAGCTGCGGCCAATTCCGGCAAAACTCCTCGCATCCTCTCCGTTATGTATCGATCTCCAGCTAATGCTGGCAGCTCAAAGAAGAATAAATGAATGGAAGAGAGGAAATTAAAATTAAAAATGCTTTAATTTATGATCTTAGATCAGTTTGACCGATTCTCTGGGCTTCACTTATATTTATTTTAAATTGCCCAAATTTCAATTTATTTCACTTTTGATAAATTTTATCATTTTATTTGTTCATTTCCATAATTTTGTTGACATTCAAATTTTACCTGAATTTGGAAATTATTAATTCACAATTAATTTTTATAAAATTTTTAGGATTAAAGTGCAAAAATGTTCGACTTTGCTGCATTACAACGTGGAAAACCATTAATTTTGGTAATTTTCCAATTTTTATATTCTAATTTATTTATTTTTAATAGGATGATCGATTCCGTATCCGATTGTTGAACAAAGATGCAATCCCACTCATTTATGACATCACTGGGCTCGCAGAGAACATTGTATTGATTGATTTGCCCCAAGCCGAGGTAATTTAACCAAATATTTTGTTTTAAACCTTAATTTTTAGGGAATTGAGGCCAAAATTCTGGAAGCACAAAAGGAAATCCATTCATTGACATTGCAAAAAACTGGTGCAGCCATCGGCGGAGAGGACAAAGAAAACATTCCAGAAGGATGCGTGAAAGTCGGCGAAAATCTTCAAGTCACATTTTTGTCAATCGAAAAGTTGGACAAATTGGCAGCAGCCAACCAAATTCGCATGGAGGAAAATGCATTCGAAATCGCTTCACTGGAACGTTTTGCCGAATTCGACCTTCATTTGGTGCCGCAAGTGGAAGCGAGAATGTTGCTAAATCGGTTAGATTTTTCAATTATTTAGATTAATGTTTTATTTTATATTTAGTTTATCGTCCACTCCTGACATTCACAAATGCCTTCCGTTTGAATTCAGTACAATAGTCTTCTCCGAAGGTTCAGGACGGCAAAATATGCTATTCATTGGGATCAATCATACATCGAAGCAAAAAATCACATTCAAAGGAACATATTTGGGTAAGTCAAAAGAGACAAATTTTAAAAGAAGGGCATCGATTTTACCTAATGCTAAATTTAAGTCTCGGGTTCGAACCCTCTCCAAGGCTAATATTTTCGAACTTAATTGGCAATTTTAATTAATTTTTAAACATTTTATAGTTCATTATAAGTTGAAATATTTTCATTCCACTAAAAATTCACTACAAGAAAAGCTCTTCAAATTAATAATTTTCATTTTTCCAGGCGACTTCTCTTCTTCAATCAATCGTCTGGACTATCTCAGCTCTTCCACAAATCGCTTCTCACTAATTGATGGCAAATGCCGTTGCCGATTTGATCTTCTAAAGGAGAATATGGTGTTCGAAAAGAGTGGAAACTTCATCCCAGCCGAATTCATAATCGAGGCGGAATGGCCAATGGAAAAGCACATTCTTCAAAAGCATAACACCGAAAAAATGCAATACATTTATTTGATGAAGCCACCGGACTATGCGGATGCATCAATTGTAAGAAATTTAGGACAAAATTTAAATAGTATTTTTTAAAGCTCTTCAAACCCGGATGGAAAGATGCCCGAATTGCACTGAACGATCGCATTGGGGAACTTCGTCATTTGGCCGAATTGGCCACCCATTTGAAGGAGGGCAGCACCCCGTGGAGCGGTCAAAATGAATGCACCAATCAACCGGATGTGATCGACGCACTCAAACAATTGATCGCAAATGCCAAAATCAAGCTGGAAGCCCAGCCCGTCTTTCCATTCGATTTCACCGACCGCCTTTGGGATGTGCTCAAATTGGCCAAATCCATTGCCACCCTCCAGCGTGCCTTTCAACTGATCTATGATGAATTGCAAACTGGCGAATTCCAAGTGCTTGTTGAGTCCAATAAAGTGTCATCGCTGGCCAAAATGCTTCGGTAAATTTTGTAGACAAATTTTAGTGGTAATATTAGTGCATTTTTGATTAGATTTTTTAGTTTAAAATAACCTAGAAATTTATTGTAATAAAGTGTAAAATTCATAAAAATGACATACAAGCTCGAAAAAAATTACTTGCCTCTGGGCGGATTCGAACCCGAGACCTAAATTTTGCAAAACTGAAGGGTAATTCATTCGGCTAAAATTTGATAAATTTCTAAAAATCCTAACAAACCAACATAAATAAACCTTGTAATCATTTAATATTTCAAACAATTTTTTTATAGAATGCGTAATCCAAACGAGATCATCTTCTCAAGGCTGGAGCCAATGATTTGCCTTCAATTCCTCGTCGAAATTGGCCTGGACCGGTTCAATGAAGAGTTGGCCTATCGTTTCCTGGAAAACCATTTTGTGACCAACAGTGTCGACTTGAAGCCATTTTTCCTTCCTTCATTCCAACCGCTGGAGAAGAGAATTGAACAACTCATGCCATTGCATCTTGCACTCCAATCCATGGTAATTTTAATGAATTAATATTTTTAGAATTAATTGTAAAATATTTTAATACCGAAAAATTATAACTGGTTCAAAAGTTTATCCTAGGTCCATAAACCTTATACCCAATAGATAGATCTCATCAAGGCGCATTATTTGATTTAGTTTTGGTTTAGGTTTAACCAATTTTAACTTATTTTTGAACCATTAAACCAAAATAGGTTTAAACCGTTTAATACCCTTTAATTGTTGACCAAACCATGACAAATTATTTACCATTCAATGCGTCTTGAGTCTTGACCAGCTCTATCCAATTTTGGGAATATGGTTTGGGAATGTAGGGCACAAACTCTTCTTAAACCATTTTCGAAAATTTTAATGCTCTTCGCCAAATTAAATACTAACCAAATTAATTTACAGATCATGATCGACCAATATGTTTGCGTTGTACAACATGAAAAGGCAAACATCGCAAAGTGAGATTTTAAAATGAGAATATATTTAAATAAAAATTCCCCATTTTAGACGTTTACTCGCCCATTTCACCAAATTGGAGCTCACCGAGGCATTTGAGAAAGTTTTTGTGTATAAAACGAAAATGGAGAATATTCGCCACGAGAAAATTGGGTGAGCTTTTTAAATGATTTAATATAAAAATTAATAAAATATTCAGTGAATCGCTAATTGATTGGATTCTTGAACGGAATTATCAGAAATTGTTGGCATCCGGCACCAAAAATGGCTCATTTTCCACTGCGGTACACATTTCCAAGAATTTTGGCATCAAATATTTGGAACGTTTTCCGGCAGATGTGAATGCGACTATGATTAAACAAGAAGTGGGAAGCCCAAATCCGGATAATACAACAATAACAAAAGTGGACAATATTGAAGAGGAAGAAGAGGATAAGAAGGAGAATAAGAAATTGATGCAATTCGAATGCGTTTATATAACAACGGATCGTCAACCGGAAGGACTTTTCGTCTAATAAATTTTGTGTTGAAGATGAAAATAATAAATCAAAATATGACACATCAATTTTAGGCAAATAAATTGTATTGTATTTTCCATCATAAAATGTATGGATCTCTTCTCTTTATTTTTGACCCATATCCCATCAAAATATTATTTTTTTTTTATTGTTTGTTTGTTCCTTTTGAATAAAAATATTTTCGCCAAAACACATTTTCACAACAATAATAAAAATGGTGATTTATCAACACCGATAAATATTTTGTCAGCATTTTTTTAATTTATTTAAAATTTATATTAAAAATAATTCAATTTATTTAGCAAAATGTTGTTCAACGATCCAATCAGTAATGCTTTCAATCATCTTACCCAATATTTCCATGATAAGGTTAGATTTACATTTTAAATCAAATTTAATAAAAATTTTTAGGAATTTTCCAAAGCTGAACGCCTCATTCTGGAACATCCCGAATTGCTGGAACATGCCGATGCAACTGGTCGCCGGGCGGTCCATTATGCGACAGCCTCCGGCCATTTGGAATTCGTCCAAAAATCACTCGAGAAGAAACCGGAATTGGCACAAATGGCCGATGACACCGGTTGGACATTGCTTTTGATTGCTGCCTCCGCTGGCCACACCGAAGTTGTTCGCCATCTACTCGCAAATCCGTTGACCAATGTGAATCAAAGGTTTGAATTTGAAGTATTAATTAATTCAGCAAGTTATTAGTAAGGGCGAATTTTTGGTCGTAAAAATTCAAAATTGGAAGGTTAAATTTGATAAAAAAAATAGGCACAAAAACCTCAGTATATTTTACTTTTTGGACTTTTAATTGCATTTTTATATTGAAATAAATGCTCATAAAAAGGGAAAAACCTAAAAAATCCGCAAAATTATTAAACTAAAAATAAAATGTTATTTTAAGGAATGACACCGGCCAATCCGCACTCCATTACGCTTGTTCCAAAGACCATTTGGCCGTTGTGCAAGCATTGATTGACGCTGGCGCCGATTTGAATGCCCAAGATGAGCGCGGTGCCACTCCACTTCATCGGGCTGCATGCCGGGTACACCTTTAAAAATTTATTTAATTATTTACCAAAAAAAACATTGAAAATGCCAAAATAATTATAATGGTTAAAGAATGGGTTTGTCCTAAATTCCCAAACCATATACCCAAAATTGGATAGAGCTGGTCAAGACGCATTGAATGGTATATAATTTGTGATGGTTTAGTCAACAATTCAAAGGGTATTAAACGGTTTAAACCAATTTTAGTTTGGTCAACAATTAAAGGGTATTAAACGGTTTAAACCAATTTTAGTTTGGTCAACAATTAAAGGGTATTAAACGGTTTAAACCAATTTTAGTTTGGTCAACAATTAAAGGGTATTAAACGGTTTAAACCAATTTTGGTTTGGTCAACAATTAAAGGGTATTAAACGGTTTAAACCAATTTTAGTTTGGTCAACAATTAAAGGGTATTAAACGGTTTAAACCAATTTTAGTTTGGTCAACAATT
The DNA here is from genome assembly GCA_030063045.1 of Pratylenchus scribneri. Classification (NCBI taxonomy): domain Eukaryota; kingdom Metazoa; phylum Nematoda; class Chromadorea; order Rhabditida; family Pratylenchidae; genus Pratylenchus; species Pratylenchus scribneri. The sequence goes on along the minus strand of JAQSEB010000020.1, from coordinate 1,204,010 downwards.
AAAGGGTATTAAACGGTTTAAACCAATTTTAGTTTGGTCAACAATTAAAGGGTATTAAACGGTTTAAACCTATTTTGGTTTAATGGTTCAAAACTAAGTTAGAATTGGTTAAACCAAACCAAAACATAATCAAATGATGCATCTTGAAACTTTAAAATTCTTTTTAACATTTTTCAATGCTATTTTTAACAATTATTTGCTCTAATTATTTACTCATCATTTAGGGCAATCAGCGAATTGTGAATCTGCTCATCGGCTATCGGAACAACGGCCTCCATATCAATATACCTAACCGTGAGGGCGACACTCCCCTTCATTTGGCCTGCGAGGATGAACAAATCAACACTGCCATTTTTTTGGTCAACAATGGGGCGGATTTGGCACGGACGAACCGAGAGGGGAAAACACCGGTGGAACTGGTCAAAGACGGACAATTCAAGGCAAAATTGATGGAAGCGAGTCGATCATATGGCTCTTAAAATGTCCAAAAAAATACAAATAAATAATATTCGCTTGATAATAATTGTTTTTGATAAAAATGTTTATTTATTTTCGAATTTATTCAATTCCTTTTTGTTTATTAACAATTTATATTTTGCATTTTTCGAAAAAATGTTATAATTTTTCTGAATTTTCTTACAGCAGAAAATAAGCAATCAAAAATGTTCACCGACGAATCGACCACCAATGTTCATGCTTTCAATGTTAATGTAAGAAAAATAAATTAAAATTGTCCTAAAAACTAATTTTAGGACACCACCATTGCTAAACGCTTTGATCAAAGCAGCATTGCCGACGATGAAGTGGATCCGGAATTAGCTCTCCGCCAAGCCCAATTCTTCCGTTTCACGACAAACAACTTTTTAAATGGAAGTAAGCACGGTTTAATAAAAAATTAATTAAACTATCATAAATTAATGTAAAGTATTGAAAATGACAAAAAGATTATTGGTTTATAACGGTTCTAGTTTTATCCTAGACAACTACCAATTCAATAGATCTCATCAAAAAGCATCATTTAATTATATTTTGATTTAGTTTTAACCAAATTCTAACTTAGTTTTAAACCAAAATTGGTTTAAACCGTTTAATACCCTTTAATTGTTGACCAAACCATGACAATTTATATACCATTTGCGTCCATCTTGACTAGCTCTATCCAATTTTGAGTATATGGTTTGGGAATTTAGTACAAATCCCTTTTTAAACCATCTGACATTTTTAGTAATTCTTTTTAAATTCAGTTTACAATATTGTGGTGGAATCATGGACAGAGGCAGTGAACGACAGGACCATTCCAATGCTAATTCAGCAATTGAATTTGAGTATGCGTCAAATTGGAAACAAAGAAAAGATGGAAGAATTGCGAAGAATGCTACTCAATCGTTTGTTTCAGCACGGCAAATTGGAGTTGATTTTCAAGAAAGCACATGTAAGTGTCATTTAAAAAATTTATTAATTATATTTTAATTAAATTCGAGAAATTTTTTAATTGAATTTTAAAATTTTCCAAAATTTTATAGAAATTCGCCGACAAATATATTTTCTATATTCCACCCGGCATCCTTGAAACGGAGCAGCCTATGAGCGCAAAGGAGATTGACGAGGATGAGGACAAAATGTGGAAGGAGATTGCCGAATTGGAGGAGGAAGTGTACATGGTTCGTTCAATTATATTTAAAAAAAATTTATTTAACATCAGTAATGAACCACCTGAATATAAAAATTTATTTTAATTTAAAAATGAATTTAAAAATTTTTAAGCCTAAAAATTTACTCAACATTTTTTGCAGTTACGCATCCAACTCAAATTTGTTCGGGATGAGAATGCCAAAGCTGCACTTTGCCAACAATTTCTTGCCGCATTGGAATTGGATGATCAAATCGAAGACGACAACAACGAAACCACTGCTAATGACCAAGGAAATGATGAGGAAAAGGTGGAAGAAGAGACGATGATGACCGAAGAGAATGATGACCTTTGAATGAAGGAATGAATGAATGGAATGTAATTTATTTGACTTTGACTTTAATTTTGACCTAAATTAATGTGAATGGAGGAAGCAGGAAGTGGCCTATAATTTATTGTACCTTTTTTATTAAAATATAATTTATTAAATAAATATGGATCTCGTTCAGTTAAATGTTTACTTATTTTTAAATGGTTTTCACCATTTAATATTTATAATTTATTTTATTATCAAATTTTTAATTGTTAAAATATTTTAGGATGAATCTGTTCAGCCTCCTAGAGACCCTTGATCGGCTGAAGCATTTAAAGAGAACAGGTTTTACTTTAAGTAATAATTAAAATTAAAATTTATTCGGTGAAATGCGTTTTATTAGACAAAAAGAATATTTTCATTACATTTTAATACAAAAATCGAAAAAAATCTAGCTTAAAATATTTCTAATTGCTTTTTAATAAAATTATATTTAAGGTTGGGTCCATCATGGGATCGACGAGCCCGAAACAGTTGCATCCCACATGTACAGGATGGCCGTTTTGGGCAAGTTTTTTCTTTAATTTTTGTACTGAAAAAACATGAGTCATTTAGCCGAATGAAGTAACCCATTCAGCCTTCAAAAATTAGGTGGCGGGTTCAAATCCGCTCCGGGGAAGCTATTTTTTTGGTCATTCTCCAGTACATTTCTACACCAAAATACATTAATTTGGGCAAAAAAAGTTAAAATAAATTTTTTAGCATTGACTTTGGCCGAACATCGCTCCGATTTGGACATAGCCAAATGCGTTCAAATGGCTTTGGTGCACGACATTGGCGAGGCAATCATTGGAGGTAATTTTGGGGCCATTCTCTCAAAAAATTTATTTTATTTTAGATATTACGCCTCATTGTGGTGTTTCGGAGCAGGAAAAACACGAAATTGAACGCAATGTAAGAAAATATAATTTAAATTTTATTAAAAAATTTTTCAAAAAGGCAGTTGAAGAAATCGCTGGATTTGTGCCCAATTCAATTGGCCAAAATTGGCTGGCCCTCTGGGAAGAATATGAGGCGGCCGTCACTCCCGAGGCAAAAGCCGTCAAACAACTCGACAAATTTGTAAAATTTTCACATTTATAATTCCAAAATATTTTTAAACTAATTTTTTTTTAAAAATTATGAGTAGACATCGAATTTTAGTTCTCAAAAAATGGAAAAATTGGTACACATTTAAGGTTTTTTTTCGGAAATTTGCCAAAAATATGTTTCGAGAACATTAAAATAGATAATTTTTGATTTTTATTGCAATTTTACATTAAAATTTATCCAAAATACTACAAAAATAGGTCAAAAATACTCAAAATATTATTTTTGTAATTTTTTTTCTCATCAAATATGATATAAATTATTTAGTCAAAATTTAAAAATCCGGTCGGTCCCTAATTATTAGACCCTCTTGAAATCCAATTCATTTTTCGAATTATGCCTCTGAAGATAATTAAAATATTTTGTAAATTAAGCAATTTATTCACAAATATTTAACTCGATAGCACTAAATTTCTCAATCTTTAGGACATGATCGCCCAGGCACTCAGCTATGAACAACGCTACCAAATGGATTTGAACGAATTTTTTGACACCACCCAAAATGCATTCTCCGAACAGCCATTCCTGGGATGGGCAAAACAAGTCAGGGAGAAACATTCGGCATTGATGTTGGCAAAACATGCGGAAAATGGAAGAAATGATGCGGAAAATAATTAGAACAATTCGAAGAATTTATTGTAATAAAATTGTTGAAGTTTATAATATTTTATTTTGTAATTAAAGTTTCGATAAAAATTTAAATGACCAGCAAAAATTTGGGAAAATCATTCAAAAATATAGGGAAAAGGAATAATTTGAAAATAAAGTAATGTGGAATTTGGAAGGCAATTTTGTGGATGATATGGGTCAATAGATTAAAAATCTTTCAATTGAATTGTCGCCGAATGAATTAGCATTCCTTTCCGCCTCCTCCGGTAATTCCACCAATTCTTTTGCGTTCCAAAATGGGTGGTGAAT